>CM070580.1:66173853-66798853 GCA_036346355.1 Rhipidocladum racemiflorum | reverse complement strand
TTATCTCTTGTTTCATGAGGATTTGTGGACATGTGATGCACGTTGAACCTTTGTTGGAATTCTTTATATCAAACTTTTGTTGAATGTAAACTATACGTTGATTTGTGGATGTGATTTGTGATGATTTTGTAATTTGTGAATGTGTATGGATATGAATTGTGATGAGTATGGATATGAATTGTGAATGTGTATGGGGTGGCTGAATGCCGCTGCTAATTGAATTTTTAAATTTTCGTGCGAATAGCTTTTTTACTACTGATTAATTAGGGTGGACAGTCAGGCCATCCACCCTACACCATACGAGGCCGTAGCTCATAGATTAGGGTGGACGGCCACGTGAAAAGGCCGTCCACCCTACTCTAGAGTGGACGGCTACCTTGCCCGTCGATCTTAGGCCATGTTTGGTTCGGTTCCAGATTCTATTAGAAACGAAAACTGTTCCAGATTCTGGAGGGGACGGGGACGGAAGCTGTCGGTGGGGTGGGCTGCCTGGGCCGGTTGGCCGGAGGCCAAACGGGCAGGGAAAGCAGGCCGGAGGCCCAAGAATGCGAGGAAATTTGGCCGAAAGCAAAAAAAATGAATTCAAACTAATTTCAAATTTTCAAATCTAAACCAAAATTCAATTAAACTTCGAATAAAATCCAATTTCAAATTCTTTTGAAATTTTGGGGTCATTTCAATCAACAGAATATATACAAAATTCTTGTGCTTCGGTTGATGAACATCCCAGTTAAGTTACTTGAAGAGAATAGGTTTTATTTCTCCTTGAAGAGAATATGTTCGGTTTTACTTTCGTATGCTTTTGCTGATGTAGTGGACCATTGACCGACAATGGCATTTGTGTTCCCACTTGGTTCTGAACTATAAAGTGTTGTTCTATTCCAATTTTGCTTGTTTTGTGTTCTCACTTGGTCCTGAACTATAAAGTGTTGTTCTGTTCCAATTTCACTCGTTTTGTGTTCTCACTTGGTCCTGAACTATATTTGTGTTGTTCTTGTTAAGAAGTTAAAATGTGTCTTTTGAATAATGGGTATCTTTTGGACAATGGGTATCTTTTGAACACTATCAACTTCCACCCATTGGCTTGTATAAATATGTAAACACATATGCAATAATAAATTAATCATTCTCTATTCTATTCCCGAGTTCTATTTCTATCTATTTTCAACACGTTAAACGTACTTACCTCCATCATGAACATGGAAACGGTGATCCTTCGCATCTTACCTCTACAACACCGCGTGTGTGATATGATTGATGCCAGCAAGATCATGCTCAGCCTTATCGTGGCATGGTCAGCATACCACCATTGGCTACAGCGATCGAAGGGGTCATGGTGCTCCTTAGTACAGCACAGGCCATAGGGGTTGAGGTGCTCCATAGCATGATAGACGCGACTGAGACCATGGTGGCCAGCGCGATGGAGGCACGCGGGATAAGGCCAGGGAGGGTCTCCATCAAACGGCGTTGGCCACCCGGCTGCGGCCGTACCCCCGTGACCCCACCTGGCGAGGTGGTGGCGTCACCATACATGCCTAAGTTGTTGTGCAACGGTTTGCCAGCGGCGTCCGGCACCATGGCGGTGGAGGCGCCAAGTGCACTCGAGGGAGTATCAGCGCTCCCCGACGCGCCCCAAGCGGTTAGATCTGATGGTGGATCCGGTGACATAATAGGAGCGCCCCTCAAGCGATGTCGAGGACTTAGGTTCTCACGCTCGGAGGTAGATGGAGAGAGCGCAATGGCCGGCGAGCCTCTCACCGACGTTGGGGCGGTGACGGCCTACCCCAACCATCCAATGTAGTGGTGGCCATGGTGCTAGGGTTGGAAACCCTAGCGCGGGGTCTAAATGGGCCTGTTATATAAAGTTTGCAAATTTAGCCATCGTAGTTACGTAAAAATTGCATTTTAGACCTTGAATTTTTGGGAAAATACAAGTATTATACATTGACCCTTGTGTACTGATTTACAACAATTTCATGCCTTAATTTTACTTTGTGAAAGTAAATTAATTACAATTGCCAAAAAAATAAATTGTAGGACATGGTAGATATCTCAAAAAAGGAGTTTGCAGAGCTGGCCTTGGATGGCAGCAATTATCTGACATAGGTGATGGATCTACAGATAAATTTGATAGTAGAGAATTTGGTGCAACCATCACTGAACCTCAACAAAATGACCCACAAATTTCAAAAGCCTCAAAAATATGCAGCCCTGCATTTTATTCGGCATCACCTCTAATCAGACCTAAAAACTGAGTACTTGATAGAAGAAAATCCACTTCAATTGTGGAACTCCATAAAAGAGAGGTACGATCAACAGAGGTCGGTCATGTTAAGAGAAGCTGTCGGGACCCGAATTTACAAATCCGGACCCTCTGTGTATTCAGCACTAGTCCAGGATCAAGCTAGTGCACACAGTCTCAACATCGGTATATATCACATTCATACTCAACGAAATAGTAAAGTACTTTACTAAAAGGAAATATAATGGTTGCTCGACCTTATGGTCAAGTTACAAAAGTAAGCCTCGCAGGGCTAAAGTCTTACTCAGAATAAAACTACAGCGGAATTCAAGGAAAATGCGTGGTGCCAACCAATATGCCACAGGCAACTGACTGGGCTCGCCCCTAGTTCGTCGGCTCCTCCTGGATTTCTTCCTCCAAAGCTGGCATCGACCCTTCTTCAACTGATTGATGTATTGTGGCAAGGGTGAGTACTTGGTACTCAGCAAGTCATGCACAGGATGCAAACTAATATTCTATATGCATGGCTTAGTACAAGGGATAGGCTAACATGTATGTTTGCAATAAAAACAACATGTGTAAATACAGTAATAGATTGCAAAGCAGTAAAACAATAGATAAGGTAATAACTTTGCAATAAAAGAACAAGTAAAGCATTTATCAACTCTAGTTCCAATTCACAAGTCCCAATTCCAACATTCATCAAACCAAGTTACTTTCATAAAATCTAACCCTTGACTGCAATCCCCGAGCGATGTCCAATGCTGTGGACTCGACTATTCGAATAGATTTTACACTCTGCAGAGGTTATGCACTTTACCCACAAGATACAGTCAGACGCCACAGAGGCGAGAGTTCGTAACAAAGCCTTTCAGAAGCCTCTAGCTACGCATGTGGACCTCTCCGGTTGTTGCGCACTAGCCCTTCCCTTAGCAAAGGCTAGGTCTAGACCAAGCAACCGTTAGATGGGTATCTGGCTGCAGCCCCGATACGCTCCCCCGTACAACTACACAAAGGGTATAGTTGACACCGTGAGGTTCCACAAGCGAGTTATTGGCAACTTAATCAACTAGGTCCGTCCCATTCCGGACATGTGGTTGCACGGTTGACTCAGTTCAAAGGCTTGCAAGGTGAAGTCCTTAGGGTGACCAGGGCAAGACTACCCGAAGAACCAAATCAACTTTCCTGGTGCCACACCTGGCCCACCCGATCATTCTTGCCACATGCCCCGGTCTAAATCTATTTATCAAACCCAGTTGATTACCATGCACCACGTGCCATCAACAACATCATTAATAACACATGACACTTCTCGAAAACACGTTCCATGTTTCATTAAGTCAATGTTAACATGTAATTGTCCAAAATCATGTCATGTCTACGTGGCGAGGCTAAGCATCAACTACCTCGGTCTAATTACCCATGTTGGCAAATTAGTAATGTCCAACTACTTAAACCAGACTAGGGTGACAAGGGGTCATGGCACATAATTAATTAATCAAGGTGTCATACAGCAATTTGGCATCTAGCTACCTTCCCAGAATTAAGCAAAGCATTTTCTAAATTAAATTAACATGCAATAATCTAAATCAAATTAATTTCAAAATTGGGATCAATATGGTCAAAGCATAACTTGCCTTCAAAAAGTACTTGATCTTGGTCTTGAGTTGGCTCCTGGGTCAACACTTCACCTTCGAAGCCTTCAGGCACTTCCACGTCTACTCGTAACGCGTGCAAATAGCAATAAATAAATAAACAGTAGGCAAAAAGTATCCAAAACTTCAAATAAAGTTCATAAATAGAGAGAGCATAATTTTACAAATTTTTAGAAAATAGAATCGCCCAAATCGGAGTTAAAATGAAAAGTTACAATTGTTTAAAGTTTAAAGAAATCATTAAATAAATATAAATATAGAAAAATTCATATTCAAAAATTAATTAAAATTCATATTTAAGTAGATCTCAATTTTATGAAAATTTAGAAATTGGAATCACTCAAATAGGAGTTAAAACGCAAAAGTTATAAGCGTTTGAAGTTTGAAAATTCAAATAAATCAATAAACCGAATTAATTCATTTATTTTTCTATCGAAAATTCTGAATAATGATGTCAGCATGACACCCGCGTGGAAATCAATTTCCACCGAATTATTTTTCTATTGAAAAATCGAATTATGACGTCAGCCGGTCCATGGACTCGGTCCACGGTTCGGCTCGGGTCCACCGTGGACTCGGTCCATGGGCGCACGTGTCTCTGACATGTGGGACCCACCGGATGATGTCAGCGCTGACGTCATCGTGCTCGGGCGAGGGCAGCTGACACGCGGGCCCCACCATGACGTCAGCGGTGACATCATGGTGTGGTTCGGCTGACCCGCTGACACGCGGGCCCGGCATGTCAGCGACACGCACGCACGCGTGCGCGCGCACTGCACGGCGCCGCTAGGGCACACGTGGCTCGATCCGGGCCGTTGATTTGAAAATCAACGGTTTGAATTGGATCTAGGGTTTACGCGTTTGGCTTAACGCGGCTTGGTTTCCACCGTTCGATCTCGATCGAACGGCCGAGAACGCATCTAACGCTACCGCGCGGCTAACCCTAACCATACGATCTAGATCTAACGGCTGAGAACGGATCTAGCATGGTGCAACGCGGTTCTACGCGGCTCACTCCCAAGTGTTGGATCTAGATCCAACGGTTAGAATCTAACCTAGGTCATCACGGTTACGGCTACGCGGTGCGATCTAAACCGTTAGATCTGGATCTAACGGTCCACAGCGCATCTGGGCTCTAGGTTTTGAGGACGCACGTGGACTCACCGCGGCGGTTCGATCCGGATCGGACGGCTGTCTGAGCTCGAGGGCGTTGATGGCGACGCAGCGGGGCTTGTTCACTGGAGAGGAAGAAGACGACACGGGGAACGGCGTTTGTGGGCTTCTCCGGCGAGGTGGATGGTCTGTGCGGGTGCGGCTCGCCTCGAGAATTCCGGATCTGGCCACCACGACGGCGGAGGACGGCGGACGCGACGGCAAACGGCGAAGAACCGCAGCGGCAACCCTACCAACTACGGCGAGCGAATGCCAGGTGCTGGCGGCGGCTCGGGCACGAAGAGCTAGGGAAAAATGTGCGCGAAGAAACGGCGGTCCTCGGACGATGACCCACGCCTTAAATAGCCTCGGCTTTCGCGCTTAATCCGGAACCCTAACGAACGCGGCGGAAAACGCGGCGTCGCAGTTCGTGTCCGAGTCGGGCTCGGAGACAACGGTGACGTGGCTGCATCATGTGCGTCTATCTGGCCCGGATCCAAAGCTCCACATGCGCGCGCGACGCGGCTCGATATCACCCGTCCGATCAGAAACAGACGGCCCCGAATCTAGGGTTAGGGTTGGACTCGGGTCCGGTTTGAACACGGCTAGGGCCGGGTTCGAGTCCGACTCGGGCTTGAGTCTGACTCGGGTCCGATCGCATGAACAGTGCAACCCGATCCGATTTTCCTGCGATTAAATATTCAATTAATCCCTAGAAATTCAAATAAATCTGGAAAAATAGCAAATTAATCAGAAAAATTCTGGAAAATACTTTGAGACATTTTGGACTCAATTAAAATATTTCCATCAAAATTTTATTTAAAACTTTTAATTCTTTAATTATTTCAAAAGGGAATAAATTCAAATTAAATCCAAATAAATCCCAGAAAATTCCAAAAATTCATAAAAATGCCAAATTCAATTTAAATTTAGGAAAAACAATAATTAGGGTGTTACAAACCTCCCCCCTTAACAGAATCTTGTACCCGAGATTCAGGGCTGACTAAGGAATAGGTTTGGAAATTCCTTTCTCAAATCCTCCTTGCGCTCCCAAGTCGCTTCACTTTCTGCGTGGTTGTTCCACTGAACTCTGCAGAAATGGGTTGACTTATTTCATGTCTCTCGATCCATCGTGTTCAGAATCTTCACCGGGTGTTCCTGGTAAGTCAAGGGTGTTTGCTCGTCTGGCACTCGAAGACAGTTCTTTAGTTGGGATATATGGAACACATCATGTACCCCTACCAATGACTACGGCAACTCCAGCTGATACGCAACTTCGCCTCTGTGGCTCAAAATCTAAAATGGTCCGACATACAGCGGTGCAAGTTTACCTTTGGTGTCAAGGCCCCAATTTCAGAAATTCTGGGACATCCGGAGTGTTTGGATTAAACATCCGGAATGTCCGGATATAACCCGGAATGTTCGGATTAAATATCCGGAGTATCCGGATTAGCTCGCCCGAACACCCTAGCCCGGAGTGTCCGGACAATTTGTCCGGAGTTTCCGAGTTAATCTGACCGAAGACCCCAACCCGGAGTCTCCGGGTTGAACGTCCGGAGTATCCGGACCTTGCGGGACTTAGGTATAAGATTTCATTTCGTGGCTCCTCACTCATTTCTTCCTCCACCCATTGCTCCCCACTGCCCGTGCGTCTCTCCTCCGCCTCCAACCTCGTCTCCGGCGACTCCCCACCTGCCGGCATCCTCCCGTGCTCCTCCCCAGCGTCTCCTCCACCCCGGTGACCTCAAGCTCTTCCCCAAGCCGGCATCCCCTTCCCTCTACCCGACTTTCCTTTCCTCTCCTTCGCCCTCCTTGAAGGTGAGACCTCCTTGGAGCTTGATTGGTGGGTTCTTGGGTTCTAGGGTTTCCATGGGGGTGGTTGTGGAGTTAGGTTTGTAGATTTGGGGTTGGGGGTGAATTTTGGGGGTAGTTAGTGTTCTTGGTGGGTGGTTGGTTTTTGGGTGGTTTAAGCAATGTTGGGTGTTAGGGTTGTAGATGGGGGTTGGATGGTGTCGTTCTAGGCGTTGGATTGAGTTTGGGCTATGAGCTACCCATGTGTGCCTCATTTCGTCGTGATTTGGGTTAGCTTAGAGTTTCTCCGGCTCGGCCGCGAGTAGGAAAGTAGTAGATCGGGCCCCCACGGTGCCGCAAGACTTGGGAGCACCTCCGTATTGCTCGTCATCTTCCAAGTCCTGGGCAATCCGGAGTGTTCGGCCATATGGTCCGGAATGTCCGGGTTAGCCGGACTGTCCAGATATTAAACCCGGACTGTCCGGGTTCACCTGGTCTGTTCGGTGGTGTCGACGATCGGTTTCGCCGGCAATGAGATTTGTGATTCTAGGGGATTCGTGCGAGATCAGAGCAAGATGGTAACACAGGATGCGAGGGCAATCTTTTTTAGACAGGTTCGGGTTCACCACCAAAATCTAGTAGAAATTCGCTCTTCTGTGACGGATCATTATTGTCATGGAAGGTGCAAAATTCGTCATAAGGAAACTTCTGTGACGAATGTATGACGAAATTAGGTTCATCACAGAAGTCGCGTCATATATGTTCCTTCATGACGAAATGGCAAATTTCGTCACAGAACAGCTTCCATCCATGACAAAACATGGTTCGTCACATAACCGATACCGTTTTATGACAAAACTATAGCGTCACAGTAATTTCAATGAGACGTCACAGATAGGGCCCATTTTTGTCATAGAATTGCTTTACAGCCAGCCAATGGCTGATTTGGCGTGTGACGTGGCATTTGACGTGTCACTGCAAGTGACGTGGCATGCACGCTGGCAGATGACATGATAGCCACATGGCAGCCATTGCTGACACCACGTGTTTGTATTCGCTGGTGCCACATGTTAGGCTTGACTGATGCCACATGTCAGTCATTGCTGGCGCCACATGTCTTCCGCATAAAAAGCCACATGTCTGGCTGCGATAGGAACACGTGTCATACTGTTATAACAAATTTTATGTCACAGAAGTTATAAAGGCTGGCCTATTTTATTCTGGGTAGGCCTGTTATTAAGTCCAGCAACGGTCACATACAAGTTCACATATAAGTCCAGCATTGGCACATGTGACCCATAAGTCCAGCGACGGTCACATACAAGTTCACATATAAGTTAGCCTTGTGTCAGCCATATGCCCATAATTTTCAGATCATTGTACAACCACACAGAAACAAGTTCAAATACAAGTTCACATAACCACACATCATTACAGAACCACAATTTCACACCCACTAGTAGAAGTTATTACAGAACCACAAGTTCACATAACCAACTCAGTCCACAACAGGACTAGTTCACATAAGTTCACATACCACACAACCGCACGAGTACAACACAAGTATGACCGACATAAGTTCATTAACGTGCATCAGCTCATAAAGTAGACTGGGATTGATTTGAAGACTAGGATAGATTGGAGTTAAACTGGGACAAGTTCAAGATACGCCGAAGGAGCAGATTATTCTCTTCCTGCTGCTGCCTGAATTCCGCGAACTCCCTTTGGGTCTTCGCTAGCGCTTCATCTGCTGCTTGAAAAGGCGAGCTAGGCGAGGATCGCTTCGATTCAGAGATCGTCGGGTTTTGCAGCTGTAGATTAGGTTTTCCTCTCGGTCGCAACTCGGCTACTGCCTTTGGGTTTGGGAAGGCACTCTGCTGCCGTTGCTGTACTCTAAGTCTCTTTTCAGCTTTTGTAGCCATTTGGCAGAATTTCTTTCTTGTATTACTATCTCGATGTAATCAAACCTGTACTACTGTAACCATTTTGTTAATGTAAGTGTTTTGATGTAACTTATTGTGGCAATATGTGGGTGCTAGGTTACTGATCCAGGGAACTAGCACTAGACACATATCTCGGGGAAGCTCGGGTTGGAATCAATCATTTGGCATATGACCACGTGCCGAGTGGCTCCCATCTTAGCCAACTCGTCGGCTGCTTCGTTATTGCGGCGCAGGACATGGACCAGCTCCAGACCGTCAAACTTGCCTTCCAATTCTCGGACCTGTTGACAATACGTCGTCATAGTCTGATCGACGCACGACCAGTCCTTATGTACTTGGCTCACCACCAACTGGGAGTCACCGCGAACCGCCAATCGTCGGATTCCGAGCGATATGGCGATGCGAAGCCCGTGGATGAGTGCCTCGTACTCTACGGCGTTGTTCGAGGCCGAAAACTGAATCCGAAGGATGTACTTGAGTCTATCACCTCTCGGCGAGATGAGGAGGATTCCCGCCCCGGCCCCGCCGAGCATGAGAGATCCATCGAAGTGCATGGTCCAATATTTTGGCTCTTCTTCGATGCAGGGAGCTTGGAATTCAGTCCACTCGGCCGTAAAGTCAGCCATGCCTGGGACTTGATGGCGGTGCGCGGCTTGAACGAGATGTCGAAGGCTCCAAGCTCGGCCGCCCATTTTGAAATTCTCCCAGTAGCTTCCCGATTATGGAGGATCTCTCCCACAGGGAAAGAAGTCACCACTGAAATCGAGTGTCCTTGGAAATAATGCTTCAGCTTCCGTGACGAGATCAGGATTGCATACAGCAGCTTCTGAACTTGAGGATATCGCGCCTTGGATTCGCCCAGTACTTCGCTGACAAAGTAGACCAGGCGTTGTACACCATAGCGGTGTCCTGACTCCTCCCACTCCACAACTATCGCGGCACTGACTACATGAGTTGTTACTGCTATGTAGAGCAGGAGAAGTTCACCTGGCACCGGCGAGGATTGGAGGGGTGGAGAGGAACACCTTGAGTTCTTCGAAGGCTTTCTGTGCCTCAGCTGTCCACTCAAAACGGTCCTGCTTCTTGAGGAGCTTGAAGAAAGGCATCCCCCGAACCCCCAACCGGGAGATAAACCTGCCAAGCGCTACCATGCAGCCAGTAAGCTTTTGAACATCCTTCTGGCTGGCAGGTGGCGCCATCCTCATGATGGCCCCGATCTTCTCTGGATTTGGCTCGATCCCGCGATGAGAGACAATGAATCCGAGTAGTTTCCCGGAAGAAACTCCGAAAATGCACTTCTCAGGGTTTAACCTCATATGGAACACCCTTAGACTTTCGAATGTCTCGGCCAAGTCGGAGGTGAGACTGTCCTTGGCCTGTGTTTTAACCACTACATCATCCACATATGCCTCTACATTGCGTCCGAGCTGATGGTGAAAAACACCACATCGCTACCGATAAGTTCCATTGCGTTTTCAGCCCAAACAGCATCGTAACATAGCAATATGCTCCAAATGGACTGATAAACGAAGTCTTCTCGCAATCCTCCTCTCGAAGCCGGATTTGGTGATAGCCTGAGTAGGCGTCCAGAAAACTGAGGAGTTGACATCCAGCAGTAGAGTCCACCACCTGATCGATGCGGGGCAGACCAAAGGGATCTTTCGGGCAAGCCTTGTTAAGGTCGGTATAATCAACACACATGCACCAACTTTTATTCTTCTTTTGAACGAGTACAGGGTTTGCCAACCAGTCGGGATGATACACTTCTTTGATAAAACCTGCGGCCAACAGCTTTGTGATCTCCTCCCTGATGGCCTCTCGACGATCTTGAGCGAACCGTCGCAACCTTTGTTTGATCGCCCTGGCTGCTTCCTTTACGTTCAGCGCATGCTCGATCACCTCCCTAGGGACTCCGGGCATGTCCGACGGCTTCCAGGCAAAGACGTCTTTGTTTGCCCGCAGAAAGGTGACTAGCGCGTCTTCCTATTTCTCTCTGAGCCCTGTCCTGATCAAGGCCGTTCGAGCCGAATCGGACGGGTCGAGGATAATTCTCTTGTTACCTTTTTCGGGGCCAATTCCGGGGTTCGGCGCTTTGCGGGTGGGGACGCTACTTCCTGGCTTGTTGGAATCTGCCTCTTGCCGGATCCTCTCCCGACCCGTTCGCGCCTCCAGCGACTCGGCCATCTCGCAGCTCTCCCTGTCGCAAGAAAAAGACTGCCTGATATCACCGCGCAAAGCGATAATACCACTCGGCCCTTGCATTTTCAGTGTCAGGTACGCATAGTGGGGTACTGCCATGAACTTGGCTAGTGCTGGTCTCCCCAAGATGGCATGATACGCTGTCGTGAAATCAGCCACCTCGAAGCTAAGGTTCTCTGTCCGGTAGTTGTCTCTTGTGCCGAAAGTGACCGGCAGAGTGGTTTGTCCAAGTGGTGTCGCCGACGTTCCGGGTATCACACCGTGGAAAGGCGACGACCCGCGTTTAAGCTCCGACCGTGGGATTCCCATGTCATCGAGAGTTTTCACAAAGAGGACATTGAGCCCACTTCCACCATAAATCAATACCCTCTTGAGCTTAATGCCGCGGACAACCGGCGCCAAGACAAGCGGATATCTACAGGGGAATGGGACTCGATCCGGGTGATCCGAGCGGTCGTAAGTTATCGCGACCTCGGACCATCGTACATACTGGGGGGTCTTCGGCTCTATTGCGTTGATGTCTCGGGCGGTAAGCTTTTGCTTCCGCTTGGACTCGTACACGACCGAACCCCCGAATATGTAATTGAGCTCGAGATCGGCTTCCTGATAGTCTTCCTCAGCTTCGGGAGGAGGTTGCTTCGCGGCAGGTCCACTCGGGCCTTGTCCGTCCTGCTTCTTGCTCTCCCGGGCGAACCTCTTCAAAGTGAAGCAGTCCTTGGCGGCATGTCTTCCCTTCGGATGGAAGGGGCAAAGCGAGTTCATCACCTTGTCATACCCATCCTCTTTGAGCACACGAGGGCGGGCATGTTCAGCGACTGCCACTAGCTCCTCGCCTTTGCGCTTCTTCTCCTTCCGTCTGGAGGGCTCGGCCTGATCCTTCTTCTCGTCATGCCGTTCCGACAAGGCCTCGGAGGCGGAAGCGTAGCGGTCCGCTAGGGCGAACAGCTCACGAACTGACGTTGGTGGCTTCCGGGACATCTTCTTGATGAGATCAGGGTCGCTGACTCCCTTCTGGAAGGCAGATATCACAACCGCATCCGTGACATCCCGAACAGTGCTTTTCCTATGCATGAAGCGCTTGACGAACTCCCGCAAGGACTCGTTCCTCTTTTGGTGTAGCTGGTACAGGTCCCAGGGGGTGCCAGGGCGCTCGTACGTGCCTTGGAAATTCGAAATAAACTGCTCACACAGGTCTCCCCAGGAATCTATAGAGTTCGCTGGGAGCCCGGTGAGCCATGCTTGGCCCAGGGGCGAGAGAGTAACCGGCAAGTAATTTGCCATTACTTTCTAATCCCCTCCGGCAGCCCTGACTGCCAGAGCGTACACCTGTAACCACGCCTCTGGGTCCCGCTCACCATCGAACCTAGCGATGCCCTTGGAGTTAAACCCCTCTGGCCAGACCACTCGGCGCAGGTGAGGGGTAAACGTTCGAACCCCTTCAATGACCCCCCGACAGCCCCCGGATGGAGATCGACGTAGAGGGGATCGGGCCTGGCGTGCTTCGCGATCTCGTGGAAGGATGCCGTAACGTTCATACTCGTCGGCATGACGGCGTTGCTCCTCCCTTTCTCGGTCGCGGCGCCTGGCGTCGAGGTCAGAACGGAGGTCACGGTTGAGGCTGTGTCGCAAGTCGTCCCCGCGAGGAGGAATAGGACGTCCCCGATGGGGGGCTTCACGACCCGGCCGACTGCTTGCCGTCTGGGTCCCAGCCGGAGTACGTGACTGCGCCTTTGCCGGCTGGTCGGTCTGGGCCTGCTGGATCGCTGCCGCCGTCACCATGGCCTTTACTTGGGCCACGATCGGGGCAGCTGGATTACCAGCCCCCAGCATGGGGCTCAAAGTATCCAGGAGTGTCTTGGACGCGACGATATTCTGCTGTGGAGTATGGAAGACCGCTTGGTCCCCCATCTTGGCTTGTAGAATGTCTTTGTTGACGCCACGGGCGCGGTCTCGTAGGGTACACGCCCGTGCGTCCAGCTCTGTCCTTCGGCCGCCATCCAAGTCGGCGGCGGCCGATGTGTCGAGGCGTTGTTGTGAATCCGCCCGCGAGCCTTCGATCACGCAGACTCTGCGGAAGTTCCAGCAGCTCTCTAGGCTCTCTTCTGACTCGGCCGGCGAGCTGGGCGAGCCCGAAGAGGATAACTCCAGGCGCTCGGAGGTGCCAAGTGGTTTAGCAGTGAGAACACCTACCATTCGCGACTCGGCACCCGTTGATCCAACCTCCTGGCGGGACCGGGTCTTCAATCCCCTAATCAGTGCTTCAGAGCACGAGACAAGGGGACCTCCCGATCCACGCGGAAGTCGCGGCGATGGCTCCCCGAAGAGCTCGCCATGCTGGAACGCGGACTCCTCCGAGAGGGACAGATTCCCAAAGTTGTTGGCGATAAAGACCAGGCTTCCAAAGTGGAAAACCTGACCTGGGGAGAAAACTGTGGAGACTCCGCTGGTTGGAGCCATCAAGCTCAATGGGGATCTTGACACGAGGCCCCTACCTGGCGCGCCAACTGTCGACGATCGGTTTCGCCGGCAATGAGATTTGTGATTCTAGGGGATTCGTGCGAGATCAGAGCAAGATGGTAACACAGGATGCGAGGGCAATCTTTTTTAGACAGGTTCGGGCTCTCGCGGAGGAGATAATACCCTAGTCCTGTGTTCTTGGATATCTGGGTGAGGTCTCCCTTTCTCTTCTGTTTTTTCTCCCCTCCCTTTTAGGGTTGTCCCCTCCTCCTTATATACTGGGGGAAGGGTACATTACAAAATGGGCGCCACCTGGCCCTGAACAAGGTGGCTTCATGAGTATGTGATTTGTCTCTATCGGCTGAGCCCCACTACGTCCAGGGTATGTGGTCGTTCCTTTCCCGACCCACGCCTGCCAATCCGCCAGGTACAGGTGCCTGCAGGCTCTGCCGGCGCCAGGTCGCAGGCTTTGCTTTTGACGGGGTTTTCCGGACGCGGGACGAAGCTTCGCCGAGAGGACAACCAGCTGCCTTGGGGAAGAAGTCAGGCCACGGCGATGGGCTCTTCGTAGTACTCCTAGGCCCTGGGCTTATTGCGCTGCCATCGGCCCAGCCGGGTATAGGCTCCTCTTGCGGGACCCCCGTCTTTGACATCCCACAGGTGGGGAATTTGCATTATACTTGCATTATAATTATTTCTTCCGCATTGCATGCATCTCATTATACATTGTACTCGTGTAGAGAACGAGACCGCGGTGACTGACGTGATCGTGGTTGAAGGGATTGCCGACGAACAACTTGTCGTTAATCCACAAGCAGAAGTACAAGGCAAGCACCTAAGCATCTTGAACCTTATGTAACAGTATTTTCGAGAATTGAAATGCTTATTTGGGTGATTAAGTGTTCCATTAGGAATTGAATGTGGGATAGGCTAGATCCTAATTACTGCATGTACCATCCTTGTTATTTGTTGAACATCTCCTTTGGAGCTAGTATAAGGGTAGTATAATGTGTCCATGCTTAGTCTTGCTTAGATGTCGGGTACGGGCCAAGTGGTGGATGGTTTCACCGTTTGCGGTTATTTCAAGTCATAGTACTCGAATTACCTTAATTATGGTTGTGAGTGGAAATGGAAAAAAACGAAATGAGACTGGGCGAGAGGGTTGGATCACTTGGGTGTGGAGACCCAAGTGAGGTAGTCTCGCATGTGTCAGTTGAGGACCGATCTGTTGTTTGCCCTTCGATCGAGCACAAACCGGTAGATCGCATGCCTGATTATGGTACGGTAAGCCGCTCTTTCATCGCATGCCGTTCGATGGGCCATGACCTGATGCGGTTGGACGTGGTTGATGGCAGGGCTTAGCCGGCTCTCGAGCGCCAAGCCGGGCTTGGGGCCGCTCGAGGGGGTGCTAGGTTTCCGGACTGCATGAAGATGCCCCAACGAATGGGTATGGGTGGGAGGGGGTTGACATGAGGTTCCTTCGTGGCACATGTCGTGCGGTCAATGCTTCCCTGCAGGGTTAATTAAGCGATTCGAATTGCCGCGCTCTCGGATATGAGCACGCTTGGTCATCGCACATTCAACGTAGAATAACTTGAATTTGAGGTTAGCTGATGCGGACAAGGATACTGACGAGGATACTTGTTTCAAATGCTATTTGTTGTATTGAATTGTAAATTCTAAAAGATTCACCGTAGTGATAGGTGCTTGTTTAAGAACGCCATAAATTGTGAAATTGAGTAGTGTAATTAAATGAATAACAAAGTAAAGCTTTTTCGCACTTTTACCTTCAGCTTATTCCCTTGCTACATCCAAATGCATATCCATTGTTTGTGTCGGTCATATATGGACCACGGGTAAGACTTGCGAGTACCCTCCGTACTCAGGCTTCTGCTTTTGTGGTTTTGCAGGTGAGGATCCAGCGGGGTGTGAGTTTTGCCCCTACTATCTATCGGTGACCGGGCGGGGCACCGAGTGGAGGGCTTGTATGCCGTCGCACGCACCCGGAAGTGTTCAGAGGCAGAACACTTTCGGAGTTGTTTTCTTTTTGTTTAGTTTAGTAGTCGGGTGTTTCATTTTGTTGTATAGGTGGGTTTAACTGTGTTATGTTTCACTGAACTCTTGGTTGCCTTCGTGCAACTCTTTAATTTACCTGTGTTGCTCTCGTTTCTGTTTGTTCTTGCGTGTTCGGTGGTTGTCGGGGTTTTTCTTCGTGCCGTAGTTGTTTGGCTAGTTTTGCTTCCGCGTTGCGTGCTTGATTGTGGGGTTCCAAGTTCGTTGCCCCCATTATGCAAATTGGGTTGATATCATAGTGAAACCGGTATGCAGGGATCCTGGGCGAGTTTTGGGTCGCATACCGGGGGAATATCGGGGTTGTTGTCAAGTTATTCGATGGGTTCTAATGTTGTCTCAGTTGGGCTTGGGTGCTAACACTGCAAGCGCTTTCGGCGATCCGTTGTTAGCCTCCAAATCCGATTAGGACGACTAAACCCTCAAATAGCTCGAGGACGATCTGGGCGGCTCCCTCACAGCGCTGGTATCAGAGCAAGGTGCATGAAGACGAACCCGAGACTTGACAACCATTTAGGGAGTTGATTAGGACTGTCAGAATGCATTAGATAGACGATTGTGCTTATATCCCGCCCTAGGGTATAAATAGTGTGGGATACGTTGGGATCGTGCATCTCATAGCATATCATGCATGTGCCATGCCATTTGAATCATGAGTTGTGTTTTGGGTGTGTTAGACTAGTTGGACTCCAGTGCGGAGTGCTACAGTCTGACTTGGGTTTAGTTTGTTGGATTTAAGGTCTATTACCTCCATGTGGGTCTAACTCATGTTGTGTGACTTTGGTTGACGACAGAATGAGGACCCGCAGAAATTTGGGAGGAGATGACGGCGCTGGGCGATCGCAGCCTAGCAGTAGCGATCCGCCTCCTCCGCCCAATCTTTTGGACATTCTACTGCGGTCAGAACAGAACTAGCAGACCACCAATAGGATTCTGGAGATGCTGGTCCAGAATCAGACTGCTCCAGTTGGCCGTGGAGATGGGCAAGGCCGACCCAATGGCTACCTGGACTTCTTGCATACCCAGCCGCCGACTTTCTCCCGGTCCAGTGATCCGTTGGAGGCCGATGACTGGCTGCACACGATAGAGCAGAAGTTTGCTCTTATCCACTGTGAGGACCTTCAGAAGGCTCCTTTCGCGGCGCAGTAGCTTCAGGGCCCAGCTGGGGCCTGGTGAGCCAACTTTTTGGTGATGCTGCCTGCCGATCACCAGGTGACATGGGCAGAGTTCCGTGAGGCTTTCCGGGCGTACCATATCCCGAAAGGACTCATGGATATCAAGAAGCAGCAGTTCCTTGCCCTCAAGCAGTTGAGCAAGTCCGTGATGGACTATTCCCGAGAGTTCAATTACTTGGCTCAGTATGCGCCAGAGGAAGTCGACACCGATCAGAAGAAGCAGGATCGCTTTATGAATGGGCCGACGGCGAAGATGCAGGATAAGCTCTCAGTCTGTGACTTCGCCGACTTCAATGCTTTGGTGAGTCGGGCGATTACTATGGAGCACAAGATGAGAAGCCATCAAGATGAGAAGAAGCGGAAGAGGGTGGTTCAATACTCAGCTGGTGGCAGTTCACAGCGGGCACGGATGCTCTTCCACAGCCGAGGGCCCCTGTTCCTATGCCTTCGCTACCAGCTGGATTGGCTCATCCTCCTGTTGCTGCTCCTCGTCCTCCCCAGCCACAGTCGGGAGTGCGAGTGGTGACAGGATCTAGACCGGGCCCATGCTACAATTGCGGGCGTGCGGGGCACTTCATCCGCGACTGCCCATTTCCAAGGCGGGGCCTCAACTCCAACGCCCCAAGGCCTCAAGGCGCAGCTGCACCACCTCCACTTCCTGCACCGAACTGTGGCCGCGTCAACCATGTAGATGCTGAGGCGATTCCCGAGGATGCCACTGTGCTGACTGGTACGTTATGTATTGAGGGACATGCTGCTAGGGTGCTTTTTGACTCGGGGGCTTCCCATTCCTTCATTAGCAAAGATTTCGTTGGGCAGCATCAAATCAAAGTGAGTTGCAGCCACACCTCCTTCCTAATTGAAGCGCCTGGTTCAAAGATGGTTGTTAATCAAACGGTCCCAAAAGCCACGGTGTTAATCCAAGGAGTTCCGTTCCTTACCAACCTGCTGCTCCTTGATCTTCGGGGGATGGATGTCATTTTGGGCATGAATTGGTTAACACGACAGCAGGCCATTCTAGATTGCTCTCATCGCTCCATCTCGCTCAAGGGACCGAAGGGCAGCGTGCTAACTCTACTTCTCGATAATGGCGGGACCACTCTGTATTCCCTGAATGGCGTAGAGGTTGGGGAGTTAGAGTCCATTCCCGTGGTGTCGGAGTACCCGGATGTGTTCCCAGTGGAACTGCCAGGGATGCCACCCGATCGGGATATTGAATTCGTGGTGGAACTTCAACCTGGGACTGCCCTTGTCTCCAAGCGGCCGTATAGAATGCCACCTAATGAATTGGCCGAACTGAAGACTCAGTTGAAGGAACTGAAGGACAAGGGGTTCATCTGTCCGAGCTCCTCACCCTGGGACTGCTCAGCTCTTTTTGTGACCAAGAAGGACGGTTCCCTTCGACTCTGTGTCTATTATCGACCGCTAAACGCCGTCACTATCAAGAACAAGTACCCTCTGCCTCGGATTGATATACTGTTTGATCAGCTTGCTGGTGCACGGGTGTTCTCCAAGATTGATTTGAGGCTCGGGTACCATCAGATCAAGATTCGGGCCGGGGATGTTCCGAAGACAGCTTTCTTCACCCGATATGGCCTATATGAGTACACCGTCATGTCGTTCGGTCTGACGAATGCACCGGCGTACTTCATGTACCTCATGAACTCTATCTTCATGGGGGAGTTAGATTCTTTTGTGGTCATCTTTATCGATGACATCCTCGTCTACTCAGCGAATGAAGAAGAGCATGCCAAGCATCTCCACGTTGTTCTCGGGAGACTTCGAGAACATCGCCTCTATGCTAAATTCAGCAAGTGCGAGTTTTGGCTGAAGGAGGTGTTTTTCTTGGGACATGTTCTCTCTGAACGAGGTGTCGATGTTGACCCAAGAAAAGTACAGGATGTCCTCAAGTGGGAGCAACCCAAGACAATCACTAAGGACATGTTGAGGGCTTGTGTTCTGTCGTATGGGAAGAAGTGGGATGAGTGTCTTCCATTTGCTGAGTTTGCTTACAATAACAGCTACCAGGCCAGCATCAAGATGTCTCCTTTCGAAGCACTCTATGGTCGCAGCTGTCGGACACCCCTGAACTGGTTCGAGAGTGGGGAACGACCATTCTTTGGACCGGATGTGGTCAAGTCGGCAGAAGAAAAGGTGAAGACCATTCAGGAGTATCTGAGGGTAGCGCGATCCCGACAGAAGAGCTATGCTGAACGCCGTAGGAGACTTCTCTCCTTCGACGTTGGTGATCACGTCTACCTGAAGGTATCTCCCCTCCGGGGCACCCGTCGTTTTGGAATCAAGGGAAAATTGGCGCCTTGTTACATAGGACCCTTTTGAATCCTTGAAAAGCGAGGTCAGGTAGCATATCAGCTGGAGCTTCCTCCCTCTCTGGCAATGGTCCACAACGTCTTCCATGTATCTCAGTTAAAGAAGTGCCTCCGTACTCCTTTCGAATCACCGGAGGTAGATGAACTCGAAGTCCAGCCTGACCCTGATCTGTCCTATCGAGAGCTTCCTATTCGGGTTTTGGGAGAAGCTGAACGCAAGACCTGTCGACGTACTCTCAAGTTCTACAAAATTCAGTGGAGTAATCACACTGAAGACGAAGCTACTTGGGAGCCCGAAGATCGTCTAAAGACTGAGTACCCCGAGTTCTTCCTTACCATGTAAGTCACTAAGGTGCAAACTTTTCGCAGCCCCAAACATGTCAACCCATATGTGGCTGTACTGTCTATCTGTGTTCTGTTCTGCCTATGCGTTGTTCTGAATCTCGGGGCGAGATTCCTTTAAGGGAGGAGGGTTTGTCAAGGCCCAAATTTCAGAAATTTTGGGACATCCGGAGTGTCCGGATTAAACATCCAGAATGTCCGGATATAACCCAAAATGTCCGGATTAAATATCCGGAGTATCCAGATTAGCTCGCCCGAACACCGTAACCCGGAGTGTCCGGACAATTTGTCCGGAGTGTCCGAGTTAATCTGACCGAAGACCCCAACCCGGAGTCTCCGGGTTGAACGTCCGGAGTATCCGGACCTTGCAGGAATTAGGTATAAGATTTCATTTCGTGGCTCCTCACTCATTTCTTCCTCCACCCATTGCTCCCCACTGCCTGTGCGTCTCTCCTCTGCCTCCAACCTCGTCTCCGGTGACTCCCCACCTGCCGGCGTCCTCCCGTGCTCCTCCCCGGCGTCTCCTCCACCCCGGTGACCTCAAGCTCTTCCCCAAGCCGGCGTCCCCTTCCCTCTACCCGGCTTCCCTTTCCTCTCCTTCGCCCTCCTTGAAGGTGAGACCTCCTTGGAGCTTGATTGGTGGGTTCTTGGGTTCTAGGGTTTCCATGGGGGTGGTTGTGGAGTTAGGTTTGTAGATTTGGGGTTGGGGGTGAATTTTGGGGGTAGTTAGTGTTCTTGGTGGGTGGTTGGTTTTTGGGTGGTTTAAGCAATGTTGGGTGTTAGGGTTGTAGATGGGGATTGGATGGTGTCGTTCTAGGCGTTGGATTGAGTTTGCGCTGTGAGCTACCCATGTGTGCCTCATTTCGTCGTGATTTGGGTTAGCTTAGAGTTTCTCTGGCTCGGCCGCGAGTAGGAAAGTAGTAGATCGGCCCCCCACGGTGCCGCAAGACTTGGGAGCACCTCCGTATTGCGCGTCATCTTCCAAGTCCTGGGCAATTCGGAGTGTCCGGCCATATGGTCCGGAATGTCCGGGTTAGCCGGACTGTCCGGATATTAAACCCGGACTGTCCGGGTTCACCTGGTCTGTTCAGTGGGGAATTTGCATTATACTTGCATTATAATTGTTTCTTCCACATTGCATGCATCTCATTATGCATTGTACTCGTGTAGAGAACGAGACCGCGGTGACTGACGTGACCGTGGTTGAAGGGATTGCCGACGAACAACTTGTCGTTGATCCACAAGCAGAAGTACAAGGCAAGCACCTAAGCATCTTGAACCTTATGTAACAGTATTTTTGAGAATTGGAATGCTTATTTGGGTGATTAAGTGTTGCATTAGGAATTTTATTTGGGATAGGCTAGATCCTAATTGCTGCATGTACCATCCTTGTTATTTGTTGACCATCTCCTTTGGAGCTAGTATAAGGGTAGTATAATGTGTCCATGCTTAGTCTTGCTTAGATGTCAGGTACGGGCCAAGTGGTGGATGGTTTCACCGCTTGCGGTTATTTCAAGTCACAGTACTCGAATTACCTTAATTATGGTTGTGAGTGGAAATGGAAAAAAATGTAATGAGACCGGGCGAGAGGGTTGGATCACTTGGGTGTGGAGACCCAAGTGAGGTAGTTTCGCATGTGTCAGTTGAGGACCGATTCGTTGTTTGCCCTTTGATCGAGCACGAACTGGTTGATCGCATGCCCGATTATGGTACGGTAAGCCGCTCTTTCATCGCATGCCGTTCGATGGGCCATGACCTCATGCGGTTGGACGTGGTTGAGGGCGGGCTTAGGCCGTCTCTCGAGCGCCAAGCCGGGCTTGGGGCTGCTCGAGGGGTGCTAGGTTTCCGGACTGCATGAAGATGCCCCAACGAATGGGTATGGGTGGGAGGTGGTTGACATGAGGTTCCTTCGTGGCACATGTCGTGCGGTCAATGCTTCCCTGCAGGGTTAATTAAGCGATTCGAATTGCCGCGCTCTCGGATATGAGCACGCTTGGTCATCGCACATTCAACGTAGAATAACTTGAATTTGAGGTTAGCTGATGCGGACAAGGATACTGACGAGGATACTTGTTTCAAATGCTATTTGTTGTATTGAATTGTAAATTCTAAAAGATTCACCGTAGTGATAGGTGCTTGTTTAAGAACGCCATAAATTGTGAAATTGAGTAGTGTAATTAAATGAATAACAAAGTTAAGCTTTTTCGCATTTTACCTTCAGCTTATTCCCTTGCTACATCCAAATGCATATCCATTGTTTGTGTCGGTCATATATGGACCACGGGTAAGACTTGCGAGTACCCTCCGTACTCAGGCTTCTGCTTTTGTGATTTTGCAGGTGAGGATCCAGCGGGGTGTGAGTTTTGCCCCTACTGCCTATCGGTGACCGGGTGGGGCACCGAGTGGAGGCCTTTTATGCCGTCGCACGTGCCCGGAAGTGTTCAGAGGCAGAACACTTTCGGAGTTGTTTTATTTTTGTTTAGTTTAGTAGTTGGGTGTTTCATTTTGTTGTATAGGTGGGTTTAACTGTGTTATGTTTCTGTGAAATCATGTGCTGAAAAATTGGCTTAGAATTGAATTTGCAAAATGTGTTTGTGCTTGTGTCTGACAATTTGACAGCAAACAGTGAAGTCATCTTTTGTGCCGGACCAAACTCTCAAACCAGTAAGTTTTGCATGTACGTCGGACCAATTTCTTTGGTCAGTCGTGAACGGCTTTTTGAGGATTGATTTCGCATGTACGACGGACTGATTTCTTTTAGTCTGTCGTGAACGTGTTTTCGCCGGAATGATTTCTTCTTGAAACCGATACTTTCACTTGTACACCGGACCGATTTTGTTGGTCCGTCGTGAATGGCTTCTTGAGTGACTTTTTCATGTGTACACCGGACCATATTTCCTTGTCCGTCGTGAATGCGTTTTTGCTCGATTAGGGTTTTAAGCAAAATTGGAATTTGGTTTGATTCATTTTTGGGATTATGAAATTTGTGAGAATTTCATGATGCTTCTTTTGAAGTGGACTTTATGCAATGCTCGTGTGAGTATTTGCATGGATTGATGTGAGTCAAGTCGTGGACTTGTGCTCGGAATTGTTTTGTGGTTTGTTCATGTGCAGGTATTGCTCGAAGACGAACGTGGTCGATGACGGGACCGGAACTAGTTTCATGGAGGAGCTGAGGTTTAGGATTAGGTTCAGGGAGGAACTGAGGTCTTGGTGGTCAAGGATGTCATGCGGGACGTTCGGGCTAAGAGAATGGTGCACATGAAGAATGGTTAGTCACGTGAGAATGGCAGGAGGTCATTCGCGTGCAAAGTGTTAGTCACGTGAGTATGGCAGGTGGCCATATGCGTGCAAAGTGTTAGTCACGTGAGTATGGTAGGGTTGCCATACGCGTGCAAGAGTTGTATTCGGCCAGGTTGGGCCAAGTAGAGTTGTGTTGGATACAGATTCCTTCTAGAGAATAGGAATCGTATTCAGAACTCCTTGTGGGTTGGTCCTTTAAATAGGAGGGGTGTCTCCTGTTGAAGGGCATCAATCGCATCAAGCCTTGAGCAAGTTTTAGGGTTTGTACTCTTTTGATGAGAGTACTTTAGACAAAAGAAATAAAGATCAATTCTTCCAAGATTCTTGCGTGCTACAGTAACCACGTTGCTACAGTGTTTTTCTGTCTTGGTTCTTGTTTCAATGCTTGCTCTAAATCTAGATTGGTTTTTGATCCTTGAGTTTCATCTTGATTTGATCCATTAAAAAAAAACCTTTCTAGGGTATTGATTTAGAGTTCCTCAAAGTCTAGTTGATTAAACTTTTGTCGGTTCTGTTAAAACATTCAAGTTTACGTTAGATCTATTCTCGTCAAGTTCTGGATCAGCAAGCTTGCGAAGCTCATAACTTTTTATCCATAAGTCCGATCAAGCTGATTCTTTTTGGGTTTGATTCGTATTGGAATCTAGTTTCTTGTGTCCAAATTTCAGATCGTTACAACAGTTGGATCTCCAGGAATTCTCATTTTACCAAGCCTATGTCTTTCTGTTTTTGTCGAAAATGAGGCAATTATTTGGTTCTGTTTTGGGGTGAACTTTTAATAGATCAAGAATTTGGTTTTAGCTTCTGCACAATCATTCACCCCCCTCTGATTTCTATATTCGTATACTTCGATCCTACAGTTTCACTGAACTCTTGGTTGCCTTCGTGCAACTCTTTAATTTACCTGTGTTGCTCTCGTTTCTCTTTGTTCTTGCGTGTTCGGTGGTTGTCGGGGTTTTTCTTCGTGCCGTAGTTGTCTAGCTAGTTTTGCTTCCGCGTTGCGTGCTTGATTGTGGGGTTCTGAGTTCGTTGCCCCCTTTATGCAAATTGGGTTGATATCATAGTGAAACCGGTATGCGGGGATCCTGGCGAGTTTTGGGTCGCATACCGGGGGAATACCGGGGTTGTTGTCGAGTTATTCGATGGGTTCTAATGTTGTCTCAGTTGGGCTTGGGTGCTAACACTGCGAGCGCTTTCGGCGATCCGTTGTTAGCCTCCAAATCCGATTAGGACGACTAAACCCTCAAATAGCCCGAGGACGATCTGGGCGGCTCCCTCACAGCGCTGGTATCAGAGCAAGGTGCATGAAGACGAACCCGAGACTTGACAACCATTTAGGGAGTTGATTAGGACTGTCATAATGCATTAGATAGAAGATTGTGCTTATATCCCGCCCTAGGGTATAAATATTGAGTGTGGGATACGTTGGAATCGTGCATCTCATATCATATCATGCATGTGCCATGCCATTTGAATCATGAGTTGTGTTTTGGGTGTGTTAGACTTGTTGGACTCCAGTGCGGAGTGCTACAGTCTGACTTGGGTTTAGTTTGTTGGGTTTAAGGTCTATTCCCTCCGTGTGGGTCTAACTCATGTTGTCTGACTTTGGTTGACAACAGAATGAGGACCCGCGAAAATTTGGGAGGTGATGACGGCACTGGGCGATCGCAGCCTAGTGGTAGCGATCCGCCTTCTCCGCTCAACCTTTTGGACGTTCTACCGCAGTCAGAACAGAACTAGCAGACCACCAATAGGATTCTGGAGATGCTTGTCCAGAATCAGACTGCTCCAATTGGCCGTGGAGATGGGCGAGGCCGACCCAATGGCTACCTGGACTTCTTGCATACCCAGCCGCCGACTTTCTCCCGGGCCAGTGATCCGTTGGAGGCTGAAGACTGGCTGCGCACGATAGAGTAGAAGTTTGCTCTTATCAACTGTGAGGACCTTCAAAAGGCTCCTTTCGCGGCGCAGCAGCTTCAGGGCCCAGCTGGGGCCCGGTGGGCCAACTTTTTGGTGATGCAGCCTGCCGGCCACCAGGTGACATGGGCAGAGTTCCGTGAGGCTTTCCGGGCGTACCACATCCCGAAAGGACTCATGGATATCAAGAAGCAGCAGTTCCTTGCCCTCAAGCAGTTGAGCAAGTCCGTGATGGACTATTCCCGAGAGTTCAATTACTTGGCTGAGTATGCGCCGGAGGAAGTCGACACCGATCAGAAGAAGCAGGATCGCTTTATGAATGGGCTGACGGCGAAGATGTAGGATAAGCTCTCAGTCTGTGACTTCGCCGATTTCAATGCTTTGGTGAGTCGGGCGATTACTTTGGAGCACAAGATGAGAAGCCATCAAGATGAGAAGAAGCGGAAGAGGGCGGTTCAGTACTCAGGTGGTGGCAGTTCACAGCGGGCCCGGATTGCTCTTCCACCGCCGAGGGCCCGTGTTCCTGTGCCTTCCCTACCAGCTGGAGTGGCTCGTCCTCCTGTTGCTGCTCCTCGTCCTCCCCAGCCACAGTCGGGAGTGCGAGTGGTGACAGGCTTTGGACCGGGCCCATGCTACAATTGCGGGCGTGCGGGGCACTTCATCCGCGACTGCCCATTTCCAAGGTGGGGCCTCAACTCCAACGCCCCAAGGCCTCAAGGCGCAGCTGCACCACCTCCACTTCCTGCACCGAACTGTGGTCGATTCAACTATGTGGATGCTGAGGCGATTCCCGAGGATGCCACTGTGCTGACTGGTACGTTATGTATTGAGGGACATGCTGCTAGGGTGCTTTTTGACTCGGGGGCTTCCCATTCCTTCATTAGCAAAGATTTCGTTGGGCAGCATCAAATCAAAGTGATTTGCAGCCACACCTCCTTCCTAATTGAAGCGCCTGGTTCAAAGATGGTTGTTAATCAAATGGTCCCAAAAGCCACGGTGTTAATCCAAGGCGTTCCGTTCCTTACCAACCTGCTGCTCCTTGATCTTTTGGGGATGGATGTCATTTTGGGCATGAATTGGTTAACACGGCAACAGGCCATTCTAGATTGCTCTCATCGCTCCATCTCGCTCAAGGGACCGAAGGGCAGTGTGCTAACTCTACTTCTCGATGATGGCGGGACCGCTCTTTATTCCCTGAATGGCGTAGAGGTTGGGGAGTTAGAGTCCATTCCCGTGGTGTCGGAGTACCCGGATGTGTTCCCAGCGGAACTGCCAGGGATGCCACCCGATCGGGATATTGAATTCGTGGTGGAACTTCAACCTGGGACTGCCCTAGTCTCCTAGCGGCCGTATAGAATGCCACCTAATGAATTGGCCGAACTGAAGATTCAGTTGAAGGAACTGAAGGACAAGGGGTTCATCCGTCCGAGCTCCTCACCCTGGGACTGCTCAGCTCTTTTTGTGACCAAGAAGGACGGTTCCCTTCGACTCTGTGTCGATTATCGACCGCTAAACGCCGTCAGTGTCAAGAACAAGTACCCTTTGCCTCGGATTGATATACTGTTTGATCAGCTTGCTGGTGCACGGGTGTTCTCCAAGATTGATTTGAGGCTCGGGTACCATCAGATCAAGATTCGGGTCGGGGATGTTCCGAAGACAGCTTTCTTCACCCGATATGGCCTGTATGAGTACACCGTCATGTCGTTCGGTCTGACGAATGCACCAGCGTACTTCATGTACCTCATGAACTCTATCTTCACGGGGGAGTTAGATTCTTTTGTGGTCATCTTTATCGATGACATCCTCGTCTACTCAGCCAATGAAGAAGAGCATGCCAAGCATCTCCACGTTGTTCTCGGGAGACTTCGAGAACATCGCCTCTATGCTAAATTCAGCAAGTGCGAGTTTTGGCTGAAGGAGGTGTTTTTCTTGGGACATGTTCTCTCTGAACGAGGTGTCGATGTTGACCCAAGAAAAGTACAGGATGTCCTCAAGTGGGAGCAACCCAAGACAATCACTGAGATCCGTAGTTTCCTTGGGCTTGCCGGCTATTATCGTCGATTTATTCAGAACTTCTCGAAGATTGCCAAGCCTATGACTGAGCTGCTGAAGAAAGGTGTGGAGTTCAAATGGTCAGTGGACTGTGAGCGAGCATTTCAGACTCTGAAGCAGCGCCTGACTACAGCTCCTGTCCTTACACAACCGGATATCCACAAGCCGTTTGATGTTTATTGCGATGCATCAGGTATCGGCCTTGGCTGCGTGCTCATGCAAGAAAGCCAGGTTATTGCCTATGCATCTCGACAGTTGAAGCATCATGAAGAGCACTACCCAACTCATGACTTGGAGCTTGCTGCAGTGGTCCATGCTTTGAAGATTTGGCGCCACTATCTCTTGGGGAACAAGTGCAACATCTATACTGATCACAAAAGTCTCAAGTACATTTTCACTCAGGCAGATTTAAATATGAGGCAACGAAGATGGCTTGAGCTGATCAAGGACTACAATCTGGAAGTCCATTATCACCCGGGAAAGGCCAATGTGGTGGTGGATGCGTTAAGACGCAAGGCTCAATGCAATTGCCTCACTCTTGAATCCCAAAGAGCCACTCTCTGTGCCGAATTTCAGAAACTCGGCTTAGAGATGGTCGAGGAAGGATCCTTGGCAAATCTGGTGTTGAATTCCACAATGCTTGATCAGATTCGGGAGGCTCAAAGGAAGGATGTGGGTGTTACACAAATTCGTGACAAGGTGAATTCTGGCCAGGCTGCTAAATTCCACCTGGACGATCAGGGGATTTTGTGGTTCGGCCAGCGCATAGTTGTCCCGGATGACCAAGAGTTGGAGCGGGAGATCCTGGATGAAGCCCATAACTCCTTACTCACGATACATCCGGGCAGCAACAAGATGTATCAAGATTTGAGGCAACGATTTTGGTGGACTCGCATGAAGCGCGATATTGCTTGCTATGTGGCCGAATGCGATGTCTGCAAAAGGGTGAAGGCGGAAGATCTTAAGCCAACTGGTACTCTTCAGCCGCTACCCATTCTCAGCTGGAAGTGGGAAGATATTGGCATGGATTTCATCACCGGGCTGCCAACGACTTCTTCGAATTATGACTCGATCTGGGTTATAGTCGACCGGTTGACGAAGTCCGCTCATTTCCTAGCTGTTCGCACCACCTACCGAGCCATCAAATATGCGGAGCTGTACATATCCCGGATTGTATGCCTTCACGGAGTGCCAAGGCGGATAGTGTCAGATCGAGGCTCCCAGTTCTGGAGAAGTTTACATGAAGCCTTGGGCACTAAGCTACTCCACAACTCAGCTTATCATCCTCAAACTGACGGTCAGACCGAGAGGGTCAATCAGGTCCTTGAGGACATGTTGAGGGCTTGTGTTCTGTCATATGGGAAGAAGTGGGACGAGTGTCTTCCATTTGCTGAGTTTGCTTACAATAACAGCTACCAGGGCAGCATCAAGATGTCTCCTTTCGAAGCACTCTATGGTCGCAGCTGTCGGACACCCCTGAACTGGTCCGAGAGTGGGGAACGACCATTCTTTGGACCGGATGTGGTCAAGTCGGCAGAAGAAAAGGTGAAGACCATTCAGGAGAATCTGAGGGTAGCGCGATCCCGACAGAAGAGCTATGCTGACCGCCGTAGGAGACCTCTCTCCTTCGACGTTGGTGATCACGTCTACCTGAAGGTATCTCCCCTCCGGGGCACCCGTCGTTTTGGAATCAAGGGAAAATTGGCACCTCGTTACATAGGACCTTTTTGAATCCTTGAAAAGCGAGGTCAGGTAGCATATCAGCTGGAGCTTCCTCCCTCTCTGGCAATGGTCCACAACATCTTCCATGTATCTCAGTTAAAGAAGTGCCTCCGTACTCCTTTCGAATCACTTGAGGTAGATGAACTCGAAGTCCAGCCTGACCCTGATCTGTCCTATCGAGAGCATCCTATTCGGTTTTGGGGAGAAGCTGAATGCAAGACCCGTCGACGGACTCTCAAGTTCTACAAAATTCAGTGGAGTAATCACACTGAAGACGAAGCTACTTTGGAGCCCGAAGATCATCTAAAGACTGAGTACCCCGAGTTCTTCCTTACCATGTAAGTCACTAAGGTGCAAACTTTTCGCAGCCCCAAACATGTCAACCCATATGTGGTCAGATCTTGTCTATCTCGTGGTTCGTTACGCCTATGCGTTGTTCTGAATCTCGTGGCGAGATTCCTTTAAGGGGGGAGGGTTTGTCAAGGCTCAAATTTCAGAAATTCTGGGACATCCGGAGTGTCCGGATTAAACATCTGGAATGTCCGGATATAACCCGGAATGTCCGGATTAAATATCCGGAGTATCCGGATTAGCTCGCCCGAACACCCTAACCCGGAGTGTCCGGACAATTTGTCCGGAGTGTCCGGGTTAATCTGACCGAAGACCCCAACCCGGAGTCTCCGGGTTGAACGCCCGGAGTATCCGGACCTTGCGGGACTTAGGTATAAGATTTCATTTCGTGGCTCCTCACTCATTTCTTCCTCCATCCATTGCTCCCCACTTCCCGTGCGTCTCTCCTCCGCCTCCAACCTCATCTCCGGCGACTCCCCACCTGCCGGCGTCCTCCCGTGCTCCTCCCAGGCGTCTCCTCCACCCAGGTGACCTCAAGCTCTTCCCCAAGCCGGCGTCCCCTTCCCTCTACCCGGCTTCCCTTTCCTCTCCTTCACCCTCCTTGAAGGTGAGACCTCCTTGGAGCTTGATTGGTGGGTTCTTGGGTTCTAGGGTTTCCATGGGGGTGGTTATGGAGTTAGGTTTGTAGATTTCGGGTTGGGGGTGAATTTTGGGGGTAGTTAGGGTTCTTGGTGGGTGGGTGGTTTTTGGGTGATTTAAGCAATGTTAGGTGTTAGGGTTGTAGATGGGGGTTGGATGGTGCCGTTCTATGCGTCGGATTGAGTTTGGGCTGTGAGCTACCCAAGTGTGCCTCATTTCGTTGTGATTTGGGTTAGCTTAGAGTTTCTCCGGCTCGGCTGCGAGTAGGAAAGTAGTAGATCGGGCCCCCACGGTGCCGCAAGACTTGGGAGCACCTCCGTATTGCGCGTCATCTTCCAAGTCCTGGGCAATCCGGAGTGTCCGGCCATATGGTCCGGAATGTCCGGGTTAGCCGGACTGTCCGGATATTAAACCCGGACTGTCTGGGTTCACCTGGTCTGTTCGGTGGGGAATTTGCATTATACTTGCATTATAATTGTTTCTTCCGCATTGCATGCATCTCATTATGCATTGTACTCGTGTAGAGAACGAGACCGCGGTGACTGACATGACCATGGTTGAAGGGATTGCCGATGAACAACTTGTCGTTGATCCACAAGCAGAAGTACAAGGCAAGCACCTAAGCATCTTGAACCTTATGTAACAGTATTTTCGAGAATTGAAATGCTTATTTGGGTGATTAAGTGTTGCATTAGGAATTGAATGTGGGATAGGCTAGATCCTAATTGCTGCATGTACCTTCCTTGTTATTTGTTGAACATCTCCTTTGTAGCTAGTATAAGGGTAGTATAATGTGTCCATGCTTAGTCTTGCTTAGATGTCAGGTACGGTCCAAGTGGTGGATGGTTTCACCGCTTGCGGTTATTTCAAGTCACATAACTCGAATTACCTTAATTATGGTTGTGAGTGGAAATGGAAAAAAACGAAATGAGACCGAGCGAGAGGGTTGGATCACTTGGGTGTGGAGACCCAAGTTAGGTAGTCTCGCCTGTGTCAGTTGAGGACCGATCCGTTGTTTGCCCTTTGATCGAGCACAAACTGGTTGATCGCATGCCCAATTATGGTACGGTAAGCCGCTCTTTCATCGCATGTCGTTCGATGGGCCATGACCTCATGCGGTTGGATGTGGTTGAGGGCGGGGCTTAGGCCGGCTCTCGAGCGCCAAGCCGGGCTTGGGGCCGCTCGAGGGGGTGTTAGGTTTCCGGACTGCATGAAGATGCCCCAACGAATGGGTATGGGTGGGAGGGGGTTGACATGAGGTGCCTTCGTGGCACATGTCGTGCGGTCAATGCTTCCATGTAGGGTTAATTAAGCGATTCGAATTGCCGCGCTCTCGGATATGAGCACGCTTGGTCATCGCACATTCAACGTAGAATAACTTGAATTTGAGGTTAGCTGATGCGGACAAGGATACTGACGAGGATACTTGTTCCAAATGCCATTTGTTGTATTGAATTGTAAATTCTAAAAGATTCACCGTAGTGATAGGTGCTTGTTTAAGAACGCCATAAATTGTGAAATTGAGTAGTGTAATTAAATGAATAACAAAGTAAAGCTTTTTCGCACTTTTACCTTCAACTTATTCCCTTGCTACATCCAAATGCATATCCATTGTTTGTGTCGGTCATATATGGACCACGGGTAAGACTTGCGAGTACCCTCCGTACTCAGGCTTCTGCTTCTGTGGTTTTGCAGGTGAGGATCCAACGGGGTGTGAGTTTTGCCCCTACTGCCTATCGGTGACCGGGCGGGGCACCGAGTAGAGGCCTTTTATGCCGTCGCACGCGCCCGGAAGTGTTCAGAGGCAGAACACTTTCGGAGTTGTTTTATTTTTGTTTAGTTTAGTAGTCGGGTGTTTCATTTTGTTGTATAGGTGGGTTTAACTGTGTTATGTTTCACTGAACTCTTGGTTGCCTTCGTGCAACTCTTTAATTTACCTGTGTCGCTCTCGTTTCTGTTTGTTCTTGCGTGTTCGGTGGTTGTCGGGGTTTTTCTTCGTGCCGTAGTTGTCTGGCTAGTTTTGCTTCCGCGTTGCGTGCTTGATTGTGGGGTTCCGAGTTGGTTGCCCCCTTTATGCAAATTGGGTTGATATCACAGTGAAACCGGTATGCGGGGATCCTGGGCGAGTTTTGGGTCGCATACCGGGGGAATACCAGGGTTGTTGTCGAGTTATTCGATGGGTTCTAATGTTGTGTCAGTTGGGCTTGGGTGCTAACACTGCGAGCGCTTCTGGCGATCCGTTGTTAGCCTCCAAATCCGATTAGGACGACTAAACCCTCAAATAGCCCGAGGACGATCTGGGCGGCTCCCTCACATTTGGCATGGAACCTTTTGACTCACTTGAGGGGCGTAACCCTGAGATATACAAAATCTTCTGGCTCAAAACTCAAATCTCGGCGACGGTTATCAGCACAACTCTTCTGCCTGGACTGGGCTATCTTTTGTCTCTCTCGGATCATGGCAATCTGCTCTTCGGCCTCTTGAAGAATGTCTGGCCCAAAAACATGGCGCTCACCTGTCTCATTCGAATTCAATGGTGTTCGACAGCGTCGACCGTACAGTGCTTCAAAAGGTGACATCTGCAAACTAGCCTGATAGCTGTTATTGTAGCTGGACTCCGCGTATGGTAGACTCTTATCCCAAGAGGTAGCATACGCCAATGCACAGGCTCTTAGCATATCCTCCAGGATCTGATTAACTCTTTCAGTCTGTCCATCCGTTTGCGGATGATATGCTGTACTGAAGTTCAAATGAGTCCCCATGGCTTCATGCAGCTTATTCCAGAATCTCGAGGTAAATTGGGTACCTCTGTCTGACACAATCTTCTTCATCACTCCGTGCAAACAAACGATCCTGGTCATGTACAACTCTGCTAATCTATCTCCCGAGTAAGTAGTCTTTACATGAATAAAGTGGGCGACCTTAGTCAGGCGATCCACTATAACCCATATAGAGTCGTATCCTCCTTGAGTTTTTGGCAAACCGGTAATGAAGTCCATACCAATTTCCTCCCACTTCCACTCAGGTATCTTCAATGGCTGCAGCAACCCTGCTGGCCTGTGATGCATTGCCTTGACCCTCTGACATATATCGCACAACGCAACATGCTTAGCGACTTCACGTTTCATGCTCGGCCACCAGAATCTTTCCTTCAGGTCTTGATACATCTTCGCACTTCCTTGATGAATGGAGTACTTGGAGTCGTGAACTTCATCTAGAATCAATTGCTTCAGCTCCTTCTTGTTTGGCACACAGATGCGGTCCTTTATCCACAACGTGCCTTGCTCATCCAATCTGAAGTCTTTAGCCTTGCCTTCACCCATTTTGGACTTAATCCTCAGAATCTTGGCATCATCCTTCTGTCCTTCATGGATCTGGTCTTCCGGGGTAGGCTTCACCTCCAGCGCGGCCAGGAATCCCTCGTGTACCACCTCAATCTACATCTTCTGAAATTCCATGCATAATTCGACCTGACTGTCCACTATCAGCATATTCACAGTGTGGCTTTTTCGACTCAAGGCATCAGCCACCACATTGGCCTTCCCGGGATGGTAATGGATTCCAACATTGTAATCCTTGATCAATTCTAACCATCTCCTCTACCTCATATTCAGATCCGACTGGATGAATATGTACTTAAGGCTCTTATGGTCCGTGTACACCTCACATCTATTTCCAATGAGGTAATGACGCCACAACTTCAAGGCATGCACTACGGCAGCTAACTCCAGGTCATGTGTTGGATAATTCTCCTTATGCGGCCTCAACTGCCTTGATGTATACGCAACAACCTTCCGATTCTGCATCAACACACATCCAAGTCCCTGGCGCGATGCATCACAGTAAATATCAAAGCTTTGATTAACGTCCTGCATAACTAGCACCGGCACTGATGTCAGTCGCTTCTTTAGCTCTTGGAAACCCTTCTCGCACTCTGGCATCCAGTTAAACTTCTTCTCCTTTTTCAACAATTGCGTAAGAGGTCTCGCAATCGTCGAAAAGCCTTCAATGAAGCGGCGGTAGTAACCGGCCATCCCAAGGAAACTCTGGATCTGGGTCACGGTCTTCGGTTGCTCCCAATGTAACACAGCTTCTACCTTGCTTGGATCAACTGCGACTCCTTCTGCGGTCATCACATGTCCAAGGAATTCCACCTTGTCCTTCCAGAAATCACACTTGCTGAACTTGGCGAAGAGTTGTTGTTCTCTCAACTTCTCCAAAACTCGCCTTAGGTGCTCTGCATGTTCATCCCTTGTCTTGGAGTAGACTAAGATATCATCTATGAACACAACAACAAACTTGTCCAGATACTCCATGAAAACCTTATTCATCATGTTCATGAAATAAGCTGGCGCATTCGTCAGACCAAAGGACATAACCATAAACTCTTAATGTCAATATCTTGACGAGAATGTGGTCTTCGGAATGTCTTCTGATTGGATCTTCAACTAGTGATATCCCGATCTCAGATAAATCTTCGAAAATACTCTAGCTCTCAACTGATCAAACAGGTTATCGATCCTGGGTAGCGGATACTTGTTCTTCACGGTGACTTCGTTGAGTGCACGGTAATTTATGCACATCCTGAAACTTTCATCCTTCTTCTTAACGAATAGAACTAGTGCTCCCCATGGTGATGAACTCGGTCTGATGAATCCTTTCTCCATTAGCTCCTCAAGCTGCTTCTTCATCTCCACTAACTCTTCGGTTGACATTCGATAGGGTCTCTTTGCTATTGGTGCGGTTCCTGGTACCAACTCGATTACAAATTCTATATCCTTGTCTGGCGGCATACCTGGTAAATCTTCAGGAAAAACATCGGGGTACTCATTTACCACTGAGACATCCTCTATGCTGATTGCCTTCGCACTGTTGACCATCAACTGTCCATCACGAACGGTGGTCGCTTGAAACTCCACCTTCCTTCCACAAGGGCTCTCAACAGATATGATCCTTCGCCCACAATCGAGCACAACCTTGTGCTTGGTCAACCAATCCATTCCAAAAATAACATCTAAGGTCTGGGTTTCCAACATGATAAGGTTTGCTAGGAACTCTACCCCATCTATTATTATTCTCACCCCAGAACATCCTACTTTAGTTCGGAGTTCGGAACCAGGGGTTTGAACTAGAAGCATGCATTTAAGTCTTGAAATCCTCATATCATTTTTAGCAGCAAAAACTTGAGATACAAACGAATGCGAAGCCCTAGAGTCAAACAAAACTGTTGCAAGTACTGAGTTAACGAGTAACTTACCCAGTACGACATCCGTAGCATTCTGCAGTGCATCTACGGTCACATGATTGACTCGGCTCCTCACCACAGTCTGAGGCGCGGCTCCTGGCTGTGCTGTCCCACGGTTTGCTCCTGGTGCGGGTGTCCTGGCTGGTGTGGAACCCAAGTTGAAACGAACTGGGGTCACTCCTGCTGTCTTCTTGGGGCAACTGTTGGAGAAGTGCCCTGGCTCATTGCATGTATAGCAACGTCTCACTGCTCCCTGTTGACTGCCCGAAGCGGCGTTCCTGGCTGGAGCTGGTGTCTGATAATTCTGATTAGCAGGCCTCGGTACTGGTGACGGTGTCCTTGTTGCGTTCTGCGGCTGGAATCTGAAGAACTAATTCGGTGCAACCCTCAGTTGCTGCTGCACTCCCTGGCGTGATCCCTGCTGCTGTATTTTGCACTTCCTGTGGTCGTCCAGTTCTCTGTGTTTGTCCTCCAAGATAAGCGCCTTGTTCACCAACTCCTGGAAATCTGGGAAGGTATGGGTGATCAGTCCCACCTGAAGTCCTGAGTTCAGTCCTTTCATGAAACGGGACTGCCTGGCCTTGTCTGTTGCTACGTCTTCAGGTGCATAGCATGCAAGCTGTGTGAACTTATTAAGATAATCAGCCACTGACTGGCTGCCTTGCTTTAAAGCTCTGAACTCTTCCTTCTTGAGGTCCATGATTCCTTTCGGCACATGATACTGGCGGAAAACAGCGGTGAACTCCTCCCAGTTGATATACTGTGGGTTCTCCCGTGTAGCGCAAAAATTCTCCCACCACTCTGCGGAGGTTCCTTCTGCGGTGGTTCCTTCCAAATGATGAGAGGCGTAGAGAACCCTTTCATTTCTCACACACTGAGTGATGTGTAGCTTTCTCTCAATTGACCTCAGCCAATCATCCGCCTCTAGTGGGTTGGCGTTCCCGGAGAATGTGGGCGGATGAGTCCTCATAAATTCTGACAATGTTGAACCCTGACGCTGCCCCTGATTGGCTTGGTTAGCGGCGGCTTAAGCAGTGACTTGTTGCATCTGCTGCATCATGGCATGCATTAGCTGAGTCTGGGCAGCAAGGAAGGCTCCAAAGTTCTGCATGTCTACTAGTGGTGCTGGTTGGGGTGCAGGTGCTCCATCGTTAGGGTTCCCAGTTGGGCGAGAACCACTTCCGTTGCCTCCAAGGTTTCCGTGGGTGTTCACCATCTGTCGATTGCTCCAAAGTTTAGAGACAAGAGGGAAACAGGCATAGGCAAGTAGTAGAGTAAACTTATGCGGGGCGAAAGGTATAACTCAAAATCCAACTTTATTCATTATTCAATAATAATAACTTGGTATGGTTTCTCACAATGCCTAAGGGCCTTGCAACGCATACTGCACACTCAGCAAGCAATGAAAATCCAAATCAACTAACACTGGAGTCTATCCCCTCTAAGGGTGACTCTTTATTCTTAGACGCGACTCGACGAAGGAGTCTCAACTTCTATCCCTGAACGCTCACTCATCGATCCAGCCTCCACAGCCTCCTTTTAGCGCGAAGCAATCACCGTGCCCCCTCCACAACGGTAGCTGATGAAGCAACATCCTCCTCCGGCTCCGGCTCTGGCTCTGGCTGTGGTGCAGGCTGCTACTCTGGCTGGGGTACAGGTGCAGGTGGTGCCTCCTCCGGGTCTTCCTCAGGGTCTGAGTCGTGTAACTCTAGAACTGGCTCTGGGTCAGCTCCGTACAATGCCATCTCCAGCTCTGCGATCCTTTTCGCAGCATGGGCGACGTACTCACGAGCATTCTCCAGGTGCTTTTTCCCTTCATCGACCTGCTCACGAGCTTTCTTCTGCTCCTGAACGGTGTCGTCGATAAGCTCCTCCTGGGCGACGATGAATCTGGCCAAGTGTGTGACGGTAGCGTCATCATCTTCTATCGGCTTTCGCTAAACTCTATTGTCCCGAAGTGGGTGATGACGGAACACTGTGCCCTCCAGCTCTCTAGAGTAGGTACGAGCAATCTGTTGCATCGCTCGACGAGACACCTCCTGGATTCCCATCTCAAATGTGGACCTCCTAGCGGTGAAGTGAAAAGGGTGACTGAACTTCATCTCCTCTAGAGCATACACCGTGATCTTAACGTCCCATCCGATGACCAATCCTGCTTGCACGATGGTTGTTCCTCGGTAGAGTGGCCTCTCAAATCCTCCAAGCAACTGCAGCATACGCCACAACTCGGCAGCGTAGCCTCCCTCACGCTTGGCGTAGTTGTTCTTCATCATCATCTGCCAAAAGACACTCACGTAAAACTCGAAGTTTTAAGAACCAGGGAATAGCAGGAGAAATTCAGCCAAAGGGTTAAGAGAAGAGAGAAGGGGATGAGTCGAGATTTCATTCATCATCTTGGCAATTTTTAACTTCTTAGAAAATAGGTTTTATCCTCACTACGACCATTCTAACTAAGGGTAGGCCTACAGTCAACCTGGCTCTGATACCACCTCTGTCGGGACCTGAATTTACAAATTCGGACCCTTTGTGTATTCAGCACTAGTCTAGGATCACGCTAGTGCACACAGTCTCAACATCGGTATATATCACATTCATACTCAACGAAATAGTAAAGTACTTTACTAAAAGGAAATATAACTGGTTGCTCGACCTTATGGTCAAGTTACAAAAGTAAGCCTCGCAGGGCTAAAGTCTTACTCAGAACAAAACTGCAGCGGAATTCAAGGAAAATGCGTGGCGCCAACCAATATGCCACAGGCAACTGACTGGGCTCGTCCCTAGTTCGTCGGCTCCTCCTGGATTTCTTCCTCCAAAGCTGGCGTCGACTCTTCTTTAACTGATTGATGTATTATGGCAAGGATGAGTACTTGGTACTCAGCAATTCATGCACAGGACGCAAACTAATATTCTATATGCATGGCTTAATACAAAGGATAGGCTACAGGTATGTTTGCAATAAAACATGTGTAAATACAGTAATAGATTACAAAGCAAAAAATCAATAGATAGGGTAATAACTTTGCAATAACAGAACAAGTAAAGCATTTGACATCTCTAGTTCCAATTCACAAGTCCCAATCCCAACATCCATCAAACCAAGTTACTTTCATAAGATCTAACCCTTGACTGTAATCCCCGAACGATGTCCAATGCTGCGGATTCGGCTATTCGAATAGATTTTACACTCTGCAGAGGTTATGCACTTTACCCACAAAATACAGTCAGACGCCACAGAGGCGAGAGTCCCGGTCTAAATCTATTTATCAAACCCAGTTGATTACCATGCACCACGTGCCATCAACAACATCATTAATAACACATGACACTTCTCGAAAACACGTTCCATGTTTCATTAAGTCAATGTTAACATGTAATTGTCCAAAATCATGTCATGACTACATGGCGAGGCTAAGCATTAACTACATCGGTCTACTTACCCATGTGGGCAAATTAGTAATGTCCAACTACTTAAACCATACTAGGGTGACAAGGGATCATGGCACATAATTAATTAATCAAGGTGTCATACAGCAATTTGGCATCTAGCTACCATCCCAGAATTAAGCAAAGCATTTTCTAAATTAAATTAACATGCAATAATCTAAATCAAATTAATTTCAAAATTGGGATCAATATGGTCAAAGCATAACTTGCTTTCAAAAAGTACTTGATCTTGGTCTTGAGCTGGCTCCTGGGTCGACACTTCACCTTCGAAGCCTTCGGGCACTTCCACGTCTACTCGTAACGCGTGCAAATAGCAATAAATAAATAAACAGTAGGCAAAAAGTATCCAAAACTTCAAATAAAGTTCATAAACAACGAGAACATAATTTTACAAATTTTTAGAAACTGGAATCGCCCAAATCGGAGTTAAAATGCAAAAGTTACAATTGTTTAAAGTTTAAAGAAATCATTAAATAAATATAAACAAAGAAAAATTCATATTCAAAAATTAATTAAAATTCATATTTAAGTAGATCTCAATTTTATTAAAATTTAGAAATTGGAATCACTCAAATCGGAGTTAAAACGCAAAAGTTATAAGCGTTTGAAGTTTGAAAATTCAAATAAATCAATAAACCGAATTAATTCATTTATTTTTCTATCGAAAATTCCGAATAATGACGTCAGCGTGGAAATCAATTTCCACCAAATTATTTTTCTATTGAAAAATCGAATTATGACGTCAGCATGACGTCAGCCGGTCCATGGACTCAGCCACAGTTCGGCTCGGGTTCACCGTGGACTCGGTCCACGGGCGCACGTGTCTCTGACATGTGGGACCCACCGGATGACGTCAGCGCTGACGTCATCGTGCTCGGGTGAGGGCGGCTGACCCGCTGACACACGGGCCCGGCGTGTCAGTGTCGGGACCCGAATTTGCAAATCCGGACCCTCTGTGTATTCAGCACTAGTCCAGGAACGCGCTAGTGCACACAGTCTTAACATTGGTAAATATCACAATCATACCACTCGATACTAATAAAGTACTTATATTAAATAGTCAAATCAAGTTGCTCGACCTTATGGTCAAGTTACAAATATACGCCTCAGGCGAAACTTATTAAGAGAGAAATAATAGCGGCGGAAAAATAAGATAACCCATTGGCGCCATCCAAAGATACCACAGTAACCGATCGGGCTCGCTCCCTAAGTAGACGGTCCCTCTTGGAGCTCCTCCTCCAAAGCCGTGTAGTCTCCTCTTCAACCAGTGTTGTATTGTGGCAAGGGTGAGTACTTGGTACTCAAAGAAGTCATGCCTGAGAATGCAACTAATAGACTATATGCATGGCTTAATACAAAGGAGTGGCTCAAGGTATATTTGCAAAGAAGAGCATTTAACAAGTATCATAAGTAGATTCGAAAGCAATAGTAACAAGTAAAGCATAAATAACTTTTCAAGGGGTTTAGTAAAACATCTTTCCCATTCCTAATCCACATTTCCATTAACGTCATTCGTAAACCAAACCCAACCTTTCAAGTCCAAGTTATTTTTGAGAAAGTCTAACCCTTGACTGTAATTCCCGAGCGATGTCCATTACCGCGGACACGGCTATTCGAATAGATTCTACACTCTGCAGAGGTTATGCACTTTACCCACAAGATACAGTCAAACACCACAAAGGCGAGTTCCCGTAACAAAGTCTTTCGGAAACTTCTAACAATACAGGTGGTCCTCCCCGGTTATTGCACACTAACCCTTCCCTTAGCTAAGGCGAAGTTTAGGCCAATCAACCGTTAGATGGGTACCTGGCCTCAGCCCCGGTACGCTCCCCCGTACAACTTACACAAAGGGTGTAGTTGACCTCCTGAGGTCCCACAGGTACGTTATTAGCAACTTAATCAACTAGGTCCGTCCCATTACAGACATGTGGTTGCAAGATTGACTCAGTTCAAAGGCTTGCAAGGTTAAGTCCTTAGGGTGACCAGGGCAAGACTACCTGAAGAACCAAATCAACATCCCCGATTACAACCGCCCACTGATCATTCTTGCCACATGCCCCGGCCGAAAACTATTTATCAAAACCCCAGTTGATTACCATGCACCACGTGCCATCAACATCACATGATACTTTTCCAAAACAGGTTCAATATATCATTAAGTCAATATTAACATTTGATTGTCCAAAATCATGTCATGAGCACGTAGCAGGTCTAGGCAACATACTACACGATCTAATTTCCCATGTTGGCAATTTAATAATGTCCAACTAGTAAACCACAACTAGGGTGACAAGGGTCATGGCACATATTTAATTAATCAAGGTGTCATACAGCAATTTGGCATTTATCTAATTTCCCACATTTAAATAAAGTATTTTCTAATTGAACTAGCATGCAATAATTTGAACCAAAATAGATTTCAAAATAGGATCAACATGGTCAAAGCACAACTTGCCTTCAAAAAGTACTTGATCTTGGTCTTGAGTTGGATCCTGAGTCAATACTTCTCCTTCGAATCCTTCCGGCACCTCAACGTCTACTCGTAAAGCGTGCAAATAGCAATACACAAATAAACAATAGGCAAAAGCATCCCAAAACTCCAAATAAAATCCATAAACAGAGAGAACATAATTTTATGAATTTTTAGGAACTGGAATCGTTCAAATCGGAGTTAAAATGCAAAAGTTATAATTATTTAAAGTTTAAATAATCAATTAAATAATATTACAGAGGAAAAATTTAGTCCAAAAATTAAATAAAATTCATAATTAGGTATATCTTAATTTTATACAAATTTAGAAATTTGAATCACTCAAATCGGAGTTGAAATGCAAAAGTTATAAGCGTTTGAAATTTGAATCAAAATCTGAAATCATTATTTCGAATTAATAAATTATTTTCTTTTTCGGAAATTAATTATTGCGTCAGCCTGGACACGTGTCAGCCTCTGATTGGGCGGCTGACGTCAGCCGGTCCATGGACGTGGTCCATGGCTTGGCTCGGTCCACGGTGAACTCGGTCCACGGTTTGTAACACCCCAAAATTTTGCTTTTCTTAAATTATTGTGTGATTTGGCACTTTGGTGAATTTTTGGAATTTTCTGGAATTTATTTGGATTTATTTGGAATTTATTTGAATTTATTCCATTTTGAAATAATTAAAGAATTAAACTTTGCAAATAAAATTTTGTTGGAAATATTTTATTTGAGTCCCAAATACCCTAAAATATTTTCCAGAATTTTTCTGGAATTTTTCTGAGTCTTTTGCTATTTTTAATGAATTAAATGAATTTCTGGGAATTAATTTGAATATTTAATCGCTGGAAAATGCGAGTGGATTTGTATTGTTCATCCGACCGAGCCCGAGTTAGACTCGAGTCCGAGTCCGACCCGGACCCGACCGAGTCGCGGCTGAGCCCAACCGCGACGCATTTAACCTCGCGGAACCGTTGGATCAAGATCCAACGGCCCACAAGGTGCCATGTAGCCACGTGCGACCGCACCACTAACCAAAAGAACTCGCTCGATCTCAGCCGTTGGATCGAGATCCAACGGACGAGATTCACTCGGACCCGTCCGAGCCGTATCCGACCCGAACCCGTTCGCCCGCATGATCGTGGCCGTTGATCGCGCCACGTGGACGGCGGCGGTTCATCGTCTCCCTCCGAGTTGCGGCCGGACTCCGCCGCCGCGTAGATCTAGGGTTCCGCCTCGGGCACGAACGCCGAGGCTATTTAAGGCCCGGGTCACACCCCGAGGTCGGCCATGACCTTGCGCACCCGTTGCCCCTACTCACCAAGGCAGAGCCGCCGCCGTTTAGCCGTGATAGCTCGCCGTAGTTGCGCGCCGCTCCGCCGCGGTTTTTGCTTCATCCCGCCGTCAACCGCCGTCCCTAGCCACCGTTGAGCCTGCATCCGAATCCCTGCATCGAGACGCACCCGTGGAGCCAACTCATCTCGCCGGAAGAGCCTCAAGAGCCACGGAGTGGTCGCTGCCTCCGCCTCTCGGCCAAGGCAGCCCGGCTGCCGCCATCGACCTCGCGAGCTCTGTGCGCCGTCCGATCTTGATCGCGCGGTTGAGGTGAGTTCACGAGTTTCCAAACCCGATTAGATCTGGACCGTTGGATCAAGATCCGACGGCCCACGATCATCACGTGCGGTAGCAGCGTCAGCGTAGGGTTAGATCTGGACCGTCCGATCTAGATCGAACGGCCCATGATCACTGTGTGGTTTTCAACGTGTTAACCTTGGATCTAATCACGGCCGTTGATTTTCAAATCAACGGACACGATTGCGCCACGTGTCCAGGGAGCCGAACCACCGCGCCACGCGGGCGTGCGCGTGGGTCACTGACACGCCGGGCCCGCGTGTCAGCGACAGCACCGTGACGTCACCCATGACATCATCGGTGGGTCCCACCTGTCAGCACTGTGGGCTGAGCCCCGCTGACGTCAGCAATGACGTCACCCGAGGGGACCCACCTGTCAGCGACACGTGGAGTCGTGGACCGAGTCCACGGTAGACCCGAGCCGAGCGTGGACCGAGTCCATGGACCGGCTGACGTCAGCAGACCAATCAGAGGCTGCCACGTGTCCTCGCTGACGCAATAATTAATTTTCGAAAAAGAAAATGATTTATTAATTTGAAATAATGATTTTAGATTTTGTTTCAAACTTCAAACGCTTATAACTTTTGCATTTCAACTCCGATTTGAGTGATTCAAATTTCTAAATTTGTATAAAATTGAGATCTACCTAAATATGAATTTTATTTAATTTTTGGACTAAAGTTTTTCTCTGTAAAATTATTTAATTGATTATTTAAACTTTAAAATGCTATAACTTTTGCATTTTAACTCCGAATTTGACGATTCCAGTTTCTAAAAATTCATAAAATTATGCTCTCTCTGTTTATGGACTTTATTTGGATGTTTGGATGTTTTTGTCTACTGTTTTATTCATTGGTTGCTATTTGCACGCTTTACGAGTAGACGTTGAAGTGCCGGAAGGATTCGAAGGAGAAGTATTGACTCAGGATCCAACTCAAGACCAAGAACAAGTATTTTTTGAAGGCAAGTTGTGCTTTGACCATGTTGATCCTATTTTGAAATCTATTTTGGTTCAAATTATTGCATGCTAGTTCAAATAGAGAAATACTTTATTTAGATATGGGAAATTAGATAAGTGCCAAATTGCTGTATGACACCCTGATTAATTAAATATTTGCCATGACCCTTGTCACCCTAGTTGTGGTTTACTAGTTGGACATTATTAAATTGCCAACATGGGAAATTAGATCGTGTAGTATGTTGCTTAGACCTGCTACGTGCTCATGACATGATTTTGGACAATCAAATGTTAATATTGACTTAATGATATATTGAACCTGTTTTGGAAAAGTATCATGTGATGTTGATGGCACGTGGTGCATGGTAATCAACTGGGGTTTTGATAAATAGTTTTTCGACCGGGCATGTGGCAAGAATAATCAATTGGGCCGCTTGTGGCATTGGGAATGTTGGTTTGGTTCTTCGTAGTCTTGCCCTGGTCACCCTAAGGACTTCACCTTGCAAGCCTTTGAACTGGGTCTAACGTGCAACCACATGTCTCAGTAATGGGGACAGACCTAGTTGATTAAGTTGCTAATAACGTCACTGTGGGACCTCAGGAGGTCAACTACACCCTTTGTGTAAGTTGTACGGGGGAGCGTACCGGGGCTGCGGCCAGGTACCCATCTAACGGTTGGTTGGCCTAAACTTCGCCTTAGCTAAGGGAAGGGTTAGTGTGCAACAACCGGGGAGGACCACTTGTGCTGTTAGAAGTTTCCGAAAGACTTTGTTACGGGAACTCGCCTTTGTGGTGTTTGACTGTATCTTGTGGGTAAAGTGCATAACCTCTGCAGAGTGTAGAATCTATTCGAATAGCCGTGTCCGCGGTATTGGACATCGCTCGGGAATTACAGTCAAGGGTTAGACTTTCTCAAAAGAATAACTTGGACTTGAAAGGTTGGGTTTGGTTTAATAATGATGTTGATGGAAATGTGGACTAGGATGGGAAAGATGTTTATTAAAATCCTTGAATAGTTATTTATGCTATACTTGCTTATACTGCTTTCGAATCTACTTATGCTACTTGTCAAATGCTGTTTACTGCAAATATACCTTGAGCTATTCCTTTGTATCAAGCCATGCATATAGTCTATTAGCCTGCATTCTGTGCATAACTTGTTGAGTACCAAGTACTCACCCTTGCCACAATACAACACCAGTTGAAGAGGAGACTACACCAGCTTTGGAGGAGGAGCTCCACGAGGAACCGTCTACTTAGGGAGCGAGCCCAGTCAGGTTACTGTATACCTTGGATGGCGCCACGAAGTTATCTTATTTTTCGCTGCTACTATTTCTCTCTTAATAAGTTTCGCCCTGCGTGGCGTATATTTGTAACTTGACCATAAGGTCGAGTAACCAGTTTGTCTATTTAATTAAAGTACTTTATTAGTATCGAGTGGTATGATTGTGATATTTACCGATGTTAAGACTGTGTGCACTAGCGCGTTCCTGGACTAGTGCTGAATACACAGAGGGTCCGGATTTGCAAATTCGGGTCCCGACACGGTTCCATGTGTCGCTGACAGGTGGGTCCCCTCGGGTGACGTCATCACCGGCCGTCGGCCGGGGGCCTCGGCCGCAGTGGCGGCAGTGGGACTCCACCGGTGACGTCATTGTCGACGCTGGCCGACGGCCGGTGACATCTTGAGCCGCCATGACGTCGTGACGTCATGGTTCGATTTAGGCTGGTCGTTGACATGCGGGCCCGCGTGTCGCTGACTCCACACTCGCTGGCATGCGGCTCGGCTCCCCGGACACGTGGCACGATCGTGTCCGTTGATTTGAAAATCAACAGCCGTGATTAGATCCAGGGTTAACACGTTGAAAACTACACGGTGATCGTGGGCCGTTCGATCTAGATCGGACGGTCCAGATCTAACCCTACGTTAACGCTGCTACCGCACGAGGTGATCGTGGGCCGTTGGATCTTGATCCAACGGTCCGGATCTGATCTGGTTCCAGGGTTTGGGGGAGAACATGGGCTCACCTCAACCGTTCGATCTAGATTGGACGGTTCACCGAGCTCGGGACGGCGATGGCTTCGCGGCGGCGCGGGTTCACCGGTGCCGAGGACGATGACCACGGCAGCGGCGATTCGGGGCTTCTCCGGCGGGGTGAGTTCTATCTTCGGGTGCGTCTCGATCCGGGGAACTCGAATCCGAGCCCAAACGTGGCGGAGTCGGCTCGACGGCGACGAAACGAAGCCAAAACCGTGGCGGAGGAGAAGAACAACTCCGGTGAGCGATTGCGGGCGCGTCAGGGCACTGCGGCGGCGGCTAGGGCAACGGCTGCGCAAGGTCAAGGTGGTCCTCGGGGTGTGACCTGGGCATTAAATAGCCTCGGCTTCCGCATGGAATCCGGAAACCTAGACCCACACGGCGGCGGGCGCGGTGGCGGAGTCCGTCTCGGATCCGGCGGGGACGACGACGGTCGACCGTCCACGTGGCGCGATCAACGGCCACGATCGCACGGTCGAAACCGGATTCGGTCCGGTTACGACTCGAACCGGTACGGGACGATCTTGACCGTTGGATCCCGATCCAACGGTCGGGATCGATTAAGGTTAGAAGCAGGTTTGGTCGAGTCAACTGGCTCGGGTCGGACTCGAGTCCGACTCGGGTTCCGACTCGGTCGGATGAACAGTACTTGACCCAACTCGAATTTCCAGCGATTTAATATTTGAAATAATTCCCAGTAATTCATTTAATTCAAGAAAAATAGCAAAATACTCAGAAAAATTCCAGGAAAATTCTGGAAAATATTTTAGGGCATTTCGGACTCAAATAAAATATTTCCAACAAAACTTTATTTGCAAATTTTAATTCTTTAATTATTTTAAAATGGAATAAATTCAAATAAATTCCAAATAAATCCAAATAAATTCCAGAAAATTCCAAAAATTCACCAAAGTGCCAAATCACACATGAATTTAAGGAAAGCAAAATTTTGGGGTGTTACAAACCTCCCCTTAATGAGAATCTCGTCCAGAGATTCGTGGCTTACTACTGAGAATAGGTTTGGAAACTCTTTCTTCAAATCCTCTTCGCGCTCCCAAGTTGCTTCGCTCTCTGCATGGTTGCTCCACTGAACTCTACAGAAACGGGTTGACTTGTTCCTCGTCTCTCGATCCATTATGTCTAGAATTTTCACGGGGTGCTCCTTGTAAGTCAGATCCTCTCGCAACTCAATTGACTCTAGCGGTGTCTGTTCCTCAGGGACTCGGAGACACTTCTTCAACTGGGACACGTGGAACACGTCATGCACTCCTGCTAATGACTGCGGTAACTCCAGCTGGTAAGCAACTTCGCCTCTGCGGCTCAAAATCTTAAATGGTCCAACATAACGGGGTGCGAGTTTCCCTTTAGCATGGAACCTCTTAACTCCCACGAGGCGTAACTACGAGGTATACAAAGTCTTCGTTCAAACTCAAATCCCAAATGACGATTGTCGCGATAACTCTTCTATCGTGATTGGGCTATCTTCAATCTCTCCTGATCATGGCAATCATTCTTGACTTCTTGAAGAATATCCGCCCAAAGACACGGCGTTCAACTGTCTCATTCCAGTTCAATGGCGTCCGATGTAGTCGACCATACAAAGGCCTCAAAAGGTGACATCTCAGAAACTAGCCTGGTAACTATTATTGTAACTGAACTTCGGCATACGGCAAACTCTTATCCCAAGAAGTAGCATAAGCTAATGCACACGCTCTTAGCATATCCTCCGTAATCGATTGACTCTTTGGCCTGTCCATCCATCTGTGGATGATAGGTCAGATCTTGAAGTTCAAACGGGTTCCCATGGCTTCATGTAACTTATTCCAGAACCTTGAGGTAAATTGGGTACCTCTGTCCGATACAATCCTCTTTGGCACTCCGTGCAAACAGACGATCCTGATCATGTACAACTCTGCTAATTTATCTCCCGAGTAGGTGGTCTTTACGGGGATAAAATGGGTTACTTTGGTCAAGCGATCCACTATAACCCATATGGAGTCATAACCTCCTTGAGTCTTAGGCAAACCGGTAATGAAATCCATTCCGATTTCCTCCCACTTCCACTCAGGTATTTTCAGCGGCTGCAACAATCCTGCTGGTCTCTGATGCATTGCCTTGACTCTCTGGCATACGTCGCATAATGCAACATGCTCGGCAACTTCACGCTTCATGCTCGGCCACCAGAATCTCTCCTTCAAGTCTTGATACATCTTGGCGCTTCCAGGATGAATTGAATACTTGGAGTCATGGGCTTCTTCTAGAATCAACTGCTTCAGCTCCTTTTTGTTCGGCACACAAATGCGATCCTTCATCCATAACGTGCCTTGCTCATCCAACTTGAAGTCCTCTGCCTTGCCTTCCTCCTTGATGGTCTTAATCCTGCGGATCTTGTCATCACCCTTCTGTCCTTCCCGGATCTGATACTCTAGGGTAGGCTTCACTTCCAATGCGGCCAAGAATCCGCTAGGTACCACCTCAATCTTCATTCTCTGGAAATCCTCACATAGCTCATTCTGACTTGTGGCTAGCAACATGCTCACAGTATGGCTTTTCCGACTCAGAGCATCGGCTACTACGTTGGCCTTTCCAGGATGGTAATGGATTCCAACATTGTAGTCCTTGATCAACTCTAACCACCTCCTTTGCCTCATATTCGCATCCGATTGGTGAATATGTACTTAAGGCTCTTATGATCCGTGTACACTTCACATCTGCTCCCGATCGATAGTGACGCCATATCTTCAAGGCATGCACTACGGCAGCTAACTCTAGGTCATGCGTCGGATAATTTTCCTCATGCGGCCTCAACTGCCTTGATGCATAAGCAACGACCTTTCCATTCTGCATCAGCACACATCCAAGTCCTTGGCGCGATGCGTCACAATAAATATCAAAGCTTTGATTAACATCCTAGTAGAACTAACACTGCGCCGATGTCAATCGTTTCTTGATTCTTGAAAACCTTTCTCGCACTCTAGCGTCCATGCAAACTTCTTCTCCTTTTTCAGCAATTGCGTGAGAGGTTTCGCAATTGTCGAAAAGCCTTCAATGAAACGGCGATAGTATCCTGCCATTCCAAGGAAACTCCGGATCTAGGTCACGGTCTTCGGCTGCTCCCAATGTAACACAGCTTCTACCTTGCTTGGATCTACGGCGACTCCTTCTGCGGTCATTACATGTCCGAGGAATTCCACCTTGTTCTTCCAAAAATCACACTTACTGAACTTGGCGAAGAGTTGCTGTTCCCTCAGCTTTTCCAAAACTCGCCTCAAGTGTTCGGCATGTTCATCCTCTGTCTTAGAGTAGATTAGGATATCATCTATGAATACAACAACAAACTTGTCCAAATATTCCATGAATACCTTATTCATCATATTCATGAAATATGCCGGTGCATTCGTCAGACCAAAGGACATAATCAGAACTCGTAATGTCCATATCTTGACGAGAATGCGGTCTTCGAATATCCTCGATCGGATCTTCAATCGATGGTATCCGATCTTAGGTCAATCTTGGAGAAAACTCCGGCTCCTCTCGGTGATCAAACAAATCATCGATCCTGGTAGCGGATACTTATTCTTCACGGTGACTTCGTTGAGTGCACGGTAGTCAATGCACATCCCGAAACCCCGTCCTTCTTCTTGACGAACAAAGCGGTGCTCCCCACGGCGACGAACTCGATCTGATAAATCCTTTCTCCATTAACTCTTCAAGTTGTTTCTTCATCTCTACCAATTCCTCGGTGGACATCCGATAGGGTCTCTTTGCTATCGGTCTTTGTACTGTACAAGCTCTATCACAAACTCTATGTCCTGCCTGGCAAAGATACTAGGTATATCTTCGTGAAAAACATCTGGTACTCATTCACTAATGAGACATCCTCTATGCTGATTGCCTTGGTATCTGTTAACCATCAACTGTCCATCTCTAACGGCAGTAGCTTGAAATTCCACTTTCTTTCCACACTGCTCTTAATCGAGATAGTCCTTCGCCCACAATCCAACACGGCTCTGTGCTTGGATAACCAATCCATTCCCAAAATAACATCTAAGGTCTGGGTCTCCAAAATAATAAGGTTCGCTAGGAACTCTATCCCCTCTATTAGTATTCTCACCCCGGAACATCCTACTTTCGTTCGGAGTTCGGAACCAGGGGTTTGAACTAAAAGCATGCATTTAAGTCTTGCAATCCCCAAATCATTTCTAGCAGCAAAACCTTGTGAAACAAACGAATGCGAAGCTCCAGAATCAAACAAAATCAAGCAGGTGTACTGAGTTAACAAGTAACTTACCCAAGACGACGTCCGTAGCATTCTGCAAAGTGCATCTGCGGTGACATGGTTGACTCGGCCTCTCACCCACGATGCAGGGTGTGGCTCTGGTCTTTGGCGTCCTAGCTGGGGTGGATCCTAGATTGAAGCGGACTGGGGTCACTCCTGCGGTTTTCTTAGGACAACTGTTGGCAAAGTGCCCTGGCTCGTTGCAATTGTAGCAGCGTCTCACTGTTCCTTGTTGACTGCCTGGAGCGGCGTTTCTAGCTGGGGCTGGGGTCTGATAGTTCTGATTGACGGGTCTTGGTGCTGGTGACGGTGTCCTTGTTGCACTCTGCGGCTGGAATCTGAAAAACTGATTTGGCGCAACCCTCAAACGTTGCTGCGCTCCCTAACGCGATCCCTGATGCCGATCTCAAGCGCTTCTGTTCTCATCCAGTTCCTTGCGCTTGTCCTCAAGAATGAGCGCCTTATTCACAAGCTCCTGGAAATCTGGAAAGGTGTGGGTGATCAGTCCCACCTGTAATCCTGAGTTAAGTCCCTTCATGAAGCGAGACTGTCTGGCTTTATCCGTCACTACATCCTCAGGTGCGTAGCGAGCAAGCTGTGTGAACTTGTTCAGGTATTCGGCCACTGGCTGGTTACCTTGCTTCAGTGCCCTGAACTCCTCCTTCTTGAGATCCATGATTCCTTCAGGCACGTGATACTGACGAAACGCAGCTGTGAACTCCTCCCAAGTGATATCCTGAGGGTTCTCTTGCGTGGCACAGAAGTTCTCCCACCATTCAAGCATTTGTCCTTCCAACTGATGAGAAGCGTAGAGTACCTTCTCATTTCCCATGCATTGAGCGATGTGTAGCTTTCTCTCAATTGACCTTAACCAATCATCGGCCTCCAACGGATTGGCATTCCCAGAGAAAGTGGGTGGATGAGTCCTTATGAACTCTGACAGTCTTGTATTCTAGCGTTGTCCCTGATTAACTTGATTAGCAGTGGCCTGAGCAGTGACGTGTTGCATCTGTTGCATCATAGCATGCATCAACTGAGTCTGAGATGCAAGAAATGCTCCAAAATTCTGCATGTCCAGTGGCGGTGCTGGTGCTCCATCATTGGGGTTTTCTGTTGGGCAAGAACCACTTCCATTGCCTCGGGTGTTCACCATCTGTGGTTTGCTCTAGGTTTTAGAGATGAGAGGGAAACAAGAATAGACAAGTAATATGGAACTTATGCGGGGCGAAAGGTGTAACTTTAAGGTCCAACTTTATTAACTAATGATACCAATAACTTGGTATGGTTGCTTACAATGCCTAAAGGCCTGCAACACATACTGCACACTCAGCAAACAATGAAAACCCAAATCGGACTAACACTGGAGTCTAACGCCAAAAGGGTGACTCTTTATTCTATGACGCGACTCGGCGAAGGAGTCTCACTATAGAACCTACGCTCACTCATCGAGAAAACCTCCACGGTCTGGGTACGGATGCTGCGGCATAGGCGCGAAACGATTGCCATGTCCAGCAACTGTGTCATCTGTGGTAGTCGAAGAAGCAGTGTCCTCCTCAAGCTCCGGCTCCTCCGGGTCTGGCTCGTGCAGCTCGAGCATTGGCTCTGGCTCTGGTGCATACAATGCCGTCTCTAACTCTCCGATCCTTTGCAGAAGGTGTGACACATACTCTTGAGCTTCCCGCCATCTGTTCTTCTCTATCGTGATCTCCTTGCGGGCCTTCTGTAGCTCCTTGCTTGTATCATCGAGTACATCCTCCTGGGCGACAACAAGTGTAACCATGGCATCCTCATCCTGAATCGCCTTCGGGTCAAGAAGGTTATTGCTGCGCGGATGATATCGGAACACCGTGCTCTCCAACTCTCTGGCGTAGATGCGGGTAATGTGCCTCATTGCTCGTCGTGACGCCTCTTGAATACCCATCTGCATTGTAGACCTCCGGGCTGTGCAGTGTATCGGGCGATTGCCTGGGCCCTTCTTCCTAGCAAGTACCACAATCTTCACGTCACAAGCCTTGATCAATCCTGCTTGTCTGAACACTTCCACTTGGTATTGTGGCTTCTCAAAATCTCCGAGAGTCTGTAGCATACGCCAATGTTCCGCGGCGTGACCAACCTCCAGATCGACGTAGTTGAACTCTCCCTCCATCTGTCACAAGAGTGCTCACGTAAGAACTCGAAATTTTTAAATCGTGACAAGGTAAGGAAAAATTCAGCAAGAGACAAGAAAAGAAAGAATGGGATAAGTCGAGATGTCCTTTCTTGTCTTGACAAATTTTATCTTTTCAGAAAATAGGTTTTATCCTCACTACGACCAATCTAGCTAGGGTTGAGCCTACGGTCAGTATGGCTCTGATACCACCTCTGTCGGGACCCGAATTTGCAAATCCGGACCCTCTGTGTATTCAGCACTAGTCCAGGAACGCGCTAGTGCACACAGTCTTAACATTGGTAAATATCACAATCATACCACTCGATACTAATAAAGTACTTATATTAAATAGTCAAACTGGTTGCTCGACCTTATGGTCAAGTTACAAATATACGCCTCGCAGGGCGAAACTTATTAAGAGAGAAATAATAGCAGCGGAAAAATAAGATAACTTCGTGGCGCCATCCAGTATACCACAGGCAATCGACTGGCTCGCCCCTAAGTAGACGGTCCCTCTTGGAGCTCCTCCTCCAAAGCTGGTGTAGTCTCCTCTTCAACTGGTGTTGTATTGTGGCAAGGGTGAGTGCTTGGTACTCAGCAAGTCATGCACAGAATGCAACTAATAGACTATATGCATGGCTTAATACAAAGGAGTGGCTCAAGGTATATTTGCAGCAAGAGCATTTAACAAGTATCATAAGTAGATTCGAAAGCAATAGTAACAAGTAAAGCATAAATAACTTTTCAAGGGGTTTAGTAAAACATCTTTCCCATTCCTAATCCACATTTCCATTAACGTCATTCGTAAACCAAACCCAACCTTTCAAGTCCAAGTTATTTTTGAGAAAGTCTAACCCTTGACTGTAATTCCCGAGCGATGTCCATTACCGCGGACACGGCTATTCGAATAGATTCTACACTCTGCAGAGGTTATGCACTTTACCCACAAGATACAGTCAAACACCACAAAGGCGAGTTCCCGTAACAAAGTCTTTCGGAAACTTCTAACAATACAGGTGGTCCTCCCTGCTATTGCACACTAACCCTTCCCTTAGCTAAGGCGAAGTTTAGGCCAATCAACCGTTAGATGGGTACTGGCCTCACTCGATACGCCCCCCGCATAACTTACACAAAGGGTGTAGTTGACCTCCTGAGGTCCCACAGGTACGTTATTAGCAACTTAATCAACTAGGTCCGTCCCATTACATACATGTGGTTGCAAGATTGACTCAGTTCAAAGGCTTGCAAGGTTAAGTCCTTAGGGTGACCAGGGCAAGACTACCCGAAGAACCAAATCAACATCCCTGCCACAACTGCCCACCTGATCATTCTTGCCACATGCCCCTACTAAAACTATTTATCAAAACCCCAGTTGATTACCATGCACCACGTGCCATCAACATCACATGATACTTTTCCAAAACAGGTTCAATATATCATTAAGTCAATATTAACATTTGATTGTCCAAAATCATGTCATGAGCACGTAGCAGGTCTAGGCAACATACTACACGATCTAATTTCCCATGTTGGCAATTTAATAATGTCCAACTAGTAAACCACAACTAGGGTGACAAGGGTCATGGCACATATTTAATTAATCAAGGTGTCATACAGCAATTTGGCATTTATCTAATTTCCCACATTTAAATAAAGTATTTTCTAATTGAACTAGCATGCAATAATTTGAACCAAAATAGATTTCAAAATAGGATCAACATGGTCAAAGTACAACTTGCCTTCAAAAAGTACTTGATCTTGGTCTTGAGTTGGATCCTGAGTCAATACTTCTCCTTCGAATCCTTCCGGCACCTCAACGTCTACTCGTAAAGCGTGCAAATAGCAATACACAAATAAACAATAGGCAAAAGAATCCCAAAACTCCAAATAAAATCCATAAACAGAGAGAACATAATTTTATGAATTTTTAGGAACTGGAATCGTTCAAATCGGAGTTAAAATGCAAAAGTTATAATTATTTAAAGTTTAAATAATCAATTAAATAATATTACAGAGGAAAACTTTATACCAAAAATTAAATAAAATTCATAATTAGGTAGATCTTAATTTTATACAAATTTAGAAATTTGAATCACTCAAATCGGAGTTGAAACGCAAAAGTTATAAGCGTTTGAAATTTGAATCAAAATCTGAAATCATTATTTCGAATTAATAAATTATTTTCTTTTTCGGAAATTAATTATTGCGTCAGCCTGGACACGTGTCGACCTACGATTGGCGGTGGCGTCGGTGATCCATGGACGTGGTCCATGGCTTGGCTCGATCCACGGTGAACTTCGGCCCACGGTTCCATGTGTCGGCCACGGCGGTGGGACCCCTCGGGTAGCGTCAGCTGCGGCGTCGGCCGAGGCTCGGCAGTCGGCAGTGGGACCCAGTGACGTCATTCTTGGCGTCGGCGTTGAGCTGGGACGGCCGGCCGACATCTTGAGCCCGCCATGGCGTCGGCGTGGCGTCATGGTGCGATTTAGGCTGAGTCGGCCGACATGCGCCCCGCGTGTCGCTGACCCACGCCGCGCTGCTGCGGCGCGCGGCTTGGCTCTCTGACACGTGGCACGATCGTGTTCGTTGATTTGAAAATCAACGGCCGTGACTAGATCCAGGGTTAACACGTTGAAAACTACACGGTGATCGTGGGCCGTTCGATCTAGATCGGACGGTCCAGATCTAACCCTACGTTAACGCTGCTACCGCACGTGGTGATCGTGGGCCGTTGGATCTTGATCCAACGGTCCGGATCTGATCTAGTTCTAGGGTTTGGGGGAGAACGTGGGCTCACCTCCGCCGTTCGATCTAGATCGGACGGTTCACCGAGCTCGGGACGGCGATGGCTTCGCGGTGGCGCGGGTTCACCGGTGCCGAGGACGATGACCACGGCAGCGGCGATTCGGGGCTTCTCCGGCGGGGTGAGTTCTATCTTCGGGTGCGTCTCGATCCGGGGAACTCGAATCCGAGCCCAAACGTGGCGGAGTCGGCTCGACGGCGGCGAAACGAAGCCAAAACCGTGGCGGAGGAGAAGAACAACTCCGGTGAGCGATCGCGGGCGCGTCTGGGCACTACGGCGGCGGCGGCTAGGGCAACGGCTGCGCAAGGTCAAGGTGGTCCTCGGGGTGTGACCCGGGCATTAAATAGCCTCGGCTTCCGCGTGGAATCCGGAAACCTAGACCCACACGGCGGCGGGCGCGGCGGCGGAGTCCGTCTCGGATCCGGGCGGGACGACGATCGGCCGATCGTCCACGCGGGCGCGATCAACGGCCATGATCGCACGCAGTCGAAACCGGATTCGGTCGATTCACGACTTCGAACCGTCTGGGGCGATCTTGATCGCTGGATCCCGATCCAACGGTCGGGATCGATTAAGGTTAAGCGAGTTTGGTCGAGTCAAGCGGCTGGTCGGACTCGAGTCCGACTCGGGTTCGACTCGATCGGATGAACAAGATTTCTGACCCAACTCGAATTTCCAAATGATTTAATATTTGAAATAATTCCATTAATTCATTTAATTCAAGAAAAATAGCAAAATACTCGAGAAAAATTCCAGAAAATTCCGAAAATATTTTAGGGCATTTCGGACTCAAATAAAATATTTCCAACAAAACTTTATTTGCAAATTTTAATTCTTTAATTATTTTAAAATGGAATAAATTCAAATAAATTCCAAATAAATCCAAATAAATTCCAGAAAATTCCAAAAATTCACCAAAGTGCCAAATCACACATGAATTTAAGGAAAGCAAAATTTTGGGGTGTTACAGTCAGCGACACGCACGCACGCACGCGCGCACTACACGGTGCGGCTAGGGCACACGTGGCTCGATCCAGGCCGTTGATTTGAAAATCAACGGTTCGGATTGGATCTAGGGTTTACGCGTTTGGCTTAACGCGGCTCGGTTTCCACCGTTCGATCTCGATCGAACGACCGAGAACGCATCTGTAACACCCCAAAATTTTGCTTTTCTTGAATTCATGTGTGATTTGGCACTTTGGTGAATTTTTGGAATTTTCTGGAATTTATTTGGATTTATTTGGAATTTATTTGAATTTATTCCATTTTGAAATAATTAAAGAATTTAATTTTGCAAATAAAATTTTGTTGGAAATATTTTATTTGAGTCCAAAATGTTCCAAAGTATTTTCCGAATTTTTCCGAATTTTTCTCGAGTCTTTTGCTATTTTTAATGAATTAAATGAATTATCGAATTATTTTAAATATTAAATCGCTGAAATTCAACTCGGTCAAGTACTATTCCTCCGACCGAAGTCAACCCGAAGTCGGACTCGAGTCCGACCGAGCCACCGACTTGACCGAACCACGCTGAACCTTAACCCACGTGGACCGCTTGATCGAGATCCAACGGTCATGATCGATCGACCGACCCGAGCGTGTCCGGACCGGACCGTTCGCGCTAAGCCATCGTGGGCCGTTGATCGCGCCACGTGGGCGGCCGCGATTTCGCTGCCTCGCCGGATCCGAGCCGAGTCCTCCGCCGCCATCATCAGTGTCAACCTCGGTTTCGCTCTACACGAGCCGAGGCCCCTTTAAATACGCGCCGCCGCGCCATCGGGAAGCGCACAACCGTCGCACTCGAGCCCCCTTCTCACCTCGCTCGAGCCGCCGTCGCCCGCTATTGCTCGCCGGAGTAGAGGAGGTCTTCCGCCGCGATTCTTCGTTGATCCTCGCCGCATCCGCCGTCTTCCGACGACACCAAACCCGAATCGAGATCGCCAGTGTCGCGCCGCGCCTACAGAGTGCCGGCCTTCACGCAGCGGAGTTGCGGAAAGCGCCCGCGGGAGGTAAATGCGTCGTCTTCGTCTCGGTCAAGCCAACGCCGCCCGCGTCGGCATCAACCTCGCGAGCTCGGACGGCCGTCCGTCCGAATCGGCCGTCCGCGGTGAGATCACGTCTAGATCCTCGGATCTAATCCCGGTAGATTAGATCTAGATCCAACGGTCCAGATTGGCCACTTTCACCCCGACGCGTCGCCACCCGATCCAATCCGGGCCGTTGATTTTCGAATCAACGGCCGAGATTGTGCCACGCGCGTCTTGGAAGTTGGACCGACGCGGTGTGCCAGCTGGCCCACGCGCGTGCAGGTAGACGCCGACACGCGGGCCCGCGTGTCGAGGGCCCGCATGTCGCTGGCTAATCCAGCCAAGCGCCGACGTCACCCATGACGTCGCGGGTCCCACTCGACACTGCGGGCCGAGTCCCCGCCGACGCCGAGAATGACGTCATCCGAGTGGTCCCACATGTCGGGCCTCACGTGGAGTCGTGGACCGGTCCACGGTGACTCCGAGCCAAGCATGGACCAAGTCCATGGACCGGTACCGACGCCACCAGCCAATCGTGAGCCGACACGTGTCCATGCCGACGTAATAATTAGTTTCCAAAAGAAAATGATTTATTAATTCGAATAATGATTTGATTTTGATTCAAATTTCAAACGATTATAACTTTTGCGTTTCAACTCCGATTTGAGTGATTCAAATTTCTAAATTTGTATAAAATTCAGATCTACCCAAATATGAATTTTATTTAATTTTTGGACTAAAGTTTTTCTCTGTAATATTATTTAATTTATTATTTAAACTTTAATAAATCATAACTTTTGCGTTTTAACTCCGAATTTGACGATTCCAGTTTCTAAAAATCCAGAAAATTATGTTCTCTCTGTTTATGGATTTTATTTGGAGTTTTGGGATGTTTTTGCCTATTGTTTATTTGCGTATTTGCTATTTGCACGCTTTACGAGTAGACGTTGAAGTGCCGGAAGGATTCGAAGGAGAAGTATTGACTCAGGATCCAACTCAAGACCAAGAGCAAGTACTTTTTGAAGGCAAGTTGTGCTTTGACCATGTTGATCCTATTTCGAAATCTATTTTGATTTAAACTATTGCATGCTAGTTCAATTAGAAAAATACTTTGTTTAAACACAGGGTTAGATAAGTACCAATTTGCTGTATGACACCTTGATTACTTAAGTATGTGCCATGACCCTTTGTCACCCTAGTTGTGGTTTACTAGTTGGACATTATTAAATTGCCAACATGGGTTTAGACCGTTGTAGTATACTGCTTAGACCTGCTACGTGCTCATGACATGGTTTTGGACAATCAAATGTTAATATTGACTTAATGATATACTAGTTATATGCCCGTGCGTTGCTACAAAAAACAAAATTGATAACGAAAAATAAAGATTAAAAAATAAAAAATACTATTTCATAAGATCAAACATCTATCTTTAACGCTTCGTTTCTTGCAAAAGCTGGCTAATTAAAGCAACGCTTCGTTTCTTGCGTAGGGCAATTAAGCAGGGCAATTAAGTAGAGCAATTAAGCAGGGCAATTAATGTGACGTGGGAAGAAACTCTCACTTTATATAGTAGAGATTGAACCTGTTTTGGAAAAGTATCATGTGATGTTGATGGCACGTGGTGCATGGTAATCAACTGGGGTTTGATAAACAGTTTTCGACCGGGGCATGTGGCAAGAGTAATCAGGTGGGCCAGTTGTGGCATTGGGGATGTTGATTTGGTTTTTCGGGTAGTCTTGCCCTGGTCACTCTAAGGACTTAACCTTGCAAGCCTTTGAACTGGGTCATACTTGCAACCACATGGCTGGAATGGGACGGCCCTAGTTGACTAAGTCGCTAAGGACTCACTTGTGGAGCCTCAGGTGTCAATTACACCGCTTGTGTGATTGTACGGGGAGCGTGTCGTGGTCGTGGCCAGATACCCATCTAACGGTGTGTTGGTCCCATACTTCGCCTTGGCTAAGGGAAGGGATGGTGTAGAGCACGAACCGAAGAGGACCACCTGTGTTGTTTGAGGCTTCCAGAAGGCTTTGTTACGGAACTTCGCCTTTGTGGTGTTTGACTGTATCTTGTGGGTAAAGTGCATAACCTCTGCAGAGTTTAGAATCTATTTAAATAGCCGAGTCCACTGATCGACAATGCTCGGAATTACAATCAAGGGTTAGACTTTCTCAAAATAACTTGGATTTGAAAGGTTGGTTTGGTTTAAGAATAAAGATGATGGTAATGTGGTTTAGGATGGGGAAAAATGTTTATTAAACTTCTTGAAAAGTTATTTACGCTTTACTTATTTCTCTTGCTTTGAATCTACTTATATTACTTGTCAAAAGTCAATTTCGCAAATATACCTTAAGCTATTCCTTTGTACCAAGCCATGCATATAGTATATTAGCTTGCATTCTCAGGCATGACTTGTCGAGTACCAAGTACTCACCCTTGCCTCAACACAACACCAGTTGAAGAGGAGACTACACCAGCTTTGGAGGAGGAACTCCAAGAAGATCCGTCTACTTAGGGATGCGAGCCCAGTCAGTTGCCTGTGGTATACTGGATGGCGCCACGAAGCTATTTGATTTTCCGCTGCTATTATTTTTCTCTGAATAAGTTTCGCCTCGAGAGGCATACATTTGTAACTTGACCATAAGGTTGAGTAACCAGTTTGGTTATTTAAATAAAGTACTTTGATAATATCGAATGGTATGATTGTGATATTTACCGATGTTAAGACTGCGGTGCACTAAGCTGCGTTCTGGACTAGTGCTGAATACACAGAGGGTCCGGATTTGCAAATTCGGGGTCCCGACAGAGGTGGTATCAGAGCCATACTTGACTGTAGGCTCAACCCTAAGCTAGAATGGTCGTAGTGAGGATAAAACCTATTTTCTAAAGCTAAAAATTTGTGAAGACAAGAAATGACATCTCGACTTATCCCCTTCTCTCTTTTCTTGTCTCTTGCTGAAATTTTCCCTTACCTTGTCACAATTTAAAAAAAAAAAAAAAATTCCGAGTTCTTACGTAAAGCACTCTTGTGACAGATGGCGGGAAGCTCAAGAGTATGTGGCACACCTTCTACGAAGGATTGACGAGTTGGAGATGACTTTGTACGGACTGCACTCCAGAGCCAAGATTGAGCTACACGAGCCGATCCAGAGGAGTCGGATCTCGATGAGGACACCTTGCTTCTTCGACTACCATAGAGGACACAGATTCTTTGGACATGGCGTCGTTACGCCTATGCCACAGCACCTGCACTGTGCCGTGGAGGTTTTCTCGATGAGTGAGCATAGGTTCTATAGTGAGACTCCTACGCCGAGTCGCGTCATAGAAGAAAGAGTCACCCTGTAGGCGTTAGACTCCAGTGTTAGTTCGATTTGGATTTTCATTGCTTGCTGAGTGTGCAGTATGTGTTGCAAGGCCCTTAGGCATTGTAAGCAGCCATACCAAGTTATTAATAATAAAGTTGGACCTTAAAGTTACCCCTTTCGCCCCGCATAAGTTCCATATTACTTGTCTATTCTTGTTTCCCTCTCATCTCTAAACATAGAGCAAATCGACAGATGGTGAATACCCGTGGAAACTTTGGAAGCAATGGGAGTGGTTCTCGCCCAGCAGAAAACCCCAATGATGGAGCACCAGCACCGCCACTGGATGTGCAGAATTTTGGAGCATTTCTTGCTGCTCAGACTCAGTTGATGCATGCAATGATGCAACAAATGCAGCACGTCACTGCTCAAGCCACTGCTAATCAAGTTAATCATGGACAACGCCAGAATACAAGGCTGTCAGAGTTCATGAGAACTCACCCACCCACTTTCTCTGGGAATGCCAATCCATTGGAGGCCGATGATTGGTTAAGATCAATTGAGAGGAAGCTACATATCGCCCAATGCATAGGAAATGAGAAGGTACTCTACGCTTCTCATCAGCTGGAAGGAACCGCCACGAATGGTGGGAGAACTTCGTACACGCAGAGAACCCCAAGATATCACTTGGGAAGAGTTCACACTGCATTCCGACAGTATCACGTGCCTGAAGGAATCATGGACCTTAAGAAGGAGGAGTTCAGAGCATCAAGCAAGGTAATCACCGGTGGCCGACTACCCGAACAAGTTCACACAGCTAGCACGCTACGCACTGAGGATGTAGCGACGGATAAATCCGCATACCTCGTTTTATGAAGGGACTTAACTCAGATTGCAAGTAGGGTTGATCACCCACACCTTTCCAGATTTCCAAGAGTTGGTGAATAAGGCGCTTATTCTTGAGGACAAGCGCAAGGAACCGGATGAGAACGAGAAGCGCAGGATGCAACAAAGCAAGGATCACGCCAGGAACGCAATAGCGCTGAGAGTTGCACCGAATCAATTCTTGATTCCAACCACGAATGCAATAAGGACACCATCCTCAGCACCAAGACCTGCCAATCGTAACTACTGCACCAGCCCCGCTAGAAACGCTACCCCTGTGCAAGAAGGAACAAGTGAGACGCCAAGCTACAATCAAGAACTGTGAGCCGAGACACTTTGCCAACAGCTTGTCCAAAGAAGACAGCAGGAGTGACCCAGTTCGCTTCAATCTAGGAACCACCCCAGCTAGGACGCCAAAGACACGAGCCACACCCTGCATCGTGGTGAGAGGCCGAGTCAACCATGTCACCGCAGATGCACTGCAGAATGCTACGGACGTCGTACTGGGTAAGTTACTTGTTAACTCAGTACCTGCAACAGTTTTGTTTGACTCTAGAGCTTCGCATTCGTTTGTTTCGCGAGCGATTTGAGGATTGCAAGGCTTAAGTGCATGCTTTTAGTTCAAACCCCTGGTTCCGAACTCCGAACGAAAGTAGGATGTTCCGGGGTGAGAATACTAATAGATGGAATAGAGTTCCTAGCAAACCTTATAATTTTGGAGACCTGCACCTAGACGTTATATTGGGAATGGATTGGTTATCCAAGCACAAGGTCGTATTGGATTGTGGACGAAGGACTATCTCGATTGAGAGCCCGTGTGGGAAGAAAGTGGAATTTCTAGCCACCGCAGCTTAGAGATGGGCGGTTGATGGTTAATGCACTCAAGGCAATCAGCATAGAGGATGTCTCAAGAGTGAATGAGTACCCGATGTTTTTCCCGAGGATCTACTCCGGTATGCCGCTGCAGACAGGGACATAGAATTTGTAATAGAGCTTGTAATGCACAAAGACCGATAGCAAAGAGACCCTATCGGATGTCCACCGAGGAGTTGGTAGAAATGAAGAAACAGCTAGAAGAGTTAATGGAGAAAGGATTTATCAGACCAAGTTCGTCGCCGTGGGGAGCACCAGTTTTATTTGTCAAGAAGAAGGACGGGAGTTTCAGGATGTGCATTGACTACCGTGCACTCAATGAAGTCACCGTGAAGAATAAGTATCCGCTACCCCGGATTGATGATTTGTTTGATCAGTTAAGAGGAGCCGGAGTTTTCTCCAAGATTGATCTGAGATCGGGATACCATCAGTTGAAGATCCGATCAGAAGATATTCCGAAGACTGCATTCTCGTCAAGATATGGACATTACGAGTTTACAGTTATGTCTTTCGGTCTGACAAATGCGCCAGCATATTTCATGAATATGATGAATAAGGTGTTCATGGAATATTTGGACAAGTTTGTCATCGTGTTCATAGACGATATCCTAATCTACTCCAAGACAGAGAGTGAACATGCCGAACACTTAAGGCGAGTTTTGGAAAAGCTGAGGGAACAGCAACTTTTCGCCAAGTTCAGCAAGTGTGATTTTTGGAAGGACAAGGTGGAGTTTCTTGGACATGTAATGACCGCATGAAGGAGTCGCCAGTAGATCCAAGCAAAGTAGAAGGCGTGTTACATTGGGAGCACCAAGATCGTGACCAGATTCTGAGTTTCCTTAAAATGGCAGGATACTACCGCCGTTTCATCGAAGGCTTTTCGACAATTGCGAAACCTCTTACGCAATCACTGAAGAAGGAAAAGAAGTTTGCATGGACGCCTAATGTGAGAAAGGATTTCAGGAGCTGAAGAAGCGATTGACGCCAAGACCGGTGTTAGTTCTACCTGGATGTTGCTCAAAGCTTCGATATTTATTGTGACGATCGCGCCAATGACTTGGATGTGTGTTGATGCAGAGCGGAAAGGTTGTTGCTTATGCATCAAGGCGATTGAGGCCGCATGAGGAGAATTACCCGACACATGACCTAGAGTTAGCCTGCCGTAGTGCATGCCTTGAAGATATGGCGTCACTATCTCGATTGGAAAGCAGATGTGAAGTGTATACGGATCATAAGAGCCTTAAGTACATATTCACCAGTCGGATCTCGAATATGAGGCGTAGGAGATGGTTAGAGTTGATCAAGGACTATAATGTTGGAATCCATTACCATCCCTGAAGGCCAACGTAGTAGCCGATGCCCTGAGTCGGAAAAGCCATACCGTGAGTACGTTGCTAGCCACAAGTCGACGAGTTATGTGAGGATTTTCGGAAAATGAAGATTGAGGTAGTACCTAGCGGATTCTTGGCCGCATTAGAAGTAAAGCCTACCCTAGAGGATCGATCCGAGAAGGAGTAGGATGATGACAAGATCCGCAGGATTAAGTCCATCAAGGAGGAAGGCAAGGCGAGGACTTCAAGTTGGATGAGCAAGGCACGTTGTGGATGAAGGATCGTATTTGTGTGCCTAACAAAAAGGAGTTAAAGCAACTGATTCTGGAAGAAGCCCATGACTCTAAGTACTGATTCATCACTGAAGCGCCAAGATGTATCAAGATCTCAAGGAGAGATTCTCGTGGCCGAGTATGAAACGTGAAGTTGCCGAGCATGTTGCATTGTGCGACGTATGCCGAGAGTCAAGGCAATGCATCGAGACCAGCAGGATTGCTACAACCGCTGAAAATACCCGAGTGGAAGTGGGAGGAAATCGTAATGGATTTCATTACGGTTTGTCAAGACTCAAGGAGGTTATGACTCCATATGGGTTATAGTGGATCGCTTGACTAAAGTAGCCCATTTTATCCCCGTGAAGACCACTTACTCGGAGATAAATTAGCGCATTATACATGATCAGATTGTCTGTTTGCACGGAGTGCCAAAGAGGATTGTATCGGACAGAGGTACCCAATTTACCTCAAGGTTACGGAATAAGTTGCATGAAGCCATGGGAACCCGCTTGAACTTCAAGATGACTTATCATCCACAGACGGACGGACAGACCGAAAGAGTCAACCAGATTCTGGAGGATATGCTAAGAGCTTGTGCATTAGCTTATGCTACTTCTTGGGATAAGAGTTTACCGTATGCCGAGTTTAGTTACAACAATAGTTATCAAGCTAGTTTACAGATGTCACCTTTTGAGGCACTGTATGGTCGACCCTGTCGGACGCCATTGAATTGGAATGAGACCGGCGAGCGCCGTGTCTTTGGGCCTGATATTCTTCAAGAGGCTGAAGAACGGTCGCCATGATTAGGAAAAGGTTGAAGATAGCCCAATCACGACAAAAGAGTTATCTTGACAATAAATCGTCGAGACTTGAGTTTTGAACCGTAAGACTTTGTATACCTCGAGTTACGCCTCTCAGGGAGTTAAGAGGTTCCATGCCAAAGGGAAACTTGCACCTGCTATGTTGGACCATTTAAGATTTTGAGCCGCAGAGGCGGTTGCTTATTAGCTGGAGTTGCCGCAGCTGTTGGCAGAAGTGCATGACGTATTCCATGTGTCCGATTAAAGAAGTGTCTCCGAAGTTCCCGAGGAAATGCACACCGCTGCAGTCAATTGAGTTGCAAGAGGATTTGACCTATAAGGAGCATCCCGTGAGGATTCTAGACACAATGGATCGAGAAACTAGAAACAAGTCAACCCGTTTCCGTAGAGTTCAGTGGAGCAACCATGAAGAAAGCGGTTTACTTGGGAGCTAAGAGGATTTGAAGAAAGAGTTTCCAAACCTATTCCTTTAGTAAGCCCTGAATCTCGGGGACGAGATTCTATTAAGGGGGGGAGGTTTGTAACACCCCAAAATTTTGCTTTTCTTGAATTCATGTGTGATTTGGCACTTTGGTGAATTTTTGGAATTTTCTGGAATTTATTTGGATTTATTTGGAATTTATTTGAATTTATTCCATTTTGAAATAATTAAAGAATTTAATTTTGCAAATAAAATTTTGTTGGAAATATTTTATTTGAGTCCAAAATGTTCCAAAGTATTTTCCAGAATTTTTCCGAATTTTTCTCGAGTCTTTTGCTATTTTTAATGAATTAAATGAATTCTGGGAATTATTTTAAATATTAAATCGCTGGAAATTCAACTCGGTCAAGTACTATTCCTCCGATCGAAGTCGTAACCCGAGTCGGACTCGAGTCCGACCCGAGCCACCGACTTGACCGAATCCACGTTGAACCTTAACCCACGTGGACCGCTTCGGATCGAGATCCAACGGCCATGATCGATCGACTTCGACCCGAGCCGTGTCCGACCGACCCGTTCAGCGCCAAGCCATCGTGGCCGTTGATCGCGCCACGCGGACGGCCGCGATTTTGCTGCCTCGCCGGATCCGAGCCGAGTCCTCCGCCGCCGTCAGTGTCAACCTCGGTTTCAACGCTCTACACGGAGCCGAGGCCCTTTAAATACGCCGCCGCCATCGGGAAGCGCACAACCGCCTGGCACTCCGAGCCCCCTTCTCACCTCGCCTGAGCCGCCGCGCCGCCCGCTTATTGCTCGCCGGAGTAGAGGAGGTCTTCCGCCGCTTCTTCGTTGATCCTCGCCGTCCGCCGTCTTCCGACGACACCAAACCAGAATCGAGATCGCTGCAGTCGCCGCTACCGGGAGTGCCGGCCTTCACGCCGAGTTGCACGGAAACGCCGCACGGAGGTCGCCGCCTCGTCTCCGGTCAAGCCAACGCCGCTGCCGACATCAACCTCGCGAGCTCGGACAACCGTCCGATCCAGATCCGACCGCCACGGTGAGATCACGCCTAGATCCTCGGATCTAATCCCACCGTTGGATCTAGATCCAACGGTCCAGATTGGCCACGTTCACCCCGAGCGTCGCCACCCGATCTAACCGGGCCGTTGATTTTCGAATCAACGGCCGAGATTGTGCCACGCGTCTTGGAAGTTGGACCGACGCGGTCGGCCGCGGCCCCGCAGCGTGCGCAGTGTAGGACGCTGACACGCGGGGCCCGCGTGTCAGAGGGCCGCATGTCAGTGGCTAACCCAGCCAAGCGCTGACGTCACCCATGACGCCACAGTGGGTCCCACCTGCCGACTGCGGGCCGAGTCCTCGCCGACGCCAAGAATGACGCTATCCGAGTGGTCCCACATGTCGGGCCTCACGTGGAGTCGTGGACCGTCCACTGTGAGACCCGAGCCAAGCATGGACCAAGTCCATGGACCGGCTGACGCCACCAGCCAATCAGAGCTGACACGTGTCCATGCCGACGTAATAATTAGTTTCCGAAAAGAAAATGATTTATTAATTCGAATAATGATTTGATTTTGTTTCAAACTTCAAACGCTTATAACTTTTATGCGTTTCAACTCCGATTTGAGTGATTCAAATTTCTAAATTTGTATAAAATTCAGATCTACCCAAATATGAATTTTATTTAATTTTTGGACTAAAGTTTTTCTCTGTAATATTATTTAATTGATTATTTAAACTTTAATAAATCATAACTTGTGCGTTTTAACTCCGAATTTGATTTATTCAGCTTCTAAAAATCCAGAAAATTATGTTCTCTCTGTTTATGGATTTTATTTGGAGTTTTGGGATGTTTTTGCCTATTGTTTATTTGCGTATTTGCTATTTGCACGCTTTACGAGTAGACGTTGAAGTGCCTGGAAGGATTCAAGGAGAAGTATTGACTCAGGATCCAACTCAAGACCAAGAGCAAGTACTTTTTGAAGGCAAGTTGTGCTTTGACCATGTTGATCCTATTTCTAAATCTATTTTGATTTAAACTATTGCATGCTAGTTCAATTAGAAAATACTTTGTTTAAACCTGGGGTTAGATAAGTACCAATTTGTCTTTGTATGACACCTTGATTACTTAAGTATGTGCCATGACCCTTTGTCACCCTAGTTGTGGTTTACTAGTTGGACATTATTAAATTGCCAACATGGGTTTAGACCGTTGTAGTATACCGCTTAGACCACGCTTACGTGCTCATGACATGGTTTTGGACAATCAAATGTTAATATTGACTTAATGATATATTGAACCTGTTTTGGAAAAGTATCATGTGATGTTGATGGCACGTGGTGCATGGTAATCAACTGGGTTTGATAAACGATTTCGGCCAGGGGCATGTGGCAAGAGTAATCAGTGGGCCAGTTGTGGCATTGGGGATGTTGATTTGGTTTTTCGTAGTCTTGCCCTGGTCACTCTAAGGACTTAACCTTGCAAGCCTTTGAACCGGGTCATACTTGCAACCACATGGTGGAATGGGACAGCCCTAGTTGACTAAGTCGCTAAGGACTCACTTGTGGAGCCTCAGGGTGTCAATTACACCGTTTGTGTGATTGTGCGGGGAGCGTATCGTGGTCGTGGCCGATACCCATCTAACGGTGTGTTGGTCCCATACTTCGCCTTGGCTAAGGGAAGGGATGGTGTAGAGCACGAACCGGAGAGGACCACCTGTGTTGTTTGAGGCTTCCGAAAGGCTTTGTTACGGGAACTCGCCTTTGTGGTGTTTGACTGTATCTTGTGGGTAAAGTGCATAACCTCTGCAGAGTTTAGAATCTATTTAAATAGCCGAGTCCACTGATGATCGACAATGCTCGGGAATTACAAATCAAGGGTTAGACTTTACGAAAATAACTTGGATTTGAAAGGTTGGTTTGGTTTAAGAATAAAGATGATGGTAATGTGGTTTAGGATGGGGAAAAATGTTTATTAAACTTCTTGAAAAGTTATTTACGCTTTACTTATTTCTACTGCTTTCGAATCTACTTATATTACTTGTCAAAAGTCAAGCATCGCAAATATACCTTAAGCTATTCCTTTGTACCAAGCCATGCATATAGTATATTAGCTTGCATTCTGTGCATGACTTGCTGAGTACCAAGTACTCACCCTTGCCTCAACACAACACCAGTTGAAGAGGAGACTACACCAGCTTTGGAGGAGGAACTCCAAGAAGATCCGTCTACTTAGGGATGCGAGCCCAGTCAGTTGCCTGTGGTATACTGGATGGCGCCACGAAGCTATTTGATTTTTCGCTGCTATTATTTTTCTCTGAATAAGTTTCGCCTCGAGAGGCATACATTTGTAACTTGACCATAAGGTTGAGTAACCAGTTTGGTTATTTAAATAAAGTACTTTGATAATATCGAATGGTATGATTGTGATATTTACCGATGTTAAGACTGTGTGCACTAGCGCGTTCCTGGACTAGTGCTGAATACACAGAGGGTCCGGATTTGCAAATTCGGGGTCCCGACAGCATCTAACGCTACCGCACAGCTAACCCTAACCGTACGATCTAGATCTAACGGCTGAGAACGGATCTAGCACGGTGCAACGTGGTTCTACGTGGCTCACTCCCAAGCGTTGGATCTAGATCCAACGGTTAGAATCTAACCTAGGTCATCACGGTTATGGCTACGCGGTGCGATCTAAACCGTTAGATCTGGATCTAACGGTCCACAGCGCATCTGGGCTCTAGGGTTTGAGGATGCACGTGGACTCACCGCGGCGGTTCGATCCGGATCGGACGGCTGTCCGAGCTCGAGGGCGTTGATGGCGACGCGGCGGGGCTTGGTCACCGGAGAGGAAGAAGATGACATGGGGAACAACGTTTGCTGGCTTCTCCGGTGAGGTGGATGGTCTCTACGGGTGCGGCTCGCCTCGAGGATTCCGGATCTGGCCACCACGACGGCGGAGGACGGCTGACGCGGCGGCAAACGGCGAAGAACCGCAGTGGCAACCCTACCAACTACGGCGAGCGAATGCGAGGTGCTGGCGGTGGCTCGGGCACGAAGAGCTAGGGCAAAACGTGCGCGAAGAAACGGCGGTCCTCGGACGATGACCCACGCCTTAAATAGCCTCGGCTTCCGCGCTTAATCCGGAACCCTAACGAACGCGGCGGAAAACGCGGTGGCACAGTTCGTGTACGAGTCGGGCTCGGAGACGATGGTGACGTGGCCGCATCACGTGTGTCCATCCGGCCCGGATCCAACGCTCCACACGCGCGCGCGACGCGGCTCGATCTCACCCGTCCGATCGGAAACGAAGGGCCCCGGATCTAGGGTTAGGGTTGGACTCGGGTCCGGTTCGAACACGGCTCGGGTCGGGTTCGAGTCCGACTCGGGCTCAAGTCTGACGGTCCGGTCGCATGAACAGTACAACCCGATCCGATTTTTCAGCGATTAAACATTCAATTAATCCCTAGAAATTCAAATAAATCGGGAAAAATAGCAAATTAATCAGAAAAATTCTGAAAAATACTTTGAGACATTTTGGACTTAAATAAAATATTTCCAACAAAATTTTATTTAAAACTTTGAATTCTTTAATTATTTCAAAAGGGAATAAATTCAAATTAAATCTAAATAAATCCCAGAAAATTCCAAAAATTCATAAAAATGCCAAATTCAATTTAAATTTAGAAAAGCAAAAATTGGGGTGTTACAGAAGCTCAACAAGAATGGTTACTTTTACGTTTCTAGGACTTCAAGTCTGTAGCAGCGTATAACTCAGCAATACATAAAATAAATTTCAAGATGAAATTTTATGACCATAGAGTTGGTGATGCCGAACTAAAAGAAAAATATTGTGCACTTTTCATCCTTTTATGCGCATACTTCAACACCAATATCGCCGAAAGATGTATACAAAGTACTCTGAGTTGATTTATACTCTGCTTCAAGCAGAGAAATATGATGAAATTCTTATGAAAAATCATAATACTCGAACTACAGGGGCAATGGCAGTGCCTGAAGCACATGCTAATGCTCAAGGGGCTAGCAGTAGCCATGGGCATAAGAGGCGCCATAAAAGAAAGGGAAAGTGACAATGCAATGATATGCAGAAATTCAAAGGCAAAAGATATGGCATGAAACAATTCAAGAAGAATTTTTCGAAGGAAAAATTCATAAACTTGACTGAGCGTTAGTCCAGCTTTTGCCATGAATTGGTCAAGCTACAACTGCTCCGCACTGGCCTGCGACTTCTTCGACTTCTTTGTCGCCTTTATTATTGTGCGCTCGTAGTCCGAGGGCAACTTCTTCTTCGGGGAAGCTGATCTTCTCGAAAAATATCGGAATCGTGTATCGGTGATAAATAGATGACAAGCACATTATCTTAAACAAATTCAGTGTGCGTCCAACGGACAAAGAGTTTGAGGAATAGTGAGTTCGGCTCAAGTGCTTTTCTTGTGCTTTACATCGTGGTTGCAAAGTGACTACTAATGCTTGATATGAATAGTTGACTGAACGGAAGAGTGAAGACACGCCTTGGTGGGCAAGGTCACTTTAGGCCTACCTTGCACGCATGCATATTGATTAAAAATTGTGAGAGTAAATGATCAGCAGCTGCCCATCCCAAAACCAAGGGCTACGTACGGCGAAGTCGCGGTTACCGACGACAAGGAAGAAGCAGCAGGAGGAAGACTTTTGGTTGAGGTTGAGAGTGAATGATGATCAGCAGCTGCCCATTCCAAAGCCATGGGCTACGTACCGACGACGAGTAAGAAGCAGCGAAGGAAGATTACGGGCTGTTTTCCACCCAATTTTGCGCGTTGAGGTTGAATGCTGAAATCATGACGGTAATTTACTGTTCGTCTGCCGTTTCCTACATGAATAGCGGACTTGGGCTAAAAACTCTGATAGTCCGGCGAAATGCTAAGTATTTTAGGGTGAGTTTGGTTCTTTGTACCAAGTGGTATATGTATAAGATAGTTCAAAAAAAAGTTATATATGCGTTTAGTTACTTGAATGAAATCATCCCATCTTGGATCAAGTAAAACAAATTTAAGGAATATTCTCTCTAGATACTAAACCATATCATTCACCTAAAATAATAGAACCAAATGGTACAGGACCGTTCTATCCCATTCAACCTCATCCCATGAACCAAACATAGTGTTCTTCGGGATCTTATGTACTGGAGCCAAGGTTCCAAATCCAGGCGAAATTTCGGAAATTTCGGCCGATATTTCAGATTTCGGATCCCTCAAGATCCTTAATCTCGGCTTAATAGAAAAATTTGAAAAAAAAAATTGAAATCTCGGTGATTTCGGCCGAGATCTCGGTGATCTTGGCCGAAATCTTGGGTAATTAGACCGGATTTCATTTTTTTGTCTATAGGATTTGATTGGATTTGAGGTCAAGACTATCTGCAAAAAATTTTAAAAATTTTGGACGTGTTTTCGACCATTTTTTAAAGGTTTAAAAATTGACATTCGGATACTCAATCTGCTGCGCATGATAGGATGTGTGCCCAATGGAAATCGACCACATTTGTGATGTTGACAATAACTATAAGGACTCACAATTATGTGCTACTCTTGCTTCTAATATCTGCCTCCCTCTCCCTCATGGGCCCTAACCCCCTCTCACTAAAGCCCACGACTCATCCCCCTAGGGCCCGAACTCCCCCAGAGAGGCCCAAACTCCCGAAATCGGCCCGGAAACGCGATTAAACTTCATAACGTATAGTTTTATTTTCTAATTTCACATTTTATAATGTCACACCATTCCGTAGTGTCACATCCCCCCCTTAATAGGATTCGACCTCGAATCCGAAGAACGCCAAAAATAACAACAAAGTCCCCAAGGGATAAAAGACTTCATTGCAACACAAAACATTCACACAAAGACTCAAACTGGAACAAACGACAAGCGAGTTCTCAAAACCAACATTAGCGAGAAAATGTTGATTTAGCTCAACAAAGTGCAACCTCTCACGGTTCCACCTTCACTTCAATTCCCAAATAGACCACGAAAGAAAACGGTCTCACACTCCTCGTTCTATGCATTCCTTGGCACTAAAGTGCCCGATCCCTTTAACCGACGTTTCTCCCCAGAAGAACACGACACCAACCTCTAGAACCCTCTTCAGCTCCCACGCACGAAAGTGCTTTCACTCCTCAACCTCTCTACTATGGTTCGTCGTATTCTAGACGACGCGAACCAAGTGAGGCACAACACTCCAAGACTACCAACTGCTTGAATAATCGGCTAGAACCTTGCAAAAGATTGATATTTTACAAAAGACCAATACCCACCACTACCACCGAAGGAAAAACCTACTTTATAACAAGGGTCCTTAAAACCCGCAAAAACATTATCAACCAAGCAATCCACATCGGTTGACACAACTCGCTCAGAGATCGGCGACAAAAAGATCCAATATACTTCCAAAAGGAAAAGCAATTACTAGCAACCACCAAGTGGTCCACTAATAATTTAATCAGCCCCACCGAGGAACACAGAAACAAAAACAATTCTCCAGGAGGGTTTGAATTGGGTTAACCCAACCTTCCTTCACTCTCCACTTCCAAACTAGTTACGATCAACCACTAGCAACGCCTAATATCTTAGGTCTTTACCCACACTAGATCGCTTTTCTTAGAAGTTCTCGCCCTCACAATCTTCCACTCAAAGGATCAAAATACATGGTACAATCATTGAGTAAGCTCAAGCATAAACCATGAACCCAAATTGATTCACATACAACAACTCGAACCCCAAAGCGCTAAAAGACACTTTGGAAAGAATTCGGCAACAACCAAAGAGTACTCATTTTATTTTCCTAAGCCAAATCGCAAAGGAAACACAAATTTCCTATACCACAGCCGAAATACCAGAAGTTACTCATTATTTCTTTTCATACCAGAAAGAAATAGAAATCTCGATTTATGTCATGCATGCACACTTTTCAAGAGCACTCCGGATTAGTCATATATCCATATATAACTTTGTCACCGACCTGGCTCAACGACTCTTTTATCATTTAACATCTATAAACGATGTCTTGTTTACTTTTCACCATTCATTCATCATGTAACAACACTACCGAATAGTCACTCACAAGACTTTGGATTCATACTCAACTAGGTCTATCCCACTCCAGACATGTGGTTGTATGTTAGGCCCAGTTCAAAGGCTTGCAAGGTTAAGTCCTTAGGTTGGCCGTGGCAAGACTACCCAAAGTTCACAAAACCAAATTCAACAACATCTCTCCCATGTGCCACATCGGGCCCCCCATTATTCACTTGCCACTTGCCACAGTCTAAACCATTTTCCCACCCAGTTGGCTACCATGCGCCATGTGCCAACAGGACCTGGTCGGCGCCACCTGCTCGGCGCGCGACAAAGATGACAACCTGGGCGCCCCCTCGGTCAGGACCCGCGCTTCGCCTGGGCCTTTGGGCGAAGCGAAGGTGGTCCCTATGGGCGAGGATGGCTCCGGCAAGGTCGTGAAGATCGGCACCGACCTTAGCGCCAAATAGGAAGGCGCGCTCGTCACCTTCCTCCGGTCTAACCTGGATGTGTTCGCTTGGGAACCATCAGAAATGACCGGGGTCCCGAGGGAGGTGATCGAGCATCGATTGGCAACGCTCCCGGGAGTGCACCCAGTTCGACAGAAGATCCGGCGGCAGGCGCCAGAGCGGTAGGACGCCATTCGGGACGAAGTGGAGAAGCTTTTGTGCGCTAAAATTGTGCGGGAGGCCACCTACCCGAAATGGCTGGCCAACCCCGTGCTTGTAAGGAAGTCCAATGGGAAGTGGCGAATGTGCATCGACTTCACCGACCTCAACAAAGCCTGCCCCAAGGACCCGTACCCCCTGCCGCGGATAGACATTGTTGTCGACTCCACGGCAGGGTGTGAAGCTCTGTGTTTCTTAGACGCCTACTCCGGCTATCATCAGATTAGCATGGCGCGGGAAGACGAAGAGAAGACTGCTTTTGTGATCCCTCTCGGTGTATACTGTTATGTCCAGATGCTCTTTGGACTGAAGAATGCTGGCTCAACTTATCAGCGGGCCATGCACATTGTGTTCGGGCCTCAAGTTGGGAAGAACCTCGAAGTGTATGTTGACGATCTGGTAGTAAAAACAAAGAAGACCGATGAGCTTGTCCAGGACCTGGAAGAGACCTTCTCCCGCCTCAGAAAATACTGTCTAAAGTTGAATCCCGAGAAATGCGTGTTTGGCGTCTCATCCGGGAAGCTACTTGGATTCCTGGTCTCCAGCCGTGGGATCGAGGTCAACCCAGAGAAGATAGAAGCAATTGAGCGGATGCAGCCGCCTACACGGCTCAAGCAACTGCAGTGCCTGACTGGCCGCCTGGCCTCCCTTGGCCGGTTCATAGCCCGGCTAGGGGAAAAAAGCCTACCTCTGTTCAAGCTGTTGAAGAAGACCAACTCATTTGAGTGGACCCCAGAAGCCCAGCAGACGTTCGAAGACTTGAAGAAGTACCTCTCCTCCCCTGGTCTTTGGTCGCCCGAAGTGGGTGAGCCACTATCGAGTATGTGGCGGCCAGCCCCTTGGTGGTGAGCGCGGCGCTGGTGGCGGAACGAGAAGGTGTCCAGCGGCCGGTATACTACATCAGCAAGGTGCTGCACGACGCGGAGACAAGGTATCCTCAGGCTCAGAAGATGGTGTACGCCGTGCTGGTGGCGTCAAGGAAACTGCGACACTATTTCCAAGGAAAGGAGATCACTGTGGTCTCCTCTTACCCCCTGCGCGAGATCCTCCACAACCGTGAAGCTGAAGGTCGCATTGCGAAGTGGTCCGTCGAGCTGGGGGAGTTCGGCGTCAAGTTTGCTCCTCGTACCGCCATAAAGAGCCAAAGGCTGGCGGATTTCGTCGTCGAGTGGACGCCAACTGAGGACGATGCAGACGAGGTCCCCGCGCCCTCCCCCTGGACGCTCTTCTTTGATGGATCCTTCAGACTCGAAGGCGCAGGGGCAGGGGTCCTCCTGGTCTCCCCAACCGGGGACCTCCTCAAGTACGTGGTCACCCTCGACTTCAAGGCCACTAACAACGTCGCCGAGTATGAGAGCTTGCTGGTGGGGCTTCGGGCCACCGCAGCCATCGGTGTTCGGCGCCTTCAAGTGAAAGGCGACTCTCTACTAGTCGTCAACCAAGCAAGAAAGGACTTCTCCTGTCCTGACCCCGTCATGGCAGCATATCTGGCGGAGGTCAGGAAATTGGAGCGGCACTTCGAAGGGTTGGGGTACACCCATATCCCCCGGCGCGACAATCACTTGGCAGACGAGCTCGCGCAGCTCGCCTCGACAAGGGCCCCTGTTCCGGTTGGAGTCTTCGAAGAAAGGCTTCCGCGACCGTCCATCGCAGCCCCCTCCCTGGTGGGGACGATGGTGATATCGCTCCAGCCCTCGCTCCTGGAGGGAAAGCGGTTCCGGTGGAAACGCCCAGCCAGGTGGAGTACCCGGACGACCAATTTGTGGTCGCCACACTTGACCGGGAAGGCACATGGATGGATCCGATCCTGGCCTACCTGCGGGATCAAGTATGCCCCGGCGATGATGCGTCAGCAGAGAAGATAGCACGAAAGGCCAAGTGCTATACCCTGGTGGGCGGGGACCTGTACCGCCGGGGTAGAAACGGAATTCTTCTGAAGTGCATCACTCGGGAAGAGGGGAGCAGTTTGCTCTCTGATATCCATGGAGGCGTGTGCGGGAGCCATGTGTCCGGACGAACGATGGCGGGAAAAGCTTTCCGCCAAGGGTTCTATTGGCCGACCGCCCTCCAGGATGCTTGCAAGCTGGTGAGGAGATGTGAAGCGTGCCAGTTCCACACCAAGCAAATCCACCGACCAGCCCAGGCCCTGCAAACCATCCCGCTCTCATGGCCCTTCGCGGTCTGGGGGCTGGATATCCTGGGTCTGTTCCCGTGGGCCACAGGGGGCTACACCCATCTGTTTGTCGCCATCGATAAATTTACCAAGTGGGTGGAGGCCAAAGCGGTAAGAGCCATCACAGCCGCAGCTGCAGTCAAATTTATGCAAGGGATCTTCGCCCGCTTTGGGGTCGCCAATGGCACACAGTTCACCAGTGCGGCCTTCCTGGACTTCTGCGAAGAGATGGGCACCAAGGTCTGTTTTGCCTCGGTTGCCCATCCGAGGAGCAACGGCCAGGTCGAGCGGGCCAACACGCTGGTACTGAAGGGCCTCAAGACCCGGGCGTTTGATCGGCTCCACAAGCGTGGGGCCCGGTGGACTGAAGAGCTCCCGGCAGTACTGTGGTCACTGCGAACCACCCCGAGCCGGGCCACCGGGGAAACCCCTTTCTTCCTGGTCTACGGCGCGGAAGCTGTTCTCCCGTCGGAGCTAGAGCTGGGATCACCACGCGTCACGGCATTCGCGGAAGAGGGTCAGGAGGATCTGCGCCGGGACGACATCAATCTCCTGGAAGAAGCACGGGACCGAGCGGCCCTGCGCGCTGCGCGGTTCCAGCAGAGCCTCAGGCGGTACCACGCCTCCCGGGTCAGCGAGAGAACGCTGGCAGTAGGTGACCTGGTCTTGCAAAAAATTCAGTCGCATGCCGGGTTGCATAAATTGTCTCCCCAGTGGGAGGGCCCCTTCAAGGTGGTCTCAGTCTCTCGTCCCAGGGCGGTCAGGCTGGCCACTGAGGACGGCAAAGAGCTGGCAAACTCACAGAACATAGAGAACCTGCACAAGTTCTATCCCTGATCAGTTGTAAGTCCCAGGCTTCGCTTCCCGACCAGCCAGAGTGTGTTTTCCTCTCCACCGCTGGTCGGGAAAGGCCTTTTGTTTGAAATCAACTACTCCGTTTTTTCTGTTCAAAGTAATTATTCTCCATCCTCTTTTTCCCGGTCGCTTGCCCACTATTGGGCCATGCCAGGGCGCTTGCCCGTGTACCCTATGGCCTTGCAAGAACCCAGTGGCAAAGGTGGAACCGCTAAGTGAGAGCGGCGTGCAGGGGTGGGTGGTCGAACGGCTAGTTCAGCGCGGCCCTCGGCACGGTCATGGCACTCCGGGTGTCCCCGTGGGGGTCGGCGACTTGAACCGTTGTCGAAAACCTAAGGCCCTACCACGACTCACTAAGTGTTCGTTCCCGGGAGGTTATCTGGGTGTCAAAATCTTGCTAAGTCAAATGGTTCAAGGGAAGTGACCCCCTGGCGCAAAATCTTAAGTCCTTAAGCGTTATGTACTTAGTTCGCAGGGAGCCAGTGGAGTAAAAGTAAACGCGGGCGTCATGGAGGAAGCTAGTGCTTCCGGTTCATTTAAATTGATTTGCTTCAAGAGTTTTTACTGGCGAAAAAAGAAAAGAAGAAGAAGACTACGCTGCTGGGGGCTCCTCCCCATCCCTCGCTGCGGCTTCCGCGGCTGCCACGTCTTCGTCGACTGGGCCGATGTCCAGCCCCAGCGCCACGTCTTCCGCCGCTGCCTCCAGCTGGGGGTTCTCCATCTCCAGCTGCGCGGCGACTCGCTCGAAAGCGTCTTGGACCCTCTCCTCCGCCAGCGCCCAGTCTCCTTCGATCCCTTGGATGGTGGCCATGGGATCGAAGTTGGCGTCGCGGCTGGCGCAGCAAGCCAGCACGTACTTTGCCGTGGCCGCCGTGACTGCACGCCCCTCCTGGGCAGTTGCGTGAGGAAGTCTGAGATCCAGCAGAGGCAGAACGCATAGTGCTTCGGCTCCTGCTCTCGCGGAGCTGGCTGCACCAGTCCCAGGGGGTAAGGCTGGCCTACATCCGATCGAAGGCGTGGCGCAGCATTCCCAGGGTATCCGCCTGTGACTGGACCCGATCGATCTGCTCCGCTTCCAGCTTCGCGGAAAGCTCCTCGGCGCGGCGGGAGCTCTTCTCCCGCTGCTCTCGCTCCCCCAGCAGCCGTCGCTCCAGCTCCGCCTCCCGTGCGCGCGAGTCCTCCACCTCCTTGCGAAGGCGGTTGATCTGGACTTCCGCCTCCGTCAGCCTCTCCTTGCTCGTCGATAGGCGGCTGCTCATGCTGGAGTAGAGCTCGCTAAGAGCCGCCAGCAGGGCGTCCGCATCTGCCGAAGGGATGGAGGTGGTGGGGAGCTCCGGAGTGGGCACAGGGCCCAGCACGCCTAAGACCTGAGTGGCGGCGACTGATGCGACGGCCACTTGGGGGTCGCCCCCCGTAACCTGCTCGTCTTGGGGCTCAGCTGCCCCAGGTGGCATAGCCCCCGCGTCAGCGGCGCCCTGGTCGTCCCCGCCCTGGACGGCAAGGACATCTGGAGTGGGCGCCCTGAGAGAAAGGAAAAAATAATGGTAAGGCATAGTTTGAAGGGATTTGACTGTTTTTTGTGCGTGTTTTCGAAAAAGTACCTAGGTGGCGGCCTCGGGAAGCGGGGCACACCCGGGGCAAGAACTAGCCCTCCGCGTGGTGCTGGCGGCGCTGGTCCTGGTGGTCTAAGGACCGGCGCCGGCGGCGGAGGAGGAATAAACGCCGCTGCTGGCGGCGGCGGAGGCGGCGGCCGCTGAAACGTCTAGGAGCGCATGCGGCGCGGGCGAAAACGTCAAGGGAGCCGGCGGTGGCGGCCGCCGCTGAAACGTCGTGGGAGCCAGCGGCGGTGGGGGCGGCGGCAGCGTCGTTCCTAGAGTCGGCGCCGGAGGGACCAACGTCACTACCTCCATAGGGGCGGGGGAGGACGAGGCCGCGCCGGCCGTTGAAGAGCCACCCGCAGCGGCAGAAAAACTCCCTGCGCCTGCCGTGGAGGACCCCGCCCCGGCCGAGCCCAAGAGGCGGGGTCTTTGGGAAGGCCCGCCGGCGGCATCGTCGTCGGCTGGGCGCTTGCGCCTCCCTTGGTCGCCCCTCCCCTGGCCGCCAGCAGGAGGAGGGTCCCGGATTATCAGGGGCGCCTGGTGTGTCGTAACGGGCGTACCCGTGGCGTCCATCTTCGGCATGGCGCGGAATATTGCCGCGCGCTCCGCGGGCGCTAACCGGCAGAGCGGGAGCGCGTCCGCCGGAAACGGCGGGACGGAGCTGTGCACGCCCAACTGCCCCATCCACCTATCGACCGCGGCGGAAGACAAGTTCCCGGTGGCTGACCAAAAAATACCGTCAGAACCAGAGTTGGCCAAAAAGAGAAAAGGAGGCGATCAAAAGTGTAATGGTTTACCTCCGGGGATACTCCGGGTCCCATCATCCTGGCCCATATATTGCAAGGCCGGGCGGACGCGACGGCGTAGAGGGCTAAACCTCTGAGAGATGAAGTCCCGGATAACCATGACCCCCGTCAGGCCCGCCGTCCGCAACTGGTCGACGCGGGCTAGCATCGTCTGGAGCTCAGGCGTCTCGCTGACTTGAGCCCCCCAGTTGGGGTTGCTAACCGCCGGTCCGGTTGGAAACTCCAGCACTTCAATGCCGCTGTCGTCCTCAACGTATATCCACTCGTCGCACCACGATCTCCAGTTGGACCGACAATCCAGTGGGATGTAGCGCGACACGGTCCCGTCGCGGAGCCGCAAGTGGCAGCTCCCGGTGACTTGAGGAGTGCCGCTGTAACACCCCAAAATTTTGCTTCTCTTAAATTCATGTGTGATTTGGCACTTTGGTGAATTTTTGGAATTTTCTGGAATTTATTTGGATTTATTTGGAATTTATTTGAATTTATTCCATTTTGAAATAATTAAAGAATTTAATTTTGCAAATAAAATTTTGTTGGAAATATTTTATTTGAGTCCAAAATGATCTAAAATATTTTCCAGAATTTTTCTGGAATTTTTCTGAGTCTTTTGCTATTTTTAATGAATTAAATGAATTACTGGGAATTATTTTAAATATTAAATCGCTGGAAAATCAACTCGGGTCAAATCGTTTCATCCGACCAGCCCGAGTCAGACTCGAAGTTCGAGTCCGACCGAGCCACGTGACTCGACCGAACCCACTCCTAAACCTAATCAATCCCAACCGTTGGATCAAGATCCAACTACCGAGATCCTTGCGTACCGGTTGAGCCGTGTCCGACCCAAACCCGTTCGCGCCGGTCCGATCGGGGCCGCTGATCTGGACACGTGGACGGTTCTCGTGCCGTCTTCCCCGCCGAGTCCGAGCCGGACTCCGCCGCCGAAGTCTTGTGGCCAGAATCGACTAGGGCTCCGCCCTGAGCACGCCTCCCGGGGCTATTTAATGCCCGGATCGCACCCCGAGGACCGCCGTGACCTTGCGCTACTTTTTGCCTTAGCTTGCTAAACCCTAGCAGCCGCCGCTTGCTCGGGATTCCTCGCCGGAGTTGATTAGGGTTAATTTAGGGTTTTGGCGTCGTTCCGTCGCCGTCCACCGTTCTCCGTCGTGTTGGTGGCCAGATCCGAGACCGCAAGGACGAGGCGCGTCTGGAGTAGCGATCACTTCACGGAGACGCCCTCAAACGCCGTGTGGGAGGTCGCTTTCCCGACTCCGACGGAGCAGCCGCCGCAACACCATCGCCAACCCCAAGCACGTCAACCGTCCGATCGAAATCCAACGATCCAGGTGAGCCACGTGTAACCAAAACCTCGGAACCCAGATCGGATCTGGACCGTTGGATTAAGATCCAACGGCCCACGATCGGCCACGTCCGCTCCAACACATGAGCCTAGATCCAATCCGAGCCGTCGGATTTCAAACCAACGGCCAGGATAGCGCCACGTGTACTCTAGCTGCAGACACTGGCGCTGAGCGTGTTCTCGACACGCGAGGCCCGCATGTCACGGCCGACCCGATAGCGCCGACGTCACCCATGATGTCACGATGGGTCCCACATGTCAGCACTGCGGCCGAGTCCTCACGACGTCAGCGATGACGTCACCCGAGTGGGCCCACATGTCAGCGACACGTGGAGTCGTGGACCGAGTCCACGGTGGACCGAGTCCACGGTGGACCGAGCCAAACCGTGGACCAAGCCCATGAGCCGGCTGACGTCAGCCAGCCAATCAGGAGCTGACACGTGTCCATGCTGACGCAATAATTAATTTCCGAAAAAGAAAATGATTTATTAATTCGAAATATTGATTCAAATTTAGATTCAAACTTCAAACGCTTATAACTTTTGCGTTTCAACTCCGATTTGAGTGATTCAAATTTCTAAATTTGTATAAAATTCAGATCTACTCAAATATGAATTTTATTTAATTTTTGGACTAAAGTTTTTCTCTGTAATATTATTTAATTGATTATTTAAAATTTAATAAATCATAACTTTTGCATTTTAACTCCGATTTGAACGATTCCAGTTTCTAAAAATCCAGAAAATTATGTTCTTTCTGTTTATGGATTTTATTTGGAGTTTTGGGATGTTTTTGCCTAGTGTTTATTTGTGTATTTGCTATTTGCACGCTTTACGAGTAGACGTTGAAGTGCCGGAAGGATTCGAAGGAGAAGTATTGACTCAGGATCCAACTCAAGACCAAGAACAAGTACTCTTTGAAGGCAAGTTGTGCTTTGACCATGTTGATCCTATTTCGAAATCTATTTTGATTTAAACTATTGCATGCTAGTTCAATTAGAGAAATACTTTGCTTAAACATGGGGATTAGATAAATACCAATTTGCTGTATGACACCTTGATTATCTAAGTATGTGCCATGATCCCTTGTCACCCTAGTTGTGGATTACTAGTTGGACGTTATTAAATCGCCAACATGGGTTTAGACCGTTGTAGTATCGCTTAGACTCACTACGTGCTCATGACATGATTTTGGACAATCAAATGTTAATATTGACTTAATGATATATTGAACCTGTTTTGGAAAAGTATCATGTGATGTTGATGGCACGTGGTGCATGGTAATCAACCGGGTTTGATAAACGATTTTTGACCTGGCATGTGGCAAGAGTAATCAATTGGGCCAGTTGTGGCATTGGGGATGTTGATTTGGTTCTTCTAGTAGTCTTGCCCTGGTCACTCTAAGGACTTAACCTTGCAAGCCTTTGAACCGGGTCATACTTGCAACCACATGGCTGGAATGGGACGGCCCTAGTTGACTAAGTCGCTAAGGACTCACTTGTGGAGCCTCAGGTGTCAATTACACCGTTTGTGTGATTGTGCGAGGAGCGTATCGTGGTCGTGGGCCGATACCCATCTAATCGGTGTGTTGGTCCCATACTTCGCCTTGGCTAAGGGAAGGGATGGTGTAGAGCACGAACCTGAGAGGACCACCTGTGTTGTTTGAGGCTTCCGAAAGACTTTGTTACTGAACTCGCCTTTGTGGTGTTTGATCAGATCTTGTGGGTAAAGTGCATAACCTCTGCAGAGTGTAGAATCTATTTAAATAGCCGAGTCCACTGATCGACAATGCTCGGGAATTACAGTCAAGGGTTAGATTTTCTGAAAATAACTTGGATTTGAAAGGTTGGTTTGGTTTAACAATGAAGATGATGGAAATGTGGTTTAGGATGGGGAAAAAGTTCATTAAACTTCTTGAAAAGTTATTTACGCTTTACTTATTTCTACCGCGAATCTACTTATATTACTTGTCAAATGTCAAGTTTACTGCAAATATACCTTAAGCTATTCCTTTGTACCAAGCCATGCATATAGTATATTAGCTTGCATTCTGTGCATGACTTGCTGAGTACCAAGTACTCACCCTTGCCTCAACACAATACCAGTTGAAGAGGAGACTACGCCAGCTTCGGAGGAGGAATTCCAAGAGGACCCGTCTACTTAGGGATGCGAGCCCAGTCAGTTGCCTGTGGTATACTGGATGGCGCCACGAAGTTATTTGATTTTCCGCTGCTATTATTTCTCTTTTAATAAGTTTCGCCTTGCGAGGCATATATTTGTAACTTGACCATAAGGTCAAGTAACCAGTTTGGTTATTTAAATAAAGTACTTTGATAGTATCGATTGGTATGATTGTGATATTTACCGATGTTAAGACTGTGTGCACTAGCGCGTTCCTGGACTAGTGCTGAATACACAGAGGGTCCGGATTTGCAAATTCGGGGTCCCGACAGCCGCCTGCGGCGCGAAGGGTGTAAAAGAAGCGAAAAAGAAGAAGATTGGGTAATACTCCTACGAACATTTCGCAGAAGTGGGCGAAGGCCGAGAGAAGGATGACGGAGTTGGGAGGAAGGTGGATGTGGTGAATGGCGTAGAAGTTGAGGACAGAGAGATAAAAATCAGAGACCGCGGCAACAGGCCGGCTACAAGCTGCCACCCGAAGAAAACCACTTCCCCGGGCTGGCAGCGGGGCTCGATGGTCCCGGGGCGAATGCGGAGGGTACTCGCGGTTATATTCCTGGAAAGACTAGCGGCGCCCTCCTCCTCGACGGACGAAGGGGGGACAACCGAGGCAGGAGGAGCCATCAAGCGCGGAAGAATGCCAAAGCACGTCGGGGAAGAAAAAGCAAGGGGGCTCTAAAGTGGCAAGGAAAGGCAGAGCGAAAGGAGTTGGAAAGAGAAAGAACAGCCCCCCTCTCGGTCAGCCTTTTATAAGGTCGCGAAGGAAGGCTTGGCGGGAAACCCGAAAAGACGTGGCGGTTCGCAAAAAGGAAGTTCAAAGGCCCCATAAAGGGGGCGCATCCCAAGGGGCGTGCGACGGTTACGGGGCAGGAATAACTGCGTGAACCGCCTTGGGAATCGGAGAAGCCGGAAGATCTTTTGCATACAGCTGTTTCATCCCTCCCCCCCTAACAGAATCTCGTCCCCGAGATTCAGGGTTAACTAAAGAATAGATTGGGAAATTCCTTTTTCAAATCTTCTTCGCGCTCCCAAGTTGCTTTGCTCTCAGAATAATTGCTCCACTGAACTTTGCAGAAACGGATCGTCTTGTTCCTGGTTTCTCGTGCAGATGTGTCTAAGATCTTGACTGGATACTCTCTGTAGGTCAAATCTTCTTGCAGCTCGATCTCTTCCAGAGAGGCTTGTTTAGTTGGCACTCGAAGGCACTTCTTAAGTTGGGACACATGAAAGACATCATGCACCCCTGCTAAAGATTGCGGCAACTCCAATTGATATGCGACCTCACCTCTACGGCTCAGAATCTTGAATGGGCCGACGTATCTGGGAGCAAGTTTTCCTTTAGTGTGGAACCTTTTAACTCCTTTGAGCGGAGTGACTCTTAGATATACATAATCCTCTGGCTCAAAGCTTAGCTCGCGGTGTCGGTTGTCAGCGTAACTCTTTTGCCTTGATCGTGCAGTCTTCAATCTTTCTCTGATCAAAGCAATCTTTTTCTCAGCATCGGTAAGAATGTCGGGCCCAAATATTTGACGTTCACCCGTCTCGTTCCAATTTAACGGTGTCCGACATGGGCGACCGTATAGAACTTCAAATGGAAACATCTTTAGGCTGGCTTGATAACTGTTATTATAGCTAAATTCCGCAAATGGCAAACATTTGTCCCAAGAGGTGGCAGATGATAGAGCGCAAGCTCTTAGCATATCCTCAAGTATCTGATTTACTCTTTCAGTTTGACCATCTGTCTGCGAATGGTACTAAAATTCAAACGGTTGCCCATTGTTGTATGCAACTTATTCCAAAATCTTGAGGTAAATTGAGTACCTCGATCCGATACTATCTTCTTGGGTACACCATGCAAGCATACAATTCTGGCCATATATAGCTCAGCTAAGCGATCTCCGGTGTAAGTGGTTTTCACCAGAATAAAGTGGGCGACTTTGGTTAGGCGATCCACTATCACCCATATTGAATCGAATCCTTGTTGAGTTCTGGGTAAACCGGTAATGAACCATACCGATTTCCTCCCACTTCCACTTAGGTACTTTCAAAGGTTGCAACAGTCCTGCTGGCCTCTGATGCATTGCCTTTACTCTTTGACAGATATCACACAATGCGACATGTTCGGCAACTTCTCGTTTCATGCTTGGCCACCAGAATCTTTCCTTGAGATCCTGATACATTTTTGCACTTCCTGGATGGATTGAGTATTTAGAATCATGCGCTTCCTCAAGGATCAACTGCTTCAATTCAGGTTTATGAGGTACGCAGATTCTATTTTTCATCCACAAGGTACCCTGCTCATCTACTCGGAAGTCCTTGGCTAAGCCTTCATCCATCTTGGATTTGATAGTGAGAATCTTATCATCATCCTTTTGACCCTCCCTGATATGCTCTTCTAGAGTCGGCTTCACTTCCAGGGTAGCCAAATACCTGCTAGGTACGATCTCCAATCTTAGCTTCTGAAGCTCTTTACTCAAGTCAGACTGGTTTTCTGTAACCACCAAATTCAAGATGTGGCTTTTCCGCCTCAAAGCATCAGTCACCACATTTGCTTTTCCTGGATGGTAGTGGATTTCGATGTTATAATCCTTGATTAATTCCAACCATCTTCTTTGCCTCATGTTAAGATCCGATTGAGTGAATATATACTTTAAACTTTTGTGGTCAGTATATATTTCACATCGGTTTCCAATAAGATAGTGGCGCCATATTTTAAGGGCGTGCACTACAGCAGCTAATTCCAGGTCATGAGTTGGGTAATTCTGCTCATGTGGTCTTAACTGTCTTGATGCGTAAGCTACCACCTTTCTGTTATGCTTCAGTACGCATCCGAATCCATGACGCGATGCATCACAGTAGATGTCAAAGCTGTTCCTGACATCTGGCAACACTAAAACAGGTGCCAAAGTTAGACACTTCTTCAGTTCTTGGAAACTCTTTTCGCACTCTGGCGTCCACGTAAACTTTTTCTCCTTTTTCAACAATTGCGTAAGAGGTCTTGTGTGGGGGCTCCTGTCCTGGTACAGTGATACTCCATTACTGTTGCGCGGGCTTGGTTAATCACGCAACCAATAACGTAACGATCACGGCATCACGACAGACTCAGATTGAAATCACTTGGTTAGCACGATACTCGAATGAGGTCACATGCCATCCAATTGGTTCCAATTTGAGCTTCCCGCAACCATGTGATAACCACTAGTCCCTGGATCAGTAGGCTAGCGTCACATGTTGAGAAGGTAAAGTCTCATCCACGCGAACACAATATAAGGGCAGAGGTAATATATTACAGCAATAGATAATAATATTACAACTTGTTCCTGTTTACAAAATGCCGATTGGCTTAAAGTAAACTGAAGAGAAAAACATCAGAGAAACAAAAGTAAAGCGGCCACGGTGTGCCTCCATTCCCACAGGCAACCGGCGAGCATCTAACTCCGCTAGCCGTCAAACGCACCACCCGCGTCTGGGTCACCGAACTCCTGGTCACCTTCTTCCTCACCTGCATCTTCTGCTCCTCACACGAATTTTCAGAGCAAACGGTGAGTACACGTATGTACTCGCAAGACTTTATTGTTTACAAGTATAATAATAATGCAGGCTAATCAATGAAGATGGTTGCTATTCTAATTCAGTTTTGCATGAAGCTGAAGTTATTTGCAATAGGCTAATAGATTGGAATACTGCACCGTTTATAAAACATTTAGTAAAAGAGAGTAAATCAGTACACATTGTAATTGTACATTTCATTCAACATCCAATTTCCTCCAACATATCCAACATCACCATCACATGGCATCAGGAATCATTTTCCTTCAACATAACCAACACCACCATTACATGGCATCAAGAATCATTTTCCTTCAACATAACCAACACCACCATCACATGGCATCAAGAATCACCACCAGCTTGATCAAATCACCAAACCAACCAACCTTTGAGTTCAACGACTCAACATTTGCATAACACAGCCCAACATTTAAAAAGATCTACCGATTTCAAATCCTTTTCAGAAATCAAAACCAAAATACTATACTTGACAGCAAATACCCAAGATGCTCGTGACCGTGAGCACGGCTAATCGATTAGTTTGTTTAATCTCTACAGAGAATGCACACTTTACCCACACGACACGCTCTAGCAATCATGTCAACCATGCCACGCGATACATACCGTATCCGTTTTGCTAGATTGTGGCGAAACCCTTCCAATTGTCGGCATCCAGCCTTGCGTCAGCCCCGGCGATGTGCGCTCTTTGCTTTGGGTGGGGGCTCCACACACCCACACAGAGTACCCTGCCAAAGGCGAGAGTACCCCAATTAAGGTGTTTGGGTACCTTAAACTCCAAACCTGATTCACCCACACGGATCCAACGATGGCTAACAGCCCATCGTGCCTTTTACCCTCAGCAAAGCATCCACCGTTGTTTCACGAAAGTCTCCAACACCTGCGCGTGGTGAGGGAGTATTCTAAGCAACACCAGCACGTCGGTATTGCCCAACTACTTCGACCTGCCACGGCGCAAGATCAAATTCCAACTCCTGTACTAGGTTTAGGCTATCCCATACTAGCACATGTGGTTGTACGAAAGGACTTGGTTAAAAACGTCAAGTTCAGTCCTTATGATTGCACAGACGAGACCTCCCATCATCCGTCCGGCATAAATCACCGTACACCTTTTCCTTTTTCATCTTTTACCAACATAGCCTTTATTTTTCCAAAAACCATCATTTCCGAAATCCTAATAACGTATCGAAAATCTTTGATTGACTGAGTCCACCGATCATTATTCAATCAGTCTAAAGCTGGGCTAAGCGTATGCAACTATTAGACTTATATTCCCTGGCGACACTTATTATAGCGTCTACCCTTATACTAGGGTTAGTCAAGGATTTTAGGGTAACAACGATATTAAGTTAAGCAATCCAACCATTAGGGTATCTATCTATTCCCACCATTTAAATACTTGTAATAATCATATGCATGCGTAATCATTTTGCAAAACATCAAATACTTTTGCAATTATAGGAACAATATGTTCAAAGGGGGTGCTTGCCTGCTTCTCTGAGTTTTGCGTGTCCTCTGGGTCGAAGTCCGGATCCTCGCCTACTGCTCCCGAGGCATCAATGTCTAAACGAAAGCGTGACAAAAGAAATAACGAGGAAACGATTAAGATCCAACGAGAACAAGGCAAAAAGCTCAAAGAAGCGGACAACAAGCAATAAGCGAACACGAGAGAGAAAAACATAACGAAAACCGAAATTTGAACTGGAGACCGGCAGTACTGGCATGTAAACCCCGGTAGTGCCGCCCTACAGTCGGCAGTACCGGCCGCAAGGGTCGGTAGTACCGGCGACTACGAATCCTAAAAGAAGACCTCTCTGGAAAATAACTACCGGCGTTGCAGGGGCGGTAGTGTCGGCCTAAGCTCCGCGATCAAGCCGCCAAGGGTCGGTAGTGCTACTGGCGGCAAGACGGAATTACCACGTCGGTAGTGCCGGCCACAGGTCGACTGAATTTTCCAGAAAAAGGATTTTCGCACAAACGACTTCGAAATTTCGCGGCGATTGCATGGATGGGTTCTCGGAGGTGACAAGGACCCATTTATGCAGACCACACGTGGTTCCGAGCTCGTTTGGCCTAATTTCTAATCCGAGAAACTCTAGAGTCCTAATTCATGCTAAATTCCGACTTTCACCCCGAATCGAATTCAAACTCGATTCTTTTTGCGAAACTCGGACTTTAACGACATCGAATACATTCTAGTGTCCTTTTCCTAGCTTTTGGAACTAGGGTTCCAAGGTTTAATTCCAAAAGCTACGAAAACGACATTTAACCTAATCTATCCGATAAAAACGTATTTAGGGTTTCCGATCTCAGTTTTCGCGCTAACGAGAACTCTAGCACCTAACCTAGGTTTAGAAATTCAGGTAACCAAAAGTTGAGCACTACAACTAGGTTTTCTAGGGTTTTGGCTAAAAGAGAAGTTGATAGAAATGGAGAATAGTACAAGATCAATGTAACACCCCAAAATTTTGCTTTTCTTGAATTCATGTGTGATTTGACACTTTGGTGAATTTTTGGAATTTTCTGGAATTTATTTGGATTTATTTGGAATTTATTTGAATTTATTCCATTTTGAAATAATTAAAGAATTTAATTTTGCAAATAAAATTTTGTTGGAAATATTTTAATTGAGTCCAAAATGATCCAAAATATTTTCCAGAATTTTTCTGGAATTTTTCTGAGTCTTTTGCTATTTTTAATGAATTAAATGAATTACTGGGAATTATTTTAAATATTAAATCGCTGGAAAATGCGAGTGGGTTTGTACTGTTCACCCGACCGAGCCCGAGTCGACTCGAGTTCGAGTCCGACCGAGCCACGTGGTCGAGCCGAACCCGCTTCGTCGAACCCTAGCCACACGACCCTTGGATCAAGATCCAACGGTTGTGATTGCGCCACGTCACCAACCGAGACCGACCGAGCCAGCCAGCTCGCCGCGCCGGACCCGAGTCGAACTCACGCGACCGTTGGATCGAGATCCAAGGGTTCACGTTGCTACACGTCGCCTCTCCGTGCCGCCGCCGGACTCCGCCGTCAGCAGTGTCGACCTCGGTCTCCGTCGTTCACCAGGCCGAGACCCTATTTAATGCGCCGCCACCACGGTCGTGACCTGAACTTCCGTGCGCACTGCGTTCTAAGCCATCTCGCCTGAGCCGCCGCCGTTTGCCCGTACGAGCTCGCCGGAGTTGGGATTCCGTTCCGCCTCGGTTAAACGCCGATACTGCCGCCGTCCGTCGTCCTCCGCCGTCATCAAGCCCAGATCCGGATTCCCCAAGGCGAGGCGCGTTCGAGTACCCTTCACTTCGCCACGAGAAGCCCGGCGCCCGTTGGACTCGTCGTCGTCTTCATCTCCGGTGGCCTTCGCTCCGCTGCCGCCATCGCCGTCCGCGAAGCTACGCTTAGCCGTCCGATCGTAATCCAAGGGCTCGAGATCGCGCCACGTCACACCGCGGTGAGATCTCACGTGCAACCTCTGGATCTATTTTCAACCGTCGGATCTAGATCCAACGGCTTAGATTGTGCCACGTAGCTAGAACTGCACCAGGTTAGATTGGATCTTGACCGTCCGATCAAGATCGAACGGTCTGGATTAGCGGAGTTGTTTTTCCAAAGCACTACGCTAGATTTAATCCGCGCCGTTGATTTTCAAACCAACGGCCGTGATTGCGCCACGTGTCGGGAAGTTGGACCGACGCGGTCAGCGTCGTACGCGCGCGTGCGTGGTCACTGACACGCGGGGCGGCGTGTCGGCCGATCGCACCGTGGCGTCACCCATGACGTCTGATGGGTCCCACATGTCAGCACCGTGGGCTGAGTCCCCGCTGACGTCAGCAATGACGTCACCCGAGTGGGTCCCACATGTCAGTCTCACGTGGAGTCGTGGACCGAGTCCACGGTGGACCCGAGCCGAGCGTGGACCACGTCCATGGACCGGCTGACGTCAGCCAACCAATCAGAGGCTGCCACGTGTCCATGCTGACGCAATAAATAATTTCCGAAAAAGAAAATGATTTATTAATTCGAAATAATGATTTCAGATTTTGTTTCAAACTTCAAACGCTTATAACTTTTGCGTTTCAACTCCGATTTGAGTGATTCAAATTTCTAAATTTGTATAAAATTGAGATCTACCTAAATATGAATTTTATTTAATTTTTGGACTAAAGTTTTTCTCTGTAATATTATTTAATTGATTATTTAAACTTTAATAAATCATAACTTTTGCGTTTTAATTCCAAATTTGACGATTCCAGTTTCTAAAAATCCAGAAAATTATGTTCTCTCTGTTTATGGATTTTATTTGGAGTTTTGGGATGTTTTTGCCTATTGTTTATTTGTGTATTGCTATTTGCACGCTTTACGAGTAGACGTTGAAGTACCGGAAGGATTCGAAGGAGAAGTGTTGACTCAGGATCCAACTCAAGACCAAGAGCAAGTGCTTTTTGAAGGCAAGTTGTGCTTTGACCATGTTGATCCTATTTCGAAATCTATTTTGATTTAAACTATTGCATGCTAGTTCAATTAGAAAAAATACTTGGTTTAAACATGGGGTTAGATAAATACCAATTTGCTATATGACACCTTGATTATCTAAGTATGTGCCATGATCCCTTGTCACCCTAGTTGTGGATTACTAGTTGGACATTATTAAATTGCCAACATGGGTTTAGACCGTTGTAGTATCTTTGCTTAGACCGCTACGTGCTCATAACATGATTTTGGACAATCAAATGTTAATATTGACTTAATGATATATTGAACCTGTTTTGGAAAAGTATCATGTGATGTTGATGGCACGTGGTGCATGGTAATCAATCGGGTTTGATAAACGATTTTATTGGGGCATGTGGCAAGAGTAATCAGGTGGGCCAGTTGTGGCATTGGGAATGTTGATTTGGTTCTTCGGGTAGTCTTGCCCTGGTCACTCTAAGGACTTAACCTTGCAAGCCTTTGAACTGGGTCATACTTGCAACCACATGGCTGGAATGGGACGGCCCTAGTTGACTAAGTCGCTAAGGACTCGCTTGTGGAGCCTCAGGGTGTCAATTACACCGTTTGTGTGATTGTACGGGGGAGCGTATCGTGGTCGTGGCCGATACCCATCTAACGGTGTGTTGGTCCCATACTTCGCCTTGGCTAAGGGAAGGGATGGTGTAGAGCACGAACCTGAGAGGGCCACCTGTGTTGTTTGAGGCTTAGAAGGCTTTATTCTGAGGAACTCGCCTTTGTGGTGTTTGACTATATCTTGTGGGTAAAGTGCATAACCTCTGCAGAGTTTAGAATCTATTTAAATAGCCGAGTCCACGGTACTGGACAATGCTCGGGAATTACAGTCAAGGGTTAGATTTTCTCAAAAATAACTTTGGTTTGAAAGGTTGGGTTGGTTTAATAATGGAGATGATGGAAACGTGGTTTAGGATGGGGAAAATGTTTATTAAATTTCTTGAAAAGTTATTTACGCTTTACTTATTTCTACCGCTTTCGAATCTACTTATATTACTTGTCAAATGCTGTTTACTGCAAATATACCTTGTGCTATTCCTTTGTACCAAGCCATGCATATAGTATATTAGCTTGCATTCTGTGCATGACTTGCTGAGTACCAAGTACTCACCCTTGCCTCAACACAATATCAGTTGAAGAGGAGATTACGCCCGACTTTGGAGGAGGAATTCCAAGAGGACCCGTCTACTTAGGGATGCGAGCCCGATCAGTTGCCTGTGGTATCTTTGGATGGCGCCACGAGTTATTTGATTTTCCGCTGCTATTATTTCTCTTTTAATAAGTTTCGCCTCGCAAGGCATATATTTGTAACTTGGCCATAAGGTCGAGTAACCTGTTTGGTTATTCAAATAAAGTACTTTGATAATATCGATTGGTCTGATTGTGATATTTACCGATGTTAAGACTGTGTGCACTAAGCGCTGCTCTGGACTAGTGCTGAATACACAGAGGGTCCGGATTTGCAAATTCGGGGTCCCGACAGAGGTGGTATCAGAGCCATACTTGACTGTAGGCTCAACCCTAAGCTAGAATGGACGTAGTGAGGATAAAACCTATTTTCTAAAGCTAAAAGTTTGTCAAGACAAGAAATAACATCTCGACTTATCCCCTTCTCTCTTTTCTTGTCTCTTGCTGAAATTTCCCCTTACCTTGTCACAATTTAAAAGAAATTCCGAGTTCTTACATAAAGCACTCTTGTGACAGATGGAGGTTTTCTCGATGAGTGAGCATAGGTTCTATAGTGAGACTCCTTCGCCGAGTCGAGTCATAGAAGAAAGAGTCACCCTTTAGGCGTTAGACTCCAGAGTTAGTTCGATTTGGATTTGCTTTGTTTGCTGAGTGTGCAGTATGTGTTGCAAGGCCCTTAGGCATTGTAAGCAGCCATACCAAGTTACTAATAATAAAGTTGGACCTTAAGGCTACACCTTTCGCCCCGCATAGGTTCCATATTACTTGTCTATTCTTGTTTCCCTCTCATCTCTAAACCTAGAGCAAATCGACAGATGGTGAACACCCGTGGAAACTTTGGAAGCAATGGGAGTGGTTCTCGCCCAGTAGAAAACCCCAATGATGGAGCACCAGCACCGCCAGTTGATATGCAGAATTTTGGAGCATTTCTTGCTGCTCAGACTCAATTGATGCATGCTATGATGCAACAAATGCAGCACGTCACTGCTCAGGCCACTGCTAATCAAGTTAATCAGGGACCACGCCAGAATACAAGGCTGTCAGAGTTCATGAGGACTCACCCACCCACTTTCTCTGGGAATGCCAATCCATTGGAGGCCGATGATTGGTTAAGATCAATTGAGAGGAAGCTACACATAGCTCAATGCATAGGAAATGAGAAGGTACTCTACGCTTCTCATCACCGGAAGGAACAACATTGAATGGTGGGAGAACCTGTACACGCAGAGAACCCTCAAGATATCACTTGGGAAGAGTTCACGGTGCATTCCGAAGCGGTATCACGTGCTTGAAGGAATCATGGACCTTAAGAAGGAGGAGTTCGAGCATTAAGGCAAGGTAATCAGCCGGTGGCCGACTACGAACAAGTTCACCACAGCTAAGCACGCTACGCACCTGAGGATGTAGCGACGGATAAATCCGCAGTCTCGTTTTATGAAGGGACTTAACTCAGGATTGCAAGTAGGGTTGATCACCCACACCTTCCCAGATTTCCAAGAGTTGGTGAATAAGGCGCTTATTCTTGAGGACAAGCGCAAGGAACTGGATGAGAACAGGAAGCGCAGGATGCAACAAAGCAAGGATCACGCCAGGGAACGCATGGCGCTTGAGGTTGCACCGAATCAATTCTTGATTCCAACCACGAGAATGCAACAAGGACACCATCCCCGGCACCAAGACCGGTCAATCAAAACTACTGCACCCAGCCCCGCTAGAAACGCTACCCCAGTGCAACAAAGGAACAGTGAGACGCTGTTACAAGCGCAACGAGCTAGGACACTTTGCCAACAGCTTGTCCAAAGAAGACAGCGAGGAGTGACCCGATTCGCTTCAACCTAGGAACCACCCCAGCTAGGGCGCCAGCACGAGAGCCACACCCTGCACCGTGGTGAGAGGCCGAGTCAACCATGTCACCGCAGATGCACTGCGAGAATGCTACGGACGTCGTCTTGGGTAAGTTACTTGTTAACTCAGCACCTGCAACAGCTTTGTTTGACTCACGAAGCTTCGCGTTCGTTTGTTTCACAAGGCTTTGCTACTAGAAATGATTTGAGAGTTGCAAGACTTAAGTGCATGCTTTTAGTTCAAACCCCTGGTTCCGAACTCCGAGCGAAAGTAGGATGTTCCGGGTGAGAATCTTGATAGGTGGAATAGAGTTCCTAGCAAACCTTATAATTTTGGAGACCCGGACCTTAGACGTTATATTGGGAATGGATTGGTTATCCAAGCACAAGGCCGTATTGGATTGTGGACGAAGGACTATCTCGATTGAGAGCCCGTGTGGGAAGAAAGTGGAATTTCGAGCCACTGATTAGAGATGGACAGTTGATGGTTAACAGCATTACCAAGGCAATCAGCATAGAGGATGTCCCAAGAGTGAATGAGTACCCGATGTTTTTCCCGAGGATCTACAGTATGCCGCTTGAGACGAGGACATAGAGTTTGTGATAGAGCTTGTACTGGTACAGCACCGATAGCAAAGAGACCCTATCGGATGTCTACCGAGGAGTTGGTAGAGATGAAGAAACAGCTAGAAGAGTTAATGGAGAAAGGATTTATCGGACCAAGTTAGTCGCCATGGGGAGCACCAGCTTTGTTTGTCAAGAAGAAGGACGGAGTTTCAGGATGTTTATTGACTACCGTGCACTCAATGAGGTCACCGTGAAGAATAAGTATCCGCTACCCAGGATTGATGATTTGTTTGATCGATTAAGAGGAGCCGAGTTTTCTCCAAGATTGATCTGAGATCGGGATACCATCGATTGAAGATTCGATCGAAGATATTCCGAAGACTGCATTCTCGTCAAGATATGGACATTACGAGTTCTGATTATGTCCTTTGAAATTTTGACGAATGCGCCCGGCTTATTTCATGAATATGATGAATAAGGTGTTCATGGAATATTTGGACAAGTTTGTCGTCGTGTTCATAGACGATATCCTAGTCTACTCCAAGACAGGAGGATGAACATGCTTAGAACACTTAAGGCGAGTTTTGGAAAAGTCGAGGAACAGCAACTTTTCGCCAAGTTCAGCAAGTGTGAGTTTTGGAAAGACAAGGTGGAGTTTCTTGGACATGTAATGACTGCAGAAGGAGTCGCCGTAGATCCAAGCAAAGTAGAAGCTGTGTTACATTGGGAACAGCCAAAGACGGTGACCCAGATTCGGAGTTTCCTTGGAATGGTAGGATACTACCGCCGTTTCATCGAAGGCTTTTCGACAATTGCGAAACCTCTTACGCAATTCTTTGAAGAAGGAAAAGAAGTTTGCATGGACGCCAGAATGTGAGAAAGGATTTCAGAGTGAAGAAGCGATTGACATCGCACCGGTGTTAGTTCTACGGATGTTGCTCAAAGCTTCGATATTTATTGTGACGCATCGCGCCAAGGACTTGGATGTGTGCCGATGCGTAAGGAAAGGTCGCCGCTATGCATCAAGGCGATTGAGGCCGCATGAGGAAAATTATCCGACACATGACCTAGAGTTAGCTGCCGTAGTGCATGCCTTGAAGATATGGCGTCACTATCTGATCGGAAACAGATGTGAAGTATATACGGATCATAAGAGCCTTAAGTACATATTCACCCAGTCGGATCTGAATATGAGGCAGAGGAGGTGGTTGGAGTTAATCAAGGACTATAATGTTGGAATCCATTACCATCCCGGGAAGGCCAACGTAGTAGCCGATGCCCTGAGTCGGAAAAGCCATACCGTGAGTACGTTGCTAGCCACAAGTCAGGATGAGTTATGTGAGGATTTTCAAAAGATGAAGATTGAGGTAGTACCTAGCGGATTCTTGGCCGCATTAGAAGTAAAGCCTACCCTAGAGGATCAGATCCGAGAAGGATGAAGGATGATGACAAGATCCGCAGGATTAAGTTCATCAAGGAGGAAGGCAAGGCAGAGGACTTCAAGTTGGATGAGCAAGGCACGTTGTGGATGAAGGATCGCATTTGCGTGCCTAACAACAAGGAGTTAAAGCAACTGATTCTGGAAGAAGCCCATGACTCCAAGTACTCAATTCATCCTGGAAGCGCCAAGATGTATCAGGATCTCAAGGAGAGATTACAGTGGCCGAGTATGAAACGTGAAGTTGCTGAGCATGTTGCATTGTGCGGCGTATGCCGGAGAGTCAAGGCAATGCATCGAGACCGGCGAGGATTGCTACAACCGCTGAAAATACCTGAGTGGAAGTGGGAGGAAATCGGAATGGATTTCATTACCGGTTTGCCGAAGACTCAAGGAGGTTATGACTCCATATGGGTTATAGTGGATCGCTTGACTAAAGTAGCCCACTTTATCCCCGTGAAGACCACTTACTCGGGAGATAAATTAGCAGAATTGTACATGATCAGGATTGTCTGTTTGCACGGAGTGCCAAAGAGGATTGTATCGGACAGAGGTACCCAATTTACCTCAAGGTTCTGGAATAAGTTGCATGAGGCCATGGGAACCCGTTTGAACTTCAGTACAGCTTATCATCCACAGACGGATGGACAGACCAAAAGAGTCAACCAGATTCTGGAGGATATGTTGAGAGCTTGTGCATTAGCTTATGCTACTTCTTGGGATAAGAGTTTACCGTATGCCGAGTTCAGTTACAACAATAGTTATCAGGCTAGTTTACAGATGTCACCTTTTGAGGCCTTTGTATGGTCGACTGTCGGGACGCCATTGAACTGGAATGAGACCGCGGCGCCGCGTCTTGGGCCTGATATTCTTCAAGAGGTCAAGAGCAAATCGCCATGATTAGGGAAAGATTGAAGATAGCCCAATCTCGACAGAAGAGTTATCTTGACAATCGTCGCCGAGACTTGAGTTTTGAACCGAAGACTTTGTATACCTCGAGTTACGCCTCTCGGGGAGTTAAGAGGTTCCATGCCAAAGGGAAACTTCGCACCCGTTATGTTGGACCATTTAAGATTTTGAGCCGCAGAGGCGAAGTTGCTTATCACCGGAGTTGCCACGATCGTTAGCGAGGAGTGCATGATGTATTCCATGTGTCCCGATTGAAGAAGTGTCTCCGAGTTCCCGAGGAGCAGAATCGATTAGAATCAATTGAGTTGCAAGAGGATTTGACTTATAAGGAGTATCCCGTGAGGATTCTGGACACAATGGATCGAGAAACTAGAAACAAGTCAACCCGTTTTTGTAGAGTTCAGTGGAGCAACCATGAAGAAAGCGAAGCGACTTAGGAGTCCTTGAAGAGGATTTGAAGAAAGAGTTTCCAAACCTATTCTGTAGTGAGCCCTGAATCTCGGGGACGAGATTCTATTAAGGGGGGGAGGTTTGTAACACCCCAAAATTTTGCTTTTCTTGAATTCATGTGTGATTTGACACTTTGGTGAATTTTTGGAATTTTCTGGAATTTATTTGGATTTATTTGGAATTTATTTGAATTTATTCCATTTTGAAATAATTAAAGAATTTAATTTTGCAAATAAAATTTTGTTGGAAATATTTTAATTGAGTCCAAAATGATCCAAAATATTTTCCAGAATTTTTCTGGAATTTTTCTGAGTCTTTTGCTATTTTTAATGAATTAAATGAATTATCGAATTATTTTAAATATTAAATCGCTGGAAAATGCGAGTGGGTTTGTCTTGTTCACCGATCGAGCCCGAGTCGGACTCGAGTTCGAGTCCGACCGAGCCACGTGGTCGAGCCGAACCCGCTCGTCCCGAACCCTAGCCACACGACCCTTGGATCAAGATCCAACGGTTGTGATTGCGCCACGTCACCGAACCCGAGTCCGACCGAGCCAGCCAGCTCGCCGAGCCGGACCCGAGTCCAACTCACGCGACCGTTGGATCGAGATCCAACGGCTCACGTTGCGCCACGTCGCCTCTCCGTGCCGCCGCCGGACTCCGCCGTCGAAACCGTGTCGACCTCGGTCTCCGTGCGTTTCACGGACGCCGAGACCCCTATTTAATGCGCCGCCACCACGGTCGTGACCCTGAACTTCCGTGGCGCACTGCGTGCCCCAAGCCATCTCGCCGAGCCGCCGTTTGCCGTCACGAGCTCGCCGGAGTTGGGATTCCGTTCGCCAGCGGTTAAACGCCGATCTTGCCGCCGTCGTCGTCTTCCGCCGTCATCAAGCCTGCATCCGGATTCCCCAAGGCGAGACGCTGCGTTCGGGAGTACCCTTCACTTCGCCGGAGAAGCCCCGAAGCGCCGTTGGACTCGTCGTCGTCTTCATCTCCGGTGGCCTCCGCTCCGCCGCGTCGCCATCGCCGTCCGCGAGCTACGCTAGCCGTCCGATCAGAATCCAAGGGCTCAGATCGCGCCACGTCACACCGCGGTGAGATCTCACGTGCAACCTCTGGATCTATTTTCAACCGTCGGATCTAGATCCAACGGCTTAGAGTGTGCCACGTAGCCAGAAGCGCACCAGGTTAGATTGGATCTTGACCGTCCGATCAAGATCGAATCAGCCTGCAGATTAGCGGTGTTGTTTTTCCAAAGCACTACGCTAGATTTAATCCGCGCCGTTGATTTTCAAACCCACGGCCGTGTTTGCGCCCCGTGTGGGGATGTGGGACCGCCGCGGTCTGCGTCAGACGCTGTAGGCAGCGTGGTCAGCGACACGCGGGGCCCGCGTGTCGGCCGATCGCACCGTGGCGTCACCCATGACGTCACAATGGGTCCCACATGTCGACCGTGGGCTGAGTCCTCGCCGACGTCGGCCGATGACGCTACCCGAGTGGGTCCCACATGTCGATCTCACGTGGAGTCGTGGGCCAGAGTCCACGGTGGACCCGAGCCGAAGCGTGGACCACGTCCATGGACGGCTGGCGTCGCCAGCCAACCAATCGAGGCTGCCACGTGTCCATCTTGACGCAATAAATAATTTCGAAAAAGAAAATGATTTATTAATTCGAAATAATGATTTGATTTTGTTTCAAACTTCAAACGCTTATAACTTTTGCGTTTCAACTCCGATTTGAGTGATTCAAATTTCTAAATTTGTATAAAATTGAGATCTACCTAAATATGAATTTTATTTAATTTTTGGACTAAAGTTTTTCTCTGTAATATTATTTAATTGATTATTTAAACTTTAATAAATCATAACTTTTGCGTTTTAATTCCAAATTTGACGATTCCAGTTTCTAAAAATCCAGAAAATTATGTTCTCTCTGTTTATGGATTTTATTTGGAGTTTTGGGATGTTTTTGCCTATTGTTTATTTGTGTATTGCTATTTGCACGCTTTACGAGTAGACGTTGAAGTACCGGAAGGATTCAAGGAGAAGTGTTGACTCAGGATCCAACTCAAGACCAAGAGCAAGTGCTTTTTGAAGGCAAGTTGTGCTTTGACCATGTTGATCCTATTTCGAAATCTATTTTGATTTAAACTATTGCATGCTAGTTCAATTAGAAAAAATACTTGGTTTAAACATGGGGTTAGATAAATACCAATTTGCTATATGACACCTTGATTATCTAAGTATGTGCCATGATCCCTTGTCACCCTAGTTGTGGATTACTAGTTGGACATTATTAAATTGCCAACATTGGTTTAGACCGTTGTAGTATCTTGCTTAGACTCACTACGTGCTCATAACATGATTTTGGACAATCAAATGTTAATATTGACTTAATGATATATTGAACCTGTTTTGGAAAAGTATCATGTGATGTTGATGGCACGTGGTGCATGGTAATCAAGCGGGGTTTGATAAAGCGATTTTATTGGGGCATGTGGCAAGAGTAATCAGTGGGCCAGTTGTGGCATTGGGAATGTTGATTTGGTTCTTCGGGTAGTCTTGCCCTGGTCACTCTAAGGACTTAACCTTGCAAGCCTTTGAACTGGGTCATACTTGCAACCACATGGCTGGAATGGGACGGCCCTAGTTGACTAAGTCGCTAAGGACTCGCTTGTGGAGCCTCAGGGTGTCAATTACACCGTTTGTGTGATTGTACGAGGGAGCGTATCGTGGCTGTGGCCAGATACCCATCTAACGGTGTGTTGGTCCCATACTTCGCCTTGGCTAAGGGAAGGGATGGTGTAGAGCACGAACCGGAGAGGGCCACCTGTGTTGTTTGAGGCTTCCGAAAGGCTTTGTTACGGGAACTCGCCTTTGTGGTGTTTGACTATATCTTGTGGGTAAAGTGCATAACCTCTGCAGAGTTTAGAATCTATTTAAATAGCCGAGTCCACGGTACTGGACAATGCTCGGGAATTACAGTCAAGGGTTAGATTTTCTCAAAAATAACTTTGGTTTGAAAGGTTGGGTTGGTTTAATAATGGAGATGATGGAAACGTGGTTTAGGATGGGGAAAATGTTTATTAAATTTCTTGAAAAGTTATTTACGCTTTACTTATTTCTACCGCTTTCGAATCTACTTATATTACTTGTCAAATGCTGTTTACTGCAAATATACCTTGTGCTATTCCTTTTTACCAAGCCATGCATATAGTATATTAGCTTGCATTCTGTGCATGACTTGCTGAGTACCAAGTACTCACCCTTGCCTCAACACAATATCAGTTGAAGAGGAGATTACGCCAGCTTTGGAGGAGGAATTCCAAGAGGACCCGTCTACTTAGGGATGCGAGCCGATCGGTTGCCTGTGGTATCTTGGATGGCGCCACGAAGTTATTTGATTTTCCGCTGCTATTATTTCTCTTTTAATAAGTTTCGCCTCGCAAGGCATATATTTGTAACTTGGCCATAAGGTCGAGTAACCTGTTTGGTTATTCAAATAAAGTACTTTGATAATATCGATTGGTATGATTGTGATATTTACCGATGTTAAGACTGTGTGCACTAGCGCGTTCCTGGACTAGTGCTGAATACACAGAGGGTCCGGATTTGCAAATTCGGGGTCCCGACAATCAAGCTCAAGTTATCACAGATCTGACTGAAACTTGCTCCACTCACCACAGTGCTCGTCTAGGGTTTGGGAATCGACGTCCTCCTCCTTGACCAGCTGCTCCTCGAGCTCCAGAATACCGGAGGGAGAGGTTTAGCTGGAGGGAAAGCTCGAGAGAGAGGAAGAGAGCTCCATGGGAGAGAGAGCTAGAGAGGGAGAGCTAGAGGGTGAGGGTGAGAGTGAGAGGGAGTGAAGTGAGGGGGGAGGGAGTGTAATACGGCTGGGGGAAGTGGCTTAGGGATGAAGGCTCTAGAAGAGCTGAGGTGGCTGGGCAACGGGCAGCGGAGAGGGCTTTGCCCCCTGCCCGGTCGCCTCGTGGCGATCTGCCAGGCGGTGATCTACCGCCAGTGAAAAACCCCAAAAACCCTAAAAAAACTCCGAAACTCACGAATCCTTCCCGGAAACTTTTAGGATAGACTCTAGGATAGCTAAACAAGGTTTGGAAACTACGGTTGCTCGGAAATTCTAACCGCAACACGAAACGAGATTTTGGAGCAAAAACTAAAACGAAACAGATTGAGCAAACAAATCCAAGCACAATTAACTCCAAATTGAATTCCAAATAACTCTCAAAGGATAATTAACATTTTAAAAAGGCAAGTTAAAACTCAGGATGTTACAGCTCTACCCCCCTTACAATAATCTCGTCCTCGAGATTACAAGGATTCAGAAAAGAAAGATGGAAACTCGGATCGAAGGCGATCTTCACGTTCCCAGGTTGCTTCTTCTTCGGTATGATTACTCCATTGAACTCGAAGCATTCTGATTACGTGATTACGAGTAAATCGTTCAGCTTCGTCCAAAACGCGAGTTGGATATTTGCAGTATGTAAGATCTGGTTGAAGTTCAATAGTGTCCAGGGGAGTGAGTTCAGTAGGAACTCGGAGACACTTCTTCAACTGAGAGACATGAAACACGTCATGCACATCCGCAAGTTGAGGTGGAAGCTCCAACTGATAAGCTACTTCACCCTTCCTTGCAAGAATGCGATATGGACCGACGTATCTCGGCGCTAACTTTCCGCGAACTTGGAATCGCTTCGTGCCACGTAACGGCGACACCTTAAGATAGACAAAGTCGTTTACATTGAAGCTCAGATCACGGCGGCGATTATCAGCATAGCTCTTTTGTCTAGACTTAGCCTCTTTCAACTGATCGCGGATTAGCCTTACTTGCATCTCAGCTTCCTGAATCACTGTGGGTCCAAAGAACTTTCTTTCACCGATTTCGAACCAGAAAAGAGGTGTTTGGCACTTTCTTCCATACAGTGCTTCAAATGGAGACATTTGAAGGCTCGCTTGATAACTATTATTGTAGGAAAACTCAGCAAACGCTAAACATTTTTCCCACTTTGAGTTATACGAAAGAATACAAGCTCTGAGCATGTCTTCCAGGACTTGATTTGTTCTTTCGATCGCCCATCGATGCAGGGATGGTAAGCTGTCTTTGAAGAGCAGCTTAGTCCCTAGAAGTTCATGCAAATTCTTCCAACTGCCGAAGTGAATCAGTCCACTACGACACAATGGTTTTAGGAATTCCATGTAGTCGGACAATATGATTCAGGTAGAGTTCTGCAAGTTTAGCTCCATTGTAGGTAACGCGTACCGGTATGAAATGAGCAACTTTGGTTAACCGGTCGATGATTACCCAAATAGAGTCATGGCCATTAGTTGATTTTGGCAGACCAGTGATGAAGTCCATTCTGACCTCATCCCATTTCCACTCCGGAATCTTCAAGGGTTGAAGCATTCCAGCTGGTCGTTGGTGCTCTTCTTTCACTCGCTGACACACGTCACAAATGGCGATGTATGCGGCGATATCTCTTTTCATACCAGGCCACCAAAATTTCTTTCGAATATCTTGATACATTTTAGTGCTTCCAGGGTGGATTGACAACGGAGTTTCATGAGCTTCTTTCAAGATCAATTCTTTGATCTCCTGATCATTCGGGATATAAATTTGATATCCACGCATGATCAGACCATCAACTCGTTCTGAAAACTCCGATGATGCGCTTTCTTTCAAATTGCGCTTGATCTCAGCTACTCCATCTTTCAACTGAACAGCCTGAATTTGGGATTCAAGGGTAGGTCGTAGGGTTAATGTAGCCACAAATCCTTCCCCTACCATCTCCAAGTTGAGTCTACGAAACTCATCCAGTAACTGGGGTTGACAAACACCCGACAAGGTATTACTAGTGTGTAGCTTGCGACTGAGGGCATCAGCTACCACATTAGCTTTTCCTGGATGATAATGAATCCCCAAATCATAGTCTTTGATTAGCTCCAACCATCGACGCTGTCTCAAGTTTAGATCTGGTTGGGTGAAAAAGTATTTCAGACTCTTATGGTCGGTAAATATCTCAACTCGGTTTCCAATGAGATAATGACGCCATAACTTAAGAGCATGAAGTACGGCAGCCAATTCTAGATCATGAGTCGGATAATTGGCTTCATGAGGTTTCAGTTGGCGTGAAGCATACACCACGACTTTTCCTTCCTGCATCAGCACACAACCAAGACCTTGACGTGAAGCATCACAGAATACGTCAAAGTTTTTCTGCACATCAGGCAAGACAAGAATTGGAGCTGTTGTAAGCCTTCGCTTCAACTCTAGGAAACTAACTTCACAAGCTGACGTCCACTCAAACTTCTTCTCCTTCTTGAGTAACTCAGTCATCGGCTTAGAAATTTTAGAAAAGTTTTCAATGAATCACCGATAGTACCCGGCTAATCCAAGAAAACTTCGGACTTCAGGAACAGTCCGTGGCTGTTCCCAGGCAAGTACATCCTTCACCTTGCTGGGATCAACAGCAACACCTCCTTCGGAGAGAACATGGCCTAAGAAGGCAACTTCTTTGAGCTAGAACTCACATTTGCTGAACTTGGCATACAGTTGATGTTCACGCAGTTTATCAAGCACTAAATGCAGATGGAGTTCATGCTCCTGCTCACTCCGAGAATAGATAAGAATGTCATCAATGAACACCACCACAAATTTATCTAGGTATTCCATGAATACCTTATTCATGAGATTCATGAATGTGGCTGGTGCATTGGTGAGTCCAAAAGAAACTACTGTATACTCGTACAAACCATATCGAGTAGTAAACACAGTCTTCTGGATATCTTCCGGTCGAATTTTGAGTTGAAAGTACCCCAGTCTCAAGTCAATCTTAGAAAAGACTCGAGCTCCACTTAATTGATCAAACAAATCATCAATCCGAGGAAGAGGATACTTATTTTTGATAGTGACTTCATTTAAGGATCGATAGTCCACGCACATGCGTAAACTACCATCTTTCTTCTTGACGGAGAGCACTGGACTACCCCATGGAGACGAATTAGGGTGAACAAAACCCTTAGCTAATTGCTCCTTGAGTTGTTTCTTCCACTCCAACAACTCATCAGAGGGCATCCGATACGAACGTTTGGACAAAGGTGTTGTTCCTGGCAGCAAGTCAATAACAAACTCACATTTGCTAAATTTTGCATATAGTTGGTTTTCTCTTAGCTTTTCCAGAACCATCCTTAGGTGTTCTGCATGCTCTTCTTCTGTTTTGGAGTAAACTAGGATGTTATCAATGAAAGCGACGACAAACCTGTCCAAATATTCCATGAATACTTTTTTCATCATATTCATGAAATATATCGGGGCATTGGTCAATCCAAAGGACGTGACCATGAATTCATAGTGCCCATACCTTGACGAAAAAGATGTCTTTGGTATGTCTTCGGTCCGAATTTTTAATTGATGGTATCCGGATCGAAGGTTTATCTTAGAGATGACTCCCGCTCCTCTTAACTAATCAAACAGATCATCTATCCTGGGCAAAGGATATTTATTCTTTATCGTCACTTCATTAAGTGCATGATAGTCTATACACTTTCTAAAACTTCCATCTTCTTTTTAACGAACAATACTGGTGCTCCCCACGGCGATGAGCTAGGTTTGATGAATCCTTTTTCCATGAGTTCTTCAATTTGCTTATTCATCTCCACTAGTTCCTCTGTGGACATCCTATAAGGTCTCTTTGTAATAGGGGCTGTACCAGGCACTAGCTCAATAACAAACTCAATGTCTCTGTCCGGTGGCATACCAGGCAGGTCTTCGGGAAAAACATCCGGAAACTCTTTTACCACTGGCACATCTTCTAGACTGACAGTCTTCATGCTGTTGACCATAATTTTCCATTTCGGACGGTGGTTGCTTGAAATTCCACTATTTCTCCATTTTGGTTCTCTAGAGATACTACTCTACAGCCACAATCCAGTACAGCTTTATGCTTGGTTAGCCAATCCATTCCAAGGATTACATCCAAGGTTTGGGTATCTACCACAATTATGTTTGTTAGAAACTCTATCTCATTTATGACCAGCTTAACTCCCGAACATCCTAGGTTAGATTGAAGTTCCGACCCAGGTGATTGCACTACTAGTGTGCACTTAAGTTTTCTCAATTACAACCCATTGCCCACAGCAAAGTCTTGAGAAATGAATGAATGTGAAGAACCAGAATCAAATAAAACTGTGGCAGGTACTGAGTTAACCGAAAACGTACCCAATACAACGTCGGTGGCATCTTGGGCTTCCGCGGTCGTGATATGGTTCACACGGCCTCGGACAACGGTGGAAGGTACAACTCCTGATTGATTATTTCCACGGTTGGCTGCTAGTACTGGTGTCTTCGTTGGCGTAGACCCCAAGTTGAAGCGGACTGGGGTCACATTGCCTCTCTTCGGGCATTAATTAGCAAAGTGTCCCAGTTCATTGCAGGTGTAGCAGCGCTTCACTGTACCTTGTTGATTCAAACCAAGTGTGTTGTTTCCCTGAGCTGGCGTTCGGAAACCCTGGCTCGAAGATCCTGGTGTAGTAGTTGTCTTCTGGCCGGTCAGCTGTGGCTTGAACCTCGCAAACTGTTGGGGATTCACCCTCAATCTCATCTGGTTTGGACGTCCTCCCTGGCTTGACATCCGGCGCTTGCGGTCCTCACCTATCTCCTTACACTTATCCTCAAGAATGAGCGCTTTGTAGACAAGTTCTTGAAAGTACGGAAATGTGTGGGTGATCAGTCCCACCTGGAACCTAGAATTGAGCCCTTCATGAATCGGGACTGCCTCGCTTTGTCCGTTGCCACATCCTCTGGCGCATAACGGGCCAACTGAGTAAATTTATTAAGATAGTCGTCCACTGGTTGTCCTCCTTGTTTCAGAGATCAGAACTCTTCCTTTTTCAACTCCATCATACCCTCCGACACATGATATTGGCGGAAGGCTGCCGTGAATTCCTCCCAAGTAATCTGCTGAGGATGCTTGTGAGATGCGCAAAAGTTCTCCCACCACTCTGCAGCTGTCCCCTCAAGCTGGTGTGAAGCATACAGGACCCTCTCATTGACTGCACATTGGGAGATGTGTAGTTTCCTCTCAATGGTCCTGAGCCAATCATCCGCCTCTATTGGATTGGCATTCCCTGAAAATATTGGCGGCCTGGTTCTCATGAAGTCAGAGAGTCTGGATCGAAACTAGTTCCCCTGGTGTACGTTCTGAGGATTGTTATTCTTGGCGACAGCTTGATTCTGCATCTGCTGCATAGTCTGCATCATAGTCTGCATCAATTGAGTTTGAGCAGCAAGGAAAGCTCCCAGATTCTGTATATCAACTGGCGGCGCATGATGAGGATTTGGTGCTTCATTCTGGTTGCCCCCCTAGCGCGAACCACTTCCTCCAGCTCCAGTGTTGCCACGAGTGTTCACCATCTACGGTTTGATGCAACAATTTAGAGAAGAGAGGGAAAAAGAATAGACAAGTAGACGAAAACTTATGCGGGGAAAACAGGTTTGACCCGAAAACTTATACAAACATTATTAATATCTTGGTATGGTTGCTTATCCAAGCCTAAAAGCTATGCAACACATACTGCACACCCAACAATCAAGGAAGAACCAAATTTCCCTAGGCACACAACAATCTAACATCTAAAGGGTAACTTTCCTATCTTAAGGGACGCGACTCTCACACATGGGTCTCAACTGTCTACTAAAGCACTGGTTCTTCAAGCCTCGGAACACTTCATCGATCCACTTCTCTTCGAGCTCGATGATTCCTCACTCCAAGATCTTCAAGGTCGGGAGCGAAATCCAATACTTTCTCCTAAAGTGTGAACCATCATTAATTATTCAGAATGACTAAGGTAAGATTTCCATTTAAACCAGTGGGGAAAGATAGAAATTTTCAGCAACGGGGAAAGAATAGAAGAATAAGATAAGTCAAGAACTTATTATTCTTTCAAGTTAAATTTCCTCTTTAGAAAATAATTTTGAAGCTTTGAGAAATGGCCAATCTATCTAGGGTCAAAACCTACAGTCAGTATGGCTCTGATACCACCTCCTGTCGCGCCCAGAATTAGAATTCCGAACACTCTGTGTGACACACCAGTCCAGGATCACGCTGGTGTTCACAGATACAACAGAGATGAATACCATTACACATACACAGCGGAAATAATAATAATAATAAAGTATTCAACTCATATAAAAATTGTTAAGACCTTAAGGTCAGCCTTACAATTATAAGCCACGCAGGGCTAAGTTCAGAGTAACATTGAAATAGCAGCGGAATGAAAATTATTCGTGGTGCCTCAGTTTGCCACAGGCAACTGGCTTGGCTTGCCCCTAGTTGTTCACCTCTCCGTTCTGCTCCTCTTCATTGACTTGCAGATCCTCTTCTTCTGGTGTGGTGATTTTAGAGGGGTGAGTACATTGGTACTCAACAAGCTATGCACAGAATGCAACCTAATATACTACATGCCAGGCTTATTCCAATGGAATGGCTTAACAGGTTTATTTTGCAGTAAGGCATCATTTAAAAAGTAGCATAAGTAGATTCGAAAGCAGTAAAAGCAAGTAGAAGTAACAATAACTTTTCCAGTAGTTGAGTAAAAGCATTCCCACATCCTAATTCATACTTCCATCAACTTCATCTTTTGCCCCAACCACATTTTTAATAAAGTCTAACCCTTGACTGTAATTCCCGAGCGTTGTCCAGTACCACACGGCTATTCGAATAGTTTTGACACTCTGCAGAGGTTATACACTTTACCCACACGATATAGTTAAACACTACAAAGGCAAGTAACCATAACAAAGTCTTTCCGAAACCTCTATCCTCGCATGTGTACCTCCTGGTATAGTTCCCGCTGTCCCTTCCCTTTTGCGGAGCGGAAGTACAGGGCCAACGTATACCGTTGAAGAGATGTAAGACCAATCGGTAAACACTACACCCTTCTTTCCGCATTTACAGATACAAAAACCACCTGAGGTCTCACATGCTAAGACTTCGGATTCATACTCAACTAGGTCTGTCCCACTCCAGACATGTGGTTGTATGTTAGGCCTAGTTCAAAGGCTTGCAAGGTTAAGTCCTTAGGTTGACCGTGGCAAGACTACCCAAAGTTCACAAAACCAAATTCAACAACATCTCTCCCATGTGCCACATCGGGCCCCCATTATTCAATTGCCACTTGCCACAGTCTAAACCATTTTTCCACCCAGTTGGCTACCATGCGCCATGTGCCAACAACTTATCAACAACACATGTCACATTCTTTCAAAACATGTTCCATAGTTCAATAGTCAGTATTCAGCTTACTTCCAAAGTTGTATCATTAGCTCGAATGGCACAGCTAAGCAGAACTACCACGTTCTAACTACCCCATTCTGGTGATCAGTATTAACCAGTATATATAATCCAACCTAGGGTGACCAATGGTATATTGGCATACAAGTATTATGGACAAGGTGACAATATCAAGTGGTATTTATCTAATCCCAAATTTACTCGTAAGCATCATAATTAAACTAGCATGCATAATTTAAAACAAACTAATATTTTAAAACATGGGAACAAAATGGTCAAAGCATAACTTGCCTTCAAAGATCAGCTGGTTTTGGTTTAGATCTTGATCTTGAGCTTGTTCCTCGAAATCAACTCCCTCACACAGTTCGACGTCTACGCATAACAGTTAAAGAACCAAATAAACACGCAAATAAACATACAACACACATTCAGAAAATGCTACAAATCAAACTAGGTTGTAATTTCATGAAAACTTCCAGATAATTAGTTTGGCATTTTCTAAGATTTATAAAATTTATTTGGACATTTTTGGACATATAGTTTAAGAGCTACAAAATTCGCAAGTTAAGACTTTCTGCGAATATTTTGAAAATATAAATTCAATTATAAAATTTCAGTAAAATTAACATAACTAGGTATTTATATTTACTAATTTACTAATTTACAAAATTTGTTTCACGTGATTTGGACTTATAATGAATTTGTAACGAAAATAACAAATTCTGAAATTCTTTGAAACTATTACGTGCAAATACGTTTCTTCTCAATTGCTTGCTACTATAGCGCTCGCATGGATTACGTGAGGCTTTGGCCGGTTGGACTCCAGTGAGAGCAGAGAGAGAGAGAGATAGAAGGAGAAAAGAGATAGAGAGAAGGGCACACGGCCGGGTGGCGTCGCAGGACCGGCAAGCGCAGGTAAGTCGGCAGCAACGGCAGACGCGTGCGGCCAGGCAGTCGAGCCGAAGACAGTGATGGCGGTGGCGGCGACTACGGCGCGCAGGACCGTCAACGGCTAGGCACAAAGTCCTAATATGCATGCTAATAAATATATATACACGTATGGCACCTATACTATCAAATACACGTATGCACTTATACATCTATTAAATGCAGTCGTGTGAGCATGAAGAAAACTAGCATCAGCAGAAATAGGATCAACAGAACATGTGCTAGTATCCTTCAACCTAAGAGCATCAAGATCAGAAACCACACTATCATGCAGGGTCCTTAGGTTCTCCAGCTCCACAAGCAAAGCATCACAAAGAGTACAGCTATCAGAGTCTCAGGAGGAACATGATCTAAGTGAAGCTAACTCCCGAGACAAGGTACCTACTTCCTTCTCTAACTCTACACACTTAGCTCTAGACTTGGAATGAAAGTTTCCTAGCTTGATAAAAGCATCATTGAGTTGGTCATAGGAAAGTACCTCCTCCGTGTCGCTGTACAGCTCGGAGTCATCTACTTCTATGGCACTGGAGGCCATGAAGCACATGGCGGAGAAGTCATCGTCATTCTTCGCCTTCTCTTGCGCATCATCCTCGTCCTCGTCGCTCCAAGTATCCATGTCGGGGAGGTCAAGTTCGTCGAGCGCGGCGAGTACGCGGTGAAAAAGCTTCTTGCCCTTGGCGTATTTGCGGTACTTCTTCTCTCGCGTCGGCTCGCGAGCTGGACGCTTCTTGTTGCGGTTCTTGTCGGTGTAGTCATTCTTGCTCGGACCGCCTTGTTCATTTTTGCCCTTCTCTAGCTTTGGGCAGTTTGCCCGAATGTGGTGGGGGCCACCACACTCAAAGCAAGTGATCTTGCCACCTCTCTGCCTATCTCTCACTCTCTTGTAAATATTTGAAAATTTTCGAGCGACAAGAACAAGATCATTTTCTGGGAATTGTTCCAAAACATCATCACTTACGTCGCAGAGAGCGAAGAGCGAAAAACCAAAAGAGAAGTCAAGTGAGGGTCCTGAAGAGGAAGACCCGATAGGATCGGTAACCAAAGCCATCTATTGGGATTTCATCCTTGGAGCGACGATTTTGAGCTCATGAGTCTTGAGACAGGAGTACAACCCATCAAGAGTCAAATTCGACAAATCCGTGTGATCCGTTATGGTGGTTACCTTCATGTCCCAAATCCTCAGGTCGAGTGCTCTAAGAAAATGCCTCGCATTCTCCGAATCAGAGTATGAACAACCCACTGATCGTAGATTTCTAAGGACCTTAGCAAAACGAGCAAAGCACTTGTCAAGACTCTCACCAGTGTGCTGTACAAAGTTGTTGTAGTTACGCTTGAATTGATACTGCCTCACTAATTTGATCTGAGTGGTGCCCTCATGGTAAGCATTGAGGGTCATCCAGATCTGGTCAGCGGATTGAAGGTGAGAAACTCGGTCATACTCACTGCGGCTAAGTCCCTGTATGAGGAGATTCCTAACCTTAGCGTTTGCCTCAACGTCAGCCAAGTTTGTGGCGTTGACGTTCCCATCGGCTGGAACCTCATATGGGAGCTTCACCTTCTGCCAGATCATGAAACCCTAAGTAGTGATGTATGACTCCATTCGAGCCTTCCAAAAAGGATAATCAACTCCAGCAAAAATTGGAGTCTTAGAACAGCACTTGTCCATCGCCATGGCTCTTGAGACCGGTCAAGATCTATAAAAGAGAAAAACCAGCTCTGATACCAATTCAAAGACCAAGATGGCGATCAAAGGGGGGGTGAATGATCCCAAATAAAATTCGCCCCACTCAAAGTACTCAAAACAATCCCGCAAGGAAACCGGTGCTCCTCAAATTCGCGAAACCCGCAAAAACTGGAACGACTCGACAACTATGTGTATCCCTAGTTTGCATGGATGAGAACCATGAATCATGTGAGGGATTTGTAAATCATAATCCTGGTTGTTAAGTGTCCAAAATAACGAGGAATTAATTCAAAGACTTCTTTTCTAAAAGAGATTAAGCATAACCACAAAAAGCCTCATTTAGAAAAGCAAAAGCAGATTTTTCAGGAATGGTCCCCACTTGGAGCAGGTGTTTGGTGGACTTCTATTGCTCCAAAATTTTTTAGAATTTTTCACCCTATGAGAAGATGAGTCATGAAATAAGCCACCAAAAATAAACCCCAAAAGCCTTGTAGAAAAAACAGGAAAAATCACGGACTACAGACAGTCAGGAACTTCGATCAGAAAATTTGGGGCTCGGTTTGCAGCTCATAGATCCCAAACGGTGCAATCAATGGACTCCAAAATTTTTCCACAGATGGATATTTGATTCACACACATTATCAAACAATAAAAACTCAAAAATGATTTTTCTAGAGTTTCCTAAAAATCAAAGACTGACTGCTGCGCGAAGAACAAGTTCAGGATAGATTTGCGATCTTGATAGAAACGTGACAAATAAACTCTTGCGGCTTACAAACTTTGGCAAATAGACTCGATCTTGAGTGAAGATCCAAATAGAATATAGAAGGAGGTGAATGCGAATCGCTCAAGTCAAGAACAAAATCCAGCAATCATAAATATAAATACGGGAATGTAAATGCTGAATTTAATACATGAAAGTAAATGCCGAAAGTAAAGACATAATGAAAATTGGAAGAATTAAATTGCGAGAAAATGAATTTGGCTTTTGGAACTTCTATTTCATTCAGAGATGTGTGATTACAAAGCTTCACTTCATGTGGGCAAAGCTCAAATGAGCAACACAACAACTCGAAGAATGATTGGGCATGGAGGCCTCCCTTCACCCCTCTATTTATACTACTCTTGGGCCACCTACCATCCTTGGATGAGTCCCAAACCCTAGGGCACTCCACCAAGGGCTAGGATTAACCCACTCACTCCAACATGCAAGGAACACCCAAAACCCTACACACATAATGACTTTTCTTGCACGGTCAAAGCATAGTACTAGACCCGCTATCCTATCAACTAGACCGCGATCCAACAGCCCTCATCGATCCTCACGGCATATAGTTAGTATCATCCCCTTTCCTTATCTTCTTTGACTTGTCCAAACTCCGTTTCCGATCATCTTCTGGCGATCTCCAACCGTCTGGACCTCTAACGCACCTCGCTTAGTCCCGATCATCATCCGCCTCACCATGACCTAGCACCGTCGTCCTGCAACCATCAAAGACAAGGAAAACCATCACATAGCATTGTCCAATAATATGCAATAATCATCACAAATGCTCACAATTAATCATGTCTCATTCATTAGTCGATTCTACCGCCAGCCAAAGGCCTGTAGTACCACAAGAGACCAACACAACCCAAATTGCTTTCTTTTGAATTCTGATTCAAATCAAACTCAAACATGAGCACACCTTGCTCAAATAAAGTCAAATACTCATCACAAATATGGATGGACCGCCACATGGTCCTTCAATCTCCCCCTTGATGAGTATATTGGAAAACCACATAAAAGGCATAATTTGAGTTTGAAAATGAAAGTGGAAAAGCAATTTGATTGCAAAAATCATATTTGGTCCAACTAAAAGAGAAAGCAAGCTCATGACCAAATAGATGAGAAGATTTTCAGAGTTCGATAAAAGCTCAAAAAACTAAGAAATCCTCCAAAATGCTCAATATTACTCATGATCCAAATGCAAGGACAATTTTTCAACATGATCATGTGAAAGCATTTTTTAAATAAATTTCTTCCCTCTAAGATGCATTTTCTATGTTTTCTCCCCCTTTTGGCAATATAGGCATCAAGAGAGCAATTGTTGGATGAAATGCAACCTAGAAGAGCTTTGAGGATTATGCAAGTGACCATTTAGACAAAGTATGACACCAAGCTACTGAAGTTCAGAATATGTCATTCTAAGTCATATCTAAAGGCATATTTCAATTTTTGCTCACTAGCTCAAAAGAAGTTATACTAATTTTGCATGATTTCAACAATAGCAACACTTAGCACAATTTCAAGACTAGAAGCAAAGCCAATGTAAGGAGCAAGTAGATATACTAGAACCAACCTAGTCAACACTTTGGGACGCTACAAGTCCATAAGAGAAGCCTCATGCTCAATTATCTTTTAAATGCATATTTTGAAATTTAACGTGCACAAGGCGATTTTAGAGAGTTAGGCTTAGTGAAGCACATCCTCGATTAGGAGCCATCGACAAAAGCCTCCTAAGCTTCACTCTCTTCCTTTGGTTTCTTTTCATTTTTCAATGTATTGACTCAAGCCTTTTTCAACCATCTCGAGCAAGAAGCTTAAAAGAGTGGTTTTGGTCATACACACTTCATTCCAAGTTCATCCCAAGTGCAATGGGAAGTAGTCTCGTGAATGAAGAGTGTTGAGTTCAATTTTAGCACAAAAGAGTCAATTTGTATTTTCATCACTTAGATTCATGAGCATTGTTGAGGATTCTAAAATGAAACAATGTAGCTAACCAAAGTTGCTCTAGGGATTTTAGTAGAAACCCACTATTTCAATAAGCATGGCATAAGCATCTAGTGAAGAAATATAGCAAGTAAAAGCCAAGTTTCATCAAGTTTTTAGGAAAGCTAAATTTAAAATGTTGGCTAGTTTCACATGATATACCAAATTGGATATGACCTAGATTAGCAAATATCTTCAGAAAAGTAGCTAGGTGCAACATATCTCAATTTTATCAATTTCATAATAGACAAAGCTCGTAAATAAAAAACAAGTCTATATGCAATGCAAAAGAATTAATTCCAAGCTCCCCTCAACAAGTGAGTCAATTAAGCACAAAATCTGATTCAAGTTGATTTATTAGCAATTTTAGATTCCAAAAAGATGAATTGAACTCAACTGAAACCAGAAAGAGAAGCTGGCTTTAGTGCAATGTGAAGATTAAGAGAAGGTTCCCTATGCTACTTGCCAGTTAGAAGGAGATGCATTAGCATGGTGGAAAGGTTTCTACGCCACCTCTGAGGATGGACGTATCATCACTTGGTTAGAGTTTGCCACCGCCCTTCATCAGTTTGTTGCATCATCAAATGATAGTGTGACTACCACAAGTTTAGAGAAGTGTACCACCCCTGCACCCAATACCATACCGAGACATTGTTCTTTTGATGTGTTGTCACCCAAGCAAATCAGAAGACTATGCATGCATCCGATGTGGACAGATAGGACACACTGCTAATGAACATGCAATCAATTGTTCCAGCTGTGAAGGAAGCCATTTACTTGGAGAATGCCCTATGCGCAACATCACCTACTATCTTTGTGAAGGCAGTGATCCTTGCCCATCTCAATGTCCCCTGGATCCAATAGTAACCGCCGTGACTCAGCATCAACGAGAGGATCTACAAGCCGCCATTGCTCAAGAGTTAGCGAAAAGAGAAGGATTGTCATCCGCACTTGCTATGTCACATGAAGAAATAAAGAAGAAACATGTCAACCCTATCCATCTACCTCAGGAAATCAGTGATACTTGGCCACCATGGAATTGTTTCTTGTGTGATAAACGAGGTCACTAGGCTAGAGAATGCCCCATCAACCTGGCACGATGACCCAAACATTCATGTTACAACTGTGATGAGTTAGGTCATTTTGTTAAGGAATGCCCACAGAAAGGTCAAGCAATTTCTGAAGCCATGATCATTCCAGAAATTACTTCAGTAAATACTATAACACCGAACGTTAGTGGTAAGACTATGGAAGCAACTTGCTCAAGGAGTCAGTTGAAGCAAGAGGAATTGGCTAACAAAACGCTTGATTTAGAAGGTGAGTGCAAGGAATTGGAAGACCACCGCATGCGTCGGAAATCTTGTCAAGAAGGACCACCACAACAATGAAAGAGGAGTGCCCTTCAACAACTCAGTTGCCATACTGCCCAGACTTTGTTCAAGACATCTTCCCATGTGCTTCGCCCTGATGGCCAGGGTTTCCATAACACCACCCCGATGAAAAGTTCTCAAGGAAGAAGCCTGCTCTCTGGAGTTTGCTATGCTTGTCGCCAGCTAGGATATTTTGCTAACCACCGCCCTCGGAAGAAAGAGATCACTTTGGACCATGTGAATTCCGGCTCTACCCCTATCAAGATTAGTGCTATGTCAAGAGGAAGCCAACATATGTCAGTCAAGCGTTGTTTCAGATGCAATGAGCCAGGACACTTTGCTAATAGTTGTCCTAGGAAAAAAGGTGTTATACCTGTCCACTTCAATCCTAGTCCTACCCCTACCGAGACACTTGCTCTAGAAAGTGAATTGTGAAGCAGTTCAAGATGAAGCTATGCCGCAAGCGCCAGTGAAAGATCATGTCAATCACATTATGACTAATAAAGATTAGAAGACATCAGATGTTGTACTGATCAAAAGTCATATGTGATGCAGGATGTTGAGAGTGAATTTATCCATTATTAAGACTAAGTTTTTAATAAAGCTTATCATATTGAAAACCCATGCTAGGGATGTTTATTCTTGGAGTTAAATTAGTTACCCAAGAGAAGGGCGGTTTTGGTCTATGGTTGGAGATGTAATCAGTTAAGAGGAGTTAGAGAGTTTCTGAGATAAATTGCATTCAGGTTGACTTTAGTATACCTGAGACAGCTGAGAACCATCTATTCCGTTATGGTTGAGACAAGAAGATGGATGTGCCATCACATTGAAAGAAAGAGTTGTTGCGTGTGCTTAATAACTACAAAGGATAATTGTCTTCCTGAAGAATTACTCTAGCCACCGCAGTGTACGCCAGCAAGCCAATACCATTACCCCAATAATAGTTGAACCTTAAGTTCACCGTGAAGGGATACCCAGTTGAAATAGAGTTTGTCAGTACTGGAGAATCAAGCCAACAAAGATAGTACAAGACAAACCGGAATGCTATTCAAGTCTTAGTGAAGACCGTGTAATTGCAAGTAAGCTTTGTTGTCAGATACAGCTTGTCCAATTTCTAGAAGAAGCAGAAAATCAAGTGTTCAGGAATAAAAGCAAGGGAGCGTGTCACTGGAGTTGCTGGAGACGTCAGCATGAGTGCATGAGATGTTCAAGATTTCCCTCAGAAGAAGTGCCTTCTTGTGCCAGAAAAGCAGACACTATTGGAGTCAGTGAAATTGCAAGAGGATCTCATCCGCAAAGAGCAGCATACAAATTTTGGATGTTATCAAGCGCTTGTTCAGAAGTGACCCTGTCTAGTGTGCAGTTGCTTGGAAGTTTGAAGAAGCCTCAAGAGTTGAGTCCCTCTAAACCTATTTCTATAGCCAGCCTTGAATCTCGGGGATGAGATTCTGTTAGGGGGGGAGGTTTGTAACATCCCAAAATTACGGTATTAAAAAATTTTTGGTTTAGTTTAGCTTCCCAAAAATTTCCATTGATTTTCTCGCGTTTATAAAGTGTAATCTGGATTTTCTAAAAGCTAAAACAATTTAATTTGATTATTTTATATTTCAAATAAAATAAATTTAGTTTTATTTGGGTTCCTTGTGTTTCAAGAAATTTTTTTGTAATTTTTGAGATTTTTCGAAGCTCGTTTGCTATGTATTGGGTTTATTTGAAATTGATTTATATTAAGCCCTTTTATGGAAATTAATTAAATATTTGAAAAGTTTTTATAAATTTTTGTTGCAAATATTTTTTTTTGAGTTCAAAATGTCACAAAATATTTTTTAGAATTTTTCTGGTATTTTTATTGCCCTAAATAATTAATTTGAATTTCTAGATTTATTTTAATTGCGAAATTGCTAGAAAATCCGGTTTTGGAATTGGGCTCAATTTCTTATTTCCCCTCCCGCAGCCCACCCAGCAAACCGGGCCCACTCCCGCGCCTAGGCCCAACTAGCCACCTCCTTCCCGGGCTGGTCGGCCGGCAAGCCCGTTCCAAGGCGCCAGCGCATGGGCGGCGCCACTTTGGGCCGGCGGTGGGCCGCCTCAGCCCGTCATGCGCCTGCGCCCCATTGTGCCACATCACCCTTGCACTCACAGCCGTTGATCGTCGATCGCACAGCCAAGAATCGGCCATGTCAGCCCCGAGTCCGAGACGCACACCAAGTTGTCGTATAAATGCCGATTTCGCCCATTTTTGGTCCAAACTAGATTTTTCTTGACCTAGCCGCCAACCCAACCTGTAGTAGACCTCCCATGGCCCTCTCCCACGCATGAGCACACCCCATGACCTATCCAAACCTTCGAGCTGCCACCGAGAAGGTCCGAAGTGCCACCGAACGTTGGCCAAACTTTGGAGCGCGTCCCCCATCAGCTCATCAACTCTTTTCAATATCCGTCTTAGTCATGGTGAGCCATGATGTCACATCTATATCCCCTCCAAATTTCATCCAATTTTGCCAAAGGAATCAAAAGTTATGGCCGTTTCAATCTCGAATATTGCCGAGGCTATATCTCCCTCAATTTTCGAGTTTGGCTGTGAAATTTTTACTGTAGGCTATCCTTGATGTCCTCTATATGATGCTCATCCTAACCCATGGTTTTGCTCTCTGGATTTTGCGCAGGAAATTCTTTTCTCCGATTAGACTGCGTTGCAAACAGCAACAATCATCCTTGCGCATTCCCTATCGATACAGAAGGTAAAACTCTGAGCCACCTATGTCACGGTCTGTCTCTAGGTCACATCTAGCTCTCGGTCAAATTTGGTTAAGTTTTGATCATTATTCTAGAAGTATGGCTGTCTGAAGTTTAGCTCCGAAACCCGTTAATCGGCAGTTTGTGATCAATCCGTTGGGGCGCCGCAAAATTTGCCTATACCGTTGAGTTCGTCTCGTCGTGTTCTACGTGATAGACATTCCCCCTTTGCTATCCCATGCTCCGGAATTTTTTTATATAATTAGGCCGTTTTTTGCCGCCGCAGCGCGCTGTCTTTTGACGCCAGCTATCCTAGTCCGTCGTGGCTGTGTTGTCGCATCCAGTGGATCATCCCTTACTTTTTTGCTCATCCTTGTAGTGCCTTTGTTCTCCGGTTGCCGAAAAACCTTGCCCTAGGTTGTACCCGTCGTATTTCAACCTAGCCTTTTGCACCGGTTCGTGTTTCGGTTCGCCATCCCTGTTGGCATCCTTCACGGCTATGTCGTTGAGCTGACGGTCGCTACCTTGTTAACTCATGCGCATCCTGTCATTGCTTCACCTTCGCCATTAACGATTCACCAGCGTTTCGTCGTTAATGCTCCGCCGTTAACATTCACCATTAACGCCGCGCCGTTAATGCTTTGCTCTCGTTTCACTGTCATCGCATGCGCGCATACAAGTGAAAGCCATAATGCGATGTCCTTATCTTTTCTATCGCCTTAATGTGATCTAGCCTTATCACATTGAGTCTTGCCTCGTACTCTTATCGTCACCGCCTTGTCATCGTTGAGCCTCTTCTTCGACGTAAGACAGAACCTCTGATCGAATCGCAGTGGATGTCTATCCCATCCGTCCTTGTCTTATCCCTGAATATCTAAACTGCCGTTGACCTAGAATTCATTTGTGGACTTGGTCGATAGACCATTGACCATATGTCATATTCTCGTGCCAGACCTAGTCTATCAGTCTCTCTTTTGTTTGGCTGTATATCTATTTAGTCAACAAAAGTCAACTTCGAGCTTCAGCTTAATTCATTGTGAACTAACCTATCCTTGTAGACCTGGTCTATAGATCGAGAGCCCATATGTCATTGTTTGTCCAATCAAGATAATAACTTTGGGAGAAATATTCTTCGGAATATTGTCCTTTCTTTCCTAGTTATTAGTCTTTCCCTTTTCGATGTGTTTCCGAAAGCTCGTTCTCTTTAATCTAACCTTCGATCTAATCCAATCAAGTTCCTAACTTCATCCAAGCGGTTGTGCCCAATGCTATTTGACGATTACCAGTACCATGGGTACCCCCAGCGGCCCACGAAGGCGAGCGGGCCGACCCAGGGCAGTCAAAGCCCACCTACACGACCGCTGGGCTCGGTCCGACGCCACGACCGGGCCTCCGATTTCCAAGAGAAGCGACAGCATTTATTGCATATCGGGCGCATTAAATGCTGGCCATAATGGTGATGGCGTCGCGGCACAAGTCCCCGACCCTCATATTTATGACTGCCAGGCGGCCACGGCACTACGGCGACCAGCGGCGAGGAGAGGCGGCAACGGTCCGTCCCACAGCAACTTTTGGGCGACCAGTAGCACAGTCTTCTCCTCTTTTTCTTAAAAACCAATAGTACCCCCCGGCCTATATAACGGGGAGAAGGGCGAGCATGTAAAGAGAGACCAATTCAGAATCAATACAAAAACCACCTCACACGAACTGGAGTAGGGACGTTCAGCCCGAACCAGTATAAATACCAGGGCCTTTCTAGCCGACCATTCGGGGAGAGGGAGCGCGCGACCCCTCCGACCATAAATTCGTACCGCCGGTGCACGAAACACCGACAGTTGGCGCGCCAGGTAGGGGTCCTCGCGCGTCCTTGCCGACATCCTCATCTTCGGATTCCCATTCTCCTCCCTGATGGACTTTTCACCTCATCACGATTCGCCGATATCGAGGGGCTGGATCCGCTTCGGCACCCTCGATTTCATCACCACCACAGCGGGAGAACCTGTCCTCATTCCCGCTGCCATCCTGGACCAGGCGCCATCCGCAAGCCTGGGACCGATTGCTGACGTCTTCAGCAACCTCCGCCTCGAGGCCCCCGTACAGGCCACACGGGTGGACCCATCGCGCCCCAGCACTACTTCCGGCGACGCCGCCTGCGAGCTAAAGCGAACGGCGGTTCCACCTCCCACGGGCTCACGGCTCGTGGCCATGACCGGCTACACGCCGACATCCCTCCACGACCTGCTGACGGACTCCTCCAGCAACGGCTCTAGTTCCGACAAAGAGTATCCCCCGCGCAGGGCATGCTCCCGCGAGTGCAACATGACGAATGCGCGGAACCTTCCTCTACACCGTAACCACAGGACCCTCCTCCCGCGACGAAGCACGGCAGGAGGAATCCGGCGAGGAAGACGATCCGCACCACTCGCGCAACGCCGCCGACCTTCGGCGACAGCGCGGGGAGCTAGAAGCCCGAAAGGCCGAGCTCGACAAGCTCCAGGCCGAGCTGGAGCGCCGTCAGCCCGATCTGCCGCCAGCCTCCGGCGCGCGCGCCCGTGCGCGTCAGGTGCATCGGCAGCTGACTGGGGAAACGAACGACCTCCCGTTCTTCCCTCACGCCAACCAGAACATTGCCGCAGCGGCAATGCTGCTCCGAGGACTGCCTGAACCGACGGAGCCAGAGGCCAAAGCCGCCTACCAGAACCTCCGGGGACTGGTAGAGCGTGCTGTCGTTCAGCACGCCCAAGCTTCCGGCTCCCGGCGGACGGGCGCCACCTCGGGCCGTCAGGAGCACTCCCCCTCACAGGGTCGACGGAGCCCAGCCAAGACAGCCCCGCTCCATGAACTCCCCCAGGCATCGTACACCCCGGTGCGCCAGCGCCTGGGGGACAAGTACGATCTTCGCACCACCCTCGAGGCGCGAAGGAGAGCTACCGATGCAGCGGCGCCCTCCCAGGTCGCCGATAGCGGGCGACGCAACCATCCCGACCCAGGATTCGACGGTCCCGGGCCGCGTGCGTTCACCCGCCTCATCCGCAACGCCAACTTCCCGGCCAGATTCCGGGCTCCGACCAACATAGCCAAATACACAGGGGTCACTAACCCCAGTGTCTGGCTAGAAGACTACCGGCTCGCCTGCCGGGCCGGGGGGGCGACGGACGACTCCTTCGTCATCCAATACCTCCCCATCTATCTCGCGGACTCAGCTCGAGCCTGGCTCGAGTACTTACCCGCGGACACCATCGGCAGCTGGGCCGACCTGACGAGCCTCTTCGTCGGGAATTTTCAGGGCACATACAAGCGCCCCGGCAACTCCTGGGACTTGAAGAGCTGCAAGCAGCGACCGGGCGAGACCCTCCGGGACTACATCCGCCGCTTCTCCCAGCAGTGCAACGAACTCCCCGACATTCGCGACGCCGACGTCGTCGGGGCGTTCATTTACGGCACCACGTGCGAGGCCCTGGTCCACAAGCTGGGCTGCGCCAAGCCCCGGACCACCAAGGAGCTCCTCGACATCGCCACCAATCACTCCTCCGGCGAGGAGGCCGTGGGGGCCATCTTCGAGAGAAAGACAGCCCATAAAGCCTCGATCCGAGACCGGCGCCCCTTCCCCCGCCCGAGCAAAAAGAAGCGGAAGGGAAGCAGAGCGCGAGGCGAATGGTCACCGCCCGCCCGATCGACACCAAGCGGCAAGCACAGCGGACGCCCGACCGGTTCGAAAAAGTTGATGGATAGCCCGCGTGCAGAACCACGACTATCCCACAAACACAAGTATCGGGATCGAAGTCTTGAAGCGTTTTCTCTCCCGGAAACCCCACGACCTCGCGAGCGAGGGGAAGAACGCTGACCGCCCGACGCCGGACCAAGGAGCGATGAGCGGCCGACGAGTTCCCGCGGCTCGGCGGTTGCCTCATGATCTTCGGAGGGGCAGAGTGTTACGCCGACAAACGACGGCTGAAACTAGCCCACCGAGAAGTCCACACGGGCGACCCCTGCCGTGCCTCCTACCGAGGTGGTGAGTACCGATTGCCTTCGATCGGACCGACCACCCCGACCACATCCCACATCCGGGACGCTACCCGCTCGTCGTCGACCCCATCGTGGGGACGAAGCGCCTGACCAAAGTACTCATGGACGGCGGCAGCAGTCTCAACCTCATGTATGTTGAGACCATGGGCGCCTGGGTCCCTCGCTCCGCCCTCGGCCGAGCAAGGCGCCTTTCCACGGCGTCGTCCGAGACCAGGCCCACCCCTCGAGCGGAACCACGTTGCCCGTCACCTTTGGGAGCCCGGACAACTTCCGCACCGAGAGCCTCACTTTCGAGGTTGTGGACTTCCCCGGCTCCTACCACGCTATCCTGGGACGGCCGTGCTACGCGAAGTTCATGGCAGTCCCCAACTACACCTACCTCAAGCTAAAGATGCCGGGGCCGCAGGGTGTCATCACCGTGGCCACGTCTTTTCAGCTCGCTTACAACTGCGAGCGAAGCAGTTGTGAGCTGGCCTCAGCGGTCGTCGCTTCCGCCGAGTTCGCGCAGCTCCAGGAAAGGGCCCCCGAATCCGCCCCCGACTCCGGCAAGTCGGGACCGAGCTCCTTCAAGTCCGCAGAGGACACGAAGGGGATCGCTGTGGATCCTGAAGACCCCACCAAAATTGTGCGGATCGGGGCCGCCCTCGCCGCCAAATAGGAAGGCGCGCTCGTCGACTTCCTCCAAGCAAACCGAGATGTCTTCGCCTGGAAAGTCTCGGACATGCCAGGAGTACCAAAGGAGGTCGCCGAGCACTCCCTCAACATTCGACCGGGATCCAGACCGGTCGCCCAACGCCTGCGTCGTTTCGACGAGGAAAAGCGCCGGGCAATTGGGGAAGAAATCGCCAAACTTCTGGCCGCTGGTTTTGTAAGGGAAGTGCGCCACCCCGAGTGGCTCGCCAACCCCGTCCTTGTAAAGAAGAAGTCGGGGCAATGGAGAATGTGTGTTGACTACACAAGCCTCAATAAGGCCTGTCCGAAAGACCCGTTCCCATTGCCCCGCATTGATCAGGTGGTGGACTCCACCGCCGGGTGCGAGTCCCTTTCTTTTCTGGATGCCTATTCGGGCTACCACCAGATCGCGATGAAGGAGTCCGACCAGCTCGCGACCTCTTTCATCACTCCGTATGGCTCGTACTGTTACGTCACCATGCCTTTTGGTCTGAAAAACGCAGGCGCCACATACCAGCGGTGTATGCAGGCGTGCTTTTCAGATCAAATTGGCCGTAACATCGAGGCCTACGTCGACGACATCGTAGTCAAAACCAGGAAAGCCGATGCCCTCATCACCGACCTGGAGGAGACTTTTGCAAACCTCCGACGGTTTCGCATAAAGCTCAACCCCGAGAAATGCGTCTTCGGGGTCCCCAAGGGCAAGCTGCTGGGATTCATCGTCTCCGAGCGCGGCATCGAAGCCAACCGAGACAAGATCTCCGCTATCACAAGGATGGGGCCAATCAACGATCTAAAGGGGGTCCAAAGATTGATGGGGTGCCTCGCGGCACTGAGCCGCTTTGTATCCCGCCTCGGCGAGCGCGGGATGCCGCTTTACAAGCTGATGAAGAAGACCGACCGCTTCCGTTGGACCCACGAAGCTCAGGAAGCTCTCAGTCGGCTGAAAGCTTTCCTGACCTCGCCTCCGGTCCTGGTCGCCCCGGAGCCACAGGAGTCTTTGCTCCTCTACATCGCTGCCACGACTCAGGTCGTCAGTGCGGCGCTCGTTGTAGAGCGAGCGGAGGAAGGCCGCGTTTTTAAGGTACAGAGACCGGTCTACTTCGTCAGCGAGGTACTCTCCGAAACGAAGACCCGATACCCCCAAATACAGAAGCTGCTGTACTCCATACTCATTACCAAGAGAAAGCTCGCCCACTACTTCGACCGACACCCCATCTCCGTGGTGACTTCCTCACCGCTCGGAGAGATCGTCCACAACCGCGATGCTACCGGAAGAATCGCTAAATGGGCCCTCGAGCTCAACGGTCTCGAAATATCGTACGTCCCCAGGACGGCGATCAAGTCCCAGGTCTTGGCGGACTTTGTCGCCGAGTGGACCGAGGCGCAGGTCCCTGCGGTGATTGAGGACCCGGAGTACTGGACGATGTACTTCGACGGGTCCTGCACCAAGAGCGGGGCCGGCGCGGGAGTCGTCATCATCTCCCCCCTTGGCAACAAGCTCCGGTACGCCATTCGTTTGCTATTCGACGCCACCAACAATATCGCCGAATACGAAGCCCTCGTCAATGGCCTTCGGATCGCCGCCGACCTGGGCGCTCGACGACTCTGCGTTCATGGCGACTCCAAACTGGTCGTCGACCAGGTAATGAAAGCCGCCGAGCCCCGCGACCCTCGGATGGCCGCCTACTGCCTGGAGGTCCGCAAGCTCGAGGAGAAGTTCAAAGGTTTCGAGCTCCATCACAGTTATCGACGCTATAACGGTGAAGCCGACTCCCTCGCCAACCTTGCCTCCGGAAGAGGGATCGCTCCCCCTGGAATCTTCATTTCCGACCTCAGCAGCCCATCGATCCGGTTGGACCCGAGTGCTGAGGGCGCCACCGACCCCCCAAAGACGGACACTCCCGCCGATTTTCAGCCGGATGCTCACCCGCCCGGGTCGGACTTGGGCGTCCTGAGCGTCGAAACCGACTGGAGGCAACCGTTTGTCGATTGACTGACAAACGGGTTGCTCCCCGCCGATACCACCGAGGCTCGGCGCCTCGCTCGGCGGGCTAAGTCTTTTGTCCTAATCGAAGGTGCCCTCTACAAAAGGAGCCCGTCCGGAATCCTTCAGAAGTGCATTCCGACCGACCAAGGAAAGCACCTTCTACTGGACATCCACGACGGGGTGTGCGGGCACCATGCCGCGCCGCGGTCCCTGGTAGGGAAAGCCTTTCGGCAAGGTTTCTACTGGCCGACCGCCGTAGCAGATGCGACCCAAATCGTCCGCACCTGCGAAGGATGCCAATTCTTCGCCAGGCAGACGCACCTTCCTGCTCAAGCCCTGCAGACAATCCCCATCACGTGGCCCTTCGCGGTTTGGGGGCTCGACTTGGTCGGACCCTTCAAGAAAGCGCCCGGGGGCTTCACTCACTTACTCGTCGCCGTGGACAAATTCACAAAGTGGATAGAAGCCAAGCCGCTGGCAACGATCACATCGGCGCAAGCAGCAAGCTTCTTCCGCGATATTGTCTACCGCTTCGGGGTGCCCAACTCCATCATCACCGACAACGGGACGCAGTTCACGGGGAAGGAGTTCCTCGAGTTTTGCGACGACTTCAACATCCGAGTCGATTGGGCGGCGGTTGCCCACCCTCGCGCCAACGGCCAGGCCGAGCGAGCCAACGGCATGATCCTTCAAGGACTCAAGCCGCGAATCTTCAGTCGACTGAAGAAATTCGCAGGACGGTGGGCCGCCGAGCTACCTCCCGTTCTTTGGAGCCTGCGAACCACGCCGACCCGATCGACCGGGTTTACACCATTCTTCTTGGTGTTCGGAGCGGAGGCCGTCTTACCGACCGACCTCGAGTACGGCGCGCCAAGAATACAGAACTACAACAACGCACGGGGGCTGGAGGCACAGCAAGACGACATCGACCAACTCGACGAAGCGCGAGACGTCGCAGTCCTGCGCTCGGCCAAGTATCAGCAAACTCTGCGCCGATACCACAGTCGACTGGTTCGCAACAGATCGTTCGACGTCGGCGACCTGGTGCTACGACAAGTCCAGTCCGCAAAAGACAGGCATAAGCTCTCCCCGCCCTGGGAGGGCCCTTTCACCATCACGGAAGTCCTCCGGCCCGGCACCTTCCGTCTCAAAGACGCCAAAGGAAATCGCCTAACGAACGCTTGGAACATAGAGAAGTTGAGAAGGTTCTATCCGTAACGAGCCTCCCCCCTCTCTGTACCGTGCAAAAAAGTGTGCAAAACAAAGAAGCAGCAGCGGTCGACAACCGACCAAGTGATTTTCCCCCTTAAAAACTCTCTCGCCCTACCGACCCGAAACACTGCGACCTCCCCCCGGGGGTAGAGGTTCCGAAGCGGTACTTTCTGTTTCCGGTTACGAAAGAAAAGACAAGATCCCGACAAAAAGAAGGCAGAGACGAAGAAAAGAAACACAAGCTGCTTTATTCATCAAGGGGCACCACCCCAACCAAGGACGAACCCCCCGTCGCGATCTTGGTGAGCGCCCCGCCAGCCTGACACTGCACGGCGTTCCTCAGCCATCGCTTTCACCAGCAGCGCCCTCACCTCCCGCAGCCGGGGAAAACCCATGACAAGGACGCCGACTCGCCGTGCGTCCTCACGCACGGCCGCAGCCTCGGCCTCCGCCACCTCCCGTAGCCAGGCCTGGTGGGCGCCATTTTCCTCGCGAAGTTGAGCGTACCGGTCCGCCATAGCGCTTGAAGGGTGACCGTTCGACGCCAATGCCCCCGCTTATATAGCCCGCAGCACGGGAGGCACAAAAGACTAAGCGCCTCAAGTTACACTGGGGAGCAGAAGCCCAAGCGTCCGACGACAGTTCCCAGGGCGGCACGGCCCTCCAGGCGAGTTAATCCAACCCTATCTTCAAAGTCCTTTTTTGCCTTGTCACACGCCCGCCGCACGCTCAAGCGGTGCGCGGCGACTGCACTTCCAGTCCCCACGCACCACTCGGGGGCTGCTCACGACCCTGGCGGTCGGTGACCTAGGTCAGTAGCCCGACCGGCCGAACTACCTTCCTCGCAGTAACCGCCTCGACCCAAAAATGCTACGGCCCACGCCCCCGCGGCCTTGGCTTCGAAGTAGCACTTTGCGGAAGAGGTGGGCTACTCGAGCAAGAGGCCAAGGTCGGTCGGGACCCTCCGACTTTTTGGTCAGCAGCCCGACCGAGCGAGGAGGTTACCTTATCTTAGGCCAACCCCCGACCGACTAAGTAATCCCCCCTCGTGGCAATTTCCTCAAACCAAGTACCGCGGCCCACGCCCTCGCGGCTACGGCTCCTAAACAGCATTTCGCAAAAAAAGAACATTGCCCGAGCAAGAGATAGCGAGTTCGGTCGGGGCAATCTGACCTAGGATATCGTCGAAGGGGATCGCTGACGTAAGTTGTGTTTCAACCAACCAAGCAATCTGCCTCGCGGCTGCTTCCCCAACCCAAAGTACTGCGACCTACGCCTCCGCGGCTACGGTCCCGAAGCAGCACTTCGCGGGGAAGCAAGCCCTCCGAGTAAGAAGCAATCTGGTCGGTCAAAACACTCCGACTTTGGTCAGCATCCCAACCGACCAAGCAAAAAACTTCGCGAAGAGGGCAGTCAGGGCCAAACAGCGAAGCGCTTTTCCAAAGCACCCTCTCCGCGAAGCACACGCGCTAAGTCGCCTATCTCACCCCGTGTTCTCTCTAAGACATGAGTGGCAAACACCTACGCTCCCCGGGCACCTCCACAGGTCCCGTAGCTACGGTCGTACCTTTGCCCATTCACAGAAAGAAGAGAGCACAAGGTAGAAAAGGCTTAAAAACGACCCCACAGGTCGGATTCGTAAGAAGTAGTCATTACATTTTGCAAAAAGAAAAACAAAAAACTAATCATCTCCCTCCGTCCGGTGGAGGATGTCCCGCGGCGAGATCCGACTGGCGATCTCCTGGGCGCAAGGGTCGACTCGGGCCGAAAAAGCTTCGACCTCTTCGTCGCTCCGATCGGCGGCAACACCGCTCCCGACTGCCTCAAGATCGACACCGTCGTAGTAAGAGACAGTGTTAACCAAGGCCGAGGAGGCGCCGAGCACCGCCGCCTCCCGCATCGATGCCTCGACGTGCCCCGGGACCCTCCCGAGAATGGCGGAGATGGCGCTGGGACCCGGAGTAAGCCCAAGCAATCGGTCACAGACGGCTTGAATGGCCACGTGGAGGGCCGTCAGCTCGGCCGACGTGTCGGCTGCCTCCCTCTCCGCCACCCGCTTGTCCACAAGGGCCGAGTCTCGTGACTCGACCGCCGCATCCCGCAGCTCCACCGCCGCCCTTCGCGACTCCAGCATGTCGCTAAGGTCTCTCCGCAGTTCTACCCAAAAAAGAAAAAACAAAGCGGCATAAGAAGACATCCGCCGTAGGCAACCGTCAAGGGGTACGGCCACCCACCGATCACGGAGGCCTCCTTGGCGCGAAGCTCCTCCTCGACCTTGCCGCGCGCCTCCCGCTCGGACGCAAGCTCCCCCCGGGCAAGATCCCGTTCGCCGCGAAGCCGGTCGGCCTCCCTGCGGGCTGACTCGCATTCCTCTCGGAAGAGGGCGGCCTCCGCCCGAGCGGATTCTTCCGCGTGAACCGCAGAAGTCTTGACCACTTCGGCATCCGCCAGGGACGACCTGGCCCTCTCTCCCTCGACGGTCAACGACTCCGCAAGTCGCTGAGCCTCCTGCAAGGCTTCAGTGACTTCCCCCAGCCGCTGACCGGCCGTGGCGGCCCTCTCTTGCTCGGCAACAAGCGCCCTTCGGGCGTCAAGCAGCTCTGCCCCGATGGCGCTCCCCCGGCTGTGCAAACGCCGGAGGAACATGGACTTCTCCACCGCCCGGGTTGTCAAGCACTGCAAACGAAATACCCGCCCGGTTAGTCTTCGTCCCCCGATCGAAAAACCCGCAAAAGACAGATCCCCGTCGGGCTTACCGATCTGGCCGAGCGGGACTCCTGAGCGATGGACTTTTTCGCCCTGGACATGGCGTCAACAGCTCGGGTAAGGTCGGCATGGACCCTCACCATTTCCTCCTCCAAGGCATTCCAGTCCGCACGCTCCGCCTCGTCGTCCAAAACGAATGCGGGCCCTCCGGCCGGGTCGGGCCGACCAAATCGACGGCGGATCGGTGGCCGCTTCGACTTCCCGCTCAGCCGGGAACGTCTACGGCTGACGATGCCGACGCTCAATCCGGCGACCGGACCGTCCGGCGGTAGCGTTGCCCGGCGGCGTGGCAGCGCTCTTCCCACCGGTGTCGCGAGCACGCCAATCCGGCGATCCGGTGGCGGGGCACGCTGCCGCCTCCCTCGATCGGCGATAATGAGGAGGCGAGCACCAAAGATTCTCGCCCGATGTAGCCAGACGCGAGGATCAGCGCCCGTCCGGCGGCGGCGGGCCACTTCACCCGTCGGCCGGCGGAACTTCCTCACTGCGTTGCCGCCAAAGAACGGCCCCGGAGCTCCCCCCTCCGTCGGCAGCACTTCGCCAACTGACCCTGCCGCGGGGGGCGCATCTGCGGCAACCCCGCTCCCGACGACTGCCGTCGCGGGCTCCGCTGACAAGGGCGGAAGTGTGCGGCTCCTCACCCCCGAAGTAGGACTCAACGTCCTCCCGACACTGGTGTGCCCCCTGCGCACAACGGTCGGTCAGGGATCGTACGAAAAAAGCATCATAAAGGAATGGACGGGGCGTGCAAGGCGCTTACCGAAAGGAGCGAACGACCAGCGTTTGGCGCGCCCTCTTCGCCGGGCCCCGGCGAGGAGGCGAAAGGGACCTCCGCCGCCTCAAAACGTACCTCGCGCCCGCGGACTCATCCGTGGAACCATGGTCACCGGCCCCACGGCTGGAGCCCGCGTCGCCGTCGCCGGAATCCTCTTCGGCAACCGCTCCCCCCTCGCTCGACAACGACTCTTCGTCGCTGTCACTCAACGTCTCGTCCGAGACCTCCTCGCCGCGCGCGGCCCGGTCCGCACGCTCTCTTCTTTTCTGGGCTTTCGCGGCCTCTTTTTCCGCCCGGAGGGCGGTGTCGCACTGCTCCTTTTCCAGACGCGCGGCCGCTCTCGCCTCCTTTTCCCCCGGAAGCCAGGGGCGGGAGATCATGCCACCGAGCCCCTGCAAAAGCACGCTCGGGTAAGGGGGCGTAGGAGCGGAGAAAAACAAAAGCAAGTAGGAGCCACCGGGCGTACCAAGTTCTGCGGATTACGCGCCGAGAACGGCGCAGGCGCCTCGCCCGCTGGCTCGGTATCCCCCACAATGGAGACAGTGGCGACCCGCGCGAGGACTTCCGACGAGGGAAGCTCCCGCTCCGACGACCTTGCAGGGTCGGTCGGCCCCATGTACTCGAACATGGGGCGCTGCCGATCCCTGAGGGGTTGGATGCGCCTCTCCACGAACGTCCTGAGAACCACTCCGCCCGTCAGGCCCCGCCGCTTCAGGTCCGCGAGCTTTTCGAGGATCACGTCCACCTTCTTCCGGTCCCTCGCGTCGGGACCCCAGGTCCAGCGAGGGTGCGGCGTCGGCAAATTCCCACTGAAGGCCGGGGCGCTGTTGCCAACGTTCCGAACATAAAACCACTCGCCGTGCCACCCCCGGTTGGACGTCGGCAGCTTCACGTCAATGTAGGACGACTTGCGGCGGGAGCGCAGTTGGATCGCCAGGGCGCCGAGGAGGCCGGTGGCGTCCGACGGCGGCCTCGCAAAGAAGAAATGCCGCCAGAGCCCCCAGTGGGGTTCAATCCCCAGAAAGGCCTCGCACAGCGTCATGAAGACCGCGATGCGGAGGACCCCATTCGGATTCAGGTGATGAACTTCACCTCCGTAATAGTGCAGCAACCCCCGGACGAACGGGTGGAGGGGGAGGTCGAAGCCCCGCTCGTAGAAAGTCGCCAGCGAGACTACCTCCCCGTCTCCCAGTTCGGGAACCTCGGTCCCGGCCGGCGGCGTCCGCCAGCCGGACTGAGGCCGCGAAGGGAGAAGCTCTCTCCTCTCCAAGCCAAGGTAGCGACTCGCTGCGGCATAATGCGGGGTCAGCGACATCTCCAAATGCGCAGGGGAGAGCAGGGCGCGGCGAAACCGGGAGCTTCTTCTCTTTTTCTTGCGTTTCCTTCTCTTTCTTTTTGCAGGAGACGCGAGCGAAAGGCTTTGCCCCCTCCGCACCGCCTTCTCTTATCTTTTATAGGCGCCTGGCAGGAACAGGCGCGCCTCTGCACTCAACCGTCTCTTCGCACGAGCCGACGCGGTCGCCGACCGTCTGCCTACCGCCACGATCACCACTCCGGTAACGTACCGCAGCCCATTTAAATCCCACTGAGCATTAATTGCTCCGACAGGACAGCCGCCTCGCGCCGCACGCCGCACAGCATCGCAGGCTTCGCCGGTCATAAATGGGCCAGGGCTCCCCACGCGAAGAAAGGTATAAAAACGGCCCACTGGGCCGCCCGGCCTCGGGAAGGCAAGCGACCTGCAGGCCCCCACCCGAGGCCCGGCACCGTGCTGTGGGTTACGAAGGCCGAATCCAGCCAGCTGGAATAAAAGCCGCCCCAACACGTAAAAAAGAGCGAGGGGCGGGTCGCAGTGAGCCCCCAGAGGGCCTCTAGATGGGTTGGCGGACGACCCACTCACTGTGACCCGCGTCCGAGACCATACCTCACACTCTCCCGCGGAGCTCATCGATGAGTAGCGGCCAGCCGCGCTCCGGGTCGGCGAACGACCCGGCAGCCCGACACGGGATCGAGTAAGGAAAGGTTTTTTATGGAACGCCCCCAGCGGGTCGGACGCCCACGCCGGGAGCTACGTCCGCTTGGAAAACGGACTCCCTCGAGGGGGACCGCCAAGGTTCCACTCGGATTACCCGCTAGTAGCTCACACGAGCACGGCGTTCAAGCCGACGAAGGTAAACGCGCGTTCGCTCACCCGGCTCTAAAGGACCCACGTACACCGTGGCCTGTTAGAGTCCGAACCGGGCTAAACCCCCGACCGGCTCTCCGACCCGCTCGGGGGCTCGGGGGCTACACCCACCGGGTGCGCTCGCGCGCACCCGGGCTCTTTTTTCAGGCACAGCTGCCCAGCAGTCGCGCCGACCGAGCGTCGCCGACCTCCGGGTCCGCGGCCGTCTCCGACCGGGCTAAACCCCCGACCGGCTCTCCGACCCGCTCGGGGGCTCGGGGGCTACACCCACCGGGTGCGCTCGCGCGCACCCGGGCCCTTCTTCAGACACGGTTGCCCAGCCGGCGCGCGCCAGCCAGCGTCGCCGACCTGGTTCATGCGGTAGTCTCCGATCAAGCTAAACCCCAATCGGCTCTCCGACCGCTCGGGGCAGAGCTACACCACCGGGTGCTTCGCCTTGCACCGGGCTCTTCTTCAGGCAGCGGCTGCCCGGCTGCCAGCCAGCGTCGCCGACTTCCGGTCGCGGTAGTCTCCGATCGGGCTAAACCCCGACCGGCTCTCCGACCGGCTCGGGGCTCGGACTACACCACCGGGTGCGCCACGCACCGGGCCTTTGGCACGCGTCAATGCCGGCAATTGCGCCGACCAAGCGTCGCTGACCCCTAGGTCGGCAGCTACCTTCGATCAGGTAAACCCCCGGGCATCTCTCCGACCCGCCCAGGGGCTCGGGGGCTACTGACGATTACCAGTACCATGGGTACCCCCAGCGGCCCACGGCGAAGCGGCCGACCCAGGCAGTCGAAGCCCACCTACACGATCATTGGCTCGGTCCGACGCCACGACCGGGCCTCCGATTTCCAAGAGAAGCGACAGCATTTATTGCATATCGGGCGCATTAAATGCTGGCCATAATGGTGATGGCGTCGCGGCACAAGTCCCCGACCCTCATATTTATGACGGGCGGCGCGGCGGCCACGGCGACCCACGGCGAGCAGGAGGAGACGGCAACCGGTCCCGTCAGCCCGCAACTTTTGGGCGACCAGTAGCACAGTCTTCTCCTCTTTTTCTTAAAAACCAATAGTACCCCCCGGCCTATATAACGGGGAGAAGGGCGAGCATGTAAAGGGGGACCAATTCAGAATCAATACAAAAACCACCTCACACGAACTGGAGTAGGGACGTTCAGCCCGAACCAGTATAAATACCAGGGCCTTTCTAGCCGACCATTCGGGGAGAGGGAGCGCGCGACCCCTCCGACCATAAATTCGTACCGCCGGTGCACGAAACACCGACACTATTCGTTCTTAATTTGGAGTTTATTTGATTTGTCTTTTGAGTTGGTTTGTATTTGTGTTTCTTTATCGTTAGACGCGTCGTCCGGAAGTCTTTTGAAGATCAAGGAAGTGAAGGTTGAAGATCGAGGATCGAAGATAAAGAGTAAAGAATAGTAAAAATTGCAATGGCCAGGCAAGTTATGCTTTGACCATATTGATCCCACTTTTGAAAATTAATTTAATTCAAATTATTGCATGCTAATTTAATTAGAAAATGCTTTAATTAATTCTGGGTAATTAGATAAATGCTAGTTTTGCAATATGACACCTTGATTATTAATTATGTGCCATGAACCCCTGTCACCCTAGTTGTGGATTATTTAGTTGGACTTTGTTAAATTGCCAACATGGGTATTTAGACGGTTGTAGTATAATGCTTAGCCCTGCCACGTAGTCATGACATGATTTTGGATAATTACATGTTAACATTGACTTGATGAGATATGGAACCCGTTTTGGAGAAGTGTCATGTGTTATTAATGATGATGTTGATGGCATGTGGTGCATGGTATTCAACTGTAGTTTGTTAAATGCTTTAGACTGGGGCAAGTGGCAAGAATGAGCTGATGGGCCATGAGTGGCACCGGAAAAGTCGTTTTGGTTCTTCGGTAGTCTTGCCTTGGTCACCCTAAGGATTTAACCTTGCAAACCTTTGAACTGAGTCAAACGTGCAACCACAAGTCCGGAATGGGACAGACCTAGTTGATTAAGTCGCTAATAACTTGCTTGTGGAACCTCGGGGTGTCAACTACACCTTTTGTGTAGTTGTATGAGAGGAGCCACCCAGATCGTCCTCGAGTTGTTGGATGAACAGTTGCTCCCGTTGGATTTGGATCCTAGCAACAAATCACCGGAGGTGATCCTGATGCTAATACCCAAGCCCAAACGAGACAAATCTACAAACATCCAAACGACTCGACAACAACCCCGGTATTCCCCCGGTATGCGATCCGAAACTCGCCCAGGATCCCCATATACCGGTTCCCTATGCCATATCGAACATCAATTCGCACAAAGGGGCATCGAGCCCCAAGCTCACTACCAGAGACGCAAAAACGCGGAAGCAAACAAACACACAACACGGCACAAAGAGGCCCAACGAAAACAACTGTAACACCCCAAAATTTTGCTTTTCTTAAATTCATGTGTGATTTGGCACTTGGGTGAATTTTTGGAATTTTCTAGAATTTATTTGGATTTATTTGGAATTTATTTGAATTTATTCCATTTTGAAATAATTAAAGAATTTAATTTTGCAAATAAAATTTTGTTGGAAATATTTTATTTGAGTCCCAAATACCCTAAAATATTTTCCGAATTTTCTCGAATTTTTCTGAGTCATTTGCTATTTTTAATGAATTAAATGAATTACTGGAATTATTTTAAATATTAAATCATTGGAAAATCGAACCGAAGTCAGTTCATCGTTCATCCGACCGAGGCCGAAGTCAGACTCGAGTTCGAGTCCGACCCGAGCCACGTGACTCGACCGAACCCACTCGGCCGAGCCCTAACCGCGTGACCGTTGGATTCAGATCCAACGGCCAAGATTAAGCCACGTCACCGAGCCCGAGCCCAACCGAGCCAGCCAGCTCGCCCGAGTCCGACCCGGACCCAAACTCGCGCACCGTTGGATCTCGATCCAACGGTGTCGCGGCGCTGCCCACGCCACCCTACCGTCGCCGCCACGGACTCCGGGCCAAGAACGGAGAGGACCTTGATTCGCGCTTCACGGACGCCGAGGGCCCTATTTATTGCGCCGCCACCCGTGTCGGGATCGCCGCTTCATTGCGCACCCGTAGCCCTAGACAACGTCGCCGGAGCCGCCGCCGTTGAGCCGCAATCGCTCGCCGGAGTTGCCTCTTCCCTCCGCCGTGGTTCTTTGCCGATTGCGGCCATCTCCGTCGTCCTCCGCCGCTGTTGTGCCCAGATTCGGACTCCTCGCATCGAGGCGCACCCGGGGCTACCTCTCACTCTGCCGGAGCGCGCCCGAAACGCCGTCGGCTAGGTCGTCGTCCCCCGTGCCGGTGAGCCAGCGCCGCCGCAAGCCATCGCCGTCGTTCGAGCTCCACCAGCCGTCGGATCTTCATCCAAGGGCCCAGATTGCGCCACGTCATCCCCCGGTGAGAACCACGTGCGATTCCCAGATCCAATCTCGACCGTCGGATCTAGATCCAACGGTCCAGATCAAACGCGTTAACCCAAACGCTGCGCGACTCGAATCTAATCTGGGCCGTTGAATTTCAAATCAATCTGGCCGAGATTGGCGCCACGCTGTCTGGAGATCGACCGTCGCGGTCAGACACATTTCACGCTACAGTGCGCAGACGCCGACACGCTGGGCCCGCATGTCACGGCCGGCCAAACCGCACCATGACGCCACGCCGACGCCATGGCGGGCTCAAGCATGTCACGGCCGTCCCAAAAGCGCCGACGCCGATAATGACGTCAGGTGGGTCCCACCTGCCGCCACCATGGGCCGAGCCTCGCCGACGCCGCTGATGACGCTATCCGAGGCGACCCACATGTCGGCGACACGTGGATTCGTGGGACCGAGTCCACTGAGACCCGAGCCAAGCGTGGACCACGCCCATGGATCGGTGACGTCGGCCAGGCCAATCGTAAGCTGCCACGTGTCCTTGCCGACGCAATAATTAATTTCCGAAAAGAAAATGATTTATTAATTCGAAATAATGATTTCGTGATTTTGATTCAAACTTCAAACGCTTATAACTTTTGCGTTTCAACTCCGATTTGAGTGATTCAAATTTCTAAATTTGTATAAAATTGAGACCTACCTAAATATGAATTTTATTTAATTTTTGGACTAAAGTTTTTCTCTGTAAAATTATTTAATTGATTATTTAAACTTTAAATAATCATAACTTTTATGCTTTAACTGAATTTGACGATTCCAGTTTCTAAAAATTCATAAAATTATGTTCTCTCTGTTTATGGATTTTATTTGGATGTTTGGACACTTTTTGCCTATTGTTTATTTGTGTATTTGCTATTTGCACGCTTTACGAGTAGACGTTGAAGTGCCGAAAGGATTCGAAGGAGAAGTATTGACTCAGGATCCAACTCAAGACCAAGAGCAAGTACTTTTTGAAGGCAAGTTGTGCTTTGACCATGTTGATCCTATTTTGAAACCTATTTTGATTTAACCAATTGCATGCTAGTTCAATTAGAAAATACTTTATTTAGATTTGGGGAATTAGATCAATACCAATTTGTTGTATGACACCTTGATTACTTAAATATGTGCCATGACCCCTTGTCACCCTAGTTGTGAATTACTAGTTGGACATTATTAAATTGCCAACATGGGTTTTAGACCGTTGTAGTATACTGCTTAGACCTGCTACGTGCTCATGACATGATTTTGGACAAACAAATGTTAATATTGACTTAATGATATATTGAACCTGTTTTGGAAAGGTATCATGTGATGTTGATGGCACGTGGTGCATGGTAATCAACTGGGGTTTGATAAATAGTTTTTCGACCGGGGCATGTGGCAAGAATAATCGGGTGGGCCAGTTGTGGCTTTGGGGATGTTGATTTGGTTCTTCGGGTAGTCTTGCCCTGGTCACCCTAAGGACTTAACCTTGCAAGCCTTTGAACTAGGTCTAACTGAAGGGTTTCGAAGCATGGAAAACAAAAAATTTTCCTACGATTGCAACCAAACACCAAGATCATATCTAGGAGATGCAAGTAAACGGTTTCAGAAGGACTCACCCTCGTAGACCGAAAGCGGGAATAACGTTCCCGCAAACAAACGTGGTTGATGTAGAGGTACACTCCCGACTTCAAAATCGCGAAGATGAGCGCCACAAACGGCAGCGCCTCCGTACTTGGTCACACGTACGGATCAACAATGACCTCCAATCCCTCGTTCCAGCGGGGCAGCGGAAGTAGTGGATCCCCGGAAAACTCCAACAACACTACAGCTTAGTGGTGGTGGTGGTGGAGAAATAATTTCAGCAGCGCTTCGCATAAGCCACAGCTCGAAAAACAGATCAGCAGGAGAAGGGAGAATGGACCAACCAAAGTGTCAAAATGGATGAACACTCAAAGAGAGGAGCTCCTCCCTCCCTTTTATAGGAGGAGGAGGAGGCATGCCAAGGGGTGGCCGGCGCATGGGGTGCCCTTGCCCTCCTCTCTTCATGTGAGTGATCTCTCCACTCACTTAAATCAACCCACTTTGGTTTCCATTAAAACCCCACTCAAGAAATGAAAGGTTTTCTCCCATAAATAAATAAACATTTTTATTTCAGATATTTTAATATTTGTTAATTCTTTTAATTAACAAACATTAACATATACCCCCTTTAACTATTCCGATATCCCGAAACTATTCCGGCGATACTCGAAATAGTCCCTGCACTGTCCATACTTTTCTCCGGTGTTTCGTATCCACTCAAATGCATCGATGAACCTTAAGTGTGTCACCCTACGGTTTGTGAATAAAATGGACATGATTGAGACACCTCTCGCATCAATAATCATCGGCGGGATCCGAGATCCATAATGACTCCCATTCACTCAACGATGAACTAGTGATCGCGTAAACCGAAACGACATAACCAATTCCTTTTGTCTCACGATATTTTACTTGTCCGGATCCGATCATCAGTATCAACTATACCTAGTTCGATCCCGCTACCGACAAGTACTCTTTACTCGTTCGCGATATAACATTCTTGTGACCTAGTCACATGCTTGCAAGCGATGTCAATGTGATATCACCGAGAGGGCCCAGAGTATATCTCTCCGTCATCTGGATGGACAAATCCCACTCTTGATGCATGAGCCTCAACTAATACTTTCATAGTACCCAAATCCATCTTTATAGTCACCGTGTTACGGAGTGACGTTTGATGTCATCAAAGTACTCTTCCTAATTAGTGATTGACATCATCTCATGGTCTAAGGTAAAGAGCTATTTCGAATGTGTTTGATACAGCAACAAACTAAATGACTTGATCGTATTTGCTATACCAACTTGGGTGTGTGTTCATCACATCATTCTTCTAATGACATGACCCCGTTATTAACAACATCCAATGTTCATGATCAGGAAACCTTGATCATCAGTTAATCAACGAGCTAGTTTAAAAAGAGGCTTTACTAGGAACCTTTTTGTTTATTAAACACACATGTATTAACGTTTCCGATTAATACAATTTTAGCATGAGAAATAAACATCTATTATAAACATGATAATAAACAATTTATTATTGCCTCTTGGGCATATTCCCTTCAGTCTCCCACTTGCACTAGAGTCAATAATCTAGATTACATTGTGATGATTCTAACACCCATTGAGTTCTGGTGTTGATCATGTTTTGCCCTTGGGAGAGCTTTAGTCAACGAGTCTGCCACATTCAGATCCGTGTGCACTTTGCAAATCTTTATATCGCCATCCTTGACATGTTCACGGATGGAGTGAAATCGGCGCTTAATATGCTTGGAATTCTTGTGTGACCTTGGTTCTTTAGCATTGGCTATGGCACCATTGTTGTCACAATAGATAACCATCGGGTCCAACGCATTCGGAACCACACCTAGTTCGGATATGAACATCTTCATCCAAACCGCTTCTGTGGCCTTACGAAGCGGCAATATATTCCGCCTCTGTTGAAGATCCCGCCACCACAGATTGCTTGGAACTTCTCCAGCTCACTTCCTCCATTCATTTCAAAAATGTACCCGGATTGAGACTTAGAGTCATCCGGATCGATTGTCAAAGCTAAGCGTCGACGTAACACTTTGCGACGAGCTCTTCTTCACCACTCATATATGAGAAACATATCCTTAGTTCTTCTTAAGTACTTAAAGATATTCTTGATCGCCGTCCAGTTGTTCAAAACTGGATCGACCAGTACTGCTAGTCAAACTAATAGCATGTGCCACATCCGGTCTTGTACACAACATAGCATACATGATAGAGCCTATGGTCAAGCATAGGGAATCTTATTCATTACTTCTCTATCTTTTCGTAGCTGACTCTGAGTCTTACTCAACGCCTTGCCTTGCATCATAGGTAAGAACCCTTTCTTACTTTCGCCCATTCTAAATTTCTTTAGAATCTTGTCAAGATATGTACTTTGTGATAGCCCAATCAAGCTGTCTCGATCTATCTCTATAGATTTTGATGCCTAAAATATATGCCGCTTCACCAAGGTCCTTCATTGAAAACTTCTTGCTTAAGTAATCTTTTACACTTTTCAAAGTTCTATATCATTTCCTATCAACAATATGTCATCCACATATAATATCGTAAATGCTATAGAGCTCCCACTCACTTTCTTGTAAACACAAGATTCTCCGTAAGTTTGGATAAATCCAAAACCTTTGATTACCTCATCAAAACGGAGATTCCAACTTCGTGATGCTTGCTTCAGTCCATAAATGGATCGCTGAAGTTTGTATACCTTATTAGCATCCTTAGGATCAACAAAACCTTCTGTTGTATCATATACAACTCTTCCTCAATGTTTCCATTAAGGAACGCAGCTTTTACATCCATCTCGCCAGATTTCATAATCGAAAAATGCAGCAATTGCTAACATTATCCTTACAGACTTTAGCATCGCTACGGGTGAGAAAGTCTCATCGTAGTCAACTCCTTGAATTTGTCGAAAACCCTTTGCGACAAGTCGAGCTTTATAGACGGTCACATTACCATCCGCGTCTATTTTCTTTTTGAAAATCCATTTGTTCTCAACGGCCTTACGGTCATTGGGTAGGTCCACCAAAGTCCATACTTGGTTTTCATACATGGATCCCATTTCGGATTTCATGGCTTCTAGCCATTTGTCGGAATCTGGGCTCATCATCGCTTCATCATACGTCGCAGGGTCATTATTCTCAACTACCATGACATTCATAGTAGGAACATAAAAGTCAGGAGCAGTATGCGCTCTTGTTGACCTGCGAGGTGCGGTAGTGTTCTCTTTCGGAGTTTCATGATCCTTATCATTAGTTCCCTCTTCATTTGGTGAAGTCAACTCAACAACTTCCGGCGCTGCTGCACTTGCCATTCCATGAAGAGAAGGTTCAACAACCTCGTCGAGTTCTACCTTCCTACTACTCACACCTTTCGAGAGAAACTCTTTCTCCAAAAATGATCCATTCTTGGCAACGAAAACCTTGCCCTCGGATCTGTGATAGAAGGTGTACCCAATTGTTTCTTTAGGGTATCCTATGAAGACGCATTTTTCCGCTTTGGGTTCGAGTTTATCAGGTTGAAGTTTCTTCACATAAACATCGCATCCCCAAACTTTTAGAAATGACAGCTTAGGTTTGTTGCCAAACCATAATTCATACGGTGTCATTTCAACGGATTTAGATGGTGCCCTATTTAAAGTGAATGCAACTGTTTCTAGTGCATGACCCCAAAATGAAAGTGGCAAATCTGTAAGGGACATCATAGATCGAACCATATCCAATAAAGTACGATTACGACGCTCGGATACACCATTACGTTGTGGTGTTCCAGCAGGAGTGAGTTGTGAAACTATTCCACATTGTCTCATGTGTGTGCCAAACTCGTAACTAAGATACTCTCCTCCACGATCAGATCGTAGAAATTTAATCTTTACATTACGATGATTTTCTACTTCACTCTGAAATTCTTTGAACTTTTCAAATGTTTTCAGACTTGTGTTTCATTAAGTAAATATATCCATATCTACTCAAATCATCCGTGAAAGTAACGGCTAACGATATCCACCACGCTACGACACACTCATTGGACCACACACATCGGTATGTATGATTTCCAATAAGTCGGTTGCCCGCTCCATTGTACCGAAAACGGGGTTCTAGTCATCTTGCCCATGAGGCATGGTTCACATGTCTCAAATGATTCATAATCAAGTGATTCTAGTAGTCCATCGAATGGAGCTTCTTCATGCTTAACACCAATATGACATAAGCGGCAATGCCACATATTTGCAAAAGAATATCATCATTCAACTTAATTCTTTTGGCATTCACATTATGAACATGTGTACTATTATCAAGATTAAAAATAAATAAACCATTCTTTTCATGTTCATGACCATAAAAGATATTATTCATATAAATTGAACAACCATGGTTCTCAGACTTGAATGAATAACCGTCTCGCATTAAACAAGATCCGTGATATGATGTTCATGCTCAACGCAGGCACTAAATAACAATTATTTAGGTTTATAACTAATCCTGATGGTAATTGGATAGGTAGCGTCCCGACGGCGATCACATCAACTTTTGATCCATTGCCGACGCGCATCATTACCTCATCCCTTGCTAGTTGTCGCTTATTCCTTAGCTCCTGTTTCGAGTTACATATGTTAGCAACCGAACCGGTATCAAATACCCAGGTACTACTGCGAGTACTAGTAAGGTACACATCAATAACATGTATATCATATATACCTTTGCTCACTTTCCCGTCCTTCTTATCAGCCAGATATTTTGGGCAGTTGCGCTTCCAAGGCTCAAAGGTTCTTGCAGTAAAAACATTCAAGATTCGACTTAGGGCCAGCCTTGGTCTTCTTCTCAGATGTGGCAACAGACTTGCCCTTCTTCTTGAAGTTTCCCTTAGCCTTGCCTTTCTTCTTGAAACTGATAGTCTTTTGGACCATCAACACTTGATGTTCCTTTTTGATCTCCACTTCAGCAGTTTTCAGCATTGACAGAAGCTCGGGGAGAGACTTCTTCATGCCCTGCATGTTGTAGTTCATCACAAAGCTCTTGTAGCTTGGTGGCGGACTGAGAACACGATGAATTCCTAGCTCAATGGGGATCATTATTCCCAAAGCTATGAGTTTATCGGCGTACCTGCACATTTTGAGTACGTGCTCACTAACGGAGCCATTTTCCTCCATCATGCAGCTAAAGAACTTTTACAAGCTTCATAACTCTCATCATGCGGCATGGGTGTCGAAGATCATTTTCAACTCTCTCATTGTATCAAAAGCATTGCAGTGCTCGAACGTTTTCGCGGCTCGGGCTCAAGGCCATACAAAATGCCGCATTGAACTAAAGCTGTGGTCCTCCTTGCGAGTCAAGAAAACATTTTTCTCCTCCTCGGGGCATCATCGGCGGCGGGGCACCCAAGTGGCGCTTCTAGCACATAGCTCCTTTGAGCAGCGAGGAGAATCCTCGAGTTAAGGGCCGATTGGTAAAGTTGCTACCATTGGTGGCTAGTTTCTCTTTCTCCATGAACAGATTGAAATTGAAAGTAGGGGTGCCATCTACAACGTATTTGCAAAGTTATTTAGACTAAGTTCATAATAGATTAAGTTCAATGTTAATTCAAAATTACTACGAGAACTCCCACTTAAAAACAACATCCCTCTAGTTGTCTTTAGTGATTACATGAACCAAATTCACTATACCGAAACCGATCATCACGAGAGACGGCATAGTTTCAAAGGCGAACATCAATATGTTCATCATATCATCCATATGACTCATGCTTTACCTTTCGGTTCGTGTTCGAGGCCATGTCTGTACATGCTAGGCTCGCCAAGTAGAACCAAAGTATTTGCGTGTGTAAATCTGGCTTACACCCGTTGTATGCGAACGTAAGTCTATCACACCCGATCATCACGTGGTGCTTCAAACGACGAACTTTCTTAACGGTGCATACTATGGAAGAACACATTATTATCTTGATATTAATTTGGAGGATCATCTTATAGTGCTATCGACGTGATCATAATCAAGCAAAATAAGATGCATAAAAGGATTAACATCACATGCATGAATAAAGTGATATGATATGGTCCTTTCAAAGACTTGATCTCCATCTTGTGCGACATGGTATGATCTCCATCATTCCACCGGTATGGCACCAAGGTCCATGATGCTGCCATCTTGATTGTCTTCCTCCATTACAATATATCACATGGACATATATTTAGCACGCAGGCCATAAAGAAATAAAAACAACCAAATGGCTCTCGCCGTTGTTTAAATTTACAATAAATTTCATTTCATACAACAATCTTTGTATCAATGACCATATCACATCACAAGCCCTGCAAAAACAAGTTAGACGCCTCTAATTTATTTTTGCATATTTTACGTGGTTTTGGGCTTTCTAGGAAAAACTATTCTTACCTACGAACAAGAACCACAACGGTGATAAAAACATTATTAGCAAACCGTTGTAAATTAGATCATGACTATAGTAGGAGAAATAGACACCCGCAAAGCCACTTATGCAATACTAGTTGCATGTCGAGCGTGGAACAAGTCTCATGTGCGAGGACATGTAAGGTTAGTCCGGGCCGCTTCAAATCCCACTATGCCACCATGATCCAAAATACACGAAAGTATGCAATAACATGATCATCAACGCCCACATCCACATGTGTTTTAAACCGTACAAAACATCTACGCATAGACCTGGCTCGATACCACCAAGGGTTTGAAGCATGGAAAACAAAAATTTTTCCTACGATTGCAACCAAACACCAAGATCATATCTAGGAGATGCAAGTAAACGGTTTCAGAAGGACTCACCCTCGTAGACCGAAAGCGGGAATAACGTTCCCGCAAACAAACGTGGTTGATGTAGAGGTACACTCCCGACTTCAAAATCGCGAAGATGAGCGCCACAAACGGCAGCGCCCGCATTTGGTCACACGTGCGGATCAACAATGACCTCCAATCCTCGTTCCAGTGGGCAGCGTGAAGTAGTGGATCCTCGAAAACTCCAACAACACTACAGCTTAGTGGTGGTGGTGGTGGAGAAATAATTTCAGCAGCGCTTCGCATAAGCCACAGCTCGAAAAACAGATCAGCAGGAGAAGGGAGAATGGACCAACCAAAGGGTCAAAATGGATGAACACTCAAAGAGAGGAGCTCCTCCCTCCCTTTTATAGGAGGAGGAGGAGGCATGCCAAGGGGTGGCCGGCGCATGGGGGGTGCCCCTTGCCCTCCCTCTCTTCATGTGAGTGATCTCTCCACTCACTTAAATCAACCCACTTTGGTTTCCATTAAAACCCCACTCAAGAAATGAAAGGTTTTCTCCCATAAATAAATAAACATTTTTATTTCAGATATTTTAATATTTGTTAATTCTTTTAATTAACAAACATTAACATATACCCCCTTTAACTATTCCGATATCCCGAAACTATTCCGGCGATACTCGAAATAGTCCCTCGTGATCCATACTTTTCTCCTGTTTCAGATCCACTCAAATGCATCGATGAACCTTAAGTGTGTCACCCTACGGTTTGTGAATAAAATGGACATGATTGAGACACCTCTCAGATCAATAATCATCACGGATCCGAGATCCATAATGACTCCCATTCACTCAACGATGAACTAGTGATCGCGTAAACCGTAAAACGACATAACCAATTCCTTTTGTCTCACGATATTTTACTTGTCCGATCCGATCATCAAGATCAACTATACCTAGTTCGATCCGTTACCGACAAGTACTCTTTACTCGTTCCGTGATATAACATTCTTGTGACCTAGTCACATGCTTGCAAGCGATGTCAATGTGATATCACCGAGAGGGCCCAGAGTATATCTCTCCGTCATCAGGATGGACAAATCCCACTCTTGATGCATGAGCCTCAACTAATACTTTCATAGTACCCAAATCCATCTTTATAGTCACCGTGTTACGGAGTGACGTTTGATGTCATCAAAGTACTCTTCCGGAATTAGTGATTGACATCATCTCATGGTCTAAGGTAAAGAGCTATTTGAATGTGTTTGATACAAAGCAACAAACTAAATGACTTGATCGTATTTGCTATACCAACTTGGGTGTGTGTTCATCACATCATTCTTCTAATGACATGACCGTTATTAACAACATCCAATGTTCATGATCGTGAAACCTTGATCATCGTTAATCAACGAGCTAGTTTAAAAAGAGGCTTTACTAGGAACCTTTTTGTTTATTAAACACACATGTATTAACGTTTTCGATTAATACAATTTTAGCATGAGAAATAAACATCTATTATAAACATGATAATAAACAATTTATTATTGCCTCTTGGGCATATTCCCTTCAGTCTCCCACTTGCACTAGAGTCAATAATCTAGATTACATTGTGATGATTCTAACACCCATTGAGTTCTGGTGTTGATCATGTTTTGCCCTTGGGAGAGCTTTAGTCAACGAGTCTGCCACATTCAGATCCGTGTGCACTTTGCAAATCTTTATATCGCCATCCTTGACATGTTCACGGATGGAGTGAAATCGGCGCTTAATATGCTTGGAATTCTTGTGTGACCTTGGTTCTTTAGCATTGGCTATGGCACCATTGTTGTCACAATAGATAACCATCGGGTCCAACGATTCGAACCACACCTAGTTCGGATATGAACATCTTCATCCAAACCGCTTCTGTACGCTTACGAAGCGGCAATATATTCGCCTCTGTTGAAGATCCCGCCACCACAGATTGCTTGGAACTTCTCCGACTCCTTTGCTCCTCCATTCATTTCAAAAATGTACCCGGATTGAGACTTAGAGTCATCCGGATCGATTATCAAAGCTAAGCGTCGACGTAACACTTTGCGACGAGCTCTTCTTCACCACCATATATGAGAAACATATCCTTAGTTCTTCTTAAGTACTTAAAGATATTCTTGATCGCCGTCCGTTGTTCAAAACCTGGATCGACAGTACACCTGCTAGTCAAACTAATAGCATGTGCCACATCCGGTCTTGTACACAACATAGCATACATGATAGAGCCTATGGTCAAGCATAGGAATCTTATTCATTACTTCTCTATCTTTGTCGTAGCTGGACTCTGAGTCTTACTCAACGTCTTGCCTTGCATCATAGGTAAGAACCCTTTCTTACTTTCGTCCATTCTAAATTTCTTTAGAATCTTGTCAAGATATGTACTTTGTGATAGCCCAATCAAGCGTCTCGATCTATCTCTATAGATTTTGATGCCTAAAATATATGCCGCTTCACCAAGGTCCTTCATTGAAAACTTCTTGTTTAAGTAATCTTTTACACTTTTCAAAGTTCTATATCATTTCCTATCAACAATATGTCATCCACATATAATATCGTAAATGCTATAGAGCTCCCACTCACTTTCTTGTAAACACAAGATTCTCCGTAAGTTTGGATAAATCCAAAACCTTTGATTACCTCATCAAAAGCGGAGATTCCAACTTCGTGATGCTTGCTTCAGTCCATAAATGGATCGCTGAAGTTTGTATACCTTATTAGCATCCTTAGGATCAACAAAACCTTCGGGTTGTATCATATACAACTCTTCCTCAATGTTTCCATTAAGGAACGCAGCTTTACATCCATCTGCCAGATTTCATAATCGAAAAATGCAGCAATTGCTAACATTATCCTTACAGACTTTAGCATCGCTACGGGTGAGAAAGTCTCATCGTAGTCAACTCCTTGAATTTGTCGAAAACCGCTGCGACAAGTCGAGCTTTATAGACGGTCACATTACCATCGGCGTCTATTTTCTTTTGAAAATCCATTTGTTCTCAACGGCCTTACGGTCATTGGGTAGGTCCACCAAAGTCCATACTTGGTTTTCATACATGGATCCCATTTCGATTTCATGGCTTCTAGCCATTTGTCGGAATCTGGGCTCATCATCGCTTCATCATACGTCGCAGTGTCATTATTCTCAACTACCATGACATTCATAGTAGGAACATAAAAGTCGAGCATTATGCGCTCTTGTTGACTGCGAGGTGCGGTAGTGTTCTCTTTCGGAGTTTCATGATCCTTATCATTAGTTCCTCTTCATTTGGTGAAGTCAACTCCGAAACAACTTCCGGCTATTTGCACTTGCCATTCCATGAAGAGAAGGTTCAACAACCTCGTCGAGTTCTACCTTCCTACTACTCACACCTTTCGAGAGAAACTCTTTCTCCAAAAATGATCCATTCTTGGCAACGAAAACCTTGCCCTCGGATCTGTGATAGAAGGTGTACCCAATTGTTTCTTTAGGGTATCCTATGAAGACGCATTTTTCCGCTTTGGGTTCGAGTTTATCAGGTTGAAGTTTCTTCACATAAACATCGCATCCCCAAACTTTTAGAAATGACAGCTTAGGTTTGTTGCCAAACCATAATTCATACGGTGTCATTTCAACGGATTTAGATGGTGCCCTATTTAAAGTGAATGCAGCTGTTTCTAGTGCATGACCCCAAAATGAAAGTGGCAAATCTGTAAGGGACATCATAGATCGAACCATATCCAATAAAGTACGACATTTACGCTCGGATACACCATTACGTTGTGGTGTTCCAAAGAGGGAGTGAGTTGTGAAACTATTCCACATTGTCTCATGTGTGTGCCAAACTCGTAACTAAGATACTCTCCTCCACGATCAGATCGTAGAAATTTAATCTTTACATTACGATGATTTTCTACTTCACTCTGAAATTCTTTGAACTTTTCAAATGTTTCAGACTTGTGTTTCATTAAGTAAATATATCCATATCTACTCAAATCATCCGTGAAAGTAACGGCTAACGATATCCACCACGCTACGACACACTCATTGGACCACACACATCGGTATGTATGATTTCCAATAAGTCGGTTGCCCGCTCCATTGTACCGGAAAACGGGGTTCTAGTCATCTTGCCCATGAGGCATGGTTCACATGTCTCAAATGATTCATAATCAAGTGATTCTAGTAGTCCATCAGAATGGAGCTTCTTCATGCTTTAAACACCAATATGACATAAGCGGCAATGCCACATATATGCAGCAATATCATCATTCAACTTAATTCTTTTGGCATTCACATTATGAACATGTGTACTATTATCAAGATTCAAAATAAATAAACCATTCTTTTCAGGTGCATGACCATAAAAGATATTATTCATATAAATTGAACAACCATTGTTCTCAGACTTGAATGAATAACCGTCTCGCATTAAACAAGATCCAGATATGATGTTCATGCTCAACGCAGGCACTAAATAACAATTATTTAGGTTTATAACTAATCCTGATGGTAATTGGATAGGTAGCGTCCCGACGGCGATCACATCAACTTTTGATCCATTGCCGACGCGCATCATTACCTCATCCCTTGCTAGTTGTCGCTTATTCCTTAGCTCCTGTTTCGAGTTACATATGTTAGCAACCGAACCGGTATCAAATACCCAGGTACTACTGCGAGTACTAGTAAGGTACACATCAATAACATGTATATCATATATACCTTTGCTCACTTTCCCGTCCTTCTTATCAGCCAGATATTTTGGACAGTTGCGCTTCCAGTGCTCAAAGGTTCTTGCAGTAAAAACATTCAAGATGTCGACTTAGGGCCAGCCTTGGTCTTCTTCTCGATGTGGCAACAGACTTGCCCTTCTTCTTGAAGTTTCCCTTAGCCTTGCCTTTCTTCTTGAAATCGATAGTCTTTTGGACCATCAACACTTGATGTTCCTTTTTGATCTCCACTTCAGCGATTTCGGCATTGGCGAAGCTCGGGAGAGACTTCTTCATGCCCTGCATGTTGTAGTTCATCACAAAGCTCTTGTAGCTTGGTGGCGTAGGCCAGAGAACACGATGAATTCCTAGCTCAATGGGGATCATTATTCCCAAAGCTATGAGTTTATCGGCGTACCCAGACATTTTGAGTACGTGCTCACTAACGGAGCCATTTTCCTCCATCATGCAGCTAAAGAACTTTTCTGAAGCTTCATAACTCTCATCTTTGCGGCATGGGTGTCGAAGATCATTTTCAACTCTCTCATTGTATCAAAAGCATTGCTGTGCTCGAAACGTTTTCGCAGCTCAGGCTCAAGGCCATACAAAATGCCGCATTGAACTAAACTGTGGTCCTCCTTGCGAGTCAAGAAAACATTTTTCTCCTCCTGGGGCATCATCACGCGGGGCACCCAGTGGCGCTTCTAGCACATAGCTCCTTTGAGCAAAGGCCGAGGAGAATCCTCAGTTAAGGGCCCAGCTTGGTAAAGTTGCTACCATTGGTGGCTAGTTTCTCTTTCTCCATGAACAGATTGAAATTGAAAGTAGGGGTGCCATCTACAACGTATTTGCAAAGTTATTTAGACTAAGTTCATAATAGATTAAGTTCAATGTTAATTCAAAATTACTACGAGAACTCCCACTTAAAAACAACATCCCTCTAGTTGTCTTTAGTGATTACATGAACCAAATTCACTATACCGAAACCGATCATCACGAGAGACGGCATAGTTTCAAAGGCGAACATCAATATGTTCATCATATCATCCATATGACTCATGCTTTACCTTTCGGTTCGTGTTCCGAGGCCATGTCTGTACATGCTAGGCTCGCCAAGTAGAACCAAAGTATTTGCGTGTGTAAATCTGGCTTACACCCGTTGTATGCGAACGTAGAATCTATCACACCCGATCATCACGTGGTGCTTGAAGCAGCGAACTTTCTTAACGATGCATACTATGGAAGAACACATTATTATCTTGATATTAATTTGGAGGGATCATCTTATAGTGCTATCGACGTGATCATAATCAAGCAAAATAAGATGCATAAAAGGATTAACATCACATGCATGAATAAAGTGATATGATATGGTTCTTTCAAAGACTTGATCTCCATCTTGTGCGACATGGTATGATCTCCATCATTCCACCTAAGATGACACCAAGGTCCATGATGCTGCCATCTTGATTGTCTTCCTCCATTACAATATATCACATGGACATATATTTAGCACGCAGGCCATAAAAGAAATAAAAACAACCAAATGGCTCCTGCCGGTTGTTTAAATTTACAATAAATTTCATTTCATACAACAATCTTTGTATCAATGACCATATCACATCACAAGCCCTGCAAAAACAAGTTAGACGCCTCTAATTTATTTTTGCATATTTTACGTGGTTTTGGGCTTTCTAGGAAAAACTATTCTTACCTACGAACAAGAACCACAACGGTGATAAAAACATTATTAGCAAACCGTTGTAAATTAGATCATGACTATAGTAGGAGAAATCGACACCCATAAAGCCACTTATGCAATACTAGTTGCATGTCGAGCGTGGAACAAGTCTCATGTGCGAGGACATGTAAGGTTAGTCCGGGCCGCTTCAAATCCCACTATGCCACCATGATCCAAAATACACGAAAGTATGCAATAACATGATCATCAACGCCCACATCCACATGTGTTTTAAACCGTACAAAACATCTACGCATAGACCTGGCTCTGATACCACTGAAGGGTTTCGAAGCATGGAAAACAAAAATTTTTCCTACGATTGCAACCAAACACCAAGATCATATCTAGGAGATGCAAGTAAACGGTTTCAGAAGGACTCACCCTCGTAGACCGAAAGCGGGAATAACGTTCCCGCAAACAAACGTGGTTGATGTAGAGGTACACTCCCGACTTCAAAATCGCGAAGATGAGCGCCACAAACGGCAGCGCCTCCGTACTTGGTCACACGTACGGATCAACAATGACCTCCAATCCCTCGTTCCAGCGGGGCAGCGGAAGTAGTGGATCCCCGGAAAACTCCAACAACACTACAGCTTAGTGGTGGTGGTGGTGGAGAAATAATTTCAGCAGCGCTTCGCATAAGCCACAGCTCGAAAAACAGATCAGCAGGAGAAGGGAGAATGGACCAACCAAAGGGTCAAAATGGATGAACACTCAAAGAGAGGAGCTCCTCCCTCCCTTTTATAGGAGGAGGAGGAGGCATGCCAAGGGGTGGCCGGCGCATGGGGGGGTGCCCCTTGCCCTCCCTCTCTTCATGTGAGTGATCTCTCCACTCACTTAAATCAACCCACTTTGGTTTCCATTAAAACCCCACTCAAGAAATGAAGGTTTTCTCCCATAAATAAATAAACATTTTTATTTCAGATATTTTAATATTTGTTAATTCTTTTAATTAACAAACATTAACATATACCCCCTTTAACTATTCCGATATCCCGAAACTATTCCGGCGATACTCAAATAGTCCCTCGTGATCGCCCATACTTTTCTCCGGTGTTTCGTATCCACTCAAATGCATCGATGAACCTTAAGTGTGTCACCCTACGGTTTGTGAATAAAATGGACATGATTGAGACACCTCTCAGATCAATAATCATCAGCGGGATCTGGAGATCCATAATGACTCCCATTCACTCAACGATGAACTAGTGATCGCGTAAACCAGAAACGACATAACCAATTCCTTTTGTCTCACGATATTTTACTTGTCCGGATCCGATCATCAGTATCAACTATACCTAGTTCGATCCGTTACCGACAAGTACTCTTTACTCGTTCCGTGATATAACATTCTTGTGACCTAGTCACATGCTTGCAAGCGATGTCAATGTGATATCACCGAGAGGGCCCTGCAGTATATCTCTCCGTCATCCGGATGGACAAATCCCACTCTTGATGCATGAGCCTCAACTAATACTTTCATAGTACCCAAATCCATCTTTATAGTCACCGTGTTACGGAGTGACGCTTGATGTCATCAAAGTACTCTTCCTAATTAGTGATTGACATCATCTCATGGTCTAAGGTAAAGAGCTATTTCGAATGTGTTTGATACAGCAACAAACTAAATGACTTGATCGTATTTGCTATACCAACTTGGGTGTGTGTTCATCACATCATTCTTCTAATGACATGACCCGTTATTAACAACATCCAATGTTCATGATCAGAAACCTTGATCATCGCTAATCAACGAGCTAGTTTAAAAGAGGCTTTACTAGGAACCTTTTGTTTATTAAACACACATGTATTAACGTTTCCGATTAATACAATTTTAGCATGAGAAATAAACATCTATTATAAACATGATAATAAACAATTTATTATTGCCTCTTGGGCATATTCCCTTGATCTCCCACTTGCACTAGAGTCAATAATCTAGATTACATTGTGATGATTCTAACACCCATTGAGTTACGGTGTTGATCATGTTTTGCCCTTGGGAGAGCTTTAGTCAACGAGTCTGCCACATTCAGATCCGTGTGCACTTTGCAAATCTTTATATCGCCATCCTTGACATGTTCACGGATGGAGTGAAATCGGCGCTTAATATGCTTGGAATTCTTGTGTGACCTTGGTTCTTTAGCATTGGCTATGGCACCATTGTTGTCACAATAGATAACCATCGGGTCCAACGATTCGAACCACACCTAGTTCGGATATGAACATCTTCATCCAAACCGCTTCTGCTGCCTTCAAGCGGCAATATATTCCGCCTCTGTTGAAGATCCTGCCACCACAGATTGCTTGGAACTTCTCCACTCCTTTGCTCCTCCATTCATTTCAAAAATGTACCCGGATTGAGACTTAGAGTCATCCGGATCAGTGTCAAAGCTAGCGTCGACGTAACACTTTGCGACGAGCTCTTCTTCACCACCATATATGAGAAACATATCCTTAGTTCTTCTTAAGTACTTAAAGATATTCTTGACCGCCGTCCAGTGTTCAAAACCTGGATCAGGTAGTACTGCTAGTCAAACTAATAGCATGTGCCACATCCTGGTCTTGTACACAACATAGCATACATGATAGAGCCTATGGCTGAAGCATAGGGAATCTTATTCATTACTTCTCTATCTTTTCTTTGTAGCTGGACTCTGAGTCTTACTCAACGTCTTGCCTTGCATCATAGGTAAGAACCCTTTCTTACTTTCGTCCATTCTAAATTTCTTTAGAATCTTGTCAAGATATGTACTTTGTGATAGCCCAATCAAGCGTCTCGATCTATCTCTATAGATTTTGATGCCTAAAATATATGCCGCTTCACCAAGGTCCTTCATTGAAAACTTACTGTTTAAGTAATCTTTTACACTTTTCAAAAGTTCTATATCATTTCCTATCAACAATATGTCATCCACATATAATATCAGAAATGCTATAGAGCTCCCACTCACTTTCTTGTAAACACAAGATTCTCCGTAAGTTTGGATAAATCCAAAACCTTTGATTACCTCATCAAAACGGAGATTCCAACTTCGTGATGCTTGCTTCAGTCCATAAATGGATCGCTGAAGTTTGTATACCTTATTAGCATCCTTAGGATCAACAAAACCTTCGGGTTGTATCATATACAACTCTTCCTCAATGTTTCCATTAAGGAACGCAGTTTTTACATCCATCTGCCAGATTTCATAATCGAAAAATGCAGCAATTGCTAACATTATCCTTACAGACTTTAGCATCGCTACGGGTGAGAAAGTCTCATCGTAGTCAACTCCTTGAATTTGTCGAAAACCCTTTGCGACAAGTCGAGCTTTATGAGACGGTCACATTACCATCAGCGTCTATTTTCTTTTTTGAAAATCCATTTGTTCTCAACGGCCTTACGGTCATTGGGTAGGTCCACCAAAGTCCATACTTGGTTTTCATACATGGATCCCATTTCGATTTCATGGCTTCTAGCCATTTGTCGAATCTGGGCTCATCATCGCTTCATCATACGTCGCAGTGGTCATTATTCTCAACTACCATGACATTCATAGTAGGAACATAAAAGTCGGGAGCATTATGCGCTCTTGTTGACTCTGCGAGGTGCGGTAGTGTTCTCTTTCTGAGTTTCATGATCCTTATCATTAGTTCCCTCTTCATTTGGTGAAGTCAACTCCGAAACAACTTCCGCTTTGCACTTGCCATTCCATGAAGAGAAGGTTCAACAACCTCGTCGAGTTCTACCTTCCTACTACTCACACCTTTCGAGAGAAACTCTTTCTCCAAAAAGGATCCATTCTTGGCAACGAAAACCTTGCCTCGGATCTGTGATAGAAGGTGTACCCAATTGTTTCTTTAGGGTATCCTATGAAGACGCATTTTTCCGCTTTGGGTTCGAGTTTATCAGGTTGAAGTTTCTTCACATAAACATCGCATCCCCAAACTTTTAGAAATGATGACTTAGGTTTGTTGCCAAACCATAATTCATACGGTGTCATTTAAACGGATTTAGATGGTGCCCTATTTAAAGTGAATGCAGCTGTTTCTAGTGCATGACCCCAAAATGAAATTGGCAAATCTGTAAGGGACATCATAGATCGAACCATATCCAATAAAGTACGACATGACGCTTCGGATACAACATTACGATCTGGTCTTCCAGTAGGAGTGATTTGTGAAACTATTCCACATTGTCAAATGTGTGTGCCAAACTCGTAACTAAGATACTCTCCTCCACGATCGGATCGTAGAAATTTAATCTTTTACATTACGATGATTTTCTACTTCACTCTGAAATTCTTTGAACTTTTCAAATGTTTCAGACTTGTGTTTCATTAAGTAAATATATCCATATCTACTCAAATCATCCGTGAAAGTAACGGTAACGATATCCACCACGCTACCGACACACTCATTGGACCACACACATCGGTATGTATGATTTCCAATAAAGTCGGTTGCCCGCTCCATTGTACCGGAAAAGCGGGGTTCTAGTCATCTTGCCCATGAGGCATGGTTCACATGTCTCAAATGATTCATAATCAAGTGATTCTAGTAGTCCATCAGAATGGAGCTTCTTCATGCGTTTAACACCAATATGACATAAGCGGCAATGCCACATATATGCAGCAATATCATCATTCAACTTAATTCTTTTGGCATTCACATTATGAACATGTGTACTATTATCAAGATTCAAAATAAATAAACCATTCTTTTCAGGTGCATGACCATAAAAGATATTATTCATATAAATTGAACAACCATTGTTCTCAGACTTGAATGAATAACCGTCTCGCATTAAACAAGATCCAGATATGATGTTCATGCTCAACGCAGGCACTAAATAACAATTATTTAGGTTTATAACTAATCCTGATGGTAATTGGATAGGTAGCGTCCCGACGGCGATCACATCAACTTTTGATCCATTGCCGACGCGCATCATTACCTCATCCCTTGCTAGTTGTCGCTTATTCCTTAGCTCCTGTTTCGAGTTACATATGTTAGCAACCGAACCGGTATCAAATACCCAAGTACTACTGCGAGTACTAGTAAGGTACACATCAATAACATGTATATCATATATACCTTTGCTCACTTTCCCGTCCTTCTTATCGGCCCGGATATTTTGGGCCGATTCGCGCTTCCAAAGGCCCAGTGCCCTTGCGGTAAAAACATTCAAGATGTCGACTTAGGGCCAGCCTTGGTCTTCTTCTCGGATGTGGCAATGTGAGACTTGCCCTTCTTCTTGAAGTTTCCCTTAGCCTTGCCTTTCTTCTTGAAATCGATAGTCTTTTGGACCATCAACACTTGATGTTCCTTTTGATCTCCACTTCAGCAGCTTTTCGTGTGAAGCTCGGGAGAGACTTCTTCATGCCCTGCATGTTGTAGTTCATCACAAAGCTCTTGTAGCTTGGTGGCAGTAGATCGAGAACACGATGAATTCCTAGCTCAATGGGGATCGTTATTCCCAAAGCTATGAGTTTATCGGCGTACCCAGACATTTTGAGTACGTGCTCACTAACGGAGCCATTTTCCTCCATCATGCAGCTAAAGAACTTTTACAAGCTTCATAACTCTCTACTGCGGCATGGGTGTCGAAGATCATTTTCAACTCTCTCATTGTATCAAAAGCATTGCTTTGTGCTCAAAGCGTTTAGCGGCTCGTGCTCAAGGCCATACAAAATGCCGCATTGAACTAAAGCTGTGGTCCTCCTTGCGAAGTCAAGAAAACATTTTTCTCCTCCTCGGGGCATCATCACGGGCGGGGCACCCAGTGGCGCTTCTAGCACATAGCTCCTTTGAGCGATCTTTGAGGAGAATCCTCGTGTTAAGGGCCGATTGGTAAAGTTGCTACCATTGGTGGCTAGTTTCTCTTTCTCCATGAACAGATTGAAATTGAAAGTAGGGGGTGCCATCTACAACGTATTTGCAAAGTTATTTAGACTAAGTTCATAATAGATTAAGTTCAATGTTAATTCAAAATTACTACGAGAACTCCCACTTAAAAACAACATCCCTCTAGTTGTCTTTAGTGATTACATGAACCAAATTCACTATACCGAAACCGATCATCACGAGAGACGGCATAGTTTCAAAGGCGAACATCAATATGTTCATCATATCATCCATATGACTCATGCTTTACCTTTCGGTTCGTGTTCCGAGGCCATGTCTGTACATGCTAGGCTCGCCAAGTAGAACCAAAGTATTTGCGTGTGTAAATCTGGCTTACACCCGTTGTATGCGAACGTAGAGTCTATCACACCCGATCATCACGTGGTGCTTGAAGCAGCGAACTTTCTTAACGGTGCATACTATGGAAGAACACATTATTATCTTGATATTAATTTGGAGGGATCATCTTATAGTGCTATCGACGTGATCATAATCAAGCAAAATAAGATGCATAAAAGGATTAACATCACATGCATGAATAAAGTGATATGATATGGTCCTTTCAGCACTTGATCTCCATCTTGTGCGACATGGTATGATCTCCATCATTCCACCGGCATGGCACCAAGGTCCATGATGCTGCCATCTTGATTGTCTTCCTCCATTACAATATATCACATGGACATATATTTAGCACGCAGGCCATAAAAGAAATAAAAACAACCAAATGGCTCCTGCCGGTTGTTTAAATTTACAATAAATTTCATTTCATACAACAATCTTTGTATCAATGACCATATCACATCACAAGCCCTGCAAAAACAAGTTAGACGCCTCTAATTTATTTTTGCATATTTTACGTGGTTTTGGGCTTTCTAGGAAAAACTATTCTTACCTACGAACAAGAACCACAACGGTGATAAAAACATTATTAGCAAACCGTTGTAAATTAGATCATGACTATAGTAGGAGAAATCGACACCGCAAAGCCACTTATGCAATACTAGTTGCATGTCGAGCGTGGAACAAGTCTCATGTGCGAGGACATGTAAGGTTAGTCGGCCGCTTCAAATCCCACTATGCCACCATGATCCAAAATACACGAAAGTATGCAATAACATGATCATCAACGCCCACATCCACATGTGTTTTAAACCGTACAAAACATCTACGCATAGACACGGCTCTGATACCACTGAAGGGTTTCGAAGCATGGAAAACAAAAATTTTTCCTACGATTGCAACCAAACACCAAGATCATATCTAGGAGATGCAAGTAAACGGTTTCAGAAGGACTCACCCTCGTAGACCGAAGCGGGAATAACGTTCCCGCAAACAAACGTGGTTGATGTAGAGGTACACTCCGACTTCAAAATCGCGAAGATGAGCGCCACAAGCGGCGGCGCCTCAGTGCTTGGTCACACGTGCGGATCAACAATGACCTCCAATCCCTCGTTCCAGCCGGGCAGCGGAAGTAGTGGATCCCTGGAAAACTCCAACAACACTACTGACTTAGTGGTGGTGGTGGTGGAGAAATAATTTCAGCGGCGCCGCATAAGCCACGGCTCGAAAAGCGGTCAGGAGAAGGGAGAATGGACCAACCAAAGGGTCAAAATGGATGAACACTCAAAGAGAGGAGCTCCTCCCTCCCTTTTATAGGAGGAGGAGGAGGCATGCCAAGGGGTGGCCGGCGCATGGGGGGTGCCCCTTGCCCTCCCTCTCTTCATGTGAGTGATCTCTCCACTCACTTAAATCAACCCACTTTGGTTTCCATTAAAACCCCACTCAAGAAATGAAGGTTTTCTCCCATAAATAAATAAACATTTTTATTTCAGATATTTTAATATTTGTTAATTCTTTTAATTAACAAACATTAACATATACCCCCTTTAACTATTCCGATATCCCGAAACTATTCCGGCGATACTCGAAATAGTCCCTGCACTGTCCATACTTTTCTCCGGTGTTTCGTATCCACTCAAATGCATCGATGAACCTTAAGTGTGTCACCCTACGGTTCGTGAATAAAATGGACATGATTGAGACACCTCTCAGATCAATAATCATCAGCGGGATCCGAGATCCATAATGACTCCCATTCACTCAACGATGAACTAGTGATCGCGTAAACCGTAAACGACATAACCAATTCCTTTTGTCTCACGATATTTTACTTGTCCGGGATCCGATCATCGGTATCAACTATACCTAGTTCGATCCGTTACCGAGCAAGTACTCTTTACTCGTTAGTGATATAACATTCTTGTGACCTAGTCACATGCTTGCAAGCGATGTCAATGTGATATCACCGAGAGGGCCCAGAGTATATCTCTCCGTCATCTGGATGGACAAATCCCACTCTTGATGCATGAGCCTCAACTAATACTTTCATAGTACCCAAATCCATCTTTATAGTCACCGTGTTACGGAGTGACGTTTGATGTCATCAAAGTACTCTTCCGGAATTAGTGATTGACATCATCTCATGGTCTAAGGTAAAGAGCTATTTCGAATGTGTTTGATACAGCAACAAACTAAATGACTTGATCGTATTTGCTATACCAACTTGGGTGTGTGTTCATCACATCATTCTTCTAATGACATGACCCCGTTATTAACAACATCCAATGTTCATGATCGGGAAACCTTGATCATCAGTTAATCAACGAGCTAGTTTAAAAAGAGGCTTTACTAGGAACCTTTTTGTTTATTAAACACACATGTATTAACGTTTCCGATTAATACAATTTTAGCATGAGAAATAAACATCTATTATAAACATGATAATAAACAATTTATTATTGCCTCTTGGGCATATTCCCTTCACTAACGTGCAACCACATGTCTGTAATGGGACGGACCTAGTTGACTAAGTTGCTAATAACGTACCTGTGGGACCTCAGGAGGTCAACTACACCCTTTGTGTAAGTTGTACGGGGGCGTCTGCCGAGGCCAGTACCCATCTAACGGTTGATTGGCCTAGACTTCGCCTTAGCTAAGGGAAGGTTTAGTGCGCAATAACCGGGAGGACCACTTGTATTGTTAGAGGTTTCGAAAGACTTTGTTACTGAACTCGCCTTTGTGGTGTTTGATTTGTATCTTGTGGGTAAAGTGCATAACCTCTGCAGAGTGTAGAATCTATTCGAATAGCCGTGTCCACGGTATTGGACATCGCTCGGGAATTACAGTCAAGGGTTAGATTTTCTCAAAAATAACTTGGATTTGAAAGGTTGGGTTGAATTAGTAATGATGTTGATGGAAATATGGATTAGGATGGGAAAGATGTTTATTAAACTCCTTGAAAAGTTAATTATGCTTTACTTGTTTCTACTGCTTTCGAATCTACTTATGTTACTTGTCAAATGCTGTTTACTGCAAATATACCTTGAGCTATTCCTTTGTATCAAGCCATGCATGTAGTATATTAGCTTGCATTCTCAGGCATGACTTGCGGAGTACCAAGTACTCACCCTTGCCACAATACAACACCAGTTGAAGAGGAGACTACACCGGCTTTGGAGGAGGAACTCCAAGAGGATCCGTCTACTTAGGGAAGCGAGCCCGATCGGTTGCCTGTGGTATCTTTGGATGGCGCCACGAGTTATTTGATTTTCAAGCTACTATTTCTCTCTTAATAAGTTTCGCCCTGCGAGGCGTATTGCATTGTGACTTGACCATAAGGTCAAGTAACCAGTTTGACTATTTAAATAAAGTACTCTATTAGTATCGAGTGGTATGATTGTGATATTTACCGATGTTAAGACTGTGTGCACTAGCGCGTTCCTGGACTAGTGCTGAATACACAGAGGGTCCGGATTTGCAAATTCGGGGTCCCGACAACAACCAACAACACGACCAAGCGAAAGTAGACGATTCCATTGCAGGAGCGAAAGTATAATTTAACAGCAAAAGTATTACCAACTATCCTATACAACAAAAGTAAAACACCGCGGAAGTGTCATGCCTTGAACACTTCCGGGCGCACGTGGGTCGACCGCGGCCTCTACTCGGTGCCCCGCCCGGTCACCGACAGGCAGTAGGGGCAAAACTCGCACCCCGCTGGATCCTCACCTGCAAAACCACAAAGCAGAGGCCTGAGTACAAAAGGTATTCGCAAGTCTTACCCGTGGTCCATATACGACCGACTCCGAAAGGATATGCATTTGGAAGTAGCAAGGAATAAGCTGAAGGTAAAACAGTTGCAAAAATGCTTACCATTGTTGTTTAGTTACTTAAACTACTCAATTCACAATTTCAATGCGGTTGTAACAGCACCTACCACTAGGGGAAGTTAGCAATTAACAATCCACACCAATTAACCACATTCATTTCAAGCTCAAGCCCAACGGCGAACCTCAGTTCAAGTTACTACTACGTGTAACAGCAGTGACCAGGCGTGCTCATATCCGAGAGCGCGGCAATTCGAATCGCTTCATTAACCCTGCAGGGAAGCATTGATCACACGACATGTGCCACGAAGGAACCTCATGTCAATCCCCTCCCATCCATACCCATTCGTTGGGGCATCTTCATGCGGTCCGGAAACCTAGCACCCCCTCGAGCAGCTCCAAGCCCGGCTTGGCGCTCGAGAGCCAGCCTAGGCCCCGCCCTCAACCACGTCCAACCACATGAGGGCATGGCCCATCGAACGGCAAGCGAAGAAAGAGCGGCTTACCTTACCATAATCGGGCATGTGATCAACCAATTGGTGCTCGGCCATGGTGCCACATCGAATCGGTCCTTAACTGACTCAGGCAGGACTACCACATTTGGGTCTCCTTACCCAAATGCCCCAACTCTCCCGCCCGGTCTCACATTTCATCATTTAACTTCTCATAAACAACCCATTGCAACCCAATACTCGTAAAGTACACAATCTCAAGCGGTGGAACCCTCCACCACTTGGCCCGAACCCAACTTCTAAGCATACTAAGCATGACACAATTAATACCCATAGTCCAGATTCAAGGGAGGTGTTTACAAGTAACAAATAAAAGGGTACATGCAGCAAATAGGATCTAGCCTATCCCACACTTCAACTCCTAATGCAACACTTAACATCCAATAAGCAGTTAATTCACAAAAATAGATTACAAATAAGGTTCAAGATGCTTAGGTGCTTGCCTTGATCTTCTGCTTGCGGATCGGCGGTAGCCGGCTCTCTGGTAACACCCTCGGTCACCGCGACGTCAAGCCCCGCGGGATTGCTCTCTACACGCGAGAAATGCATAAATAAGATGCATGCAAATGCAATGAAACAACCACAATTGAAAACCCCCGACGAAACGACGCAACCGGACAACTCGACTCAACCCGGACAGATCAGCCTAACCCGGACAGTCCGGGTTTTATATCCGGACAGTCCGGATAGTCCGGACACTCCGGGTTGCCTGTCCGGACACTCCGGACCTGGGGCATTCGGCCCAATACGACTTGAGGATGGGAATCCTACCACTTTCTACGTCTTCACATCGACCCGATCTACGACTTCTCTACAACTTGCAAGCCGGGAGAAGCCCCGAGCTAGCTCAAACCGCCAAGAAATGACGACATTCCACTAGCCCAACCAAAACTAACTCCAAGCCAAGAAATGGCTTTGCTACTACCCGATCTCTAACCTAGGCAACCTACATTCCCAAAATCCAACCCTAAAACCAACCCAAGAACCACCACTTCCCAAAACCCTAGAACTCCAAAGTTCTTCCCCAAACTCTCAAATCCAAACCTAAGTCCCAAACCCACCATGGATGGCCTTAGAACCCAAGAAACCCGCGAATCAACCCCCAAGAGAAAGACCTACCTCCAAGGGAGATGGAGGAGAAGCAACGCCGGGTGGAGGAAGGAGAACACCGGCTTGAGATCGAGCTAGGGGACGCCGGGGAGGAGCCAAAGAGGTCACCGGCCAATGGGAGCTCACCGGAGTGGAGCTAGGGTGGAGGAGGAAAGCACACATGGGTGGGGAATCGAAGGGAATGAAATGGGAAAGCAAGAACCTGTCTTTTATTCCCCACCCCAGACAAGTCCGGACTCTCCGGACTATCAACCCGGAGACTCCGGGTTGGGGCCTTCGGTAACACAAATTCTAGCCACCCCGGACACTCCGAACATTTAGTCCGGACACTCCGGGTTGGGGTGTTCGGTCAGCCCAATCCGGATACTCCGGACATTTTATCCGGACATTCCGGCCAGATCCGGATACTCCGGATGCTCAATCCGGACTCTCCGGATGTCCCAGAATTTTTGGAACTTGGGGCCTTGACAAACCCTCCCCCCTTAAAGGAATCTCGCCCCGAGATTCAGGACAAACGCATAGGCAAAATAGGACGCAGACGGACAGAATAATTGTGCTCTAACTGAGATGCCCCTAAGTACTAAAATGGCACACTAGTACTTACACGGCATCGAAGAACTCAGGATACTCGGTCTTTAGGCGATCTTCGGGTTCCCATGTAGCTTCATCTTCCGTGTGATTGCTCCACTAGACTTTGTAGAACTTGAGAGTTCTCCGTTGAGTCTTGCGCTCCGCTTCATCCATAACCCGAATAGGATGCTCTTGATAGGATAGGTCCGGTTCGGGCGCAACTCCCAAATCATCCACTTCAAGTGATTCAAAAGGAGTGCGAAGACACTTCTTCAACTGGGAGACATGGAAGACATTGTGGACCATCTCGAGCGAGGGAGGAAGTTCTAGCTGATACGCCACCTGTCCACACTTCCCAAGGATTCGAAACGGCCCTATGTAACGAGGCACCAATTTCCCTTTGATTCCAAACCGACGAGTGCCTCGAAGAGGAGATACCTTCAGATAGACGAAGTCGCCAACATCGAAGGAGAGGGGTCTCCTACGGCGAACGGCATAGCTCTTCTGCCGCGACTGTGCTACCCTCAGGTTCTCCCGAATGATCCTCACTTTTTCTTCTGCCTCCATGACCAGTTCAGGCCCAAGAAATGAACGCTCTCCACTCTCAGACCAGTTGAGAGGTGCTCTGCAGCTACGACCATAACGTGCCTCAAAAGGGGACATTTTGATGCTGGTTTGGTAGCTGTTATTATACGCAAACTCGGCATACGGGAGACATTCTTCCCATTTCATCCCATAAGACGGCACACACGCCCTCAGCATATCCTCGAGGATCTGGTTGACCCTCTCGGTCTGTCCATCAGTCTGAGGGTGGTACGCTGAGCTGTAGAGTAGCTTCGTGCCCAGTGCCTCATGCAGACTTCTCCAGAACTGGGAGACAAACTGTGAGACCCGATATGAAACTATCCGCTTTGGCACTCCATGGAGACACACGATCCGAGAGAGATACAATTCCGCATATCTCGTGGCTCGATAGGTGGTGCGAACGGCTAGGAAATGTGCAGACTTTGTTAATCGGTCGACAATCACCCATATCGAGTCGTGGCTTGAAGAAGTCAGGGGTAAGCCGGTAATAAAGTCCATGCTGATGTCTTCCCACTTCCAACTTGGAATGGGTAGAGGTTGAAGAGTACCAGCTGGCTTAAAGTGTTCAGCCTTCACCCGCTTGCAGACATCGCACTCGGCCACATAACGAGCGATCTCGCGCTTCATGCGAGTCCACCAGAATTGCTGCTTCAGGTCTTGGTACATTTTGTTGCTGCCCGGATGGATTGTGAGCAACGAGTTATGGGCTTCATCAAGGATCGCCCGCTTCAACTCTTGGGTATCCGGGACAACTATGCGCTGGCCGAACCACAAGGTTCCCTGCTCATCCAGGCGAAAAACAGGGGCCTGACCAGAACTCAGGTTATTGCGAATGTTGGTGACACCCGCATCTTCGCCTTGTGCCTCCCGAATCTGATTGAGCAATGTGGACTTCAATTCCACATTAGTCAGGAAACCTTCTTCTACCATTTCCAGGTTAAGCTTCTGGAACTCGGCACAAAGGGTGGCACTCCGTGGTGGGAGAGTGAGGCAATGGCATTGCACCTTGCGACTCAATGCGTCAGCCACCACATTGGCCTTCCCAGGGTGGTAATGGACTTCCAAATTGTAGTCCTTAATCAACTCAAGCCACCATCTTTGCCTCATATTCAAGTCTGCCTGCGTGAAGATGTACTTCAGGCTTTTGTGATCGGTGTAGATGTTGCACTTGTTCCCTAGGAGATAGTGGCGCCAAATCTTCAAAGCGTGGACCACTGCTGCAAGCTCCAGATCATGGGTGGGGTAGTGCGCTTCATGGCGCTTTAGCTGCCGAGACGCGTAAGCGACAACTCGGCTATCCTGCATAAGCACACAGCCGAGCCCGATGCAAGATGCATCACAATACACATCAAACGGCTCGTGAATATTGGGCTGGGTGAGGACTGGAGCTGTGGTGAGGCGCTGCTTCAGAGTCTGAAATGCCTGCTCACAGCCCACAGACCATTTAAACTCGGTGTCCTTCTTCAACAACTTTGTCATAGGCTTGGCTATCTTGGAGAAGTCCCGAATGAAACGACGGTAATAGCCTGCCAGCCCAAGGAAACTGCGGATCTCGGTGACAGACTTGGGCTGCTCCCATTTGAGCACATCCTGTACTTTGCTTGGGTCAACGGCTACGCCTTGCTCGGAAAGGACATGCCCCAAGAAAGATACCTCCTTCAGCCAGAATTCGCACTTGCTGAATTTCGCATACAAGCGGTGTTCCCGAAGCCTTCCGAGAACAATGTGAAGGTGCTTGGCATGATCTTCCTCATTGGCTGAATAAATGAGGATGTCGTCAATGAATATTACGACAAAGGAATCCAGCTCCCCCATGAAGATGGAGTTCATGAGGTACATGAAATACGCCGGCGCGTTCGTCAAGCCGAACGACATAACGGTATACTCATACAACCCGTACCGAGTGGAGAAGGCGGTCTTCGGGATATCTTTAGCCCAAATCTTAATCTGATGGTACCCGAGCCTCAGGTTAATCTTGGAGAATACCCGTGCACCAGCAAGCTGATCGAACAGGATATCAATCCGAGGCAGCGGGTACTTGTTCTTAATAGTGACAGCATTCAAGGGACGGTAATCCACGCAGAGGCGAAGTGAACTGTCCTTCTTGGTCACGAACAGAGCCGAGCAGCCCCAAGGTGAGGAGCTCGGACGAATGAAGCCCTTGTCCATCAACTCCTTCAATTGCTTCTTCAGCTCGGCCAATTCATTGGGTGGCATCCGATATGGCTGCCTGGAGACGGGAGCGGTACCGGGCTGAAGCTCCACCACGAATTCAATATCCCGATCGGGTGGCATCCCTGGTAATTCTGCTGGGAACACATCCGGGTACTCAGACACCACGGAAACTGACTCTATCTCCGCGATTTCGGCACCATTCAGGGAGCAAAGGGTGGTCGTGCCCTCGTCAAGAAGTAATGTTAGCCAACCGCCCTTCGGTCCCTTTAGCGAGATGGTGCGGCGAGAACAATCCAGGATGGCTTGTTGTCGCGTCATCCAGTTCATGCCCAAAATGACATCCATTCCACGAAGGTCAAGGAGTAGAAGGTTAACAGTGAAAGAAACCCTATGAACTTGCACCGACGCCTTCCTAACTACTTGATTCACCACCATCCTGGACCCCGGTGCCTCAATAAGAAATGGAGTGGCGCTGCTACTCACTCTCATCTGATGGTGCACAGCGAACTCTGTACGGACAAAGGAATGAGATGCCCCCGAGTCAAATAACACCCTCGCAGTAACCCCGTTGATGCACAACATACCCGTCAGCACGGCGTGGTCCTTTGGAATCTCCTCGGCACCGACATAGTTGACTCGGCCACGGGTTGGCGCAGGGAGTGGAGGCGGTGCAGTCATGACTGGAGGCCGTGGGGCGACGGAGTTGTTTCCCCACCTTGGAAATGGGCAGTCGCGGATGAAGTGCCCCGCACGCCCGCAGTTGTAGCACGGGCCCGGTCCAGAGCTCGCCACTACACGCACTCCCGGCTGTGGCTGCGGAGGTCGAGGAGTAGCAACAGGAGGTCGGGCTATCCCAACTGGCAGGGGAGGCGCAGGAAGTGGAGCCCTCGGCAGTGGAAGAGCAGTTCGAGCCCGTTGCGAACTGCCACCCGCTGAGAACTGCACTATCCTCTTCCGCTTCTTCTCCTCTTGGTGGTTCCTCATCTTGTGCTCAACGGCGATCGCCCGACTCACCAAGTCATTGAAATCGGCGAAGTCGCACACCGAGAGCCGGTCTTGCATCTTCGCCGTCAATCCATTCATGAAGCGGTTCTGTTTCTTCTCATCACTATCCACCTCCTCCGGCGCATACTGAGCCAGGTAGTTGAACTCTCGCGAGTAGTCCACCACAGTCTTGCTCAATTGCTTGAGGGTCAGAAACTGCCGCTTCTTGATATCCATGAGTCCTTTCGGGATGTAGTATGCCCGGAAGGCCTCACGGAACTCCGCCCAAGTCACCAACATTCGCAATAACCTGAGTTCTGGTCAGGCCCCTGGTTTTCGCCTGGATGGGCAGGGAACCTTGTGGTTCGGCCAGTGCATAGTTGTCCCGGATACGTGTGGCGCCAACCAATATGCCACAGGCAACTAACTGGGCTTGCCCCTAGTTCGTCGGCTCCTCCTGGAATTCTTCCTCCAAAGCTGGCATCGACTCTTCTTCAACTGATGTTGTATTGTGGCAAGGGTGAGTACTTGGTACTCAGCAAGTCATGCATAGAATGCAAACTAATACTCTATATGCATGGCTTTATTACAAAGATAGGCTGACAGGTATATCTGCAGTGAAGCAGCATGTGTAAATACCGTAATAAATTGGAAAGCAGTAAAACACTAATAAATAAGGTACTTTCACAATGGTTCCACAAGTAAGCATTCTTCCAGTCCTAAGTCCAATTCACCATTCCAAACCAACCATTTTCCAAAGCCAAGTTATTTTCATGAAAAGTCTAACCCTTGACTGTAATTCCTGAGCAATGTCCAATACCGCGGACTCGGCTATTCGAATAGATTTTACACTCTGCAGAGGTTATGCACTTTACCCACAAGATACAGTCAAACACCGCAAGGGCGAGTGTCCGTAACAAAGCCTTTTGGAAACCGCTAACATTACAAGTGAACCTCTCCGGTTTCTGCCATACACCATCCCTTCCCTTAACAAAGGCGAAGTATGGGACTGACATACCGTTGGATGGGTACCATGCCGCAGCCCTGGTACGCTCCCCTTTCCAAGCTACACAAAAGGTGTAGTTGACACCCCGGGGTATCACATGCAAGTTATTAGTAACTTAATCAACTAGGTCCGTCCCATTCCGGACATGTGGTTGCATGATTGACTCAGTTCAAAGGCTTGCAAGGTTAAATCCTTACGGTGACCAGGGCAAGACTACCCGAAGAACCAAATCAACTTTCCCGGTGACATACATGGCCCACCTGATCATTCTTGCCACATGCCCAAGTCTAAATATATTTATCAAACCCAGTTGATTACCATGCACCACGTGCCATCAACATCATCATCAATAACACATGACACTTTTCCAAAACAGGTTCCATACCTCATTAAGTGAATGTTAACATGTAATTGTCCAAAATCATGTCATTACTACGTGGCAGGGCTAAGCATACTACAAACATTCTAATTAACCCATGTTGGCAGTTTCATAGTGTCCAACTAAATAATCCACAGCTAGGGTGACAAGGGATCATGGCATACAATTATCTATATCAAGGTGGCATACAACAAATTGGCATTTAACTAATTCCCGGAATTAATTAAAGCATTTTCCAATTAAATTAGTATGCAATAATTTAAACCAAATTAATTTCAAAAGTGGGATCAATATAGTCAAAGCATAACTTGCCTTCAAAAAGTATTTATTCTTGGTCTTGAGCTGGCTCCTGGGTCAAAACTTCACCTTCGAAGCCTTCGGGCACTTCAACGTCTACTCGTAACGCGTGCAAATAGCAATAAATAAATGAACAGTAGATAAAAAGTATCCAAAAACTCAAATAAAGTTCATAAACAGAAATAACATAATTTTATGAATTTTTAGGAAATTGAATCGTCCAAATCGGAGTTAAAACGTTAAAGTTATAAGCGTTTAAAGTTTGAAAAATCATATAAATAATTATAAACAGAGAAAACTTATGTCCAAAAATTAAATAAAATTCACCATTGAGTATATCTCAATTTTATAAAAATTTAGAAATTTGAACCACCAAAATCGAAGTTAAAATGCAAAAGTTATAAGCGTTTGAAGTTTGAAAATTCAAATAAAATAATAAACCGAATTAATTCATTTATTTTTCTATTGAAAATTTCGAATAATGACGTCAGCATGACGTCAGCGTGGAAATTCAATTTTCACCGAATTATTTTTCTATTGAAAAATCAAAATATGACGTCACGCTTGCGTCAGCCGGTCCATGGACTCGGTCCACGGTTCGGCTCAGGTCCACCGTGGACTTGATCCACGGGCGTACGTGTCACTGACACATGGGACCCACCAGATGACATCATCTCGCTCTTCCGAAAGTCTCTGACAGCTGGGCCCCACTGTGACGTCAGCGGGTGACATCATGGTGCGTTGTAGGTGCCCCGGCCGACAAGCGGGCGGCATGTCGGCCGATGCCGCGACGCGCACGCGCCAGCGGCGTTACGGCTAGGGCACACGTGGCTTGATCTCGACATGTCTAGATTTCACGCGTTTGGATTAACCGCGGTTTATCTGGGCCGTACGATTTAGATCGGACGGTCCAGATCCGATCGAGTTTCACCGCGTCGAGGGGGTAACGCGGCATGTCCCGGCATGCGACACGCGGCGCGATCCTCACCGTTCGATCTCGATCGAACGGCCAAGAACGCCTCTAACGCTACCGTTCGGCTAACCCTAGCCGTACGATCTAGATCTAACGGCTGAGATCTAACCCTAGCTCAGTGCGGTTAAGGGCTACGTGGCTCAATCTACCGCGTTGGATATAGATCTAACGGTTGAAAATAGATCTAAAGATTAAAACGTGGAACTTACCCACGGGTGACATGGAGGAATCCTGGCCGTGTGATGGAGATCCGACGGCGGACGAAGCTCGGGGTCGGCGATGGCGTCGTGGTGGCTTGCGGCTGCCGGCGCTGGGGAAGATGACCAATGGCGCGGCGCTGCGGGGCTTCTCTGGCGAGGTGAGTGGTGCTCCTAGGCGCGTCTCATCACAACGGTTCCGGATCTGGGCTTGTTCACGGCGGAGGACGGCGGACGCGGCGAGAAACGGTGGAAAACCACGGCGGAGGTCAAATCCAACTACGGCGAGCTCTCGCGAGCACACGGCGGTGGCTTGATCTCGGCAGCTTAGGGCTACGGGTGCGCACGGAAGAGGGCTACACGTCAGGGGTGGCGGCACATTAAATAGGGGCCTCGGCTTTCGTGAAATCCGTGAAAACCGAGGTCCACACGCGGGCAGCGGCGGAGTCCGGCGAGGACTCAGACTGGGTGACGTGGACACATCCAGGGCGTCCACGTGCGCGCGATCGACGGCTCAGATTCGATCGGCGCGGTCGAGTCGTTTCCGGCTCTCACGTGGGCGACGTGGCGCAAAGGTGGCCGTTGGATCCCGATCCGACGGTCACGCGGCTAGGGTTTGGTTGGCACGGGCGCGACGCGCTTGGACCGAACCGCGTGGCACGACTGGCTCGGGTCGGACTCGGACGGAGGAATAGTAAAACCGACTCGACTTTTTCCAGCAATTTAATATTTAAAATATTCTCTAGAAATTCAAATAATCCAAGAAAAATAGCAAAATACTCAGAAAAATTCCAGAAAAATTCTAGAAAATATTTTAGGGCATTTGGAACTCAAATAAAATATTTCCAACAAAAATTTATTTAGAACTTTTATTTCTTTAATTATTCCTAAAAGAGAATAAATTGAAATTAAATCCAAATAAATTCCAAAAAATTCCAAAAATTCTCAATAATGCCAAATTTCATTTAAATTCATAAAAAGAAAAAATTGGGGTGTTACATGATATTTCATCTATGTTGAGACTGTGTGCACTAGCGTGATCTTGGACTAGTGCTGAATACACAGAGGTTCCGGATTTGCATATTCGGGTCCCGACAATCTACCACCCTTGGATGAGTCCCAAACCCTAGGGCACTTCACCAAGGGCTAGGATTAACCCACTCACTCCACCATGCAAAGAACACCCAAAACCCTACACACATAATGGGTTTTTTTGCACGATTTTCAAAGCATACTACTAGACCCGCTATCCTATCAACAAGACCGCGATCCAACGTCCCTCATTGATCCTTGCGGCATCTAGCTAGTATCATCCCCTTTCCTTATCTTCTTTGACTTGCCCGGACTCCATCTCTAGTCATCTTCTGGCGATCTCCAACCGTTTGGACCTCTAACGCACCTCGCCTAGTCCCGGTCATCATCTGCCTCACCATGACCTAGCACCGTCGTCCTGCAACCATCAAAGACAAGGAAAACCATCACATAGCATTGTCCAATAATATGCAATAATCATCACAAATACTCACAATTATTCATATCTCATTCATCAGTCGGTTCTACCGCCAGCCAAAGGGCGGTAGTACCAGAAGAGACCAACACAACCCAAATTGCTTCCTTTTGAATTCTGATTCAAATCAAACTCAAACATGAGCACACCTTGCTCAAATAAAGTCAAATACTCATCACAAATATGGATGGACCTCCACATGGTCCTTCATTCTCTTGCAAGAGCATGTCAAAGATGCGGTCGCATTTGGTTATGTCAAATGAATATTTGACTTTCGACTTAGTTTTAGTCAGCCTTAACCATGAACATATCAAAGGTTTCTTGTTACCTTTGACCCATTTGGCCACGTTTATGCCGGCTTCTTCATCATCAGATGAATCCTCTGACTCATATTCCACTAGATTAACTTTAGGTTTTTCCTTTTCTTTATTATTTTTGAACCTATCTTTAAACCCCTTGTTTTCGTAAAACCGACCTTCTTGGGCCGATACCCTGTGCACTAGGTGTCTTAAATCAGTGAACTCCTGCCCGCCGATTTTTTCTCGCAGAGGGGGAATCAAGCCCTGAAAGGCTAGATTGGCGAGCTGATTATCATGAAAAGTGACGCTAAAACATCGGTTTCATACTTCTCTGAACCTTTTGATGTACTCAGCCACTGACTCCCCGAACTTCTGCCGCGCGGAGCTTAGATCGGAGATCCGTAACTCCAAACTTTTGCAGAAGAAGTATTCATGGAATCGGCTATCCAAATCGGCCCAGGTATTGACCGAGTTGGGTGGCAGAGTGGTGAACCTTGTGAACGCGGCTCCAGACAAGGATAACGGGAATAATTTTATTTTGAGCCCGTCATAATGTGCCGCCTCCCCGCATTGTACTATGAAGCGGCCGATGTGTTCCATGGTGGTGGTTGCGTCATCCCCTGAGAACTTGACAAAGTCAGGAATCCGATACCCGTTAGGATATGGGATCCTATCAATATTGTCAGGGTAAGGTTTTCTGTAGCCGAGAGTTCTCCCTCTCGGCTGGATGCCGAACTGGTCTCGTAGGATGTTTGTGATTGCGTCCATCCATTCGGCTTCCCTGGGTGGTGCGATCGGCGGCGGGAGTGCTGGTCGGCCTAAACCGTGTCGATGCCCCCCAAGTGCAAACTCGGGTGCTTCATGATGTTGCCCCCCGAGTGTAAACTCAGGCATGTCGTGGCGGTGCCCCTCGAACGGGAGCTCGGTCTGAACTTGACGCTGCCCCCCGAGTGTAAACTCGATCGTGCCATCGGTCTGTGCTGTTGGCGATTCTGTCCTGCCTCCTGATCGATGACTTGATGCCGTGCAAACTCTAGTTGCGGTATGAAAGGCTCTGTGTACGCAACCACTCGATGCGAGAACCGCACGTTTGATTCCGGATTAACCATGGCATCTATCTTGGCGCCGTCGGTGTGGGCGTAGTATTGCCTGACTTCGCTTGTCCCAAGATCCCTAGGCAAGGTGATGGTCGGCTGTGGTGGTGTAGGTGTCATAATCACAGGCGATGGCTTATTTTCAACCATCGGCTTTAGCACCTGTATCCCAGGGTCGATTGAGTAGACCGGGTACGTAGGGAGAGCCTGTGGTGGATCAAATAGCATTTTGGTTGCTACAAGCTCTTGCGCTACTTCCTTCACGCTGTTAGATATCAACGGCTTGAGTGTAGTAACTAAAGTCGATGACTGATTTAGCAACGCGTGATTGATAGACTGGTTAATCATTTTTGATAAATCTGCTTGTACAGGTATGTATCGGCTTACCCTGGATTCGTTGTCGGTGCTTGGGACGATGGCCCCGAACGAGTCAACCGTTGGCAGAGCCATCTTCTGGGTCACACCGCGTTGGGTCTTCTGGAAGCAGTTTAGCATCAACTTCTCAAACACTGCTTTCTAATCTTCAATCTCTTGGCGTTGTTCTGGCGTTAAATCGGCCAAAGTCGGCGCGATTATTGTGTCGATGTTGACGTCAGTAGGAGCGACAGTCTTTCCTGATGACATCATCATTGTTTCTTCGTGTCCCACTGGGCGTGCTAAAGGTGTGTTGACACTAAAAAACGTGGTGTTGGATCGATCACCAGCAACACACGAGAACGTCGGGTTTAAAGATCGCGAGCGTGCCAGCCGATTTGATCGCGCAATCGGCAAGAGACGTATCTTCAGACGATGATCGCTCTCGGAAGAACGATCGGTGCCTTGATGGTAAGGTGATCTTCACCGGCTTGGAGACGAACCAACTTGGACCGGATAACTGGGCCTAATTGACTCTTTCGAATCAATCAGAAAGGGTAAAAGCCTACTTCTCCAAAAAAGGCAATGCGCAACAAGATCGGAAGAAATGAGAGCTTGATAGGGCGTAATGCAGCAAAGATCAACAACTGGCGATGCACAACTCATATTGATCAAAGTGTATTATAGAGGAAAGATTACAATGCTACGAAGACTACTCCTAGTGCAAGAAAGGTAAAAGTATTGGTAAATTGATTGGTTGTTTGAATGTGTTTCTTCTCTCTATGCAGCACGTCGCATTTTATAGTCGGCCTAACCTTGATCGTAACCATCACGGACTTCTTCAATCGTATCGGCTTCAATCTTGTCTTTCTATCTTGATCACAATCGTATCTAATCCAAGTTGTACTGGCTTCGGTTTCTTTCCGTTAGTGCCTTATATGATCATGCCCTTTCCGATACGACTCCGGTCCCACCGCTTTCTGCCAATCTGGTTCGCGCCATCTCCAGACTCGTGCCACAGCTGGACCTGTCTCGGTCGGTCAAATTTAGGTGCAACAGGTAGTAAACAGATTGTATGTTCAAATCCATCTGGTAGATATGCAAATCTTGCACAAAGTGAGCTACTAATATATTGAATCTTATATGTGAGATGCTAATTAGGTTAGTATCGAATAACTAAATATGGGATATATACGCGCAACAGAAAGTCAAAGATCATGTCGTATGCTCCAAGTATCTAGAGCCATATTCCTGTGGGATAAGATAATAACGGATGGAGTATCTCTATATCTGGAAGGACTCGATTTTGCTCCCATAACGAGGAGACCAACCCAAGTATTCCAGCTAGCATTACCTTACGTGGATCCCGGGAACAAGGATCCCCAATCAGGCACGACTCGGAGTCCTCATCCAACGATGTCTCCAGAAGATAGGACACCCGGTTATAAAAAGAGGAGATACACGAAGAAAGGGGACCAGAACCTAAGCAAAGACAAGACTAAGCCAGAGAAGAACATCTGCTAGGCCGTAGTTGAGAGAATAGATCTATCTTTAGCCTCCTGTCTCAATTGTAACAAGAGCTAGGCCCCTCATAATCTGTATTTCACCTCTATCGATCTGATAGTGCAAACCACAGGAGTAGGGTGTTACTCGATCAAGAGGCCCGAACCTGTTTAAATTGTGTGTCGCCTGTTCTATTGATCCTACGATCCCCGAAGGTACCCGTTTACAAATTTACCATCGATTTCATAACCTTCTATAGTTGGTGCGCCAGGTAGGGGCCTTCAACTGTTTTACAGATCAATCACGACAATGGCTAGCACTTTCCGTGGAGTCAGCAATAGTTCCAGCAGCGCCATCGATTCCAACACCTTCATCGACCAAGTCCCAGCCGTCGGATCCCATATTGCATTCGGAACAATGCTCTACCAATGGGGACCCAAAGGCGTGCTCAGTCATGTCGGTGTCCTCGAATCCCGCTCTTGGGATCCAAGTCGAGTAGTGTCATTTCTCGATTTTGATCCTATGGGAGACAATATCTTAAAGGGCATCGAAACAGATAGCGACAGCTCTAGCAGCAGCAGAGATTGCGGCAACCACGGCAGTAGAAATAAGACCAATCGCTATGTATATGTGGCTAGAAATGATAATGCCACCTCTGCGGAGAATTCTCCAGAGAAGATTGCCCGAGCAGAAGCTGTGGGCAACCTAAGACTCCAAGCCCCTTTGGAGATACCTGTGGACCCACTAGCCCCAGGCACGATGGACCATCGGCGAGATGCTAATGCCATGATGGCTACTGGGACAACGGCAAATCTGGCAAAGTATTTCGATCAGATCAACCTGATGACGCCTCACCCGATGTAGAGCTGGCCTTGGATGGCAGCAATTATCTGACATAGGAGATGGATCTAAAGATAAATTTGATGGGTAGAGGATTTGGTGCAATCATCACTGAACCTCAACAAAATGATCCGAAAATTTCAAAAGCCTCAAAATATGCAGCCCTGCATTTTATTCGGCATCACCTCTAATCAGACCTAAAAACTGAGTACTTGATAGAAGAAAATCCACTTCAATTGTGGAACTCCATAAAAGAGAGGTACAATCAATAGAGGTTGGTCATGTTACAAGAAGCTCAACAAGAATGGTTACTTATACGTTTCTAGGACTTTAAGTCCGTGGCAGCATATAATTTAGCAATACATAAAATAAATTCCAAGCTGAAATTTTATGACAATAGAGTTGGTAATGCCGAACTAAAAGAAAAACATTGTGCACTTTTCATCCTTTTATGCGTATACTTAACACCAATATCACCAAAAGATGTATACATAGTACTCTGAGTTGATTTGTACTCTGCTTCAAGCAGAGAAATATGATGAAATTAGTATGAAAAATTATAATACTTGCCCTACAGGGGCAATGGCAGTGCCTGAAGCACATGCTAATGCTAAAGGAGCTAGCAGTAGCCATGAGCATAAGAGGCACCATAAAAAAAAAGGGGAAAGTGGCAATGCAATGATATGCAGAAATTCAAAGGCAAAGGATATTGCAAGGGAAAATTTTAAGACAAAATTTTCTAAGGAAAAATCCATAAACTTGACTGAACGTTAGTCCAGCTTCTGCCATGAATTGGTCAGGCTACAACTGCTCCGCACTGGCCTGTGACTTCTTCGACTTCTTTGTCGCTTTTATTATTGTGCGCTCGTAGTCCGAGGACAACTTCTTCGGGGAAGCTGGTCTTCTCGATAAATATCGGAATCGTGTATCGGTGATAAATAGATGACATATCAAACAAATTCAGTGTGCGTCCAACGGACAGAGTTTGAGGAATGGAGAGTTCGGCTTAAGTGCTTTTCTTGTGCTTTACATCGTGCTTGCAAAGTGACTATTAATGCTTGATATGAATAGTTGACTGAACTGAAGAGTGAAGACACGCCTTGGTGGGCAACGTCGCTTTAGGCCTACTTTGCACGCATGCATATTGATTAAAAATTGTGAGAGTAAATGATCAGCTGCTGCCCATTCCAAAACCAAGGGCTACGTACGGCGAAGTCGCGGTTACCGACGACAAGGAAGAAGCAGCAGGAGGAAGACTTTTGGTTGAGGTTGAGAGTGAATGATGATCAGCAGCTGCCCATTCCAAAGCCACGAATAGCGGACTGGGCTAAAAACTCTGATAGTCCGGCGAAATGCTAAGTATTTTAGGGTGAGTTTGGTTGTCGTACCAAGTGGTATATGTATGAGATAGTTTAAAAAAAAAGTCATACATGCATTTAGTTACTTGAATGAAACCATCCCATCTTGGATCAAGTGATACAAATTTAAGGAATATTCTCCCTAGATACTAAATCATCTCATTCACCCAAAATAATAGAACCAAATGGTACAGGACCGTTCTATCCCATTCAACCTCATCCCATGAACCAAACATAGTGTTCTTCGGGATCTTATGTACTGGAGCCAAGGTTCCAAATCCAGGCGAAATTTCAGAAATTTTGGCCGAGATTTCAGATTTCGGATCCCTCAAGATCTTGATGACTGTATTACTGTTTCAGAGGGCATGGCTAGCAGTTCCTAAGGCTAGCCAAAATGCTGATTTTTTATTTTTCGGTCTGGCATTTTTTGTGTCGGTTCTTACACTGATATGTGAAATATGTGTGTCGGTTCTTTTTGGGAACCGACATTGATATATTGACTATTTGTGTCGGTGCTTGGTGGGAACCGACACTGATATGTTGACTATTTGTGTTGATTCTTTCTTGGAACCGACACTGATGTGTTAACTATTTGTGTCAGTTAATAGGAACCGACACTGATAGTACAACTATTGGTGTCAGATCATATTTAGAACCGACACTAATAATGTTATTTGTGTCAGTTTTTAAACCAACACTGATAATTCCCGATTATCACTGTCGGTACATCTGTGTCAGTTTGAACATCAACACTAATGTCAGTTCTGAACCGACATAAATGAGCTTGTCTGTAGTAGTGACTACTACAGAAATGGTCATCTGGGTCAGTTTTGGTGGCAATACAAAGTCCTTAGACAGTGATGACAAACGGCTATCGTGGCTGGTTTTCACCCAATAGAGGTATAGCATCATCTGGGCCGACCTAGAAGACCAATTATCTTTATCAGTTCTTAGCGTGGAACCGATAGAGATAATTCAAGAATCTCTATCGGTTCCATGCTAAGAACCGATAGAGATGTTCTCCGGATCTTTATTGGTTCTGAGCATGGAACCGATAGAGATTCCTGAATTATCTAGAATAGCACCAGGAATTCATCGATTGACATTATATGCACAATTGACAAATTTATAGTATATTAACAAATTTAAAGTATGCTCACACTATATTCACATCCACAGTATACTCATAGATTGACAAATTCACAGTATATTCACATTCACAGTATATTCACAGAATGACAGTGTTAATTTATGGATACATACTCAATGCAGAAATCGATAGCACAATCCTTTAACATAACTCTCCTTAGGCAGCCTTGTACTGAATAGAAGCCTTTTCCTTGTAGAACTTATTGGCACAAGAGCCATCAATCTAAAACAGGATAAATTTTCGGTCTTTCATATCATTTTTATAACCAACTTTTGTCTAAAGTATTTCCTATTAGGTTACAAGGATACAATAAACTAGTTCAAATAGTACTTACATGATCACCTAAGCAATGAAATGCATAAAGTAATTGCAATGTTATTACATTCATCCACTCCCATGAAGTATTGTTGTTTTGAGAAGCATCCAACACAGCCTTGTATGCAGGGTCGGACCTAGGGCCTTTTATTTACTCCTGTTAGACCACGCCTCAGTTTTTCTATCATCATCGCATCAGATCCATTTAGCGACGAAGAATGAGGGGACAAAATATATACATGAGAGTATTTAGATGACATGGAAGAGTATATAGTCATCATTTATCCCTACTATTGTACATGCTCTAATGGCCCAAACAGTTGGATCTACTTATTTGAGAAGTCCATTTTAGGCCTTACATATTTTGACTATATAGAATTATAGCAATACATTTCTCTTCTAGGTTAATACGATATTAAGAACAAATATTTCAAACTAATCCCAATTATCAATTCTATGCTAATTACATAATTCAAAGCTAGCAAAACCGACATAACCAAAATGATAAAGTAGCTCATAAAATTTATGTTGACTAAGCAATGAATCATGTATCCTTAGCAAATTAATAAATAATTGAATGTTAAAATGCTCTCAAATATCGGGCTACTGAAGGATAAACCTTCAGCCTCCTCGCCACAAGGTGTAGGACTACTAGAGAATTATTCTTTTACCTCCACTGCACCTAGGGTCAAATAATCACAAGTTGAACTAAACAATTAACTAAGCAAATAAGGCTTTGAACTCTTACATTCCAAAATTATGCACTATAAAGTATTTTAGAATCAATTTCACTATTCAATTGATCAAAAATCATATTATGAGTAGTTTGGCCAGTAGGTACATGTTGACGATTGGGAAACGGGTCCCCGCCGAGCTTACTTGTTGAATGATGGATCAACACGGGCCCCTTTTTCGATGAAGGGTTTGCATCTGAAAAATGCTCATGAGGGAAAAGGATACTCGGAAAGTGGACCAAGGGGTTTATACTGGTTCGGGCCTCTCACTGCTGAGATAATAACCCTACTCTAGTGGTTTTTGCTATTATTGTGGAACTCATATAGAATATCTATGTATCTTGCTTACTGGTTGTCACGGATGTGTTCACGCATGTCTCTGTATTCTCACGTGACCGTCTATTCTCACGTCATCATCCCCTTATCAATTTGTCCGGGGAGTATTTATAGCTTACAAAATATTTATCATAACTCCGAATAATGCGCATTTGACTGCATTAATTGTGGCTGCAACTGAAGCCTTGATTCTCTCCACGTTCCCGTCGTGGACGTAACAGCCCCAGATCGTAGCGTAATTATCGTTATTTGAACGTCATGGGATGAACATGACCTTCCGACCATACTCGAGGAGTTTTCCAGTTCTGTCCGGTGTTTTCGAGCTCTCATGTTCGTGGGCGAGCCTGGGCCAAGCATAGGTGCTCGTGGATGAGCATGGGTGCTCGTGGCCGAGTACTGAACCTAGTCCGATCGGGCGAACCAGTCAACTAGATCATTCGAAGGTTCTCCTTTGGGACTTCATCCGAGGGCATGCATGGTCGGCCAAAACTGGCTTCAGGGGTATCACAGTGCTCATGGGCATTATCTAATCCCCGACAGCTAACCCCCGAGGCTCAAGTGGAAAACTACTTGGTGGGGCCATCCCCTTAAACCTACAGACTCAATGGATGGATTGGAATCTTACAACAAAGCGCTACTGCAGCATCCGAGCATGCCTCGCTCGTAGACGAGTATGGTTGGGAGAAATTGAGCGTCCAACTTGGCCTCCGATCAAGGGAAGCTCAGGTAAGAGAATATAGAAGGTCGTCCTGATTCCTTCTCCGGGAAGCCTCACGGTAATGGTGCGGATAATTTTTTGGGAATCGCAACATTAATGGGCAATTTCGGAAGTTGTGTCCACAAGTCGGCTCGTGAGTGGCAAGACACTCTTCACCTGCACCAGAGATTTTATGGCTTCTCGAGTCCGGTGGTGGGAAACTTTTCATCTACATTTTACCTTCGAGGCTTTAGGAATTCCCAAGTCTTATATTTAAGCGGTGGTGAGGAACCCTTCACCTACATTCTGCATATAAGACTTAAGAAATCTTTTAAGTCTCGTGCTTTTTGTACTTGCATCTTCTTCTTCCACCGCATCCATGACGAAGTTCGAAGCAAGCAAGATGAGCAAGGAGAGGCTTTGCGTGCTCGTGGAGCTCGGCTACCTCGACGAGGAGTCATGGTGGGCTCTCGATGACGAGGAGGCCCCGGAGCCATAGGAGGGAGAGATCATCTCCTGCGTGCTCTACTCTGTCAACATGTTATGAATGCCCAAAAGTGACTTTCTTGAATCCGTACTCACCAAGTGCGAGTGCGAGATTTCCAACCTCAACCCCAACTCCATCCTCGTCTTGGCGATCTTCTCGCACCTTTGTGAGGGATACATGGGCGCCGTGCCCACGATAAGCCTCTTCTTTCATTTCTACTCCTTGTTCCGCATAGGTGGGACTTATCCTGCCAGTTACATCTATTTTCATCTTCGGTCTAACCGACCATATGAGTACCCGAGCTTCACGCTCAAGGACTCAGTGTTAGGCTAGACCGACCACTGGTTCTACTTGAAGAGGGCAAAGGGAAGTTCCGTCTGCTACACCGGAGCGGTGGCTCCAGACGTCGAGACGTCGCGCCCCCCGTGCAAGCTGAGAGGAGTGAGTGCTGATGTCAATCAACGAGCTCCAGAACCTGGGGCTCATTGGTTAGGACATCGCCCGGGACTTTCTCAGGAACCGGGTGGCGCCACTGAGGAGGGAGCATCCCTTCTTCAAGATCACAAGGTGGCAAGATCTCACCTGTGAAGCTGACATGGATAAGTCCCCGGAACCAAGCAAATTACTTTCTACCTATTTGAAATATATTACTCGTTCTTACATCTTGCCTTGGTTGGATCGTAGCCCCAAGCAAGGGTTGGGTCGAGAAGCGGGTTGCCGAGATGTTCGGCACCCTAAAGGGCAAGGAGCTCAAGGTCGGGCAGTAAGTCCCGAGCAACGTGCTTGATCGTGGCGAGGCGGTAAGTAAACGAGCAAATCATGCTCGGGGAATAGCATCCCAAGCACTCCTGATGTTCCTTGTTTCTTTTGTCAAGAGAAGGTCACCCTTGAAGTCACAGTGGCCGAGATAAAGCCACTGACGGGTGACCCTAGGGACCTTCTCCCCGGCGTCAAAACCAAAAGGGTGGCGGGACGCAAGCGGCGCGTGCCACCACCTCCACCGTCCCCTCCCAAGCACATCAAGAAGCGGGCAGCCCCGAGCAGGAGCCCTCCTCAACGGCATTTGGAATATGCCGAGAAGGTGAAGGTAAAGGAGCTGAAATTATGGATGACAGAGCATACCAGGAAAATCCAGACTTGATGGTTCGTCTGCACTAGCTCGTAGAGGAGGCGAAGAAGAAGGCGAAGGCGATGGCGGAGGGCCCCGCGGAGAAGGTGCAACTGGAAGGGAAGATCGCCACCCTACAGGCCGAGCTCACGTGGGTGACCTCGAGCTCGGTGGCTGAGGAGCCCAAGGAGGAGGAAGAAAACCAGGCGCCTTTGATCCCGAGGCGCCAGAGGTCGCCGGGCGCATCGTCGGGGCGCCCGGTGAGGACTTTGCAGGGGGTTGGCCTAGGCGAGGTCGACCACAAGGTGACAAAGGTCGATCATGCAACTGTGGAGATGGCCAAGCTCTTGGCCACAGCCCAATCTTCTGTAGCGAAGTCCGAAGACCCCAAGGACAAAGGCGGGAAGCTCGATGAAGGTAACTTGTTCTTTCTTTCCACTTTTTCCCCTTTTGAATACCGAGCTAACCCCACACTGCTGTCGTGGGTGAAATAGTTAGTAGGAAAGCTTTGGATTTTGGATGCCTAGCTGATGAAATACTCCAATCTGTAATAACACAAGAACTTGCCCGCGCCGCCGAGATCATCATGGCCGAGGGTGCCATGGTCGAGGCGCCTCACGCCCTAGGGGAACTTGCTCTCCAGGAAGGCCAGCAGCTCGAGGCTCTAAAGCCGAGCATGGCTGAAGGCCAGGACCGCTCCCCGAGCAAGGAGGTTGCTCAGGAGTTGGGCCCTGTTGCCCCGGGGAAAGTGCATCCCCAGGAGGATCCTACTCTGGTGAAAACTACCCTGCCAGAGCAGTCCCTTTCACCGCCAAGCATTACAGATGCTCGGGGTCAAGAGGAAGATAGGGTGCCCCGAGCGAAGTGCCTGCTTGGAGGGAAGATGAATTGTCTCCACCGAAGGCTGCTGCGGAAAGTCCTGCAAACCTTCGGTCGGAGGAGGTCCTTCAGGAAGTTCGGGAGAACTTGCACGACCACCTTCGCTGGGTAAGGCTTCTTATTTTATAATGTCTTTTCCTTTTATAATGAGCAAGAGCTAACGCATTCTTCCTTGCAGGTGCTCGATGCGGCCATGGTTGACTTCGAGGTAACGAACGTATCTCCCGAGACCCTGGCCAAGCACAGCGCTAAGTAAAATGCTAAAATAGCGGAGCTCAAGAAAAAGCTAGACAAGCTGAAGTCTTTAGATGAGGAGATGCGACGCAAGGCCAAGGAGTTTGCCATGGACTACAAGAAACAACTCTTCCAAAGCGAGTTGGCTAAGTTGGTCTTGGAGAAGAAAGCGGAAGAGCTGGAGAACAAGGTGGAGGAGCTAAGCCAAGCTGCACGGGAGGCCACCGAGTTGGCCAACCAGCACAAAAAAGAGGCAAAGCGACTCCACCAAGGAGCAAGTGAGGGGCGCGTGGCTCGGTGGTGAGTCCTCGACCTTGAGACCGAGCTTGACACAGTGAGGGAAGAACTCACGGTCTTCCAAGATGCAAAGCTTGGAGGGACTTAGCCGTCACTGTAAAAAATTCACATGTAGTTGTTTTGAATGAATGGAAGGAAACCTTCGAATAAATGACTTATCTTCTTTTTTCTCTTGCCTTCTTTTTTTCTCTAATCGTTTCTTGCTTATCGTCGACAATTGTCCTGAACAAACAAGGCAAAACGAGCAGAATGAAGACATATACTCAAATAGTAAAGGACAAAAATATATATGAGTACGCGATTTTTAGAAAAACATGATAGTTCGTCCCTACTAAGCCCCCGCTATGAACGAAGGTCGTGTGCCTAAGTTGTGAGCACGAGCTTGTTCATAGGAGAGTTAGAAAAAATTGTGTAGGCCTTTCACATAACGACCCAACACCATTTCTCCGAGTTGCGAGCATGGGTCAGGTCGAGAGAATATGCGTGCGGCTTCATCCCTCACCCCCGAGCGCCATGGCCCATGCCCCTAAGTTCCAAGCATGATTTCGACGAGGACAGGAAAGTCATGCAATTTCTCGACATCTCGCATAACGACCAGGTGCGGGCGAATTGAACTAGGACTCTGGACCAGCCGAGAGGGTGTCTATATGCGATTGTGACTTGCAGCGAAGTACTACTGCAAGCGATAATCGGCTTATGTACACTAAGGCCTCCAGAGATGAGTTTAGTGATCCGATGCTGGTCGTTGCGCTTTGGTTGTTCTTGCGCACGCTAGTCAAACCTTAGAAAAATGCGATTGGAGTGAATGTTCTTGGCCGCGCATGCTCATCCCATCATCAAGATCGTGAGAAGAAGAGTGTGCCCTTGTGCGAGGCTGGGTCAGCTTACCAATAGGCAGGGACTTCGAAGACATTCACAAATCTTGGGAAGAATGAAAATCACGGCGGCGAAAGAACCGAATTTTATAGAAAAACTCATTTAGCTTGCATAAAACAAATAGCAATGAAAAGCTAGACAAAAAACGTACGTAGTTGATCGATGTTTCAAGTGCTGGCGAGCTCTCGACCATCCTCCATCACTAGGCGAACAGCCCCCGGGCGTGTTACTGAAACGACCATGTATGGACCCTCCCACATGGGGGTTAGCTTGTTAGTTTTCGATAAACTTGAACTCGACGTAGGATGAGATCGCCAACTTGTAGGGTCCTTGGTCGAACCGATTTAGCCGCGTGCCTACGAAGAGCTTGTAGGTAAACTGCGAATTGGAGCAGAGCCCATTCACGTGTTGCCTCGGCGAGGTCTAGGTCTAGGAGACGCTCGCTCTCCTGGTCAATGTCGTCGACCAGGTGCACTCTTGGGGAACCCAGCATGATTTCGGCGGGCAAGATGACCTCTGCACCGTAGACGAGCTGGAAGGGAGTTTCACCCGTAGCTCGACTCGTCGTAGTGCGAACCGACCAAAGGATGGAAGGAAGCTCGTCCACCCACTCTTGTCCATGTTGACTGAGGTTTTTTGAAAACTCTTTATTTGATTCCGTGGATTATTTTCCCATTTGCTCACTCGACCGCTCCATTACTCCGCGGATGTGCCATGGAGGCGAAGCAGACCTTTGTCCCAATGCCTTCGCAATAGGCTTGAAACAATTCACTGGTGAACTGGGTGCTATTGTCCATGATGAGGCGATTGGGAATGCCACAGCGCGTCACCACGTTATTGCAAAAGAACCTCCTGGCTGCCTGAGCTGAATTGGTCGACACGGGTTTGGCTTTGATCCACTTAATGAAAGTATCGATAGCCATGAGCACATACTTGCAACCCTTCTGGCTTCAGGAAAAAGGTCCGAGTATATCGACCCCCCAAACCGGGAATGGCCACGATAAAGGAATAGTTTGAAGCACGTATGCCAGCTGATGGACCTTATGAGCATAAAACTGGCATGCTTGGCGAGTGGTCATGATCGAACGAGCATCCGCTAAGGCCATTGGCCAATAGTAACCCAATCAGAAGGCCTTGCTCACTAGTGTTCTGAAAGACGAGTGAGCTCTTCATATCCCTTTATGGATATCTCTAAGAAGGTATTTGCCCTCTTCTTGAGAGATGCACCTGGAGAGGACTCCTAGTGCTCCTTTGCGCTATAAGGCGCCTTCGATCAATTTGTAAGGAAAGGATCGCCTTATAAGCCGAGAACGCTCAGCTTCTTCCTCGGGCGGTGTCCCTTGTGCGAGGTATTAAACGAATGGCGTCATCCAATTCGCACCATGCTTGAGAAGAGAGACATTACCGCACACCCTTAATACCTCCTCTACAGAGGGAATGGAGGACTTGTGTTAGTGCTTGACAAGCACTCCTGCTAAAGCAAAAATTTGAGAGGAACCGACCTTTGAAAGTTGATCGGCCAGGGAATTGTCCTTCCTGAGGATGTAGAGTACCTCGAAATTCTTGAAGTACTTCTCCATCTTCCTCACCTCAATCAGGTAAAGCGCCATTGAGTTATCGGAACACTGATACTCCTTGTTGACCTAATTAATGACCAACTGTGGATCTCCTTTCACAGTAAGTCATTGGACTCCATGCGCTTTGCATGCCCGTGTAGGCAATCTCACGAGAGTGGGAAGAGAAAAAAATACTGAGATAGGCACTCCACGGGAGTACAAGTTGGACCTTGTATGAAAAAGGATGGGGCGGGAACCCGTATGGAAAAGGACAGGGCATGAGTGGTTCAACGACAGGTGGTCACTCTTATATACCAGTATATGTTAAAGAGAGAAATAGACATGTGCATGAGTATCTGCATTTCAATAAAGGAAGGCGCAAATAACATTGGGTAATATGAAGAATGATGTGAATGAGCTAATGATATGGCAAAATTGTTAATGTTTATTATTTTGTTATATATTTGCTGAGTCGTAGAATCATCTTTGCTTATTTTAATGTTTTGGGTAATCATTGAAGACTACATATATGGGATGGGAGTAGCGTCATTGTGTTACTCGTTACATCATCTTCCACAAATACCTAGTTTTACGGTTTACTCATGTAATAAAATATTTAGCCAATTTAGTTGATGGACTTCCATCAACGTAGTAATGGTTATATGAACTTAGTCAGTTTTATATTAAATGGAAAGTTTGGTTGCTTATCTATTATTTATTTATCCTTGTTTTTCGTCATCGCCAAAAGATAAAGATGCTCCTGGATGCATGTGATCCATGAGTACCCAAGTGCGAAGACTCGGGCATTCCCGAACACGTGGACTCAGATGTGCTTGGTCATGTGGTTCCAAAGTTACTACTGTTGTTGTTCTTGTTCATGTTATTATGCAATTTCTGATTAGAATTGTTAAATAGCGATGCTAATTGATTAGGGAAGATTGCTGGAATTATTATTATTAAAATCATGGTTAAAATGATTAAAAAAAAGTAGGATATGGTAATATTTTGAGCAGTTGAAATGCTAGGGTGTTACGAAAATGTAGTAGCTTTATTCATTTAAAGCGTTTTAAGTCTACATGCATATCGGACAGACATGTCGGCCCGTTTCCTAAGATCATGCGAACTTGGCCAAATTTTGAGCTTCAGAATTGGATCCCTGCCTTCATGCTTAAACTCCACGTTCTGCAATTGTCGTTACCGGGCTTCAAATTCAATATCATTGATCATGATATAAAAAACGGCATCGAGCCCTGAACTTGATGTTTTGAATTGCCTCCAAACAATCGGATGCTACAACAAACCTTCTGAATGTTGCAGTCAGGGGCAGATCTGGTAATTAGAACATAGGTGTACAAATATACACCCAAAAAATTTAGCAAAAAAATCAGTATGTAATAGATATATTACTTGTCTATACTAAAAAAAATATATGTTAAAAATACGAAATTAAATGTTTCTACCGGTCCAACCCACTCCAATCGCAATCCACTGACTCGATGGACCCACAACCTAGCCCAACCTCGTTTGTGCCGCAGAAGCGCGGAGGGCTGACGGGGCGACGAGGGGAGCACCGGAGCGGTGGAGAGCGAAGGCTGGTCCAGGCATCTAGATCCATGGACAATTCCGACCACCAGGGCTACCTACGCAGTGGCGACGCGGGGGAGTAGGGGAGCGCCGGACCTCTTTGGCGTCTTTGGCTCTTTCACTGCTCTGCTTCATCGTCCTGAGCTCGAGTTCTATAGCTGATTCATTTGGCCGACAGATTGTTTTGTCTTGTCGCTAACTCATTTGGTCAGCAGAATGATGTGACTCATGGAGACTGAGTTTTTTTCGTCGGTTCATTTAGCGATGGTGGTGTATTTTTGTAATTGTTTTTTTATTACTTTTGTAACATTGTTTAAAAAAATTCACCATATTGCACTCTTTTCTGACTCTGCTGGGATTGAGTGAGGCAACCACTAAGCAAAAACTCTAAAGAATTTTTTTTTTCAAATAATACTATTTATAATCAAAATTGCAAAAGTAAACGTTGGGATAACGAAATTACAGAAATGTATCTCTGTCGCCCTTTAGTTCGGCGACAGAAGTATATCGTCAAACCAAGGGGCGACAAAATAATATATCGCCTTTCAAATGGGCGACTTAGTAATGTCGCCATGTAAAGCGGCGACATAATAATTGTCGTCGTATGGATAGGCAACAAAAGCTTGTCGCCCATTAAATGGGCGACAAAGACCCAGGAAATTATGAAAAAATTTTGAAGTAATATTTAATTCATTATATTGTGCAATAATTCATATTGGATGCTAGGAACCTCGGGAAATTATGAAAAAATTTATAAATTTTTATTACGCTATAAGGATTCAAAATATATGAAAAAAGTAGTATGTTTCATGCAAATTTAAAATGTTAAAATCAGTTTTATGAAAAGGTCATTTTAGGTATTATGAATAGACTATATAAACCATGGCTCAAAAAATTATGAAAAAATTGCTTATAACATATTCATATGGTGTTGGCTGCCCTAAGTATTATTGTTACCGTTAACTTTTAAGCCTTTTCAGCAGCCTATAAAATATCACGTCTAAATGTAATTTTTTGCAAGAATACTGCAGATTTGCTATTTGATATATGGAGTACCATATTGAGGAAAAATATTTTATTTAGACCTTCCTTTGCTACAAAAATATACTGCCACAATAACCCTAAGTATTATTGTCAACGTTGAATTTTAACCCTTTTTAGCAGCCCATAAAATATCACGTTTAGATGTAATATTTTGCAAGAATACTGCAAATTTGCTATTTGATATATGGAGTACCATATTCAGGAAAAATATTTTATTTACACCTTTCTTTGCTACAAAAATATACTGCCACAATAACCCTAAGTATTATTGTCAATGCTAACTTTTAAGCCTTTTCAGCAGCCCATAAAATATCACGTTTAGATGTAATATTTTGCAAGAATATTGCATATTTACTATTTGATATATGGAGTACCATATTCAGGAAAAATATTTTATTTAAACGCAGAAATAACGACATTGAAACGCAGAGCCCTTCTAGTGAACCAAATAACGGAAACAACATAACATTACAGCATAGGAAGCAACATAACATTACAGCATAGAAAACAACATAACATTACGGCAACGATGTAACATAACATTACAACATTCATTCTATGGCCATGGTTGTCGGAATAGACGCTCTAAAATAGGACAGAAGTATATTGGTTCCGGCCGGGGTATTACCGACGGATCCGGCAGAGGGCTCAGGACAATATCATCGTCATCGTCATCATTCGGAGGACTCCTAGGACGGACGGTTCGTGGCCTAGGTGGCATGAAATCGTCGTCATCGTCGTCATTTTTATGGCTAGGAGCTGGCCCTCTGGTTGAACGACCTCTTGCATTATTGGTTGGAAGGGTCGTGCTTGAACGTCGAGGTGGTGGTGACACGAAATCATCGTCATCGTCGTAGTCGTCATTTCGAAAGTTAGGAGCAGGCCCTCTTTCTACTGCAACAGTTCTGGGTGGACGTCTACCCCTCCGGTTATATCCTCTTCTGCGTCTTCTGAGCGAACCAAGCATCACACCCCCTCCAAATAGCATATACATCTCAAAGAAATGTGGGATATCTTTGTTCAGCAACTCTTCATCCTAGGGGAATGACTAGCACACAAGACGAGCATACGAATCAATGAACTTATGGATAACGCTACAAATATTAGTAGGGTGAATAGATAGGAAATAACTAACCCTAATATGCTCTGCGTACTGATCGGGCAACATCATTACCCTAAAATTTCTCTAGAGAAACCTAGAGCAGAAGGGTGGTCGGCTAGTTTGCACACACTGAAATACCTTTGACGCCACCCTTCCAAGTGCGACTTGAGGTCCTCCGTGGTCACAAGGTCCAGGCCAGAGGTTGTTACATTAGCCCTCGATGATGTAGCACGCCACTCTTGCATTTTGAACAGCACTTGATGCAGGTTCTCCTCCTTCAACGGATCATCATTTCCATTACGCTTAACCTTCATCGTGTAATGAAGGGCTACGCTACTCATATCAGGTGTCCACGAGAATGTTCTGGTAGAGGATCCAGCCATGCCTAAGCGTGAGTGGGAGCTGTGTATGTGTGGCTGCAGTTTGGCGTTTATATAGTGCCGGTGAGGGGCCAGCCAAAGGAGAGAGTGGCGGACTTCAGAGAAGTTGAAATCCGCGAGCATCGGATGCTTCTACAGCTTTCCATGTGATGAGACATGAGCCTAGCTTTGGCCACAGCTTTGGACAGGGAATCTATCATAGTCTGAAAAAAGGCTAGGTCATGCAGATTCAGCCAGCTGAAAAAGATGATATGACAAAAGCTGGAAACGTTGGTATGACAAAAGCTGAAAAAGCAAAAAGGACAATAACAAAATAATTATGTCACGGGCGGATAGCCAAGGTGTTTAAATCATTACAAGCATTGTGAAAAGCATGTAGATGCAGCCAGTAACCTTAGTACGCAAACTCAATCTTAGTAGGGCAGATACAACGAAAGTTCAGATGATATTACACGGATATTACAACAGTGACGACATTGCTAGGAGAAGTGCCAATAACACTGATTGTAATGGTGGAACAAGTGATCATTCCGCCTTGTTCGTATAGTGGGAATGATGCCATACATTTTCTACATATTACATCACCCGTCAATCTTGTGCGATTTGTTGTCGAACACCGCTCAATCTCTCTTATGAAAGAGCTCCATGGGCGTGGGCAGTGCTCCCAGCTGCTGACCAATGGGTAGCCTATGCCATACGTCTCTGGGGTATAAGAAGTAACTTGTTTGTGTGCATTCTGTGGAGTCCTGCCCTCCCATATGGGCATGCCATCCCGATTTCCGGTGATACCACCCGGGTTTCCGGATGGTCTTTGTAATGTGTCAAGGATTTGTTGCGTACTGCGGACCTCGGCCGGCTGCTTCCCCTTATCCCTTTCTCTTCGAGAGGACGAACCCTCTTGCCCTTCCAGAGACTTGCCGAGACTCCTCCTCTGTTTTGGCTCGCACTCCACTATATGGTCCAGGAGGTGTGTGTTGGGCTTCTTGTTGTACAACCGAAAGCGTGCCCTGCAGTCAATGCAGTATGCCCGCTGTGGTGGTTGAAGAATATCGTATGCGTACACGGGGTCCGGCTTTTCTGGGAGGTAGTAGCACCACGGCGAGGGTTGCTCTCCCTAGTTATCAAAGATGGGAAGTTTGAGATGTGGGTGGTACGTCTCCGGGTCCACCCAGTTGAAGTACCAGCACCATTCATCCTTGGGCAAAGGGCACCGGTAGAATCTTTGGTCCGCTAGATCCTTGTGGCAGGTATCAACCACTGCTTGGAGGCCGTGGTCGCACAGTTCGGGGGTTTGGGGTGGCCCCTGAGGAGGATGTTCCTGCCTTGACTTGAGCTATTTTGCAAGCTTCTTTTTGAAGTCCTGTATGCAATGAACTGGTTTAGAATGGGTACTTTGTGGCTGAAATATGAGCATGTCGCATGAAACTCACCGATTGGTTGGTCCCTTGCCCACCGGCCCTTAACTCTGGTCGATCTAGGTAGGGGACATATCCCGACAGCCTCTCCCACCGTGTGAAGTTCTCAGGCGAAGTGGGGTCGGCGTCGTGGCAGTTGTAGAGAAATTCATAGTCACGTCGTTCCGGCCCGTCAATCCATTGGAAGAAGCAACACCGGTCCTCGTCCTAAAAAAACAAAGAACGATGCATGAAATGGTAGTGTTACCCTAATTTGTATGGACAGCATTTGGTGCTTAGACTGCGTAATCTTCGCTAGCAAGTTGCAGTCACATTTCGAGCGTGGCAGCTCCGGCAGAACTGGGGCGTCAACGCTACTCGCATCCGGGTATTCGGAGGGTTAACCTTCACTTCCTGAAGAGGTGACGGTAGAACGACATCGTGGCCTACTGTGTGTGTGGCGAAAATAGGCTAAAGTTAATTGCAGTTCTGGCAATGCGATGCACATATCCCTCCCTCGGTCAGTTTATATAGTGCTGGCGAGGGGCCACCCAAAGGAGAGACTGGCGGACTTAAGAGTAGTTAAAATCCGCGAGCCTCGGATGCTTCTACAGCTTCCCATGTGATTAAGTTGGGCTGAAAAGGCAGTCATGCTGCTATGACTCATCGATGTCATCTGCAAAGCTGGAAAATCAATGCTGCTATGACCCGTCGATGTCATCTGCAAAGCTGGAAAAAGCATTGCTGTCAAAGTTGTAAAAGCATGCCATGTGCCTGTCCCAACCATGGTGGCCTACTGTGTGTGGTGACACGACAAAAGCTAGAAAAGCAATAATGACAAAAGGTTGATATGACAAAAGATGACAGAAATACATAATCAACCACGTAATATGAAATAGTACCCAAAATGTACAATAACACAAAAGAAACTACGAAACTACGAATAGTGAAAAATAAAAGTAACTAGTGCCGGCCCCTTTTCGAGGTGGCTCCTCGCGTATGTGCAGTCCTCCTCCGAATCTGAATCTGGGAGTACGTTAGCTGTGTCGGCGGGTGGTGGGCCCTCTGTGGTCTCGCTGGAGGTGTGCCGTCTGACAGAGCCGGTCGTCAGCTGCACTGTGGTGGTGGTGGCTCTTCTTGCCGACCCAGTCGCCACTATGACGACCAGTGCGTCGGTGGTGGGGTGTCTGGCCGCCACTGCGGATTTACCCAGGCTGCGCCCACTTCTGCTGTGCGGTACCAATTTGAACTGGGTGTGGATCGACGAGGTACCTCGACACGGTGTCATCCTCGTAGTCCTCATGATCATCACCCCACTCGTCGTAGTAATCAGCTGCAGGCGGCAACCACGGTGGCCGTGTACCTATAGAAAGTGAAGAAATGTTGAGATCATTCAAAGAGTGAGTGCAAACCATGGAAAATGAATGCAAAACATCAATTAGTGAATGCAAAACATGAATTAGCACACACCTCCAGCACCTCCAGCGTGGAAGGCTGCACCGCGCTGTGAAGAAGAAGCACCTCCGGTGTGGAAGGCTGCACCAGCCGCAGGTCCCCTGCCTAGCCCAAGCGGCACGTCGGGGACCACACCGAAAGGCAGGGGTGATCCAGCCAACACGAGGGCGCGTGGGAGCCATCCCGGAACCTACCGAGCAAGCTGGCGATGTCCTCTCTGCTCACCGGAAGGCCACCGGTCAATCGCGAGAGCATCCTCGAGGAGTCCTCGTAGACCCGGCCTAGCATGTCAGTCTGAAAAAGACATCGTAAATTAGATAGCATAGATACGAAATGGTCGTGCTTGAAATCGTATGTAGGATACAACGTACCGCAGCGTGCACAGCCGCGTCTGTATGGGCAGGATACGTGTGTCTCGCCCTGGGAACGTGCCTGGGAGGATCCGGGTGGACGCGTACCAGACGCACACGTGTGCGAGAGGTGAACCACTGTCGGTACGCCTGGTACGTATCCGGGTCGTACGGCGCATCGTCAGCATGGACATCCTCGAGGGCTCCGGCCCACTCCTCGATCCATGGCGCCATCCGTACATGCCAGGGGGTGGCCCCATGCACCCCCCTTCCTAGTCTAGCTGTGGATCAGAAATGAAAATAGAAATATTAGATGGCAACACACGATAGTAATTATGGAACATCGATCGAGGGAACTTACGTGTGGGAGGCGTGTGGGAGCGGACCACCGATCGGGACTGGGAACTGCTGTCGTAGGCTGAACTGCCTCATCACTCGATGGACAGCGTAGGCCTCGACCTAGACATCGAACACCAGGAACCGCCGTGTGAGCCAGTACGCCGCATCTCGCGTGCACAGGGTCGACAGGGCGCCGCCTGTCACACGAAGCTGGACCTCCGTCTGTGCGTACGGCGTCCAACGCACGTGGTCGTCGGTGAGGTGGTCGAACACCGCGACGAAATACGGGTAGCCCAGGCGCACCGTCCGGTGTGCCCATGTAGGCTGCAGTGAAAACACAACATTACCGTTAGTATTCACAAATGTTGAAGCAATAGTACCAAACTTGTAGTTGCGATATCTTACCCGTCGCTGGCACCAGATGGTGCCCATGGTCGGACCGTCGACGTCGCCATCTCCTATAGGCTCAAGAGGCTGTAGGCCGATGTCGGGCCGCCCGATCTGGAACCTCTCGTATGCCCACAGCTGAACCAACAGCGGGCATCCACCGAAGGTCGACTCGTCGCTGATCCGGGAACACCCATCACAGAGGGCCGGTACGTGCTGCAGAGGATAGCGGACCCCCAGGAGTACTGCGACAAGTCATCGAGGGGTGCATCCGCTATCTCCCTCGCGAACTGGACAAGGTGCCTGTCCACGCTATCCCCATGGGAGCTCGTGAACAAGCACCAGCCAAACAACCACAACAGGTACGCCTCCAGGTGGCGGCTGACCGTGTACTCATCCGCCGGCTCGACGATCTGGTCAAGCTGCAAAACAGAAGATCACATATTACATGTTATTTTAAGGTATAATTCAAGAGCACTTATTTTTTCAAAGGCTAGTTGCATACCACGAACTGTCGGAGCCACCGCAGTGTTGGACCGTGTGTGCCGGTCAAGCCACGGTACTCAGGTGGTGGTAGCATACCCTGGAACCACTGAAGTAGCTGTGTGCGCCACGCAGGGTCGACGTCCTGGGGCACCACAGCGTCATCGGCGATCGGGAGGCCGAGCAGGTATGACACGTCCTGCAAAGTGATCGCCATCTCCCCGAAGGGTAGATGGAAGGTGTGGGTCTCCGGCCTCCACCGATCCACCAGAGCGGTGATCAGGGACTGTCAAACGGGAACCGGCGACCCACATCCTGCACCATCCGGGCGAATAGCAGCAATCCTGAAGCTCGAAGCCTACGAAAGGGAAAACATGTAATTCATATCAGTACAACACCAGTAACAATACTACCAGAAACATATTAAGAAATCTAAATTGTAATATGTTACCTGGGGATCCAACGAGGATCGATCGCCTATCCGTACTGCGGTGTCCTCGGTCGGAGGACGCCGAGCTGCACAGGATCATCTCCCTCCTCTGGAAAAGCAGTGGCAAAGTGGGCACGGTGACGACCATTAATGACCCGATCCAGCAACTCGAAGGGCCACTCGTCATCTCTGGGCTGGTGAGCCATACCTGCAAATTCAAAAAATGTGAGTTATAATTAAAAAACATATAGAAACAAAAGCGTCCGCATACTATAGAAGCATCATAAATATAATGAAAAATTTACAACAATATTTCAATGCACAACACTCACAGCCACATGCAACAGGGTTCATACAACACACAGTACATCGATTAAATTGCGATTAAATTGCTCCTCATGTGGTACATTGGCGTCGTGCAGCACTCCTTGCACAGGACGATCCATCGCCCACCGTCGGATTCCCATCTCCTCCTTCATCTTCTTCGTTTTGTGCATGGCAATTCTTGAACGTATGCCCTATTTGCTTTCACAATGAACATTTCTTCACACATTTGCCAGCTTCTGACTCATCCATGTCATTTCTGATACGCCTTGTCTTCCGACGCCCTGCTTTCCATCTTCCTGCATTAAAATCTGGGACCCAGAACCTCTCATCAGCACTAGGAGTTGTGGTGAAAGAACCCACAACACCAAAACCATAAAGCTCCTCGCTCCAAGTTGCCATCACCCTTTCCTTCCTGAAATATTCAGATAGATATGTACCAGGTTGCATTCCAAATAAAGCACATGCGGCTATCACATGAGAACACGGCCTATGCAAAAGGTGCGGCTTGTTACACGAGCATTTGCAATCAGCCTGTATTATGCACTCCTGGATGACAACCTTCTGGTAGGTACCACGCGGTCCTTTATCCTTACAGATCACCTCGAAGCGTAGTGTTCATGCCCCAACTTTTATAGCTCTATGCTTGGCCACCTTCTGACTCTTCTCATCCATGTATTTACTGATCATGGAAGAGTACAGGAGCTTCTCATCTCTCATCACTATCTGAGCAGCTTGATGTCTGTCAACGAAGTACTTGGTTGTGCCCCGCAGCACTCCCTCAACAATTCCCACCAATTCGAGACACCTCATCCCTCTCATTACCCAGTTGTAAACTTCTGCAAAGTTACTGGTCATCACACCGTATCTGGCACCATGTGTGTCATGTAATAGTGCCCACTTTTCTTTCGGTTCGTGCTTGATCCAGTCCGAGAAACATTTGATTGGCCTTTGCCTTCGACGACGATTAGTCGCTTCGTCTTCTGCTGGCAGGGGGGAAAGAGGCTCCGCCTCATCATGTGTTTCGTTGCCATTAGTCTTGTTCGCCTTCTCCTCTTTGTGTTTTCTTGTCAGCTCATTAATATTTTTCCACAGAGTTCAGAACTTGCTCTCCTGGTTCTGCTTACATAGTCTTTTGAACATGTTCATGAGTTCCTTGTTCCTGAATTGCTTGTAGAAATTTGCGCCCAAATGCCTCATGCACCATCGGCTCTACAAGTCAGGCCATGAAAATGGCTCCTCTGCCCCTGTTTGCAACTGGTTGATCGCACTAAGCAGACCAGCATGCCTGTCGTGCAGCACGCACACATCTTGACGACTTTTAACCACCCCTATCTTCAAGTTCCGCAGGAACCATAGCCAACTCTCATAGTTCTCGCTTTCTACAAAGGCGAATGCAACAGGCAAAATCTGGTTGTTTCCATCAACGCCCACCGCTGTCAATATTTGCCCTTTGTATTTCCCGGTCAAGAATGTGCCGTCCACGCACAGCAATGGACGACAGTGAAAGAATGCCTTGATGCAAGCTCCGAATGCGAAGAACACTCTCCTCAGATGCCTTTTAGTTGGCCACTTGATTGACGGACAATCTTGATAATTATAGTAAGTGCCAGGATTTCTTCCCTGAATGCAACTGAGCAATGCGGGCAGATTATGGTACGAGTCTTCAAACTTCCCAAACCTCATTTCTAAGGCCTTCTGTTTCGCCCTCCATGCCTTCACATAGCTAATTGTGTACTGATATCTGTTCTCGATAGCTCGGATAATAGCACGGGGCTCAAAACTCAGGTTCTCCACTATCTCTACGTACATGATGTTCGCGACAAACCCGGATGACAGGTTCCTGTGAGCCATCATTGTTTCCTCAATCATACAGCTGTGCTGCTCAACCTTCGAGCATAACCAATGGGTGCCCCATTTGGGCTTGTACGCGTGCACTCTCCACGGACACCCATGGATCTCACACACCACGTCGTAACAGGTCGGGGTGGATTTCTTAACCCTGAAAGTCCTTCTTAATGATAAGGCCCAATATTTCACAGCATCCTGCACAACCTCTTTTGTCGCGTACATATTGTTAGGCCTAACCTCGTTGTCACTGTACTGCCAAGGTATGTTGTTGCTTTCATTGACAACCAACCTATCAAATTGATGCGCGCTCCACTCGGCTGGCACAGGCGGCTCCGTACCTCCATCTTCCTCATCCGACTCATTGTCATCTTCCACTTCTGCTATACTGTACTCACGGTCTTCCTCTTCCATCCTAACTGTTATTTCATCAATTTCCTCACCTTCATCTACTTGTCCCCGCGCTACTTGTCCAACATTTTCTTCATCCTCCCCAAATTCAGATTGTTCACCACTTTGGCAAATGACGTCCTCGTTGCGTGTCTGAAAATACTGCTCACGGCCAGATCCCCCAATTTCGGTGTCACCAAAACTTAACTCATTTTGAGCCTGACTACACTCACCACCGTCCAACTGCTGCTGGGGGGCAATATCCCTGCCATATGCTTGCACTAAAAGCACCCGATTCCATCCCCGTTGCTCTGTCCTCCTCACATATGATCTCCACGATGCGGTTCCTTTCAACTCAACTAACTCCCAACAAAAAGGATTGTTCTGCATACTACATAGGCAAAATACCTTCAGCTGCCACTTCTCTTCTTCCATCCGAAAAGTATAATACAACCACTTCAACACTGAAGAAAATGTGCGCTCTTCGACCCTATTCAAACTTCTATCTACAAATTGGAAGTTACTTAGATCCGCACCCTCCAAACCATACATTACAACCCCTTCTCCATAATATATTCTAAATAGAACTCGTTCTGCCATATCTGCAAATCCATTCATTCACCCACGAATTAATTACTTTCCGTAAAAAAATACTAGGACACCCAAATTTGGTACATCTATATGCTATAAAAATACAGATTTATTCGTACAAAAATTAACTACATTCCTAACAATACATATCTAGGTATATCTAACTACAATCGCTATCTCTGTCATACTACATTCGTAATAATTGAATATATATATATATATATATATATATATATATATATATATGGATGTACTTGTATCGGTACACAATATCTACATTCGCTACATCTACTGCTAAAAAATTAAACAACAAAACGATTACTACTCTAACTACATTCTCTACGATTAATTTATACTCTACGTACATCAAACTAAATTTGCTATATCTACCCAACTAAATTCCTAAGAAATGAATACTTCTATCAGTCCAAAACATCTACATTCGATAGATCAACTCAATCATAATTTACCGCTAAAAAATTTAAAACGAATAGTTCATACCTACATCTAACTAGAGTTGCTAGATCTACCTACATCTAGATTTGCTATATCTACCTACGTCTAACTAGGTTTACTACATCTAACTAGGGACTAGGTTTGCTACATCTAACTAGATTTTATAGATATACAGGTACAAAAAATAAAGAACGAAAAAATACCTGCAAATAGATCGCACGTGCTCAAAAGTCGCTCTCCCTCCCCTCTCTTTCTTCTTTCTTATTCTATGTTTTTTTTTCGTTTCTTCTGCTGGCTCGCGCGCGCCCGGCCGATAGGGCGACAGAAACCACCGCACCGTCTCTGTCGCCCGTTCATCGGGGCATTTTTATTTACTCGCCCGTTTATCGGGCGATTTATCCCTATCGCCCGTTTAACAGGCGATAGAGACACGAAGGGTCTCATATCGCCCGATCGTCTGGCGACAATAGTATATCGCCCTTTCAAATGGCGATATACGTATATTCATGTAATTTCTTCTGACCGACGTTTACTTTTGAAATTTCGATTAAAATATATATTATTAAAAAAAATTCAGACTCTAAAGGTCCGTTTGAAAACGGAAGGTTTTAGGAAATTTACAGAAACACTTTATTTCCTGTAGGAAACAGGAAAAAATCCTGCGCTATTATAATCTTACTCCCCCGAAATAAGTGATCTTTTTTCTAATATAATGATTATTATAGAATTTTTGGATCTCTAAAGCGAAAGAACTACCTTAATAGATCACCAATTGTTAGTAGATATATATTTGCTTGTCCCCCATTCATTGATGGTTCATGGATGAATTCTGAATACGCTTTTCAATATCATACCGGTTTGGCTCTTGAAATAATACATTTCAGTACTAGTCCATACCGACGTACAGTTTTGAGTTTAATATAATAATGTATATTTATAAGTATACACATAATTAATTTTATGTATACCAAATCTCACTTATAATATTATTCCAAATACACAGTAGAACTATCAAATATAATATATAGTTTAATAGACTATATTATCAATTTCACCGGTATCGAAGCTGGTATGGTTAGTACCAAGGTTTCAAATTTCGTTTTCAGAACACATATCAGGGCGTCCGAAATCCAAAATTTCAGCAGGATTTCAGAATTTTGGCCGAAATTCAAAAACCAATTATCAAATCCGGTTTTTAGGCCATAAAAACCTAAATTTAAGCCCAAATGACCAAAAATTTGGCCCAAATGAACGCCTCCCTCCTGCTTCGATGTGCCTCCGTCGCATTCCCCTTCATCGCGCCCAACGCGCAGCACCTCGCCAACGCTGCCACTATCTCCATGCCCTCCTTCTCCACGTCATGGTGCGCACCGTGGCAGTCCACATTGCCGAGGCCTTCCAAGCCAGCACCGACGCCGAGGCGCACCTGGCCTTTGTCCCCACTGAGATTGGTTGCAGTTTTGGCCTCGCAGAGGTTGAGCTCTGGTTCGCTGACACCACCGACCGCTTCTCCTTCTCGTTCGGCATGCCGCTTGCCATGTGGTCTGACCTATCCACGAGGAACTTCGCACACGCCTCCCTCCTACGCCACTCTGACTCCATCGCGTTCCTCTTCACCGCACCCTACGTGCAGCACCTCGCTAACACCGCCACCGCCTCCATGCCCTCCTTCTCCGTCGGCACTGCATGCAGCTTCACCACAGAGCATGACCTCGTGGTGCGCGGTGAGCTTCCGCAGCTCATCACGTTGCTCTACGCCGCCGACCCCTACATCTGTGTGCTCACGCTCGAGTTCACCCTCCGCATCTTCTTGGGCGAGCTCCTAGGGTGGCGCAAGAGAGGTCGACGGCACCTCGATTATCGCTGCTTTGTCCACCGCACCCTCTGGTCCTATAAATTTCAAATCCAGTCAATTTTGTGATAATCTCGGTAAAAATAAACAAACTTGAAATCTCGCCGAAAAAACCTGAAAACATCGTAGCAATTTAAAAAATTTCAAATGTTTTTCTCTCGCTGAGATTTGGAATATCGGCCCCGACCGAAAGCTAAGATTTTCAAAACATCGATGAAATTTTGAACCATAATTGGTACCGACCAGTATCAACCAGTTTAGATCAATAGACTATATCATTAACTCTAACGATACGAAGCAGTACCATTGTTATTGACAGATATCAAGTTGCTACAGTATAGAGACTACTTTGTACTAGTCGGTACCGGTAAGACTATCTCCAACAATTTCCCTTCATTCTATTTCCTTCCCTATATTTATTCCCTTTATTTTCTATCATCTCTAACAACATCTCCTTGAAGGGATTTCTCTCTGGGATTGGAGAGAGAATCTGCTTCTAAAGGGATTCTCTCTCCGAATTCCTTCTGAAGGGAAGGCTGAAGGGAATCCGCTGGAGTACTTGGGATCTATTCGCGAAGGGATTTGTAGGCCGAAGGGAATCCGCCGGAGATAGTCTAACCATGGTTCTGAAACCTTGTCTGGTTCCTTCGAACGCACTGGTCCGAGCAACCAATTGTCGGGCCAGATACTGGCGTTGGGCGGGCTTGTCTGATTGCTTGGAACACACCGATCGGAGTATCCAATTGTCGGGCCAGATACTGGCGTTGGGCGGGCTTGCCATTGCCGATGCGTTGAATCAATCCTTGTACTTTTTTTTTACGGGTCAATCCTTGTACTTTTAACCAATAAGAAACATGCTGTCTGTACATGAATGTTCCTGGCGTAGTACATGAATCATTTGATTGTGTGGTCTGTATTCTGTAATACTGTAATATTACAACTACGAATGTTTATCTGTGATTTTATTACTGTAAAAGTTAGTATACTTCATTTTAGTAAAGCGATGCTTATTCTTACTCTTGGTAGAAACATGCAGTTGGGTCGTCTTACTGGGTTAGCATGAATGTTAATTACTGCAGTAATTCTGTTATTGGAGTAAGTTTTCTTTTATTTGGTGTTGAATACTTGAATTTGGCGTTTTACTTCATATAACAAGCAAATAAGTAACCTAAGAAAGAAAGGACTAAGAGCCTAAGAGGCAGACTATTGGACACTGTTATAACCAAATTAGAAGGATTGAATCTGGCCTGTCCTTCTAAGGAGAAATTTGCCGTGCTTGTTTGTGGTTAAAACATGCAATATTATCTTAGGTTTGCTGGTAGAAAGTAATCTAGTGCATCATGAGTAGGAAAAGGGCATTTCGTAATTCGTACCAAACATAGTCCAAGTTGTATTTCCAAATTGTGTGACTTGGAAGGACTAGGTTTGACTGTTTATATTTTATAATTTAGACACTTGTTTATGAGAACCCTGATTTAATAAAAATTTCAAAAACTAAATTTAATTTGTTGGGATGGTAAGATTACAATCATGGGGGAAAATGTTTTTTCACAAGTTTTAAAATTCTGTTGTTTGCATTTTCTAAAAAAGAGGACTTATTGGTATTTTGTAGCCTGCACACCTCCCCCTATGTTTTTTTGGACTTTGAGATGACTCAATCTATTTTCCAAATTATAGCTATATCCACCAAAGAAGGAAACTATTAGATAATATCAAACACTAGCTTAACAAAATCTTATTCTCATAAAACCTGCGAACCAAGCAAGATCCTTGTTTGAACAATTGCTTTGTATTTGGTTTCTGCAAGGTTTATTGTAGGGATGAAAACGGATCGGATAGTTTCCGACCGATCCGGATAATTTTCGGATACGGATTCTGTCGGAAAGTATTGGATCGGATACGGATACAGATATTTTTTGTCGGATACGGATTCGGTAGCTCACTATCCATCGTATACGAATACGGATTCGGATAATCCGGATAGTGATGGATTGGATATCCAGATATACATATGGGCTAGGCCAAGCTACTCTTTTGGCCCAAAAAGGTTACTAAATTTTAACTTGTTTTCTAATTTAATTAATCCATAAATCAAGTTTTAATTATTAAAATTAGCAAACTAGCTCCAAAAATTATGAAATTTTTTGATAAAATTCCTAACATAGTCTATAATTTTTAAAAAAATTATTTTAAAATTTTATCATATTTTAAATTTTCTAAAAATTCAAAAATTGTTGTGTTTAATAGGAGAATATTTTAAATAAGTAGCTAAAATCCATAAAAACTCATAAAATACATAATTTATTATTTTAAACATAATTTAACAAATAATACAAATCTTGGGGTCATTAAATGTAAGTGTTATATATGTTTTCTAGAGATATGGTAATTAAGTATTATCAAACTTTTTGCGTGTTCTATATTTGTTTCCATTTGTATATCTGAGCAAGGATCACCTTTATTTTGTGTTTTTATCTACATGTATGATGAATTAATCGTATGTATGTGATGAACTAAGTCTTATATAATTTTGTTTGCAACATGGTATCTAACTATTGTCTAAGTGAATGAAAATGCTTATATTTATTCAATTTTCAATAATGCTTTAATAAAATCAACTAGTTATGTGTTTTCGTTGATTTTTTATGTACAATCTAAGGGATTATCATGTTTCGATAAATATTCGTAACCGCATTCGATTTCGATCCGTATCTGTATTCGACATTATCCGTATTCGTATTCGTATCTGAATCCGAGAAAAAAATATAAAAACAAATATGGTAGAACCATTATCCGTCCGTATCCGATCCGTTTTCACCCCTAGTTTATTGTGGTTCCTGTTCTTGAGGTAATACATGGTGAATCATTGGATCGTGTGGTCTATATTCTGTAATTTTACTAGGAATATTTATCTATTCTTTTGTTCAGTGTTACTCGGACACCTGTGTCCAAAAAATTTTGCCAAGTCGGACACCTTGAATCCGAGCCGGATTCCGACACCTGTGTCCGATTCCAAGTAGCATTTTCTATGTCCAAATTTTTTTGCGAAATTGGACACCCCGAATCTGAGTTGGATTCGGACTTCCGTGTGTGCGTCCAAGTAACTTTGTTTTATTACTGTAAAAGTTAGTATGCTTCAATTAAGGAAGGATTGTCTGTTCATACTCATTGTAGAAACGTGCAGTTGGGTGTTCTTTCTGGGTTAGCATGAATGTTTATTGGAGTAGCAAAGAACTTGTCTTTATTTTCCATTCATGTAGTGGTAAAAACATGCAATATTGCCCTAATTGTGCTTGCAAAAAGTAATCTCATGCATCAAGAGTAGGAATGGGGCATTGCACACCAAACAAAGTCCAAGATGTATTTCAAAATTGTGTGAATTGGAAAAACTATGTTTGGCTGTTTTAGTTATAAATTTTAGAAATTGGGTTGTTAAGATGATGATATGGGAAAAATAGTTTGACAAAAAAAGTTTTAAGATTTGTTGTTTGCATTTTCTAGAAAAGTGGACTGAATGGTTTTTGATAACCTGCACACCACGTCACTTGCCCTAGGCTTTTTTTGGGAGTTTGAGATGTCTCAAGCCATTTTCGTAATTGTAACTATATCTACCAAGCAAGGAAGAAACTACTAGTTAACATCAAACACTAGCTAAACAAAACAACCTTATTTTTGTAAAACCTGCAAACCAAACAAGAGCCCCTTAAGATGCACATGGTTTATGGTAATTTTTGCCGTTCTTTTTATAGAGCATGAGCTTGTTGTATGGATTCTTCTTCAACTTGCAATTATTTTAGTTTTGGGTTAGATGTGAGATTTTATCACCAGTCTTAACGCTGTAAAGAACTCGAACAGGGTGACATTGCAATTGGCTGGTAATCTGGCTAATGTATGCCTGACTAGGGCTGTAAACGGGCCGAATTCGAGCGGGCCTGGGGCTGTCAAGCTCGAGCTCGGTAAGGCTCGAGCCGAGCTCGAGTTGGGGTCCGAGCCTATATATAGGCTCAAGCTCGGCTCGAGTAAGCTCGGTAAGCTGATAAGCTCGAATAAGCTCGCTAGGCTCGAGTAAATTCGGTGAATCTGGTAGGCTCGGTAGGCTCGATAACAAGCTCGAGTAAATTCGGCTCGAGTAAGCTCGATAACAAGCTCGAGAAAGTTCGGTTCACGGAAGCTTGATCCAAGCTCGAGTAGGCTCGCGAGCTATTCGAGCTCGGCTCGGTGAAGCTCGCGAGCTCGAGATCGAGCTCGTGTTCGGCTCGTTTGGAGCTCGAATCGGGCCTAAACCGAGACGAACTCGAGTAGCTCGCGAGCTCGAGCTTTTTTTTAAAGCCCTATCACTACTACAGAATGACACATTTCTATCGCTTCATCTGTGTCGGTTCTAAACTTTTGACTTCAGAACCGATTGTGATAAGCATATTCCATTTGGAAATCTTGGTAACAGGTTATCACAATCGGTTCTTAGAGAGAACCGATTGTGATACGATAATACCCCCACTCGGTTCCAGATAAGAACCGATTGTGCTAATAATGGTGTTATCACAATCGGTTTTTATCGAAAACCGATTGTAATAAGTAGGTATTATCACAATCGGTTTTGGGAAGAAATCGATTGTGATGAGCACAGGGGTTATCACAATCAGTTCTTTTCCAGAACCGATTGTAATGAGAAGGTATTATCATAATCGGTTTTGGGAAGAAACCGATTGTGATGAGCACAGGGGTTATCACAATCAGTTCTTTTTCAGAACCGATTGTGATGATTTTTTGGCAACACCACGTGCAACCAAGAACGTACAGTTCATTAGAAACATAGTTTTTGTGAGATCCTCCACTCACACATTTCCCCTTCAGGGAAGAAGAAAAAAACAAACTCCAACACAGCCCGCTCTGCTAGAATCCCAACACAGACCTTTTGTGCCCTTTATTCATGCTTTAATATTTGTGCAAAACTTGTATTTTCGGACGATGAACAGTACCGGTCTGCTAGAATCCCAACTCGCGGTTCAACTCTCAGACAATTTATATAGACACATGTAGTGATGCAAATTATATATAACATTATAGTAGCATGCATGCAGCAGATAATAATAATATATATACCATTCCACACATTATACTTGTTTTTTTTATCAATAGGACATGAAACATTTTGACTTGGAACAACAGAACATTAGAAAGATACAATGCATAAAAATATAAAAGATTCAAAATAGTGTAAAGGCAGCCGAATAGATTTCATCTGCACTAGGCCAACAACCCTAATATATTAAACAAGCTGTATTTCATTACAATATATCACCACATCCATTGTTTATAATTAGTAAACAATATATCACTGCATTACACCTAATATATTAAATTTACGACTCGCGGCTCTGGCCCGAGTAACCCGAGTCAACCGAGTCATCCGAGTGACCCGAGTCACCCGAGTCGCCATAGTCGCCAGAGTCGCTGAAGACTACGCGGACTAGGGATGGTTCATCCTCCGATGATGAACCTGATCTAGGCACGCAGCCCGGTCCCTATGGTGACCGGCGCGTAGTACTCCTCCACCTTCTCCTCCTCCTCCTCCTCCTTCTCCTCCTCCTCCTCCTCCTCCTCCTCGTCGTCGTCGTCCCCCTCGTCGTCCTCCTCCTCGTCGTTGTCCTCCTCCTCGTCGTCGTCCTCCTCCTCGTCGTCCCCCTCGTAGTCGTCGTCGTCCTCGTCGTCGTCGTCATCTCTGGGGCGCTTATTCCTGCTGCCTTTGGAGGCGCCCGGATGGGGTGAAGCGCCGGGAGGGACGACGGGAGACAGGTGGGGCGCTGGCGCCACGCCGGAGTGAGGCGCCGGAGGCTGAGGCGGCGCTACCGGCGGCGGTGAGGACGGTGGAGGAGGATGGAAGAGAGGTGACTCCACGGTGTCGTCAGAACTTGCCGGAGATGGTGGTGGCGCTGCCATTGCCGGTCGAAGATGCAGAGAACGAAAGGAGCTATATGGAAGACTTGTACCGATGTGACCAGGAGGCAGTGAAAGAAAGGAGTTATATGGAAGAGCATTGCACTGCGATCGATGGTGTGATCAATGGTAGTATTGTTTGAACGTGAAAATGGCGGGGAAGACGAGGGGGCGAATGGATATCCGTGTCGGTTCTTATCAAGAACCGACTGTGATGTTGACTTGCTTTACAGTCGGTTCCTTTTGAGAACCGACACTGATATATTATCTGTGTCGGTTCTATAAAGAAACCGACAGTGTTGAGGATCCAAATTATCACAGTCGGGTTTACATATAAGCGACGGTGATAACTAATTAATCACAAACGGTTCTTGTATAGAACCGATTGTGATGAGGTTCGGTAGGTTTTATATATGTGTCGTCTGGACTCGGGATGAACTTATTAACTCTCGTCGAGTTGGTGTTCTGGAGCCAAATAAATCCGCCGTTGCCTCAAAAAACGAATACTCCGGTTTAAACTTATATTTGGATGATTTGATGTGAAAGTCTTGAGGATGTGTGTGAAGAGGGGTAATTAATTGATACATTGAGGAGATTTCTCTATTTTCCTGCCTAGCTTATTTGTGGCTTTATTCAAAAGGTGGGCGCCATTCCTTCAAATCCCTTCAATATTGTATTAATGTACATTATTTGATTTTGATTTGGTGTCATTAGCAGAGTGTATGGTTGAGAAATTAATTAAATCGTGGAGGAGATCAGTGGCCGGGTTGAAGGTTAAAGTTAATTGAAACCCTAGCTAGCTTGATCTCGAGAGCTAGATCAGCATTAATTCTTAGAAATCCCTTCCTTCAATATTGCGATAGGACTTAAATTAATTTTTTTATTGTGAATGTGTACATTACATGTCATAATTGTTAATGCTTCAACCCTTCTTTTATTTCATTGATTAGGGCATTATTAATTTATTGTTTGTGGTTTAATTGTAGATGGACCGTGAAGAATGGATGTATCAAAAAGCCGTGTGAGTGCTGAATTTCGAGAGGGAGTTAAGGAGTTCATAAGAATTGCGAGAAGAAGATATGGTTATGAGGGGTGTAAAGTTCATATATTGTCCTTGTATTGATTGCACCAATCTCAGAGATTTAACAACTCATCTCAAATTGAAGGCCATTTGATTCGGCGTGGCTTCGTGAGGAATTACACGTGTTGGATCCATCATGGGGAGGCAGTAGTACCCTGTGATATGCAACGAAGATATCTTTGGAAGCCGATCGGGAGTTGGAGCGTGATATGTTTGAAGAGGATAATTTAGATCAAATGTTGCGGGATGTGGAGGAAATTACGGAAAGAGAGTTCGAAAAATTTAAAAGCTTGATGGATGACGATGCCAAACCATTGTTTTTAGGTTGCAAAGGGAATACACCAAGTTGGGTTCGGTCCTTGCATTGTTTGAATCAAGGCAAAACACCGTTGGACAGATACAAGTTTCAATGCACTTTAATACTTCTATCGGATATGCTTCCAGAGGGAAACGAGTTGCCAACAAGTATTTATGAAGCGAAGAAGCTATTATGTCCCTTGGGAATGGAAATAAAAAGGATACATGCATGTCCAAATGATTGCATACTATACCGCAACGTCCATAAGGAATCTGCGCATTTGTCCTGTTTGTGGTGTACCCGATACAAACAAAATGAGAAGCGTAATGACAAGAAGCGTAAAAACCGAATTGACCACGGTGAAGATGTGAAAAAAAGGTACCCGACCAAGGTGTTGTGGTATTTTCCCATCATTCCCCGTTTAGAGCGGTTATTTGCAAATCCTAAAGAGGCAAAATTGTTGCGTTGGCATTATGAATCTCGAAAGGAAGATGGCAAGTTGAGACATCCCGCTGATTCGGCTCAATGGAGAAACATTAACTGGGAACATGAGGAGTTTGGTGCCGAGATGAGGAACATAAGATTTGGATTGAGTACGGATGGTATGAATCCGTTTGGTAATATGAGCGATCGACACAAGATGGCCGCGATTTTGTTGTGTATCTACAATTTGCCTCCTTGGTTATGCATGAAGCGGAAGTATATCATGATGTCGTTGCTAATCTCAGGACCCAAACAGCCGGGTAATGATATTGATGTGTATCTATCACCACTAATTGAGGATTTAGTAAAATTGTGGAATGTGGGGGTTGAGGTGTGGGATGCATACAAAAGAGAGAACTTCACCCTACGGGCTATGATATTTTGCACCATAAATGATTTTCCAGCCTTTGGCAATTTGGCGGGCTATAGCACGAAGGGAGCCAAAGCTTGTCCAATTTGTGAAGAGGACACTGATAGCTTGTGGCTCCCGAATTCGAGGAAAACGGTGTACATGGGTCACCGTAGGTTTCTACCCCGAAGTCATCGATATCGTAAGATGGATGACAAATTTGATGGAAAGAGGGAAGTTCGTGCAGCCCCGCAGCCTATGACTGGAAGGCAAGTATATTCACGCGTGAGGATATCGATGTTCGGTATGGTAAGAGCCAGAATCTGTTAGATCCTATGACCATTTGGAAAAAGAGGTCGATATTTTGGGACTTACCATATTGGAAGGAGTTAGATGTCCGTCAATGTATTGATGTCATGCACGTTGAGAAAAATGTTTGTGATAATTTGGTAGGCATCCTGCTGAACATACATGGGAAGACCAAGGATGGTGTGAATGCTCGCCGCGATATGACCTACATGGGGATCAGGCCCAAGCTTGCGATGATGGAGGAGGATGGAAAAGGGCCATACATCCCCGCTGCATGCTACACCTTATCCAAGAAAGAGAAAGAAGACCTCTTCAAGTGTCTCCACGATATTAAAGTTCCATCGGGCTACTCATAAACATTAAGAAGCTTGTGTCTATGGATGATTTGAGGTTGATCGGTATGAAGTCCCACGACTTGTCATGTCTTGATAACCCAAATGCTCCTGTTGCAATCGTAAATATCCTACCAGATGACGTCGGGTTGGCAATCACGAAGCTATGCTATTTCTTCAATGCGATTTCATGCAAGGTTATTGATCCCGATATCTTGGACAACTTACAGTGAGGTGGTGCAGACTCTTTGTCGACTTGAGATGCATTTCCCCGTCGTTCTTCGATGTCATGGTCCACCTCGTTGTTCACCTTGTTAGAGAGATTAAGATTTGTGGACCTGCATTCCTGCGTTACATGTATCCGTTCGAGAGGTACATGGGTATATTAAAGTCATACGTTCGGAATAGGTCGAAGCCTGAGGGTAGTATTATTGAAGGTTATGGGACTGAAGAGGTTATTGAGTTCTGCGTGGACTACCTAGGTAAAAGACAACCGATTGGTGTTCCTATATCTCGTCATGAGGGCAGACTTGGTGGCAAAGGAACCATTGGGTCAAATCTAATGAGCCCACAATTTGATATGTACTGTAAAGCGCATTTCACAGTCTTGCAACACAGTAGCGAGAAGTTCATCCATACATCCAACAGCACAAGTTGATATTACGGAAGAGAATCCACTTATGGATGAGCTTTCCATCACACGAGAACACAACGATCGATTCTCACATGGTTCAAAGAAAAGGTGAAGGTCTCCGTTAGTACCGAGGATGTCAAATGGTTGGTGACGGACCAAGATTTAATATACGTACATGGCAAGGTTCACGATATTAATGGCTACACATTTTATACTCGAAAGTCAAGATGCAAAGAGTACAGTGCAAAACAGTGGTGTGAGCATAGATGCTTTGTCCGATGATCACTCAATTAGAGGATCGTCAACTGCAATGAACTGTTACTACGGGATGATCGAAGAAATATGGGAGCTCGACTACGGAATATACCAAGTTCCATTGTTCCGATGTAAGTGGGTGAGACTTCCTCACGGAGTTAAGGTCGACAAGACATGTTTTACACTTGTTGATCTGAATAGATTGGCCTACAAAGATGAACCGTTCGTCCTCGCAAAGCAAGCAACTCAAGTTTTCTACGTGCGTGATCCGGCCAATCCGAGGTTGCACGTCGTACTTCATGGCAAGAGGAGGATTGTTGGAGTTGAAAATGTCGTAGATGAAGAAGAGTACAACCAATTTGATGAAACACCTCCATTTGCAGATGGGGCATGTCTTAGTGGTGACGACGGCACACATGGAACACATTACATGCGTGTAGATCATCAAGAAGGGTTGTATTTTAAATAAATTATGTTGTAAGAATTCCCTGTATAATGTGGCATTTTGTAGAATATATATGTCAAATGGATCTTATAGTATAGCAAATTTGAAAAAGATTTGACTTTTCGACTCTTTTGAATGAAGATTCTGTTTTAAAAAAAATTAGAAATTGGATCATAGTTATCACAATCGGTTCTTTTAAAGAACCGACACAGATACTCCACATATTGCGATCGGTTTTTCTATAGAACCGACACAGATACTCCACATATTGCGATCGGTTTTTCTATAGAACCGACACAGATACTCCACATATTGCGATCGGTTTTTCTATAGAACCGACCGTGATAAAACCCAGAGCATTTTCATTTCGGCGCGCACACTCAGTTCATTTAAGGCGCCATCGATTTCGTTCAATTCATTCCACAACCCTAGCTCCACCACCTCCGCACGGCGCCTCCCCCTCGCCTCCTCCCCAGCGCCTCCCCATCGGCGGGTACCCGTGGCGCCTCCCCTCCGGCTCCTCCCACACCCTAGCTCGACCACCTCCCCAACCGGGCGCCTACCCCGTGTCGCCTCCCCAGCGCCTACCCGGTGGCGCCCCTCCCCAGCGCCTCCCCTGCAGGTCCTCCCCGGCGCCTCCCCTCGGCTCCTCCCCCATCGGCGCGTCCCCCATCGGCTCCTCCCCATTGCCGACTCGGTTCGGCGCCTTTGTAAGATGCATTTGGACTGTGGGCTGTAATTGGTTGTAAATAGCTCGATGATGATTGCTTTTCGAATGAGGCTTGATTAATCGATCATTAAAGGAACTTGCTAGACCTAGAACAACACCGCTCTTAGCTGACAATTTGGTGCCACTTGCTCTTAATGCATTGTTCTAGGGTCAGAGCAGTGCTGTGCTTATTCCTTTATGCTCTTAGCTGACAATTTGGTGGCACATGCTCTTAATGCATTGTGGTAGGGTTAGATTAGTGCTATATTCATTACGTGCTATCTTTGTACTTGTTGTTTTACGTGCTAGAGCAAGGTCTTTGTTCTAGGGTTGTAATCCTGAAATTTTTAGATGTAATAGCCGGTGATATATTGGCCATCTAGAAGTTGGACGGCTAATTAATTTAGCAACCCTTCTATAGCAATCTGAGAGCAATCCATCATTGCAATTTGAAACTTGTAACACATGCTATATTATCGCACTTTATTATCGAGTTTAGTTATGTAACCTATGCGTCTCCTGTTCGAGGGTGCTTGTTTATAAGTATGCTAAAATGGCATATTTATAAATAAGCGATCTCAATTGTCCACGTTTTGGGACAGTTCGAGGATATGTGGCTCGGGCAAGTTCTAAGTCGTTGTACAAACTCTAGAGAAGTTTTCGACATCTCCCTGGTGTTCTTCGAATACACACCCTCTTGACCTGTTGTCGAGACGTGTATTTGGAGAACAGCGGGGAGATGCTGCCGAAATTTTCTCTAGAGTTGTACAACAGCATAGGAACTTGCTCGAACCACATATCCTCGAATGGGATTAGGACCTAACCTACTTAGAGATTAGGAGTCATCGTTGGTACGTACGTACTTAGTCGGTCTACAGATAGACATGTGAATTGCTTTCTATTATGTGAAATTTGAATTGCTTCCTCTCATGAAGTTTAGGTTTGACATATACGTACTTACTTCGAAATGTCGCAAAGAGAGAGCACCGGCTCAACGCCAGAGAGAGAAGAAGGTCCTGCTACCCCATCGAGGAAGGTTAGAAAGGCCAGAGGACCGAATAAAGGAGCCACAGGGAGAACGCCGCAAGTGCTCCAGTTCAATGCCAGGGGGGTTTGCACGGGTCCTGGCCCGTTTAAGGGGCGCTACTCCTCTTTTATCGGCCAATTGGTGAGGGAGCGAGTGCCGATCACAATTAAGGACTGGAGGAAGGAAGTAAGCGACGAGCAGAAGAACCGACTGTGGGACGAAGTTAAGGGAAAATGGATTATACCAGAGGAAGATGAAATCAATGTGAGACGGTACGCCTTGAAGAGAATGGGTGTGGCTTTGAGGCATTTCAGGGTGAGCATGCATGCCGAGTTCGTATTGAAAGACCGTACTCCCTTCCAAAGGTATCCATTTGTTACACCCGAGGTTTGGGAGGAGTTCGCAAGGATGAGGAGTACGCCCGAGGCGGAGGAGCTGAGAGAGAAGAATATCGCTATCTGAGAGGCATAACACACACGCGCACCACCTCGGTTCCGGTGGAGTGCGTAGGGAAGAAGGCGAGTGGGTGCGACTAGCCTCTGAGTGTGCAACCTGCGGGACAACGATGCCTTACTCCCACATATGCGAGGAGCGGGCACGCGATCGGGTATTAGCGAGGACGAAGAAAACCTCGACGGTCGATTGTCATTCCAAACCCCGCGATCGCCACGGATCGTCACGACCATCGTAAGATATCTAACATAGTACATTGCATATTATATTCCCATTGTATTTTAGTAATAATTTATATTTGCGACTGCGGGAGGAGGTAAGCTCGCAGTAAAGAGCAAGGAGCATTTGAAAGCCAAGGGTCAAGGGACATCCTGTGTTCGGCAATCGGAAGCCCGATCATAAGGCGGGTGCTTGCGCGAGTGCGGGAGTATCTGAAAGAGGTCCTTCTTTGTAGAGGAGAGCGCGTCGATGCCAGGGCAAGATCATGGGAAGCACGTGAGGCGCGGATCCGTTCTGCAGATGAAGGAGGAGTTGAAGGAGGAGTTAAAGGCCGAGATGATGGTCGAGATGATGACGATGTTCTCCCGAATCAGATTCCTCAACCATCGCCTATGCTACGCCCTAGCATTGCGCTTCCAATAAGGAACTGTGCATTCCACACCTCAAGGTAATAACTGTTTGAGACCAAAAGGTACATGAGTAAGCTTAACACAGTTATGATGAAGATGCTGATCACTTCTTGCGAGGGTCCTGCCAAGTGCCGGCTAGTCTGGATCGACGACGAATCTGATTGAGGCTGCGCGAGGTTGCATTTCCAAGCAAGGAGGATGACACGGTGCATGGTATACCTTTGGGGATGGGATACATGAGGGTGCAGTGGACTATGTCCACGATGTTTACATGTCTCATGCCCTGGAGTTCCCCGAACGAAGATATCACCACTCTCGGGCAAGCACGGATGTCGTTCATCAAGTGGCCCGCGACGGCTGTCGTAGTGCAAGCACCTCCTCCTGCTGCCGCTACAGCTGGTACTACTGCTACCACTTCGCTGCTGGTACTACTGCTGCATCGTATCGCTCTGCTGCTCACGCTCTGCAATCGCTGCTCATCTGCTGCCATTACTACTCTGCTATCGCTAGTACTGCATCGCATCGTTGTCGCTCCTCATATCGCTCTTCGCTTCCTCCTACTGCTGCTCCTCCCCATCGCTCATCGGTGCTGCTCCCTCGCTTGCTCCTCGTACTACTGCTGCTGCTCCTGGTACTACTCATGCTGCTGCTCACCGCTCCTCCTACTCTGCTGCTCTGCTCCTGCTACACAACTTTGCACCTCGCTGCAATGCACCTCCCGCACCTCGCTGCAAACAGCACCTCCTGCACCTACGCTGCAGCTACAAATCTTTGGTGCGCAGGTGGGGCATAAAGGACTTCTACCACGATGACGAAAGATACAAAGCAGAGTTCGCAGAGTCCCTCCATGAAGAAGGCAAAGTTGTCGAGAGGGCACAGAGCACCACGATGATCACAAGCGGTACATACATGGAAAGCCCTTTCTACCAAGCCAAGAATTGAATTCTTTGGGCTTGTTCACTCGTCACCTACATGGATGGTACATCGATAGGTCACATGAGGCCGAGCCTCGCCACGATTTCATAGTGAAGTATCGAGCGGGCCAATTCCACCGCAACGAGGATGGGACCTTCCCAGTCAGTTTTGAGGATCTGTACTTTATGTACAGCTTGAAAGCCGTCGATATTTCTACCATACGATCCTGGACGCTGTGAGTCTCGCACCATACTCAATCAGATGACTATTTATTGATTTTGTATTATATTTTTTAACAATTGACATGAATTGCAGGATCATGAGGCAATGAGTGGATTTTGGTCGACACCCTGTGGGGTTTGTCGACCCCGAGATGGTGTCTGCGACCATGGCTAAGTATCAATCGGAGTTCCTTGCAGGATACATCAAGCAGGCATTGCATGAGGAGGCAAAAAGGGACTTCATTCTCTTCCCATACCACCAGGAGTATGTACTACTATACAATTCAATTACATGTACACACTTCAACCTTGTATTAACTTATTCTCTTGCATTGTGTACCGTTTAATAAGCAACCATTGGGTTCTACTTGTGGTTGTTCCGAGTCAAAACAAGGTCTACACGTTGAACTCACTCGAAAATAGACCGATGGACTATGCGATCGAGCCTGCTTTTGCGTAGTAAGTACATTCCTCTAACCTAACACTTTACATATTGAACTACGTTAGGTATTTTTAACCTCAATGCATGGCATCTCTCCAATGTATAGTGCTTTCATGTCTTACGTTGCTGAGCGTTAGCCGACACAATGATAAACAAGGCACCAAACTCGAGTGGAAGCGCTTCAAGGTACAAGTGTCTATCATAGGATTTTTCTTACACCTATTTTTAATTCGTCTCTAATTTAAGTTTCTTTGTTCACAGTGTCATCAACAAGGGTGCGATGATCTGCAGGTGGCTTTTACGTGATGCATCACATGCTGATTTTGGTTGGTCGCTCACATGCTTTCCCTAAGGTATAAAGCAGATTATTTGCACTACTTGTCTATGTGATATTTGTTTACAAGCATAATACTATCAAAGATGTTACAATACCAATTTAAGACTTAAATATATTAGTGCACTACGTTCTATTTTGCAGACCTTGATATCATCCTGAAGAGCCTAACCAACACCGATCTCAAGAAATTACGAGACCATTTATGCGGTGGTACTGGGACAGAAGTTATAACGAGATGATGGTAGATATAGAGACAATTCAAGCAAATACTAGTCCATAAAGTGTAAACAAAATTTATCGAATGTGAATGTGATGCATTACAGATTGTAAACAATATTAATTTGAATGTAATGTGTGTAGATTGTGATGTATATGTTACGTGATTTTGTGGATTGTGATGAATGTGTCATATTGTCAATGCGAGGCCATTTTGGACGATGGGGCGTAACATCATCACAATCGGTTTGCATAAAGAACCGATTGTGATAATGTAATAATTTGAATCAGTTCTACAAATGAACCGATTGTAATATTATTCTTATCCCCATCGGTTCTACAAATGAACCGATGGTGATAATGTAATAATTTGAATCGGGTCTACAAATGAATCGATTGTGATATTATTCTTATCCCCATCGGTTCTACAAATGAACCGATTGCGATAATGTAATCATTTGTATCGGTTCTACAAATGAACCGATTGCGATAATGTAATCAGTTGTATCGGTTCTACAAATGAACCGATTGCGATAATGTAATCAGTTGTATCGGTTCTAAAAAAGAACCGATTGTGATATGTGTAATATCACAGTCGGTTCTTGTTTAAGAACCGACTGTGATAATGTATTATTAGTGTCGGTTAAAAACCGACTGTGATATATCTACCTTATCACTGTCGCTGGACTTTGTATCGCCACCAAAACCGACTGTGATGACCAAAAAGAACCGATTGTGATGTACGGTTCTGTAGTAGTGTATGCCTGACGCATTTGAAGCACAATGACCTTGTTTATGTCTCTGGCCTTCTGCGCTCTTATCATAAAGTCAGTGCAAGTGGTGAACGGCATATTTTCTATAAGGTTAGACAATGGTAGATATTTTTTATGAATAAATTGATGTTTTACCATTTTGAGATATGCAGTTATATTTATAAAATCATTGTAAAAATCTGTGGTTTGGTACTCTTACCATCAGTAGCACTAGCCTAGCAGTGATTTGGATGTCACCAGATCCTGCCTCTTGATAAACCCCTATTACTACCACAACCATAGTTATCATGGCGTCGCCTAATCGACGACAAGGCGTCAAGCCGGCTGGTAGTGGACGCTATGGTCATTCGTCTAGACTGGCAACTCCAGAACTCCAGATCCAGGTCAAAATCATGGGAGGTAGGGTGGGGAGCTGCAGGAAAACACTAGCCACCGCCACCATAGCTCTAATCAGACCAGATGTAGCTCAATCCGGCACTTCTCTCTGCTCATCGCGTTTGCTCACTTGCTTTGTTGTCTTCTTTTTTCCTCGTGTCTTCTTGCTCTACTTGGCACCCCTCTCTTGTTTTGTGCATGAAAGAGTCAAGGAAGTAGAGGGCGAGAAAGGAGAAGAGGATGTTCTGCATCAGATCTGGTGAAGAGATAGAAAAAGAGCCTCCATGGCTGCTCCATCGAGAGAAGGAAGGGGAAAAGCAGGAGCTAGATTTGAACCATGTTGTTTATTATTTTTTTCTGATTTTTCTTTTGAGGAGATAAGGGTAGCGAGTAATATATATTATAATATGTGTTGTGAGTGGATGTATGGGCACTTAGACAGCCATACCAATGTAGCCTTGTAGAGTAGTATTGTCTTTTAATCTATGGAAACGTAAAGCAGGGAGCCTAGACGACCATTGTCATACCAGCACATCATGTATTATATAATACCAGTACATATATTTCATGATTTTCACTGGATAAAGCACATCGACTAACTCTCACCGTGGCGTCTTGGCGCCCCAGTTTTGCCATGACTTGCCGGAGCGCTGTGACAACCTTGACCGCAACCTTTGATCATATATGATCATTTCTTTTTATTTGTCAATGCCTCAATAGTGTGGACATGTAAATTTTTGGTAACCACAAAAATATGTTTACAATTGGTTTTGTGTTGTTACGTGGTATTAGTCGTGAAGATACTCTTTTAAGCATTATATCTGCAATACCATTTTAATTTCAAATTCATTGTTTCGTAGATTTATGTCAGAGAGCTGAATTATGTTCTTGATCAAAGTAAGAAGACTGGGAATGATGAAGACTCCGCGGATCCAGTATCAAAGTAAGAAGACTGGGAATCAGTACCAGTTGGTGTTACAAACTGGTACTGATGCCTCGTTTCAAAAAAGTTCAAAAGGAGTGCATATTCTATGTATATCAGTACGCGATGGTGGGTGGGTTGGTTAGAAGTGTGAGGATCACAAGGTTGAGCGTTTGAGTCCCACTTCTCCCATATTTTAGAGTATTTCTAGTACTATCAGTACACTTCTCTCATATTTTAAAGTATTTCTAGTACCATCGGACATCAGTCCCGAATGGCTTGTACCGGTTCAAAAAACCGGTACTGAAGGCCCTCTCCAACCGGTACTGAAGTCTCTTTCTCTAGTAGTGCTACTTCTAGACAAACTCATTTGGCTTGTCGGCTCATCTCGTAAAACATGGTCGTAAGGCTTAATTATGACTGTTTATGTAATATCAAGTACTCCTTTTTATTTATGTGCATGTATGGATATGATATTCACTGATATTGTTTTGTGCGAGGTAGTGATCATAGGAATAGCTCAGCATTACAAAACGCACGGTAAAAATATAGGATCAAAAGAACAGGATACACGGATTTTACATGGAAAATCCTTTCGAAAAAAACGACGGGCGCACGAAAACAAATATCACTATACGAAGAGATGTTTACAATAAGGCTATTTTTTCTCCCTCGTCTTGATTTTCACTAAGGAAACTGGGCGTTACACTTGGAATTATTTTTTTCAAGTCATATCCATACATGCACATAATTAAATAAAAAAGTCAAATCATTATTTTTTTCGACATCTTGCTTCTGTAGCTTAACACATAACCGCTTTGTTGAACGGGGGTTTTCATTGTGTCAGGTCCAATACAGCACAGTCCTAATATCCTTTTTTTTAAGCACACAAGCTATACATGTAAAAGAACTGCTTAAAAAGCTTACAAAACAGTAACGAAAGCCAACAGGCCAAACAAGGGGTAGGGTGGGAGTGCCAACTAGATGACAGGAAACTCATAAGCTAAATTTAACAGTTCAGCATACAATCTTTGGCATAACCTTACTTTGCATCTGATCCACATGGCGAAAGACAGCAGACCTCCATGGCTCAAAGAAGTATAGAACTCCAAACGACAGCCATGATCCAAAGATGACACCAGCAACCACCCAGCAGCGCAACCATATGGCTTCAAGTTCTGCGTGATACTCATTTTGCTCGTATAATGCTGCTGGTACTGAGCTTGAATCATTTGAGCATGCTATGTTCAAAGGAAACCCACAGAGCCCAGAATTATTGCTATAAATTGAAGGGTCATCGAATGTTTGAAGTTGGTAACCTGTGGGTATCTTGCCTGATAGATGGTTGTAAGAGAGATTTAACGAATTAAGAGACGTCAAGATTGAGATGCTTGATGGAATAGGGCCGAACAGTTGATTCCAAGAAAAGTCAAGGACTTCAAGAAGCTTTAAATTGCCAATATCTTTGGGAATATTGCCAGATAGATTATTTCTTGACAAGTTTAGGAGCCGGAGAGCTTGAAGATTTGACAACCCTGTAGGGATATCACCAGAGAGGAAGTTGCTCGATAAGTCCATGCCTGTCATCAGTGCCACTGTTCTTCCAAATGTATAATCCTGCCCCTTCCAAATTATGTCTATTCGATCAAAATATCTGAAAAAATATGGATAAGAGGTACCTCGTTCGACTCCTATAACAAATTCTTCTGTTTTTGGTAGCAGCATGGATGTCAAGTTGGCAAACCCTCTTGGTATAGAGCCTGTGAGCTTGTTATCAGATAAGTCGAGCAATTGGAGTTTAGGGAGTTGTGCTAACTGCCAAGGAATATTTCCGTCAAACGCATTCGATTGTAGTCTAATAAACCTTAGCAAAGGATTTCTCACACCAAACCATGATGGAATTTTGCCATAAAACTTATTTCCCCCTAGATCGAGAGTGATTAGATTTGTACATTTCTTCAAGACAGACGGAAAATCTCCACAGAAATAATTGTTTGCCAGGTGCAATAATTTGAGAGAATGAATAGGGTTCCTCGTGGTTGGAAACTTGCCAGAAAAGGCATTTCTTGCCAAATCCATAAGCCGAAGATCTGTCAAGTTCCACAAGCAACGAGGGAGCTCCCCAGAAAGATTATTAGACGACAAGTCCAGGATCTGTAGAGAATTGAACGAACAGAAAGTTGGAGATAATGTTCCACTAAATTGATTCTGAGACACATCAAGAACAGTCAGGATGGGATGGACTCCAAGCACCGGCAATTGGCCAGAAAGGTGGTTTTGCCCCACCCTGACATCTCCTAAATTTGAACAATTAGAAATGCATGGCGGCAGCGCGCCTGAGAAGTTGTTGTTTATTAGAACCAAAACTTGCAATGCAAAGGCTCTACATAGACCTCTAGGCAGTTCTCCAAAGAAGTTATTATTGGCCAACCCAAGGAGAGTGAGTGGCTGCCTGCTGCCAAGATCTGGGGGTAAGGTACCATTGAACTTGTTGGTGCCCAAGGCTAGGTAGGTAAGATTTTGGAGTAATGAAATGGTCGCAGGTATCTCACCTTCAAGTTGGTTCTTCCTAAGGTCGAGGTGTTGCAACGCAGCCATATGGCCGATCTCCTGTGGTATCATCCCGTTAAGGTGGTTGTTACAGAGATAAATGTGTGTGAGAAGTTTCATGCTCCCAATCGATGGAGGAATTGGTCCGGTGAGGTTGTTGCAACTGAGGCCGAGCACGGTGAGGTTTGGAAATGCAGCAAAGTTCAAGGCTTCAAGCTGGCCAGAGAAGTTATTGGTGCCCAAGGCTAGGTAGGTAAGATTTTGGAGTAATGAAATGGTTGCAGGTATCTCACCTTCAAGTTGGTTCTTCCTAAGGTCGAGGTGTTGTAGCGCAGCCATATGGCCGATCTCCTGTGGTATCATCCCGTTAAGGTGGTTGTTGTAGAGAGAAATATATTCGAGAAGTTTCATGCTCCCAACCGATGGAGGAATTGGTCCGGTGAGGTTGTTGCAACTGAGGTTGAGCAAGGTGAGGCTTGGAAATGCTGGAAAGTTCAAGGCTTCAAGCTGGCCATTGATGCCAGAGTCGGGAAGGCTAAGCTCAACGACACGGCCGGCGTCATCACACGTGACGCCCAGCCACGAGCAGCAGGTGGAGTTGGCCACGGGTAACCATGAGGACAGGTGCTCGGAATCGGCTAAAGAGGCCTTCCATCGGAGAAGTGCTACTTGTTCCGGGCTGCTGGCTGTTGCATGAGACATGCATACCAGAAGAAGAGTGAAGAGGTGGGAGAGAATCTTGGACAGTGCCATTTCTCCTCTTATGTGCAACCGCATAGGAAGCGAATGGAAGAGGTGTGGTTTCCTAGTGCTTCTGCTTCTTAGAATTGGGTAATATATAGACATATGGTGAGTTGTGAGCAAGCGAAGGAAGTAAGAGTTTCTAATAGAAATGTGTAGGCAGCAATACTATGTTTAAGTTTTCCATTGGTAGATGACTGATTGGACCATCAGATGAGTCTCAATGAGTCTTCTACATATGAACATCTCAGTTGTGTTCAACTCTTTGTAGTGGGCCGCTGACCGACAATGGCATTTGTGTTCTCTGGTCCTGAACTATAAATTGTTTCTGTTCCAATTTCGCTCGTTTTGTGTTCTCACTTGGTCCTGAACTATATTTCTGTTCTCACTTGCCAATTTGTCCTTGCTCAAGTGAAGTTCCAGACCTGAGTGCATGAGGATGGAACTTTGTGAGTTGTACAGAGGTTTATACATGTATAGCTTTATTTTTCGAGCAGTGCTCCTATGATTTCCCTTATAATATAAGTTGCATATTTTTTTAAAGCAAATGAAGGGCAGGATCACAAAACCGGTCGAAATTCGACGATTTTCGTGATTTTTAACCTTGCCGAGCTGGTTCGACGTATAAAACCGGTCCGTAAACCGGTTAAATTAAAAAAAAATTCAAAATTTTGGGAAAATTTATCTACGCAAAACTGACCGGTTTTCGATCAAATCCGACCGGTTTTTGATAAAAAATTATGTGATAGTCCATCAGGCTTTAGCACGTGATCAAAACCAATCAAATTTCGGTCAAAACCGATCGTTTTTTGATTTTTTTTTTAAATTTTGAATTCTTAACCATTCGGTTTTGGATGATTTTCGGCTCAATATTTTCGAATTTTGAATTTCCATTGGTTTTTTCGGTTTCGATATTGTTAACCATGGCGAAAGGATAAGTAATCACTACCTATCTTTCATTCATGTTTTAATATTTTTGCAACTTCAAAAAGAAAAGCACAGAAGCGTGTGTTGTCAGTTTGATGTTGTATTTGCTGAAGGCTCAGTTGTGCACAAGTTTTAGGTCAGTTTAATTTGCCAGCTGAGTGTGTGGATGTATCCTGATTGTTGTTTCCATATTCGAGGACAAGGATACATGCCCATCACGATATTTGTACAAGACATGTACAGTTTTGTCGCAGATCGAGTTTTAAGAATTACTGTCATTCATGATCTCGTTCATTTTCAGTATCGTATTAGACTACTTGAGAACTGAATTGAATACAAGAATGTGCATATTAGTACAGGGCTGAACTGAGTCAACAAAAAGGCTGCAAACTATGCAAATTACGTGTGCTACATAGCCTACGACAGACGGAAAAATTCGTATTTAATACAACATTTGGCTCGTATTTACGAAATGGTATAACAATTTTGCGTATTTATAAAAAAAAAACAATCATCTCCGGTTGCTCAAAAACCGAAGATGCATCTTTGGTTCGTGGAAAACCGGACAACACGTGTGTGGATTACGGCAAACCGGAGAACATCATCGTTGGGTCACCAGGAACCGGAGATGCCTTGTCCGGTTCATGGGCAACCGTACAAGGGCTCGGTCGACGAGGCGCCGAAAGGCCAGACAGGAGGAACTGTGGAGGACTTGTGGAGGACTGTGGAGACTGGAATTTGTCCAACATGATTAGCGGAGGCTGGCTTATAAGAAGGAGGGAGGAGTCACGGTCGATGATCGCGAGGTTTCCTTCCTAATTAGTGACGAGCGCGAGGTTTCAGTCTCCAGTGAGTGAAGTTTTGCGAGCGTGAGGTTACGCGGAGGAACATTCTGCGACGTGGTATTTGAGTAGCCGCAGTACTGCGAAAGCGAAGCTATTTAAGTACTATTGTGTAGTTATGTTATCGATTAACATGTGAAAGTGAAGTAGTGTATTTATAGTTTAACTATTAATTGGGTTTCTGTTTTGGTTATGCAGAGAAAATCACGGTACTGACAGAATCGAAATTAGAAGCGATTTTCATCCTAAAACTGTTGCTGCAACAATCAAGGTGGACATTACTAAAGCTTAGTCATTTGTTGTAACATCCTCATTTTCGCTTTCTGGAGAAAAACCTAATTTAAATAAAGTAAATTCAAAACATGGAGTTTCATTGGTGTTTATATTAACCTGGCATCCATTCCTATCCAAAATCGGGATTTAATTCCCCTCCGATTTAAAATCGAATTTTCGATTCCCAGTGCAGAAATTTCACCCGAGTCCAAAAATGCTCAAAAAAAATCCCCAAACCACTTCAATTGTGTTCCAAATATTCCAAAATGATTTTAGGAATCATTCCCCGGATTTTTTGACCTCCGTTCCTATTTTATCTCGCGCGGCTTTTGTTTAATGCCTGCAATTCGCGCCCGAATATTCAATTCCACAAAAATCATCCAAATTCCGCGAAACCAATTTTATTGGGTCCCAAATATTCTAAAATGGCTATAGGAATTTTTCCGAAATTTTTAGGCCATTTTTCCTAATTTTTCTCTAGGACGGATTATTTGCGTAAAGGAGAACCAATGGTAGAGTGCCACGTGGCAGTGAATAGTGCACCTTCTTCTACCTCCAGCCAACCCAAAAGAACAAAGAAGCTTCAACATGCATCAATGGCTAGGGTTTCCATTCCTTTGCTCATAACTCCTTCAAATCAACTCCAAAATGCGAACAGTCGGTTCCGTTGGATCCGCGACGTCGATCTCTTGCCATTCCCCACCTTGATGAGCCATCAATCTCGCCGGAAATGGCCCCATTCAAGAAAAACCGAAATGCACTTAATCGCCATTATCTCGGCCGTTTCAACTCCAAACGCCGCACCACCACCTCCATTCTCTTCGTATAAGAGTCCCCGTTCCGGGAGTGTGCTCCTCCTTTCCTCTACTTCACTCTTGTGCTCGTGAGATCAAGGAAACCGACGTAGTGTTGAACTTTTTCGGTGTTCTTCGCGTTCGTGCTTGTAGATCGTTCTCCGGTGAGCCATTCTTCTTGTTCCTTGGTTCTTTGTGACCGTGAGGTAGTCTAGAAGCTCACTCAACAATCAATTTTAGGTGGCATCAAGAGTTGGCGACGAATTTCTCAGTTTTCTGGGTTCGGCCGGAGCTCTGTTCGTCATCGATTTCATCGTCTCCGGTGAGAATTAACTCAATTCCTTCTGTCGGCGTATTCTACACCAGGGTACCCACTCCCCCGCAATAAACACGGTCGCCGGGCGGGCAGGGCGTGTCCGGGCCCCACCGCCACGGCGAGTAGTAGGGCCACAAGGTGGTCGCCCAGTGGATAGGTGGCGATCGTGCCCGCCACCGGCGCTCGATAAGGTAGTCGCCTGGTGGGCGGTGGCGACGTGCCCCGCCACTGGCGCCAGAAGCGATCGCCGGTGGACAGGTGGCGATCAGGCCCCGCCACTGGGCGCCCCATAAGGTGGTCGCCCAGTGGACAGGTGGCGTACAGGCCACGCCACTGGCGCACCACCCCCGAGGCTGCAGCGCCAGGATCAAAGGAATTTAATGCGAATCATGCGCATTAAATGCTAAGCGTGGGGGCTACGGTATGGCGGCGCGCGTTCCCCAGGCTCGCATTAATTGCGGATGACGTCACGACAGCGCCCCTCCCCCTGACGGAACGGGCGGAGTTGGTGGGCGTGGGGCCCTAGGCAGGGGTGCGACGGCTGCGGCAGGCATTAAATGGGGTGTAAGGACAGTGACGGGCGCATTAAATGCGCCCGTTGCAGTGTAATGAGTATAGCTTGCTGTGTAAGCCTCCCATGCGTCCCCGAGCCCAAGTATAAAAGGGGGCCGGGGTGCATGGGAGAAGGGGTTCGACTCTTTCATGTTAGGTTCCATTTTTTCTCCCAAGTGAGGATTCCAGTTCATACCACACAACACAAGCAATCACAAAGAAAAGGCAGGACTAGGGCTGTTACTCTTCGGAGGGGTCTTAACACTGGTAAACCCTAGCGTCCCCATTCTTCCAAGCTTCCCCGACACTCCAGTCTTTCTTCCTCCGGCGATTGCCCCGAAAGCCCCCCGTCTGAACCTCATAAGCACCCGATTCGGAGGTGCCTGTTGGCTAGAACGCCGACAGTGGCGCGCCAGGTAGGGGCTCTTGGTGGTTAGATTGCCCTCTTCCTTCCGTTTCCTGTCCGAAGCTTAGAAGAAGTAGGGACGATTGTCTGCATGGCGGAGTCGCACTCCAAGCGCAGCAATCTACCCGAGGAGAGCAGCGCCCGTAGCCGGTCCCGGCGCCCGGGAAAGGGGCCGGGCCAGCCGGGTCCCTCCGTCTTGGGAGGGACATGCATGGCTCCGCCGCGGGGAGGCGGCGAATCCAACGGCGTTTGGCGGCCGGGGCGATACTCCGTAGCGGAGCCTTTATGCGCCTCATTGCTCCTCGATCCTCCTCCGCCACCTGGGCGACACCCCGGCCACTCCGTGGTTGCGGGATATCGCCCGCCTGGTCGATGCCGCTCAACAGCAGGTTGAGGCGGCAGCCCTGCCGGGGGCTTCCGGCACGTGGTGGCAGGGAGCGCGCGCAACCGAGGCGCAGGGTTCCAGCCGCCACACGACGACTTCTCCCAGCGTCAAGGGCCGGGACAAGGGGAAGGGAGTCCTGGTTGCAGCCCCCTCCGGCGCGGGGGGACGTGCACGTGATTCCGCTTCTTCTCGCGGTCCCCCCGAGTCCAGAGGAGATCGCGAGGATCTGAGGGCAAACCTGGACGAGAGGCGGCTCCAGCGCGACGGCGACCTACGCCACGTCCTTAGGGGGCGTCGCGAACGCGCACAGCGACGCACCAATCCCCAGGCTCCTGTTGGTCAACAGGGGGCTTCCCCCTCTGACTCCGGGGAGAGCGTAGACTCGCACCCCTCGTCCTCGTCTCAGGATCGAGGGGCTGGCGAGCGACGCTGCTCCCCCTACAACGTTGGATGCCAGGCGTTTTCTCTCCGTCTACGGCAAGCTGCGTGGCCGGAGAGATTCCGCCCCGCCTCCATCGAGAAGTACGATGACACCACCAATCCGGAGGAGTTCCTACAGATCTACACCACGATGGTGCGTGCCGCGGGAGGGTCTGAAAAGATCATGGCCAACTATCTCCCGACATCGCTAACGGGCTCTGCCCGCTCCTGGTTACTTAACCTCCCGCGAGGCTCTGTGCATTCGTGGGAGGAGTTGTGTGACATTTTTGTCGCCAATTTCCAGGGCTCCTACGCTCAGCCGGGCGTGGAGGATGACCTCCACGCTCTGGAGCAGACGGAGGGGGAGTCCCTGAGAGAGTTCATCTGGCGGTTCATCCACTGCCGCAACACGATCCCCCGGATCTCCGAGCCGTTAGTGATCATTGCGTTCCGGAGGGGGGTTCGGGACCAGAAGATGCGGGAGAAGATGGCTACCCGCACCATAACAACCACTTCCGAGTTCTCCCTGGCGCACAAGTGCGCCAGGGCGGTGGAGGCCTGGGAGTGCGCGACGAGGCCTTCTGGCCCCAGTGACGCCGGTACATCGAAGTCCTCTGACCGCAAAAAGAAGAAGAAGCGGAAGGAGACTGCCGCTGTGAAGTCTCCGTCGCCGAGCCGTGGCCAAGTCCGGCACCGCGATTTATCGTGACTAAAGGGGTGAGCGCAGGGACCAGCGCGGCGACCGCAGGAACCGCCACTCGCCCCGTCGTGAAGACGATGGGGGCAAGCCTTATTGCCCCATCCATCGAACGAGTGGGCACGACTTGGAGGACTGCCAAGTTGTGTCCAAACTGGTAGATAGGCGGCTCAAGAAACGCCATGAGGAAGACCATGGAGACAACGACGATGAAAACCCAGCTCCGCTGGCTTTCCAGCAGGCGGAGCATACGGTGGCGTTCATTCACGGTGGTTCGGCCACCTACTCATCGAACTCGCAGTACAAGCGAGATCTGAGGCAGGTTTGTGCCACCGTGCCGGCCTCTGGGGCGGGCAGGCCGCTGAAGTGGTCGGAGCAACCGATCACTTTCAGCCGGACCGACCACCCGGAGAATGTTTCCGGCCCGAGCTATCTCCCGATCGTGGTTTCTCTCACAGTTCACAATGCGAAGCTTGGGCGGGTTCTTGTCGATGGAGGCAGTGCCATCAACCTGCTGTCTGTCGGGGCATACCAAGCGCCCAGATCGCACGAAAGATAGCCGCCTCGCCCCACTTTTCTACGGAGTTGCCCCCGGGGTGGGCCTCTTGCCTCTGGGGCAGGGTCCAGCTGCCTGTTACATTCGGGAGTGCGGAGAACTTCTGGACGGAGCTCGTCAACTTCGAGGTCGCCAACTTCGACCTCCCCTATAACGCCCTGCTTGGCCATCCAGCTCTGGTTAAATTTATGGTGGTCGCTCACTACGCCTACATGCTGGTAAAAATCCCTGGGCTTGGGGGCCCAATCACGGTGAAGGTGGATAGACTGGAAGCTCTGCGCCTCGTAAGAACAAACCGCAGACTGGCCACACCACACGCTTCTCGGCGCGATCGTGACGACGGCCCGGGCGTCCTCGGTCTGGCCCAGCCGCCCGGACCTTCGGCGAGGTGAAGGCGATCCTCAGGTGAGGACGGCTCGGGCAAGGTCGTGAAGATCGGCACCGACCTCAGCGCCAAATAGGAAGGCGCGCTCGTCACCTTCCTCCGGTCAAATCTAGATGTGTTCGCCTGGGAGCCATCGGAGATGACCGGGGTCCCTAGGGAGGTGATCGAGCATCGTTTGGCCACGCTCCCTGGAGCGCGCCCGGTCCGACGAAGGTCCGGCGGCAGGCGCCAGAGCGGCAGGATGCCATTCGGGATGAAGTGGAGAAGCTTTTGTGTGCTAAGATTGTGCGGGAGGCCACCTACCCCGAGTGGCTGGCCAACCCCGTGCTTGTAAGGAAGTCCATTGGGATGTGGCGATTGTGGATCGTCTTCTGCGAACTCAACAAAGCCTGCCTGAAGGATCTGCACCCCTTCGGCCGGATAGACATTGTCGCCGACTCACGGCAGGTGCAGCTCAGAGCTTCCTCGACGCCTACTCAGTTATCATCAGATCAGTATGGCGCGGGAAGACGAAGGAAGACTGCTTTTGTGACTCCTCTCGGTGTGTATTGCTATGTCCGGATGCCCTTCGGGCTAAAGAATGCCGGCTCTACTTATCAGCGGGCCATGCACATTGTGTTCCGGACCCAAGTGGGGAAGAACCTTAAAGTATATGTTGACGATCTGGTAGTGAAGACAAAGAAGGTGGATGAGCTTATCCAGGACCTGGAGGAGACCTTCTCCCACCTCAGAAAGTATTGTGTGAAGTTAAATCCTGAAAAGTGTGTGTTCGGCGTCTCGTCCGGAAAGCTGCTCAGGTTTCTAGTCTCCAGTCGTGGAATTGAGGTTAACCCGGAGAAGATCGAAGCGATTGAGAAGATGCAGCCACCCACTCGGCTCAAGCAACTACAATGCCTGACTGGTCGCCTGGCCTCCCTTGGCCGGTTCATAGCCCGGCTAGGGGAGAAAAGCCTACCTTTGTTCAAGCTGTTGAAGAAGACCAACTCGTTTGAGTGGACCCCGGAAGCCCAGCAGGCGTTCGAAGGCCTGAAGAAGTACCTCTCCTCCCCTCCGGTGCTGGTCACCCCCGAGCCGGGCGAGCCGCTACTGCTGTATGTGGCGGCTAGCCCCTCCGTGGTAAGCGCGGCGCTGGTCGCGGAACGAGAAGGTGTCCAGCGGCCAGTCTACTACATCACCAAGGTGCTGCACGACACGGAAACAAGGTACCCGCAAGCTCAGAAGATGGTGTATGCCGTGCTGGTGGCATCAAGGAAGCTACGACACTATTTCCAAGGAAGGGAGATCACGGTGGTCTCCTCCTACCCCCTGCGCGAGATACTCCACAATCGTGAGGCTGAAGGCCGCATTGCAAAGTGGTCCGTCGAGCTGGGGGAGTTCGGCGTCAAGTTCGCTCCTCTTACCGCCATAAAAAGTCAGAGGCTGGCGGACTTCGTCGTCGAGTGGACTCCGGCTGAGTCCGAACCAGAAGAGGTCCCCGCACCCTCCCCCTGGACACTTTTCTTCGATGGATCCTTCAGGCTCGAAAGCGCGGGGGCTGGGGTCCTCTTGGTCTCTCCGACCGGGGACCTCCTCAAGTACGTGGTCACCTTTGACTTCAAGGCCACTAACAACGTCGCCGAGTACGAGGGCTTGCTGGCGGGGCTTCGGGCCGCCACAGCCATCGGTGTTCGGCGCCTACAAGTGAAAGGCGACTCCCTGCTGGTCGTCAATCAAGCGAGAAAGGACTTCTCCTGTCCTGACCCTGTCATGGTAGCATACCTGGCGGAGGTCAGGAAATTGGAGCGACACTTTGAAGGGTTGGGGTATACCCATATCCCCCGGCGCGACAACTACTTAGCGGATGAGCTCGTTCAGCTCGCTTCCACGAGATCTCCTGTTCCGGTTGGAGTCTTTGAAGAAAGGCTTCCGCGACCGTCCATCGCGGCCCCCGTCTCCGGTGGGGACAATGGTGATGCCACTCCAGCCCTCGCTCCTAGAGGGAAAGTGGATCCGGCGGAAACGCCCGGCCAGGCGGAGTACCCGGGCGACCACCTTGTGGTCGCCGCACTTGACCGGGAAGGCACCTGGATGGATCCAATCCTGGCTTACCTACGGGATCAAGTGTGCCCCGACGATGATGCGTCAGCAGAGAAGGTAGCACGAAAGCCCAAGTGCTATACCCTGGTGGGCGGGGACCTGTACCGCCGGGGTAGAAACGGAATTCTTCTGAAGTGCATCACTCGGGAAGAGGGGAGCACTTTGCTCTCTGATATCCATGGAGGCGTGTGCGGGAGCCATGTGTCCGGTTGAACGATGGCGGGAAAAGCTTTCCGCCAAGGGTTCTATTGGCCGACCGCTCTCCAGGATGCCTGCGAGCTGGTGAGGAGGTGCGAGGCGTGCCAGTTCCACGCCAAGCAAATCCACCAACCAGCCCAGGCCCTGCAAACTATCCCGCTCTCATGGACCTTCGCGCCTGAAATTTGGATATCCCTGAGCCGCCTCGCGGGCCACAGGGGGCTACACCCATCTGTTCGTCGCCATCGAGTAATTCACTAAGTGGGTGGAAGCCGAGGCGGTGAGATCCATTACCGCCGCAGCTGCAGTCAAGTTTGTGCGAGGGATCTTCGCCCGCTTCGGGGTCGCCAACCGCATCATCACCGACAACGGCGCGCAGTTCACCAGCGCGGCTTTCCTCGATTTCTGCGAAGAAATGGGCACCAAGGTCTGTTTTGCCTCAGTTGCCCATCCAAGGAGCAACGACCAAGTCGAGCAGGCCAATGCGCTGGTGCTGAAGGGCCTCAAAACCCAGGCGTTTGATCGACTCCACAAGCATGGGACCCGATGGACCGAAGAACTACCGGCGGTGTTGTGGTCGCTTCGCACCACCCCTAGCCGGCGCACCGGGGAGACCCCTTTCTTCCTGGTCTACGACGCGGAAGCTGTTCTCCCTTCAGAGCTAGAGCTGGGATCACCACATGTCGCGGCGTTCGCGGAAGAAGATCAGGAGGACCTGCGCCGCGACGACGTCAACTTCCTGGAAGAGGCGCGGGACCGGGCGACCCTGCGCGCCGCACGGTACTAACAAAGTCTCAAGCGGTGCCACGCCTCCCGGGTCAATGAGAGAACACTGACAGTAGGCGACCTGGTCTTGCGAAAAATTCAGCCGCATGCCGGGATGCATAAACTGTCTCCCCAGTGGGAGGGCCCCTTTAAGGTGGTCTCAGTCTCTCGTCCCGGGGCGGTCAGGTTGGCCATAGAAGACGGCGAAGAACTGGCGAACTCACAAAACATAGAGAATCTACGCAAGTTCTATCCTTGATCGGTTGTAAGTTTCAGGCTCTGCCCCCCAACCAGCCGGAGTGTGTCTTCCTCACCACCGCTGGTCAGGAAAGGCCTCTTGTTTGAAATCAAGTATTCACTTTCTTTAATAATTGTTCTCCCTACTCTCTTTCCGGTCTCTTGCCCATTGTTGGACAGTGCCGGGGCACTTGCCCGTGGTACCCTTTGGCCTTGCAAGAGCCCGGTGGCAAAGGCGGAACCACTAAGTGAGAGCGGCGTGCAGGGATGGGCGATCGGACGGCTAGTTCAGCACGATCCCCGGCACGGTCATGACACTCCGGGTGTCCCCGTGGGGATCGGCGACTTGAACACCGTTGTCGAAAACCTAAGGCCCTGCCACGACTCACTAAAGTGCTCGTTCCCTGGAGGTTACCTGGGTGGCAAAAATTTTGCTAAGTCAAAGGGTTCAAGGGAAATGACTCCCTGGCACAAAGCCTTAAGTCACGCTCCCCTTCCGAGTTTTTAAGCGGTCATGCGCTTGTTCGTGCGGAACCAGTGGAGTAGAAGTAAAAAACGGACACTGGATGATATAAGGGGAAGCTTGCGCTTCCATTTCATTTTAAGTTGATTCGCATCAAGGATCTTTACAGGTGGAAGCAAAAAAAAAAAGAAGGGGAACTACGCTAGTGGGGGCTCCTCCTCGTCTTCCGCTGCCGCCTCTGCCGCGCACGTCTTCGGCAGCGGGCCAAGGTCACGCCTCGGATTGCCCGCGTCTTCGCTGCTACCTCCACTGGGGTTCTCCATCTCCACCAGGCGGCAACTTGCTCGGCGGCGTCTTGGACCCGCTCCTCCGCTGCGCTTAGTCGCCTTTCGATCTCCCTGGGACGGTGGCCATGGGATCGGTTAGCGTCCACGGCTGGCGCAAGAAAGCCAGCCGCGTGCCGCCGTGGCCGCCAGAATCGCACGCCTTCCTCTGGGCAGACCGGCGATCGAGGCGGCGGCAGTGCGTGAGAAGTCCGCGATCCGGCCGAGGCGAATGCGTAGTGCTTCGCGGCTTCGCCTCCGCGAGACGGGCCGCACGATCCCTGTGGGGCAAGGTTGGCCACCATTCGGTCGAAGGTGTGACGCAAGATCCCAGGGTGTCCGCCTCGGATCGAATCAATCGACCTTCTCGCATCCAACTCCAGCGGGCGTCCTCGGCGCGGCGGGCGCTCTGCTCCGCTACTCTCGCTTCCCTTAGCGACTACGGCTCGGCCCGCCTCCGTTCGCGAAGTCCACCTCCTGCGGCGGTTGATCTGGACTCCGCCTCCGTCGATCGCTCCTTGCTTGTCGCGACGGCCATTTGCTGTCTTTGGAAGTAGAAACTTCGCTAAGAGCCGCTAGCAGAGCATCCGCGTCTGCTGAAGCAATGGAGGCGGTGGGGGGCTCCGGGGTGGGCAAAGGGTCGGCCAGACCACAGGCGGCTGGCGGGATGACCACTTGGGGGTTGACCCCCTCGAGCTGCCCACCGTGGGGCTCGGCTGCCCCAGGTGGAGCGGTCCCTGCCGTCGCGGCGCCCTGATCGTCCACGGCCTGGGCAGCAAGGACATCCGGAGCAGGCACCCTGAGAAAGAGAAAAAACGGTGGGAAGACGCAATTTGGAGGGACTTGACTATATTTTGTGTGTGCGTTTTTGAATAAGTACCTAGGTGGTGGCCTCTGGAAGCGGGGCACACCCGGGGCAAGAACCGGCCCAGCCAGTCTTTGGCGGTCACCGATCTGGCAGCCTAAGGACCGGCACCGGTGGCGGAGGAGGAAGAAACGCCGCCATTGGCGGTGGCGGCGGCGGCAGAAACGTCGTTGGAGCCGACGGCGGCGGCGGAGGCGGCGGCAGCGTCGTTCCTAGAATCGGCCCCGGAGGGTCCAACGTCACCACCTCAACGGGGGCGAGGGAGGACGAGGTCGCGCCGGCCGTCGAACTCCCCGCCGCCGTTGAGGAGCCCGCCGCAGCAGCAGAAGAGCTCCCCGTGCTTGCTGTGGAAGACCCCGCCCCAGCAGAGAGGCGGGGTCTTTGGGAAGGCCCGCCGGCGGTATCGTCGTCGGCTGGCATCTGCGCCTCCCTTGGTCGCCCCTCCCCTGGTCGCCGGCGGGAGGGGGGTCTCGGATCGTTAGGGGCACCTGGTGTGTTGTATCAGGCGTTCCCATGGTGTCCATCTTCGGCATAGCCCGGACAATCGTCGCACGCTCCCTGGGCTCTAACCGGCAGAGTGGGAGCACACCCGCCGGGAACGGCGGGACGGAGTTGGACACGCCCAGCTGCCCCATCGACGCATCGATCAGGGTGGAAGACAAGTTCCCGGCGGCTGGCAAAAACAAAAGAAGAGAAATGCCGTCAGATCCTGTGATGGCCAAAAAAAAAGAGAAAAGAGAACGAAGGGGAAGGCGATCCAGGTGTAGCAGTTTACCTCCGGGGATCGTTCGGGTCCCATCATCCTGGCCCATGTCTTTGCCAAAGGCGGCGGATCTTGTGCGCGCGAGGCTAATCCTCCGGGAAATGAAGTCCCGGACAACCATGCCCCCGTTAGGCCCACCGTCCGCAACTGGTCGACGCGGGCCAGCATCGTCTGAAGCTTGGGCGTCTCGCTGACGTGAGCCCCCCAGTTGGGGTTGCTGACTGCTGGCCCGGTTGGAAGCTCTAGCACTTCAATGCCGCTATCGTCCTCCACGTACATCCACTCATCGCGCCACGTCCTCCAGTTGGACCGGCAGTCCAGTGGGATGTAGCGCGACATGGTCCCATCTCGGAGCCGCAGATGACAGCTCCCGGAGACAGGAGAGTTGGCGCCGGCAGCGCGAAGGGCGTAAAAGAAGCGAAAAAGGAGGAGATTGGGCATCACTCCTACGAACATTTCGCAGAAGTGGGCGAAGACAGCAAGAAGGATGACGGAGTTAGGAGGGAGATGGATGTGGTGAATGGCGTAAAAGTTGAGGACGGAGAGATAGAAGTCAGAAACCGGCGGCAGCAGGCCGGCTACAAGCTGCCACCCGAAGAAGACAACCTCCCCGGGCCGGCAGCGGGGCACGACGGTCCCGGGCGAACGGAGGGCGCCATGAAACGATGCTGGAAACCACAGCGACACCCTCCTCCTCGATGCACGAAGGGGCGTAATCGTGGCAGAGGGAGTCGGAGGAGCCATCGAATGCAGAAGGGCGCCGAAGCACGTCGGGAAAGAAGAAGCAAGGGACTCTAAGGTGACAAGAAAAGACAGGGCGAATGGAGTTTGAAAGAAAAAGAACCGCTCCCCCTCATGGCCGGCCTTTTTATAAGGTTGCGAGGGAAGGCTTAGCGGGAAAACCGAAAAGACGCGGCGGCTCGCAAGTGGGAAGTTCAAAAAACCCCATAAAAGGGGGGGCATCCCAAGAGTCGTGCGATGGTTACGAGGCGGGAATAACTGCGCAATCCGCCTTGGGAACCGAAAAAGCCGGAGGATATTTAAAGCTGCGGGACGTGTGGGCATTTAAGGGGCCCCACCCGGGAGACTGAACAGTTCCCTGAAGGGCATTTAAAGAGGAGAGAGAAGAAAAAAGGGAAGTGGAAAGCCGGAAGGCGCTCCAGGGTGGGCCCGGGGGCTACTGTCGGCGTATTCTACACCAGGGTACCCACTCCCCCACAATAAACATGGTCGCCGGGCGGGCAGGGCGTGTCTGGGCCCCACCGCCACGGCGAGCAGTAGGGCCACAAGGTGGTCGCCCAGTGGACAGGTGGCGATCACGCCCCGCCACTGGGCGCTCAGTAAGCTGGTCGCCCAGGGGACAAGTAGCGTCGAGCCCGCCATCGGGCGCTGGTAAGGTGGTTGCCGAGTGGGCGGTGGCGTCGAGCCACGCCATTGGCGCTTCAAGAAGGTGGTCGCCCGGTGGGCGAGTGGCGTCGAGCCTCGCCACTAGGCGCCAAGAAGGTGGTCTCCCGGTGGGCGAGTGGCGTCGAGCCCACCACCGGGCGCCCGTAAGGTGGTCGCCAGTGGGCGAGTGGCGTCTGAGCCACGCCACTGGCGCACCACCCCCAAGGCTGCAGCGCCAGGATCAAAGGAATTTAATGCGAATCGTGCGCATTAAATGCTAAGTGTGGGGGCTATAGTATGGCGGCGCGCGTTCCCCAGGCGCGCATTAATTGCGGATGATGTCACGGCGCCTCCTTCGACAGGCAGGCGGAGTTGGTGGGCGTGGGGCCCTAGGCGAGTGCGACGGTCAGCGAGCATTAAATGGGGTGTAGGGCGATGTGGCGCATTAAATGCGCCCATGGCAGTGTAATGAATGTAGCTTGCTGTGTAAGCCTCCCATGCGCCCCCGAGCCCAAGTATAAAAGGGGGCCGGGGTGCATGGGAGAGGGGGTTCGATTCCTTGATGTTAGGTTCCATTTTTTCTCCCAAGTGAGGATTTCCAGTTCAGACGGCACAACACAAGCAATCACAAAGAAAAGGCAGGACTAGGGCTGTTACTCTTCGGAGGGCCCGAACCTGGGTAAACCCTAGCGTCCCCATTCTTCCAAGCTTCCCCGATACTCCAGTCTTTCTTCCTCCGGCGATTGCCCCGAAAGCCCCCCCGTCTGAACCTCATAAGCACCCGATTCGGAGGTGCCTGTTGGCTAGAACGCCGACACCTTCCTCCTATAGCTCCCTAAGGTAGTTATCTAGTGAGTCTAGGCTTTTGTTTGACTCAAATCCATGCGAAAATGGTATCAAAATCGGAATTTTTGGGTTGGAAAGTCTTCTCTGTTTTTTTTGTTTTGGGTGGCCTCTGTGGTTGCCCATGCTTGAGCTCGTCTTCGGGCAGTGCCGTGCCGCCGCCACGCCGCCCCGCCGTGGCTGCCCGCCCCGTCCAGCGCCACGCTTGCCCCGCCGCCAGCCGCCCCTTGCCGCCGTCGGCCACCCCACCCCATCGCCGGCCCCCCCCCACCCCAAGCTCCACCTCCAAGCTCCCCACTCCCATTCGTGGCTATGGCTCTATCCAAGGTTGAAGACAACCCCATAGACAATGACGAGTGGGCCCCACCTGTCATAGAGATAAGACCAAGTCAAGGTCAAAGTCAACAGTGGACCAGTCAACAGTGGAATATTCCGGGAATATTCTCGATTTTCCAATTTTTCGAATTTCAAACTTCGAAAGCTCGTAACTTCTCCGTCCGAACTCCGTTTGACCCCATTCAAATTTCTAAATTCATATAAAATCAAGATCTACCTGCCAGTATTATTTTTGTAATTTTTAGATTTTATTTATTTTCTTTTATTTATTTATTGCCTCGATTTGCGTGTAGTCGACGATCCCGCCGCGTCCGCCGATTCCGCCGCCGAGCTTCCCGTGTACGAAGACCTACTCGCGACCGAAGGCAAGTCCCCTTGACGCATTTTGATCCTATGATTGTGAAATGATTTAAATTGTTTACAAAGTTGCATGGCTATGTTTAATGAAATATGTCAAATATAAGTGCTAGTTATTCCGAAATTGTTGATTCGTCCTTGACATTGTTAATCATACCCATTGTAACCCTAGGACATTGTTTATACCATGCTTATGCTTATATGGTATCCTTTGCTACATAGTACGGTAGAATTGGTTAGGATCTTTTTCGATGAAAACAACCCATGGGTGGGATTACTCAAAAGTTATGATTTCCAATATGATTTAGAAAGCATTATTATGGTTTTGGTCCTGTTTTATAAAATAAAAAGAAAAGGAAAATGATTTGGACTTGGGCGGATTAGATTGTCGGGTGGGTGCGGATGGAGCACTAGCTGTCTTGTGCAAGTACCGCCCCAAGTCATATAAGGACCGATGCTTGTGACTATCCATTCTAAGCATAACCGTACACCACATGTCTATAATGGTACGACCTGGCCAACTAATTTGTAGAAACGTAATTTAGACTCACCACTCGGTTGAATGTGAATGCCGGATGGAGGCACTGTTGTTTTTCTCTCACGGCGCAGAGGGGCTTCAGATCTTTGGCGGATGGAACCCTAGCAGCGGTGAAACCTCAGCGGGTGGGTCTAGTTAGGTAGATACATTGTAACGGCCTTGTCAGGATATCCCTGCCGACACACCTAAGGAAGTGTGTTAATTACATGGCATCAAGGGTATATCTTGTCTTGTGGGTAAAGCTGTACACCTCTGCAGAGTAAAACTATTCGAATAGCCGTGCCTACGGTCAAGGGCAAAGCGAAGAATGCTTTCATATTGGTAGACTTTGATTTTGGTTTTAAAAACTGAAAAGTGTTTTGTTTTGGGATTCGGGAGTGGTTAGAACTCTCGGATGTTGTTTGGCGGATAGAGCCAACCAGGTGGAAGGAACCTGTTTTATACTTGACGGATGGAGTCACATAATTAACATTGATCTTTTAAAAGTTGGCGGATAGAGCCTTTATACTAGTGATGGTGGATAGAACCTCACTACAATATTAAATACTTCAATTGTTAAAAAGAATTGTAAAAAGATGCTTTGTGAAATATTATTACTTAAGTATGGTTTAATAAAATTTGGCTTTATGCAAAAGAACCCTGTTAAGCTTCCTTTGGAAAGCCCCACATGATCATACTTTCCCCGACTTGCTGAGTACCTTTGTACTCACGTGCTACATCAACTTGTCATCATCAGAGAACGTTCAAGACGCAGCTGATGAGGGCGAGTTCTACGTTGAAGACTTCGAGGAGGATTGCCAGGAGAACTAGTTGCGTTCTGGTCGTCGCCTGTGGCGTTGTGGCGTTCGCTTGTTTTGCTTTCTGTTTCCGCTGCTTTGTCTCCGGTCGTTGGACCGAGTATTGTAATAAGTGGCCATGTGGCCCATACTTGAATATTTATATTACAATTTTCGTTTTGTTCGGCAATGAAGTATCACTGTGACTGTGTGTACTAGCTACTGATCTGGGACTAGTACGGAAATACACAGGAGATTTCGGATAGCCGATCCGGGGTCTCACATTTGTATAATTAATGATGTAGTTTTATTTCTGCGGTCGTGCTATAATAATTTATCTGTAGCTTTTGACATGCTATATTTAGCCTAGTTGCATGGTAAACCCAAATTGAGTGAGACAAGACCATGCAATTCTTGAAAAATCACTAGCTTCGAGATTACCCAAAAATATTTAGTATGTGGTCACTGTACAACTTTTAAATTTCAATATGGTTAAAAGTGAGGCTATGTTCCATTTCTCGGTTTCTATTCTTGGACCCAAAGAATTTACGAATTAATCCTAAAACCTAAAAACTTCTACGTCTGTAATAATATTCAAATGGAATAAAAACTTAAATTAACTCTTCCCGCATAAAATAACAACCTTCTTTTGGGACTTTGAGTCTTTCCAGAGGTCAGGACCCTCTGCCGAGCTTGCACTCGAACGTTGAACAATCTCGAAGGGCTGGACCCTCTGATGACCATTGGACTATTTTAATTTCGAACGATTATTCGCTTGAGCGAAGGACTATTTTTATTTCGGACGATTATTCGCTTTGAGCGAAGGACTATTTTTATTTTTGAACGTAATCACCACTTGGACCCGAAAGGAGTTGACCTCCTTTTTCAACTTAATAACTCGAACCAACGTAGCTGCTTAATCTGACTTAAATATTAGTGCGCCAAACTTCTGAACCTTGGTAAGTTATTTTGCCTTATTACTTATTTTGCTTCTTATTGCTGTTTTTTGCTTCGTGTAGATACCAACGTTGTAGAGACCGCACCCGTCGACCTCAACTCCGTTGCAGAAAACTCCGAGCAAGGTAAGCACCTCTTTCATGTTGTTCCCATTATTTTACTTAGATTATGTTGTTTTGAACAAATCTATGTATGCATGTGTTAATTTCCGTTAGCATCCTATATTGTGAACTTGGTAGATATATCCCCGCATTCCATAAAAATTTGACATGACATCCTTGAAAACTTTAAGATTGGGTTAGACAGCTATTAATGTTCCATTTCTCGGTTTATGTTCTTAAACCCGAAGAATTTACGAATTAATCCTAAAAACTAAAAACTTCTACGTCTGTAATAATATTCAAATGGAATAAAAAGTTAAATTAACTCTCCTCGCATAAAATAACAACCTTCTTTTGGGACTCTGAGTCTTTCCAAATGTCAGGACCCTCTACCGAGCTTGCACTCGAACGTTGAACTATCTCGGAGGGCTGGACCCTCTGATGACCATTGGACTATTTTAATTTTGGATGATTATTCGCTTGAGCGAAAGACTGTTTTTTTTCGGATGAAGGACTGTTTTTATTTCGGACGATTATTCGCTTTGAGCGAATGATTGTTTTTATTTTTGGACGTAATCACCACTTGGACTCGAAAGAAGTTGACCTCCTTTTTCAACTCAATAACTCGAATCAGCGTAGCTGCTTAATCTGACTTAAATATTGGTGCGTCGAACTTCTGAACCTTGGTAAGTTATTTTGCCTTATTACTTCTTTTGCTTCTTATTGCTGTTTTTGCTTCGTGTAGATATCGACGTTGTAGACATCGCACCCGTCGACCTCGAATTCATTGCAGAAAACTTCGAGCAAGGTAAGCACCTCCTTCGATCATGTTGTTCCCATTATTTTACTTAGATTATGTTGTTTTGAACAAATCCATGTATGCATGCGTTAATTTCTGTTAGCATCCTATATTGCGAACTTGGTAGATATATCCCTGCATTCCAATATAAAAATTTGACGTGACATCCTTGACAGCTTTAAGATTGGGTTAGATATCTATTAATGTTTCATTTCTCGGTTTATGTTCTTGGACCCGAAGAATTTACGAATTAACCCTAACACCTAAAAACTTCTACGTCTGTAAGAATATTCAAATGGAATAAAAAGTTAAATTAACCCTTCTCGCATAAAATAACAACCTTCTTTTGGGACTATGAGTCTTTCCAGAGGTTAGGACCCTCTACCGAGCTTGCACTCGAACTTTGAACTATCTCGGAGGGCTGGACCCTCTGATGACCATTGGACTGTTTTAATTTCGGGCGATTCTTCACTTGAGCAAGGGCTGAACTTGTCTTTAGCCTAGTTGTTCAGTCTAAAATCTACGTGGTCTCATTGGTGTTATAATAATTTATCATATTAGTGTAAATCTTAGTACATGGTAATTGTACATGGTCAGTAGAAAAAATCATGATAAATGTATAATGAGTAATTTCTAATTAAGTAGGTTTTCAATGTAAGATTTTAATCAATTTGGTATAACCTGATTATTTCATGCTTAAATCCTAATCTAATAAAGCGCGACCATATAAAATCGAGTAAAGCCTTAAAAATCTCAAAGTAATTCCCTAATTCATGAGAAATCATGAGAGAAAGAAAAGAAGAGAAAAGAAAAGAGAAAAATAAAGCCTTAAAAATCTCAAAGTAATTCCCTAATTCATGAGAAATCATAAGAGAAAGAAAAGAAAAGAGAAAAACATGGAAAACATTTAATTTGAAAGAGTATTGGAAAGTATAAATCTTAGTCTGTGCGAAACTTGTAGAATCAGTCAGGATAATTCAAATGCTTAAAAATGCTGAAACCACTTTTTATCCTCATTATGCAGCAAATAACATGAATTTGTAAAAATACTTAGGGTGTACCATTTAGCTTTTATACGATAGCTCATATTGCCTTATATTTGTTATATTTGAAATCGTGATACAGTTAAAGTAAACCATAATTCCGTAATTCATGAGAAAGAATAAAAGAAAAAGAAGAGAAAAGAAAAGAGAAAAATAAGAAAAATATTTAATTTGGCAGAGTATTGGAAACTATAAATGGGTTAAAAATGCGAAGTGCACCCGGTCGATCAATTTAATAAAGTGCGACCATATAAAATCGAGTAGAGCCAGACAAATCTCAAAGTAAAAGTTATGAATCCTAAAATAATGAGATAAGCGCGTTGGGCACTTTAAAACATGGAAAATTTTAATTGTCACTTAGTAGGTATTTAGGTAATTTTAGGATTTAATTCTAATCGGATCAGTGATCTACAATAATGTAAATAAAATAAATAATGTTATTATTCGCCAAAAAAAAGTTAAGTAAATAAAATAAATAATGTTAATATTCACCATAAAAAATTTGTAATGACTAAAAAGTTTTAATATTTGTGCAACAGATGGACACATTTTTGAAAATATATTTTGGAGAACGGCCCTCTATTTTGCACGGAAGAGTGGTGACCATGGACAACTGCGTGCACTTAGACAACATAATAGCCATCCCGAGTGAATTGGGGCAGCTAAAATCACATGTTTTTGCCCTATTAGGCGTGAACCCTGATACGCACAGGGTTCGTCTAGGAGGGGTTCGTCCACGATACGTTCCAAACAGCTCTACGGTCGTGTACACACTCTTCCAGTTGAGAAATAATAGTTCGTAGGATTTGTATGCCTGCAAAGCAAATGAAGAGAATTTCGAGTTAAGAGTGTATGTAGAGGTATTGGCACGACACCAATCCGAGGAGGCTGGGTCTACTTCTGAAGCAGTAGAGCATGATATGTCACATGGACCACAGGATCCACCAACTTTGGAGGAGTGGACCTCGGGGCATGGTGAAGAACAAGTTGATGCGGCGGAGGTTGATGAAGGTGGCGGTAGCGGGGATGAAGGAGCGGTAGATGATGATGAACCATCACCTGCTATACAGTACTTTTGAGCCATTGGTCTCCTGGATTGTACCCTCGCGGATTACAATAACATGTACGCATGGGGGTACACCCAGAACGACGTCCAAATCAGGCAACGGTTCCTTAACAAGCAGGAGGCCATGCACTTCCTAAGCAACTACACCGTCACAATAAGACGGGAGCACACTCGTATCCGATCGGACCCCTCCGCGTACGAGGTTAGGTGCATGAAGTATCCCGATTGTCCCTTCTTTGTACGAGTTCACAAACCAAAACGCGAGGACTACTTTGTGGTTAGTAGACATAGTCATCATATGTGCACCGACGAATCCGTAAGGAACATGAACCGTATTGTGGACGCGAGGTTCATAGCCTAGATCCTCGTGAACATCATTGGAACCGACATCGGGATGACCCCCCGTAATATTATGGAGGAGGTGCAAATAAAAACCGAGATGGTAATCATGTACAACACGACCTAGAGAGCAAAGCAGAAGGCATTGAAGATGCTTTTTAGGGGATTCGAGGAGTCCTTCAACTTTGCTCCTAGGATATTACAGAAGATAGCCATGACAAACCCAGGCACTCAGTTTGCACAGGCGGATGAGCATGTAAGGATGGAGGACGGGTCCTTGAGCTCGGTGGACCGGTACCTCGTCAGGCTATTCTGGTCATTTGGACAATGCATCGAAGCTTTTAGGTATTGCAGACCAGTTATATGTGTCGACGGGACATTCCTGAGTGGGAAGTTCCGTGGGACGCTGCTAACTGCACTTGCTGCAGATGCAAATAACCAAATCCTCCCATCGGCGTTTGCTCTCGTGGAGAGTGAGAACAATGATAGTTGGCTGTGGTTCTTGGCACTGCTTAAGAGCCGGGTCGTGGGTACGAGGGAGCGTGTTTGTGTTGTGTCCGACCGTAACAAAGGCCTTCTCCACGCGTTGGATGTCATGCACGACAGCACAAGCTTCTCGATGAACTGGCCTGATGTAGAGAGAAGATGGTGCATGTGACACCTAGGTGCGAACTTGTATTCAAGGTGCAAGAACAAGGCGCTGGTGAATAGGTTCGAAGCTATGTGCCTTCAAAACCAACCCCACAAGCTCAACGCGATATGGACGCATCTGAATGACACCACACGGAAGATGATGGAAGACGAACAATCACAGGAACAACAACTACGTTCTGAAGTGGTCGAAGGCCAGACTTTGGTTAGTCGCACGCGGCCTACCTTCAGCCAGTGGATTGCGAGGAAGCCAGCTGAGCGGTGGGCGCTAGCGAGGTATAGACGAACCATTAGTTCATGGTAATTACCGTAGTGTTTATGTTAATTCCCGTTGAAGCTAACATAAACCATTTTAGGTACAACGTCATGACCACGAACATAGCGGAGGCTTTCAACAACGTACTAAAGGGTGTTCATGGCCTTCCGTTGTGTTCAATCATTGAGTTCACCTTCTACCGGGCGGCTGATTACTTCCTCGATTGCGGGAACGCGGCCGAGGCGTGTGTCACTATGTACGCACCAGGAGTGGAGAAGATCCTCGAATCGAGAAGGAAGAAGACACACTTCCACCGCACAAGGATTTATGACTTGGGCACGAATAAATTCGAGGTCATGTGCAAGCACAAATATCAATCTAGGTATATCGCGGGGGACACTGTGCAGCAGTACCAGCTAGGGGCGGAGGAGGTTACTTGCATGTGTAACAAGCCGAAGCTACATCACATCATGTTCTCCCATGTGTTGGCCGCATGTCGCGATATGGGTGGGAACGATGCATCACAGCTCATCTCACCGTACTACACCGTGCATGCTTTGAAGAACACTTGGCATCCAAAGATGAGTTCATTCACAGTTGGAGCGAACTACAAGCTGCTGGAAGGCTCCACTTGGAAACCATACCCCGCAAGTAGACGCACACAGCATGGAAGGCCCAGGGGCACCAAATTGCAAGGTGACATGGATGCGGCTGATGCGGTAGATGGTTTGTGAAAGTGCACATTATGCAAACAACTTGGACATGACCGTAGGAGGTGCCCCGATCCACGCAGTACTTAGTAGTGCGTACTTTCATACTATGTACTCAGTAGTACGTACTTTCATATTGTGTACTTAGTAGTGCGTACTTTCATATTGTGTACTTAGTAGTGCGTATTTTCATATTGTGTACTTAGTTGTGCTTACTTGGCATGTATTCCTTGTACTGCGCGTTGACATTGCAGGCAACGGCAGGCATTGGACTTCTAGAGCTACTCAGTGAGTCGGTTGATGCGAAACACTGTGCGAGGGCAATTTGTTTAGGAACTGAGGTGTGACACAATTGTATATTACATGTCATGCAATATTTGTGATGTCTCTAACCACAATTGCATGCACGTTTCAGTTGCCCCCTCTGTCCTGCCGGTCGTTGCACAAAATAAAAAGTTTGGACGACCATTTCCATATTCCACTCGCCCGTGCAGGTCTACTACCCTTCGCGCTTCTCATGCACGAGCCTATGATGGAAGGGGGCATGACCATGCTGATGCCGGGCCTCAATCGGGCACTTCTTACTGGTCTGATCGACCGATGGCGGTCGAAGACGCACACATTTCACTTCCCATTCGGTAAGATGTCCATCACTCTAAAGGATGTAGCCATGCTCACCGGCCTCCCCATTAGGGGGCAACCTGTGGTTCTAGCCCGGCCCAGTAGAGGCCTGTGGCAGCAGTACGTGACAGCTAGGTACATTGAGAGTATTTGTTATGTAATGTCTAAAATGATAACGATACGATGTACTTGATTAATCTAGAGTACTAAGGATACTAGAGTGTCGATGAGCTGGATACAAGCATTGGAAGAGTACGAACCATGCCCAGAGCATGCGGACGAAGCTACCATAGAATGCTATTACGAAGTTTATTTGTATTGCTTGCTTGGCGGTGTGATGTTCACGACCACGTCCGGCGACATCATCGCCCCGCACATAGTTTGGATAGCTCGTGAGTTGGCCGCAAACCCAGAGGAGATAACGACATACAACTGGGCATCTGCGGTCCTAGCTAACACATACCGTGGGTTGTGCGATGCATGCGTACGACATACGGCTAGGGGCACAATTACTGGATGCTTACAAATGCTGCAGATGTGGAGTTGGGAGTACCTTCCGATATCCCGACCTACAGTCAGTAGAAGGTACTACCCTATCGTTGTGGGCCATGACATGCCAGAGTCCACTCGCCCTACTATGGGCCATGTCGGGACCCCGAATTTGCAAATCCGGACCCTCTGTGTATTCAGCACTAGTCCAGGAACGCGCTAGTGCACACAGTCTGAACATCGGTATATATCACAATCATACCAATCGATACTATCAAAGTACTTTATTTAAATAATCAAAGGGTTACTCGACCTTATGGCCAAGTTACAAATATATGCCTTGCAAGGCGAAACTTATTAAAAGAGAAATAACAAAGAATGAAAATCAAATAAACTTCATTGGCGCCATCCAAGATACCACAGTGCAACCTGATCGGGCTCGCATCCCTAAGTAGACGGATCCTCCGGGAACTCCTCCTCCGAACCGGGCGTAGTCTCCTCTTCAACCGGTATTGTGTTGAGGCAAGGGTGAGTACTTGGTACTCAAGAAGTCATGCACACAATGCAAGCTAATATACTATATGCATGGCTTGGTACAAAGGAATAGCTCAGGGTATATTTGCAAGAAATGCCTTTTGACAAGTAATAAAAGTAGATTCGAAAGCGAGAAATAAGTAAAGCATAAATAACTTTTCAAAAAGTTTAACAAACATTTTTCCCATCCTACACCATATTTCCATCACCTTCCTTGTTAAACCAACCCATCTTTTCAAAACCAAGTTATTTTCGTAAAGTCTACCCCTTGATCAGTAATTCCCGAGCATTGTCCAAGATCAGTGGACTCGGCTATTCAAATAGATTCTACACTGGCAGAGGTTATGCACTTTACCCACAAGATACAAACAAACACCACAAAGGCGAGTTCCTCGTAATAAAGCCTTTCGGAAGCCTCAAACAACACAGTGGTCCTCTCAGGTTCGTGCTCTACACCATCCCTTCCCTTAGCCAAGGCGAAGTATGGGACCAACACACCGTTAGATGGGTACCTGGCCACACCACGATACGCCTCCCCGCATAATCACACAAACGGTGTAATCGACACCCGAGGCTCCACAAGTGAGTCCTTAGCGACTTAGTCAACTAGGGCCGTCCCATTCCAGCCATGTGGTTGCAAGTATGACCCAGTTCAAAGGCTTGCAAGGTTAAGTCCTTAGAGTGACCAGTGGCAAGACTACCCGAAACCAAATCAACACTCCCAATGCCACAACCGCCCACCTCGACATTACTCTTGCCACATGCCCTGGCCGAAAATCGCTTATCAAACCCCGCTTGATTACCATGCACCACGTGCCGCCAACATCACATGATACTTTTCCAAAACAGGTTCAATATATCATTAAGTCCATATTATCATTTGATTGTCCAAAATCATGTCATGAGCACGAGTGTGTCTAAGCAAAGATACTACAACGGTCTAAACCCATGTTGGCAATTTAATAATGTCCAACTAGTAAACCACAACTAGGGTGACAAAGGATCATGGCACATACTTAGATAATCAAGGTGTCATACAAAGAAATTGGTATTTATCTAACCCCCATGTTTAAACAAAATATCTTTCTAATTGAACTAGCATGCAATAGTTTAAATCAAAATAGATTTCAAATAGGATCAACATGGTCAAAGCACAACTTGCCTTCAAAAGTACTTGCTCTTGGTCTTGAGTTGGATCCTGAGTCAACACTTCTCCTCGAATCCTTCCGGCACTTCAACGTCTACTCGTAAAGCGTGCAAATAGCAAATACCCAATAAACAATAGACAAAAACATCCCAAAACTCCAAATAAAATCCATAAACAGAGAGAACGTAATTTTCTGGATTTTTAGAAACTGGAATCACAAATTTGGAGTTAAAATGCAAAGTTATGATTATTTAAAGTTTAAATAATCAATTAAATAATATTACAGAGAAAAACTTTAGTCCAAAATTAAATAAAATTCATATTTAGGTAAATCTCAATTTTATACAAATTTAGAAATTTTAATCGCTCAAATCGGAGTTGAAACGCAAAAGTTATAAGCGTTTGAAGTTTGAATCTAAATTTTGAATCAATATTTCGAATTAATAAATCATTTTCTTTTTCGAAATTAATTATTGCGTCGCCAAAGATGGACACGTGGCAGCCTCTCGATTGGCTGGCTGACGCCAGCCGGTCCATGGACTTGGTCCACGCTGGCTCGGTCTACGGTGGACGCGGTCCACGGCTCCACGTGAGACTGACCTGTGGGCCTACAGATGACGCCATTGTCGACGCCAAGACACCGCCGGGATACCGCCGACAAGCGGTTTCACCGTGACGCCGATGACGCTATGGTGCGGTTTCATTGTCCCGGCCGACGCGCTGGGCCCGCTGTCGGTCGTCTCACGCTACGGTGCGGCGATCACGGCGGCCAAGCTTCCCGACGCTGGCGCAATCACGGCCGCCGATTTAAAATCCGACGGTATGGATTGGGTCTCGGTTTCACGCTTTTGGATTAACGCGCGGATCCGAGCCGCTGATCTTGATCCAACGGTTGAAATTAACCCTAACTCAGACGTTACCCACGTTACAAGCAACGTGGTCGACATGGGCCGTTGGATCTTGATCCAACTGGCCCCGATCTAACTGGGATCTTAGGTTGGGATAGAACGTGGGCTCACCTCAACCGTCCGATTTGGATCTGACGGTTCACCGAGCTCGGGACGGCGATGGCTTCGCGGCGGCGCGGGCTCACCGGCGCTGAGGATGACGACCACGGCAGCGGCGCTTCGGGGCGTCTCCGGCCAAGTGAGTGCACTCAACAGGTGCGCCTGGCTTCGGGGGTTCCGGATCCGGTCTTGGTTGCGGCGGAAACGGCTTGCCGGCGGCGGAATCGTCAGAGGAACGCGGTGGAAGAGAGAGGCAACTACGGCGAGCTTTTGCGGCTAGACGGCGGCGGCTAGGGCTCTGAAACTCGAGGGAAAAGGTGCGCACGGTACAGAGCTTCAACGGGCGGCCTTGGGGCTTTAAATAGTGCCTCGACGTGCGCGCAAGAACACACGAAACCCTAACGCACACGGCGCCCACGGCGAGCAGTCCGTCCGGTCGGATCGGGAACGATGACGCTGGCCGTTGGATCTCGATCCAACGGCTCGCTGGCGAACTGCCTCGGCCGAGCGGACGCCGGCCGGTCGGACTCGAACTCGAAGTCCGACTGCCTCGATCGGATGAACAAGATTTGACCCGAGTTTGATTTTTCCAGCGATTTAATAATTAAAATAATTCCCAAGAATTCATTTAATTCATTAAAAATAGCAAATGACTCAAAAATTCGAGAAAATTCGAACATACTTTGGATCATTTTGGACTCAAATAAAATATTTCCAACAAAAAGTTATTTGCAAAATTAAATTCTTTAATTATTTCAACATGGAATAAATTCAAATAAAGTCCAAATAAATCCAAATAAATTCCAGAAAATTCCAAAATTCACCAAAGTGCCAAATCACACATGAATTTAGGAAAAGTAAAATTTTGGGGTGTTACAAACCTCCCCTTAATAGAATCTCGTCCCCGAGATTCAGGCTTACTAAAGGAATAGGTTTGGAAATTCTTTCTTCAAATCCTCTTCAAGCTCCTAAGTCGCTTCGCTCTCTGCATGGTTGCTCCACTCGAACTCTACAGAAGCGGGTTGACTTGTTTCTAGTTTCTCGATCCATTGTGTCTAGAATCCTCACTGGATGCTCCTTATAAGTCAAATCCTCTTGCAACTCGATTGATTCTAATAAAGTGTCTGTTCCTCCTAACTCAAGACACTTCTTCAACTGGGACACATGGAATACATCATGTACTCGCTAACGATCGTGGCAACTCCGGTGATAAGCAACTTCGCCTCATGCGGCTCAAAATCTTAAATGGTCCAACATAACTGGTGCAAGTTTTCCTTTGGCATGGAACCTCTTAACTCCCCCGAGAGGCGAATCCTGAGGTATACAAAGTCTTACGGTTCAAAACTCAAATCTCGGCGACGATTGTCAAGATAACTCTTTTGTCGAGATTGGGCTATCTTCAACCTTTCCCTAATCATAGCGACCGCTTCTTCACCTCTTGAATAATATCAAGGCCCAAAGACACGGCGCCACGGCCTCATTCCAATTCAATGGCGTCCGACAGGGTCGACCATACAAAGGCCTCAAAGGTGACATCTCAGAACTAGCCTCGATAACTATTGTTGTAATCGAACTCGGCATACGGCAAACTCTTATCCCAAGAGGTAGCATAAGCCAATGCACAAGCTCTCAACATATCCTCCAGACTGGTTGACCCTTTCTGGCCTGTCCATCCGTCTGTGGATGATAAGTCACATCTTGAAGTTTAAACGGGTTCCCATGGCTTCATGCAACTTATTCCAGAACCTTGAGGTAAATTGGGTACCTCTGTCCGATACAATCCTCTTTGGCACTCCGTGCAAACAAACAATCCGGATCATGTATAATTCCGCTAATTTATCTCCCGAGTAAGTGGTCTTCACGGGGATAAAATGGGCTACTTTAGTCAAGCGATCCACTATAACCCATATGGAGTCATAACCTCCTTGAGTCTTCTAAGAAACCGTAATGAAATCCATTCCGATTTCCTCCCACTTCCACTCAGGTATCTTCGGTTGTAGCAATCCTGTGGTCTCTCGATGCATTGCCTTGACTCTCCTGGCATACGCCGCACAATGCAACATGCTCGGCAACTTCTCGTTTCATACTCGGCCACCGTAATCTCTCCTTTAGATCCTCGATACATCTTGGCGCCTGTGGTGAATTGAGTACTTGGAGTCATGGGCTTCTTCCAAAATCAGTTGCTTTAACTCCTTTTGTTAGGCACACAAATACGATCCTTCATCCACAACGTGCCTTGCTCATCCAACTTGAAGTCCTCTCGCCTTGCCTTCCTCCTCGACGGACTTAATCCTCGCGATCTTGTCATCATCCTTCCGTCCCTTCTGATCTGATCCTCTAGGGTAGGCTTTACTTCTAATGCTGCCAAGAATCCGCTAGGTACTACCTCAATCTTCATTTTCTGAAAATCCTCACATAACTCATCCCGACTTGTGGCTAGCAACGACTCACTGTGATGGCTTTTCCGACTCGTAGCGTCGGCTACTACGCTGGCCTTCCCGGATGGTAATGGATTCCAACATTATAGTCCTTGATCAACTCTAGCCATCTCCTTTGCCTCATATTCAGATCCGATCGGGTGAATATGTACTTAAGGCTCTTATGATCCGTATACACTTCACATCTGCTTTCCAATCAGATAGTGACGCCATATCTTCAAGGCATGCACTACTAGCCTAACTCTAGGTCATGTGTCTGATAATTTTCCTCATGCGGCCTCAATCGCCTTGATGCATACGCGATTTACCTTTCCATTCTCAGACAAGACACATCCAAGTCCTTGGCGCGATGCGTCACAATAAATATCGGCTTTGAGCAACATCCGAGAACTAACACCGGTGCCGATGTCAATCGCTTCTTCAGCTCCTGAAATCCTTTCTCACATTCTCAAGCGCCCATGCAAACTTCTTTTCCTTCTTCAAAGAATTGGCGTAAGAGGTTTCGCAGAATTGTCGAGAAGCCTTCAATGAAACGGCGGTAGTATCCTCGCCATTCCAAGGAAACTCCGAATCTGGTCACGCCTTCTACGCCTCCCAATGTAACACGCCTTCTACTTTGCTTGGATCCACTGGCGACTCCTTCTGCGGTCATTACATGTCCAAGAAACTCCACCTTATCCTTCCAAAAATCACACTTGCTGAACTTGGCGAAAGTTGCTGTTCCCTCGCCTTTTCCAAAACTCGCCTTAAGTGTTCGGCATGTTCATCCTCTGCCTTGGAGTAGATTAGGATATCGTCTATGAACACGACGACAAACTTGTCCAAATATTCCATGAACACCTTATTCATCATATTCATGAAATAAGCCGGGCGCATTCGTTAAATTTCAAAGGACATAATCAGAACTCGTAATGTCCATATCTTGACGAGAATGCGCCTTCGAATATCCTCCGATCGGATCCTCAATCGATGGTATCCCGATCTCGATCAATCTTGGAGAAAACTCCGGCTCCTCTTAACTGATCAAACAAATCATCAATCCTGGGTAGCAGATACTTATTCTTCACGGTGACTTCATTGAGTGCACGGTAGTCAATGCACATCCTGAAACTCCCGTCCTTCTTCTTGACAAACAAAACTGGTGCTCCCCACGGCGACGAACTTGGTCTGATAAATCCTTTATCCATTAACTCTTCCAACTGTTTCTTCATCTCTACCAACTCCTCGGTAGACATCCGATAGGGTCTCTTTGCTATCGGTGCTGTACCAGGTACAAGCTCTATCACAAACTCTATGTCCCTGTCAGGCGGCATACCAGGTAGATCTTCAGGAAAAACATCTGGGTACCCATTCACTACTGAGACATCCTCTATGCTGATTGCCTTGGTACTGCTTAACCATCAATCGTCCATCTCTAACCGCAGTGGGCTTGAAATTCCACTTTCTTCCCACACTGCTCTCAATCGAGATAGTCCTTCGCCCACAATCCAATACATGCCTTGTGCTTGGATAACCAATCCATTCCCAATATAACATCTAAGGTCCTGGGTCTCCAAAATTATAAGGTTTGCTAGGAACTCTATTCCATCTATTAGTATTCTCACCTTAACATCCTACTTTCGCTCGGAGTTCTGGAACTGTGGGTTTGAACTAAAAGCATGCACTTAAGTCTTGCAATCCCGAGTTAAGTCCCTTCATAAAACGAGACTGCCTCGATTTATCCGTCGCTACATCCTCAAAGCGTAGCGTGCTAGCCGAGTGAACTTGTTCAGTAGCTCGGCCACCGGCCGATTACCTTGCTTCAGATTGCTCGAACTCCTCCTTCTTAAGGTCCATGATTCCTTCAGGCACGTGATACCGCTTAATGCAAATTGTGAACTCTTCCCAAGTGATATCTTGAGGGTTCTCCTCAGTGGCAATGTAAGTTCTCCCACCATTCGGCCAATGTTCCTTCCAACCGATGAGAAGCGTAGAGTACCTTCTCATTCCTATGCATTGAGCTATGTGTAGCTTCCTCTCAATTGATCTTAACCAATCATCGGCCTCCAATGGATTGGCATTCCCAGAGAAAGTGGGTGGGTGAGTCCTCATGAACTCTCGACAGCCTTGTATTCTCGGGCGTTGTCCCCGATTAACTTGATTGGTCGTGGGCCTGAGCAAAGGACGTGCTGCATTTGTTGCATCATAGCATGCATCAATCGAGTCCGAGCAGCAAGAAATGCTCCAAAATTCTGCACATCCAAAGGGCGGTGCCGGTGCTCCATCATTGGGGTTTTCTGGGCGAGATCCACTCCCATTGCTTCCAAAGTTCCCACGGGTGTTCACCATCCGCCGATTTGCTCTAGGTTTAGAGATGAGAGGGAAACAAGAATAGACAAGTAATATGGAACTTATGCGGGCGAAAGGGGTAACTTTAAGGTCCAACTTTATTATTAATAACTTGGTATGGCTCTTACAATGCCTAAGGGCCTTGCAACACATACCGCACACTCAAAGAAACAATGAAAATCCAAATCGAACTAACTCGAGTCTAACGCCTAAAGGGTGACTTTTTATTCTATGACTCGACTCGTGAAGGAGTCTCACTATAGAACCTATGCTCACTCATCGAGAAAACCTCCATCTGTCACAAGAGTGCTTTACGTAAGAACTCGGAATTTTTAAATTGTGACAAGGTAAGGGAAAATTTCAGCAAGAGACAAGAAAAGAGAGAAGGGGATAAGTCGAGATGTCATTTCTTGTCTTCACAAATTTTTAGCTTTTAGAAAATAGGTTTTATCCTCACTACGACCATTCTAGCTTAGGGTTGAGCCTACAGTCAAGTATGGCTCTGATACCACCTCTGTCGGGACCCCGAATTTGCAAATCCGACCCTCTCAGGTATTCAAAAGACTAGTCCAGAACGCAGCTTAGTGCACACAAATTAACATCGGTATATATCACAATCATACCAATCGATAATATCATTGTACTTTATTTAAATAATCAATGGGTTACTCGACATTATGGCCATGTTACAAATTTATGCCTTGCTAGGCGAAACTTATTAAAAGAGAAATAACAAAGAATGAAAATCAAATAAACTTCGTGGCGCCATCCAAGATACCACAGCAACCAGTGGGCTCGCATCCCTAAGTAGACGGATCCTCCGGGAACTCCTCCTCCGAAACTGCGTAGTCTCCTCTTCAACTGGTATTGTGTTGAGGCAAGGGTGAGTACTTGGTACTCGAGAAGTCATGCACAGTAATGCAAGCTAATATACTATATGCATGGCTTGGTACAAAGGAATAGCTCAGTGGTATATTTGCGATGAAATGACTTTTGACAAGTAATAAAAGTAGATTCGAAAGCAGTAGAAATAAGTAAAGCATAAATAACTTTTCAAAAAGTTTAACAAACATTTTTCCCATCCTACACCATATTTCCATCACCTTCCTTGTTAAACCAACCCATCTTTTCAAAACCAAGTTATTTTCGTAAAGTCTACCCTTGACTGTAATTCCCGAGCATTGTCCAAGATCAGTGGACTCGCTTATTCAAATAGATTCTACACTCTGCAGAGGTTATGCACTTTACCCACAAGATACAATCAAACACCACAAAGGCGAGTTCCCGTGAATAAAGCCTTTCTAAGCCTCAAACAACACAGTGGTCCTCTCCTGTTCGTGCTCTACACCATCCCTTCCCTTAGCCAAGGCGAAGTATGGGACCAACACACCGTTAGATGGGTACCGGCCACACCACGATACGCTCCCCGCATAATCACACAAACGGTGTAATCGACACCCTGAGGCTCCACAAGTGAGTCCTTAGCGACTTAGTCAACTAGGGCCGTCCCATTCCACCCATGTGGTTGCAAGTATGACCCAGTTCAAAGGCTTGCAAGGTTAAGTCCTTAGAGTGACCAGGGCAAGACTACCCAAAACCAAATCAACACTCCCAATGCCACAACCGCCCACCTGATTACTCTTGCCACATGCCCTTGGCCGAAATCGCTTATCAAACCCCGCTTGATTACCATGCACCACGTGTCAACATCACATGATACTTTTCCAAAACAGGTTCAATATATCATTAAGTCCATATTATCATTTGATTGTCCAAAATCATGTCATGAGCACGTAGCGTGTCTAAGCAAAGATACTACAATCGGTCTAAACCCATGTTGGCAATTTAATAATGTCCAACTAGTAAACCACAACTAGGGGTGACAAAGGATCATGGCACATACTTAGATAATCAAGGTGTCATACAAAGAAATTGGTATTTATCTAACCCCCATGTTTAAACAAAATATCTTTCTAATTGAACTAGCATGCAATAGTTTAAATCAAAATAGATTTCAAATAGGATCAACATGGTCAAAGCACAACTTGCCTTCAAAAAGTACTTGCTCTTGGTCTTGAGTTGGATCCTGAGTCAACACTTCTCCCTCGAATCCTTCCCTGCACTTCAACGCTCTACTCGTAAAGCGTGCAAATAGCAAATACCCAATAAACAATAGACAAAAACATCCCAAAACTCCAAATAAAATCCATAAACAGAGAGAACGTAATTTTCGGATTTTTAGAAACCGAATCGTCAAATTTGGAGTTAAAATGCAAAGTTATGATTATTTAAAGTTTAAATAATCAATTAAATAATATTACAGAGAAAAACTTTAGTCCAAAAATTAAATAAAATTCATATTTAGGTAAATCTCAATTTTATACAAATTTAGAAATTTTAATCGCTCAAATCGGAGTTGAAACGCAAAAGTTATAAGCGTTTGAAGTTTGAATCTAAAGTTTGAATCAATATTTCGAATTAATAAATCATTTTCTTTCGAAATTAATTATTGGCGCCAAGATGGACACGTGGCAGCCTTCGATTGGCTGGCCGACGTCACCGGTCCATGGACTTGGTCCACGCTTGGCTCGGGTCTACGGTGGACTCGGCCCACTGGCTTCCACGCGGAGATCGACATGCGGGCCTACAGATGACGCCATTGGCCGACGCCAAAGACACCGGCCGGGACAGCTGCCGACAAGCGGTTTCACCGTGACGCCGCCGATGACGCCATGGTGCGGTTTCTGCCCCGCTGACGACGCTGGGCCCCGCTGTCGGGCTGCCTCACGCTACCGGCGCCGATCATGGGCGGCCAAGCTTCCCGACGCTGCGGCGCACCACGGCCGCCGATTTAAAATCCGACGGTATGGATTGGGTCTCGCTTCACGCTTTGGATTAACGCGCGATCTGGAGCCGCTGATCTTGATCCAACGGTTGAAATTAACCCTAACTCAGATCGCTACCCACGCTATAAGCAACGTGGTCGATTATGGGCCGTTGATCTTGATCCAACGGTCCCGATCTAACTGGGATCTTAGGGTTGGGATAGAACGTGGCTCACCTCAACCGTCCGATTTGGATCTCGACGGTTCACCGAGCTCGACGGCGATGGCTTCGCTGGCGCGGCTCACCGGCACGAGGATGATTTACCACGGCAATGCGCCGGGCGCTCTCCGGCCAAGTGAGTGCACTCAACAAAGCGCCTGCCGGGGTTCCGGATCCGGTCTTGGTTGCGGCGGAAACGGCTTGCCTGGCGGAATCGCCGAGGAACGCGGTGGAAGAGAGAGGCAACTACGGCGAGCTTTTGCGCTAGACGGCGCGGCTAGGGCTCAAACTCGAGGGAAAAGGTGCGCGATGTAGCTTCAACGGGCGGCCTTGGGGCTTTAAATAGTGCCTCGACGCGGCGCCAAGAACACACGAAACCCTAACGCGACACGGCGCCCACGGCGAGCAATTGCCTCCTGCCTGATCGGGAACGATGACGCTGCACCGCTGATCTCGATCCAACGGCCACAGGCGAACCCGGCTCTGGCCGAAAGCAATGACGCCGGCCGGTCCGGCCTGACTCGAACTCGAGTCCGACTGCCTCGATCGGATGAACAAGATTTGACCCGAGTTTGATTTTTCCAGCGATTTAATAATTAAAATAATTCCCGAGAATTCATTTAATTCATTAAAAATAGCAAATGACTCGTAAAAATTCCGTAAAAATTCGAAAATACTTTGGATCATTTTGGACTCAAATAAAATATTTCCAACAAAAATTTATTTGCAAAATTAAATTCTTTAATTATTTCAAAATGGAATAAATTCAAATAAATTCCAAATAAATCCAAATAAATTCCAGAAAATTCCAAAAATTCACCAAAGTGCCAAATCACACATGAATTTAGGAAAAGTAAAATTTTGGGGTGTTACAGGCCACCATTGGATGCACGCACGGCTTAGATGGTTGCCGCTTGGTGACCACATGAGCTACAAACGTGTTATAGCAGATATGGACCTACTAACCGATGACAATGTGACATGGGATCCACCGACACCGCAACGAGCCGCATAAATTGCCACCGACGGATGCATCTCTGGTTATTGCCTGGTGGACATGCCATTTTGGATGACCACGTGCTTCATCGTGTATATGAACGCGGTGGAGGTCTATTCGCCCGAATGTATCCAAAGATAGTTCGGGTGCCGACAGATAATCCCGGTTCCACCACCGCGGGACGCTGGGAGGTCGCACGGGTATGTATTTTATTGTTTTCAATCTTGTCATCTTCATCCAAAATTTGCCATTCTAATGTCTTAACCATAACAAGAGAAGCGCTGTCGATTGGACCCTAGTCCACGGTACGCACATCACGTGATGGGTCGAGTCAGCATTGCAGGAGGTGGTCCATCCCGCTGGCCCATACGACCCCTACGAGTACGACGGCTACCTTGCATGGTACCGTGTCGGGACCCGAATTTGCAAATCCGAACCCTCTGTGTATTCAGCACTAGTCCAGGAACGCGCTAGTGCACACAGTCTCAACATTGGTAAATATCACAATCATACTCAACGAAATAATAAGATACTATAAATAGTTAACCAAGCTGGTTGCTCGACCTTAAGGTCAAGTTACAAATATATGCCACGTAGGGCGAAAACTCAATAAGAGAGAAATAACTGCAGCGGAATGTAAGATAACTTCGTGGCGCCATCCAGTATACCACAAGCAACTGACTGGGCTCGCTCCCTAGTTAGACGGTTCCTCTTGGAGCTCCTCCTCCAAAGCTGGTATAGACTCTCCTTCAACTGGTGTTGTATGGTGGTAAGGGTGAGTACTTGGTACTCAGCAAGTCATGCACAGAATGCAAACTAATATACTACATGCATGGCTTAATACAAAGGAATAGCTCAGGGTATAATTGCAGTAAAACAGCATTTGACAAGTAGCATAAGTAGATTCGAAAGCAATAGAAACAAGTTTAAGAGCAATAACTTTTCCAGGAATTAAATAAACATCTTTTCCAATCCTAATCCACATTTCCATCAACATCATTATTAAACCCAAACCCAACCTTTCAAGTCCAAGTTATTTTCAAGAAAGTCTAACCCTTGACTGTAATTCCCGAGCGATGTCCAATACCGCGGACACGGCTATTCGAATAGATTTTAACACTCTGCAGAGGTTATGCACTTTACCCACAAAATACAACCAAACACCACAAAGGCGAGTGTCCGTAACAAAGTCTTTCGGAAGCTTCTAACAGCACAAGTGATCCTCCCCGGTGATTGCACACTAACCCTTCCCTTAGCGAAGGCGAAGTTTAGGCCAATCCACCGTTAGATGGGTACCTGGCCGCAAAGACTGTGACGCTCCCGTACAACTACACAAAAGGCATAGTTGACACCCCGAGGTCCCACAGGTACGTTATTAGCAACTTAATCAACTAGGTTCGTCCCATTACAGACATGTGGTTGCACGTTTGACTTAGTTCAATGGCTTGCAAGGTTAAGTCCTTAGGGTGACCAGGGCAAGACTACCCGAAGAACCAAATCAACGTTCCCGGTGCCACAAATGGCCCGCCCGATAATTCTTGCCACATGCCCCGGTCGAAATCTATTTATCAAAGCCCCCAGTTGATTACCATGCACCACGTGCCATCGACAATCATAACACATGATACTTCTCTCAAAAACAAGTTCAATATCTCATTAAGTGAACATTAGCATTTGATTGTCCAAAACATTTCACGTGGCAAGGCTAAGCATACTACGTCGGTCTAACTACCCATGTTGGCAATTTAATAATGTCCAACTAATAATCCTCAACTAGGGTGACAAGGGGTCATGGCACATATTTAATTAACCAAGGTGTCATAAAGCAATTTGGCATTTATCTAATTTCCCATAATTAAATAAAGCATTTTCTAATTAATCTAGCATGCAATAATTTAAACCAAATTAATTTGAAAATGGGATCAACATGGTCAAAGCACAACTTGCCTTCAAAGAGTACTTGTTCTTGGTCCTGAGCTGGCTCCTAGGTCAACACTTCACCTTCGAAGCCTTCGGGCATTTCAACGTCTACTCGTAAAGCGTGCAAATAGCAATAAATAAATAAACAGTAGATAAAAAGTGTCCAAACACCCAAATAAAGTTCATAAATAGAGAGAGCATAATTTTATGAATTTTTAGAAACTGGGATCGTCAAATTCGGAGTTTAAATGCAAAAGTTATAATCGTTTAAAGTTTAAAGAAAACATTAATTAAATATAAACAGAGAAATATTCATAATCAAAATTTAATTAAAATTCATATTTGAGTAGGTCTCATTTTTATGAAAATTTAGAAATTTGAATCACTCAAATCGGAGTTAAATTGCAAAAGTTATAAGCGTTTCAAGTTTCAGAATTAAAATAAATCAATAATCCGAATTAATTCATTTATTTTTATACTGAAAAACCGAATAATGACGTCAGCAAGGATTTTGATTTTCCACCGAATTATTTTTCTATTAAAAAATCGATTTATTGCGTCAGCCGGTCCATGGACGTGGTCCACGGCTCGCTTAGTCCACCGTGGACCCGGCCCACAAATACATGTCTCATCGACATGTGGGCCCCATCGGATGACGCCGGGCCGTGACGCTATCCGCTTCTACCGAGGGAGGGTCGATACCGGGCCCCACCGTGACGTCAACGGTGACGTAATGGTGCGGTTCGGCCGAAAGCCGACGCCAGAACGACGCCGACGCCACGCTGCGGACGCCGGCCGATCGGCGGCGATCACACGATCGCGACGGTCAGACTACCGCCCACGTGGCATGATCTCGGCCGTTGATTTGAAAATCAACGGCCCAGATCGGATCTAGCTCAACGCAATAGGAAACTACTCGGCTGATCTGGACTGTTCGATCTTGATTGGACGGTCAAGATCTAATCTAACGTTTACAACGCGGCTAACCCTAGCCGTTCGATCTAGATCTAACGGCTGACAACTAACCAAGCACGGTGCGGGTTAAGCTACGTGGCACGATCTGAACAATTGGATCTAGATCCAACTGTTGGAAATAGATCTAAAGATTACAACGTGAGATCTAACTGGGGTGACGTGGATGAATTTGGGCCCTTGGATCTTGATCGGACGGTTGGTGCAGCTCGAGCGACGGCGATGGCTTGAGGCCCTGGCTCACCGGAGACGAGGACGACGACCACGGCAACGGCGTTGCGGGGCCCCTTCGGCGAAGTGAATGGTACTCTCCGACGCATCTCGTCCTTGCGGTTCCGGATCTAGGCTCAACGGCGGCGGAGGACGGCGGAAACGACGCTTAATTGCGGTGGAGCCCTAATGCAACTACGGCAAGCGATTGCGGCGCAACCACGGTGACTCAGGCGACGTGGTCTAGGGCTACGGGTGCGCACGGAAGCGGAGCACACGCTGGCGGCGGCAGCGCATTAAATAGGCCCCTCGGCATCCGTGAAAACCGCGGAAACCGAGGCCCACACGGCTGCGGCGGCGGAATCCGAATCCATTTCGGATTCGGTGACGTGGCTCAACGTGAACCGTTGGATCAAGATCCAATGGCACGAGGGTTTGGGCTCGGTCCGCTCGCGACCTGGCCGCCTTGGCCGGGCTTCTGCCCGCGACGTGGCTCAATCTCTACTGCTCGATCTTGATCTGATGGTCGAGAGTGGTTAGGATAGGTTGGGTTCGAGCCTGACTGACTCGAGTCGACTCTGCTCGGTCCGTCCGGCCTGAGGAACAAAGACAAACCGGTTCGGGTTTTTCCAGCGATTAAATATTCAAATTAATTCCCAGAAATTCATTTAATTCATTAAAAATAGCAAACCACTCAGAAAAATCCCAAAAAAAATTCTAGAAAATATTTTGGAACATTTTGGACTCAAATAAAATATTTTCAACAAAATTTATTTGCAAAGTTAAATTCTTTAATTATTTGAAAAGGGAATAAATTCAAATAAATTCCAAATAAATCCAAATAAATTCCAGAAAATTCCAAAAATTCACCAAAGTGCCAAACCACATTTGAATTTAAGAAAAGCAAAAATTTGTGGTGTTACAAACTGCGCCCACATGTGTGCCACATTACTGAGCCAGGAGATCCAACCACGCACCATGGCTTACCCAGAAGAAAAACCACGTCATGCCCAGACTTTGGTACTCCCATGTACTACTAATATTTATCGTAAATTTCGTGCCCAAATTCCTAATACAAACATGCTGCAATGCAGACCCAGGAGGCATCGGACCTAATTGCCCATGCCGATGAAATGGCGGCCCATCCTCTAGGGACCTCTGGCTCAACGTTGGCAACCAATCAAATGAGATGTTACTTCACGTCTAAGGGGCCAGATTATTCTCGGCGATCTGTGGCCTTGGAGGCTCTGCACGACCCCCATGCAACTGCGGCTCGCCTAGCATGGATCCAGCTCATACCTCGCATGCCAGGCGGTCCACCAGCATCCGTCCCTTTGGTGCAGAACAACAAGACACCCCAAGATGTGCGTCCACCTCCCACGCGCCAAGCCATTCATCGCACCATCATTCATCCCCCCATGTTGAAGTTCCAACTGGAGCGTGGTCACGATGGGATGACACCATTCCTGGTACGTCCACCCAAAATGAAGAGTGGTCGGAATGGAATCAGACCAATCCTGTTACGTCCGCTCCAACAGAACCGTGGATACAATGGGACGATAGACCTGGCACGTCCGCCCCACCGCTTGCACCGGAAGAGCTAGATTTCTCACAGTCCTATGCGATGGACTACAGTCAAGTACAACAGTGGAGCGAGCCCGATGCTTTTGACTTCGAGTTGATGTCGGGACATACTACCTTTACTGCTCTATTAGGCGGGCACCTCGCAATCGCAACCCGCGGCCAACATACTGCATGTGGGTCCACTACAAACAAACGATCCAAATATGTGGTACAACCGTTACCACCAAGGCAAACAACAATATACCTTTGAATCGGATGCACCTCCCCATGAGGACAATTTGGACGTCCGGCCAGGTTCGAGTAGGCAGGGGCCATCACAGGCCCCAGGACGGAGGCCCACACATCCCCAAGATGACTTCACCCCAGAGGAATTCATGAGAAGGCAAGGTGGACGGTGCCATCGGGGCCGTTAATAATGTAAAATCACTTCATGTAGGGCCTCCGTCTCATGTAATTACTAATTGTGCGTACTAATGATTTTTGTAAATTCGACTAAGTGCTGTCCATTTTCCATATTGCAGAATGTGGTCTTAACTCTTTGTACTGCTGTCCGTGTTATCTAATCTATTCAGAGTTGTATGTGTTGTCTAATTTATGTGTTGCCCATTTTACTAAAGTTTGATGAATTTTCTGTTATTACCTTTGATTTGTTTTAAAATTGATGTCTGACGAGAGCTGTTTTGGCAGATGAGGAGGACGCAGACTTACGGAGAGTGTAGGGGAGGCTACGCTGCTGAGTTGTGGAGGATGCTCTAGGTGCTGGGAGGATTTGATAGGCCGGTCTACAGCGCCAACACTTGGAGAGTCAACAGAAGGGCTCGTGGCATAGTTCCGAAGGTCACCATCTACGCTCGGGAGAACACAAGGGCGAGCAGTCCGACCAACATAACTGTGAGGTGGGGTACCTTTGAGGCTGGTATCCAGGAGTCCGCCCACCTTGCACTGCGGAGGATAGGCCACGACTACACGCAAGAACTGAGCGACACAGTGTTCCGCCTTCATCCCTAGGAGGGAGGTGCCGGTAGTTCCCTAGTCGACTTGGAGAGCGACGCTACGGTCGTGCACCTTGCCAGGTTTGCAGCAGCACAGGAGGAGGTGATGGACCGCACGGTCCAAGAGCTGCCTAATGCATACCGTGGCTTGGAGGCCGCAGAGTTGAGGCTTCAAGAGAACAGAGCCCTAGCTGCACAGAGGATTGGAGAGCTCGAGGAGGCAATGTACATTAGGGAGGTACAGTCTGAGCCTGAGTAGGAGCCGGAGCCTGAGGAGCTTGGTTCCTCGACCAGAGATCGAGTGTAGCGTACTACTGATACTCAAATGTGAGTCACATCGTATTAATAAAGCTGTCTGTATTGGGAGTTCGTATGTGTAATTATTGGAATTTTTTTAAATAATACTTTTTTAAAAATGTATTGCAATATTAATACACAGGGGAAAAATTGCAAAAGAAATACATGTTCGCTGAACCGTACGGCGATAATAGGGTAATAGCCATACCGTATGGTAAAAATAGGGTAATATCCATACAAGCAACAACTGCCAGCCTAATATACACAAATTAGATCACGATGTCGTTCTACCCCCATTTTGCAATAAAATTGTTGTCGACAATAATACTTAGGGTTATTACACTAGTAGAATTTAGATGCAAAGAAAGGTGTAAATAAAATATTTTTCCAGAATATTTTAGTCCATATATCAAAGAGCAAATCTGGTCCATTCTCCCAAAAAATAAGATTCAAACGTGATATTTTATGGACTGCTGAAAAGGCTTAAGCGTTATCGTTTGTTGTCGACAATAATACTTAGGGTTATTGCACTAGTAGAACTTAGATGCAAAGAAAGGTGTAAATAAAATATTTTTCCAGAATTTGGTAGTCCATATATCAAAGAATAAATCTGGTCCATTCTACCAAAAAATTAGATTGAAACGTGATATGTTACGGACCGCCGAAAAGAATTAAGCGTTATCGATTGTTGTCGACTATAATACTTAGGGTTATTGCACTAGTAGATTTTAGATGCAAATAACGGTGTAAATTAAATATTTTTCCACAGTTTGGTGGTCCATATATCAAAGAGCAAATCAGCTTCATTATTCCAAAAAATTAGATTCAAATGTGATATTTTACGGACTGCCAAAAAGGCTTAAGTGTTCAACTTTGTTGTCGACTATAATACTTAGGGTTTTTGCACTAGCAGAATTTACATGCAACGCAAGGTGTAATTAAAATATTTTTCCAGAATATGGTAGTTCGTATATCGAAGAGCAAATCTGCTCCATTCTTCCAAAAAATTACATTCAAACATTATATTTTATGGGCTGCCGAAAAGGCTTAAGCGTTATCGTTTGTTGTCGGCTATAATACTTAGGGTTATTGCACTAGTAAAACTTAGATGCAAAGAAAGGTGTAAATAGAATATTTTTCCAGAATATGGTAGTCCATATATCAAAAAGCAAATTTGGTCCACCTTAAACGATAATGCGATAACGGCTCGGCTTTCTTTCAATGCTTGTAGCTACACATTAAACGATAACTGAATCATTCTTTAGGCACTGGTAGGAGGTACATCTAAGAGTGTTCAATTTTTTGCGCAACAAAAAAGAATGAAGAACAACGAAATTTGCATCAGGAGCACCTGTACAGCAGACTGATCTGGGAGCGCGACGAGCTCCACCAACAGCTACACAACCTGTCACCCTCATTCAAAGCTGCACGACCTGTCACCTTCAATCAAAGTTGCACGACCTGTCATCCTCAATCAGAGTTGCATGACCTATCACCCTCATTGAAAGCTGCACTATCTGTCACCCTCAATCAAAGCTGCACGACCTATCACCCTCATTCAAAGCTTTCATAAAGCGCCAAGAGCTATAGTTCTATGGACATGCCCGAAGTCCGAAGTGACCACTCACTACCTACATTTAACTCCAAAGTGACCACTTATTGCATAGTGTATTTATCAGCACTAACACCTTGCATGCATGATTGTCTTTTCAGCTGGACTTAATCATACGTGCCAACACTTAGTCCATACACCACCCCTTGGCCATGGCTGGATCATCTAACGGAGCATTCTCTTGGACATATGATATGAGTAACGCGGCCCTTCATTACACGTTGAAGGTTACACGTGATGGAACGGATGATCCGTTCAAGGTCGAGAACCTACATCAAGTGGTATTCAAATTGCAAGAGTGGTGATCGACATCATCGAGGCATAACGTAACAACCTCTGTCCTAAATCTGGTGACCTCCGACGAACTCAAGGTGCATTTGCAAGGGTGGCGACAAAGGTATTTTAGAGTGTGTGAACTAGCCGACCACCCTTCTGCTTTAGGTTTCTCTACGAGAAGCCTAAGGGTACTAATGCCGCCCGATAAATCTGTAGAGCATATTATGGTTAGTTATTTCCTATTTGTTCACCCTACTAATATTTTTAGCATTATCCATAAGTTCACTAATTCGTATGCTTATCTTGTGTGTTAGTCATTCCCAGAGGATAGAGAGTTGCTGAACAAAGATATCCCACATTTTGTAATAATGTATAAGCTCTTTGGCGAGGGTGTGATGCCTGGTTCGCGCAAAAGATGAAGAAGAGGATCTAATTGGAGGGGTAGAGGTCCACCCAATACAGTTGCAGCAGAAAAGTTCAATACGAGGTTCAACCGCCACTGAAGGAGGGCTCACTCCTAACTTTAGAAATGAAGATGATGACGATGACGATGATTTCGTGTCACCACCACCTCGACATTCAAGCATGTCCCGTTCAAGCAACAATGCAAGAGGATGTTCAAACAGAGGGCTATCTCCTAACTATACAAATGATAATGATGATGACTTCGTGTCACCACCACCTCGACGTTCAAGCACGTTCCATTTAAGCAACAATGCAAGAGGACGTTCAACCAGAGGGCTATGTCCTAACCATACAAGTTACAATGATGATGATGATGATGATTTCGTATCACCACCACCTGGATGTTGCAGCACTTTCACAACAGGCCGTTCAACCTTGCGTCCTTTTGTATGTTAGTTGTTGTTCACAAGCCATGCTATTGTAATTGTTGTACTTACTATAATCACAATGAGCGTTCTCAGCCAATGCAAGGCCAACTTTCTCAGACAACACGCACTGAGCACCTTTCTCAGAGTAAAATGACAACACACTGACTACTCATTTATCAGCTGAAAAAACTGATATGACAACACGCTGAAAAAGCAGATATGAAAAAAAGCTGAAAAGGTAGGTATTGAAGGGAATATGCCCTAGATCAATCATGGTGATGATTGTAATACGTCTTTGTTCATGTAATAATGATAACTTTGTTATCGGTTCCCTGAATATATGTTGCGACTTTGTTCATTGGATACGATCTGATTGTGAAACACATTGTCAAGTGACATTATTCTAAACGGGTCCCTGATCCATATCATTACGAGGAGCGGTGATGATTTGATCAGCACATTTATTGGTTGATGGTAATGTTTCACATACCATAGATATGGAGATATCGAATCAATAAATATGGACACATGTTGGAGAACATGGGTAGTCGGACAAGACCTACTCCGAGACGCTGTGAGTTGTTATCTATTATAGTGCCATCAGCGTATAGTCTCGAGTGGTACGCCTATATGGTCCTTAGACCTGAGATTGTCATGGATGCCTAGCATGTAGACTTGTATGCTTTGGTATCATCAAACGCTACACCGTAACAGGGTAGTCATAAAGATGAAATACTGGGTATGCCACGATACATTGCCAAGGGTGTGATGATCAAGATGGGATTTGCCCCTCCTAGATAACGGGAGAGATACCTCTGGGCCCCTCGAGTGGATGGATAAGGAAAACGCACGGCCGTGCTAATATGACTAAAGAGTTGGTCATGGTTTGTATCCATCACACTGTCGAGTGAAGTGGTCGAGCTATCAACAAGGGTGGCACGCATCTCGCCTTGAGCTTGACTGGTATCGTGTGGCGAAGGGATCGGTATGTGAGTGTATCAAGGTTCACCGAATATTGATTCTCAGGCATCCGGGGTCAATACGCATCGCTAGGTGCATTTGTTGATCAATGAATTGGAAACGGGTTCGAATTCATAACCGACTTGCATCGAACCTAACGGGTCACACACTTAACGAGTTGGAATAGTTTACGGTTTGTGCATGGATAGGATCCGCATTGGAGATGGAAACCTAGCGGGCTTCGCCCACTAGCGTGTCTATAAAAGGGGAGGCCGTGAACAAATGCATGGCACGGATTAGAACCCTCACCACGTTCAGCCGTGCATCCCTCCTACTCCCCGTAAACCCAAGCCGTGCGGCGGCGAGGTGCTAGCACACCGCACGGCTCCCCGCTTCTGCAGACGCGTGGATACTGTTAGAGGCGCTGCCATCCGTGGACGCGCTTTTCGGTTGGATCTCGGACGAGATCGGCGACCACTCGGACGAGGACGGCAACAACTCGGTGGAGATCGGTGCCGATCGGGAGGTGATCAACTACTTCCTCAACGCGCGTGAATCTGCTTCCGCTGCATCTGCACGACAAGGGTAACGATCTGTGATCCTTTACTTCCATGTGATCTTGGGTGTTCGTGGTAGAAATTTTGATTTTATGCTCGCGTAGCCTACCCCCTAACCCAACAGGTATGACAACCCGCTGAAAATGCTGAAAAAGCTCGAATTGACATCACACTGCCAGTAGCTCTCTCAGGCTACTTGGACAACATGCTGCCACCGAAAACTTACTATAAATACGGAGGCATGCCCAGCATATTCATTCCACACTGAAACCTTGAGCATTTCATATCCTCTTCCTCCTCTTGCTCATATCCTCTTCTTCCTAATCCCACTTCAGCGTTCTTCACTTGTGTGAAGGCCATGTCTTAAACGTCAAGCTCAGCGAATCGGAGAGCCATTGCGCTTGCCAATGCAAGGCAGGTCGATTGCCCTAATTGCCATGTGGAAGCTAATGTGTTGTACTCCACCACTCCGACAAATTACGGTCGAGTGTTTTATAAATGCCCTAATTACTCTGTAAGTGAAAATGTAGTTCGATTTCTTCAGGTTTTGATGATTATTCTCTTCTTCGAGTTATCTATTTCTTATGAGATCTGCTTTCTTTCCATTGTCTGAAAACATGTTCACATCGTTATGTAGTCTGCAGGATGCCAATATTTTCAGTGGGCAGATACCCTGAATACATCGATGGAGCATCGTAGTAGCGCAGCACCAGAGAGGATGCTGCCCGACCTAGAACAGAGGATGGACCCAACGCTCAACCAGAGGATGAACCCAACGCTCGAGCAAAGGCTTAATATGCTGACCTTAAAGGTGGAGCGCATTTTAGATCATATCAAGTGGCTAGAGAAGATGATGTATGTAGTTATCCTTGTGATAATTTTGTCTGCAATTGCGAACTAGTTTGTGCTACATGCGTCACGTATGTCAACTTCTTTTTCTATATCATGTAATACAATCGTTCCATTTGTGTCATCTATTTTCTCTCATATTTGTAACCATTATTTTACGGGCAAATCTGCTTCATTATTCCAAAAAAGTACATTTAAACGTGATATTTTACGTGCAGCCAAAAAGGCTTAAGCGTTATCTTTTGTTGTCAACAATAATACTTAGGGTTATCGCACTAGTATAATTTAGATGCAAAGAAAGGTGTAAATAAAATATTTTTCCACAATTTCATGGTCCATATATCAAAGAGCAAATCTGCTCTATTCTTCCAAAAAATTACATTTAAACATGATATTTTACAGGCTGCCAAAAAGGCTTGAGCATTATCGTTTTTTGAAGAATGTTGAAAGGTAATTTTTTTAAAAGCTAATTTTTCAGCAGCCCGTAAAATATCATGTTCAAAGGTAATTTTTTTGAAGAATGGACCAGATTTTCTCTTTGATATAGGGACTACCATATTCTATAAAAGTATTTCATTTACACCTTTCTTTGCATGTAAATTCTAGTAGCGCAATAACCCTAAGTACCATAGTCGACAACAACCGATAACGCTTAAGCCTTTTCGGTGGCCCGTAAAATATCCTGTTTAAAGCTAATTTTTTTTGAAGAATGGACCGGATTTGCTCTTTGATATACGTACCACCATATTCTACAAAAGTATTTCATTTACATATTTCTTTGCATGTAAATTCTAGTAGCGCAATAACCCTAAGTATCATAGTCAACAACAACCGATAACACTTAAGCCTTTTCGGCCGCCTGTAAAATATCCTGTTTAAAGGTAATTTTTTTGAAGAATGGACCAGATTTTCTCTTTGATATATAGACTACCATATTCTACAAAAATATTTCATTTACACCTTTCTTTGCATGTAAATTCTAGTAGCGCAATAACCCTAAGTATCATAGTCGACAGCAACCGATAACGCTTAAGCCTTTTCGGCGGCCCGTAAAATATCCTGTTTAAAGGTAATTTCTTTGAAGAATGGACCAGATTTGCTCTTGGATATACGGACTACAATATTCTACAAAAGTATTTCATTTACACCTTTCTTTGCATGTAAATTCTAGCAGCGCAATAACCCTAAGTATCATAGTCGACAACAACTTTTTGCAAAATGAGGGTGGGAGAGGGGGAAACAAGAGAAGGTGAATCACAAATAAGATGTTACTACGAAAAATAAGTTAGGCCGCACTCTTTATTACGACTTAAAACTTAAAGGAGTACAACAAACAAGGAAAATAATAGTTACAACTAGACGTCTGCTGAGTGCATTGAGGCCACTTCCCCTTCTCCCATGCCTTCTGTGGGGCTTCTCTGGCACGACACACTCTCTCTCGCTTACTCTCTCTCGGCCTCCTTCTCCTCCACTTCCTTTCTACGTGCCTCCTCGCGTGTGGCATCACGCTGCTCTTGTCACCGCCTCCTGAGCTCCTCATCCCGGTTGGTTTGATCAAGGAGCCTTTGGTCGTCGGGGTTGATCTCCATGTCAAACCACCGCTCAAATTCACACAGTGGCGGAGGCGACTGCATGAAACATAAATTAGCAAACTGTCATGTAGAAATATTACGAAACACGTATGATTCTTACCAGCTGCCGATTTTTTAGACTCTTCTCCGACGGGTCAAATGTGTAGTTGCGGCACTTCCATTGCCTCATCTTCCAAGTTGGAACGTCCCAAGAGCAGACAAGTCTGCAAGGGTCTCCGCACAAACACATCGGTGCGACAACCCCAGGAGGTAGAAAGAGGTCCTGGTATGCCAAATTGCGCGGAATGCCCGGAGCGCCTCCCTCTTCCTTAGCTTTCCCCTTTCCCTTTCCACTTGCTCGCCTCAGCATTTTTCTCTCTCTCTTTTTCCCCCCTCTTCTTCTTTCCTTCTCTTTCTTTTCTCTCCTATTCTTTCGGTTCTGGCTATGTTCTTCGACTCGCTCGGTGAAAATGAAGGCAGGAGGGGATTATAAAGGGCAGAAATCGCCCAGTACCGGGCGATCGCCCCCGAACAATGAAATATGCATCACGAGCTCCACCAGCAGCTACACAACCTGTGACCCTCAATCAAAACTGCACGACATGTCACCCTCAATCAAAGCTGCATGACCTGTCATACTCATTTAAAGCTGGAAAGGCTGATATGACAGTTCGATGTCATGCAGCTTTCATACAACGCGACATGGCAGGCTATGCAGCTTTGCATATATTTGAAGTGACCACTCACTGCCTACATTTAACTCCGAAGTTACCATGCGTGCCAACACTTAGTCCATACACCACGAGCATTCTCATCCCCTTTAGTTGCAATCTGTAGAAGCTCCATAAAGTACTATGCTTTAACTCCACCATAGTGAAGTAATGCGATCAAGAACTTTCATGTTAATTCGCAGCATCCAACTCACGGTAAATGACAAAGAGCTGCAAAAGCTGATATGACAAAAGCTTAAAAAGGTGATATGACAAAAAGTTGAAAAAGATCACATGACAAAAGGCTGAAAAAGGTGATATGACAAAAGGCTGAAAAAGGTGATATGACAAAAGGCTGAAAAAGATGATATGACAAAAGGCTGAAAAAAGCCGATGGGACACAGCTATTGTCTATGTGTTGCCAAATCAGTCTGAAAAGGCTCAAAACTTGAAAACACATTGGCAGCCGCTTTCTCAGGCCACTTGGACAACACGCTGCCACCGAAAACTTGCTATAAATATGAGGGGAGGGCACAGGAATCTGAGGTGTGGCTCATTGTGTAGGTTTAGTCCCATCTATTCATCTTCGTGGAACTCGGTAGGGCTGGAGGTGTTGTAACAGGTCCTTGCGTGGATCGCCTTCTTCGCCTGATCCATCAGATTCTATCCGCAAGACCCCTCAACTGTTCTTTTTTATGTTTTTTGTTTGAAATATATTTTAGTTATGCTTGAATCCTACTCTGTTAAGCTGAAATATAATTGCTTCCAATGTGTAGATGGACAAGGATCCGGAGCAGCTTAGTAAAGGCTTGGCCTGGACAATCAAAGAAATAGATGGCATCGCATCTGACCTTAATAAAATTGCAAAAGACAACTTTAGTCCTGGCACATGTACTTGTGCCAATGAAGTCAACATCTTTGTGATTGACATCGAAGTTGTAGCTAGTTGCCTCGAACAGGTTGCCATATAGTCTAATGAATTACTGCAGTCATATGAAGTACAGCTAGAACAAGAGGACCTTGAAGCTGTAGCTCGTAACCGTGAGCAGGTTGCCATAGAAGATGACATCGAAGCTGTAGACCCTAATTTGTGTCTTTCATATGACTACCAGAGCGATGAGGGCAAACGTGACCTCTGGCAGTATTGCAAAGATGAGGGTATTGATATTGATAGTGATGATTCGGGATCGTTCTAATGCTGTATCGCTAGTGTCAAGGGTTGTTAAAATTTTATATATTAGTGATGTTCCCGTGATGTACCTTGTTGAAATTAATCAAATTGCTTTCCCCAAATGACTTGTAGACATAGTTGCAGTGTTCTGGGTTTTTTCAGACTGGTCGATATACAATTGCAAATTGTATATGGGATCTCCAGCAAAACCGCAATATCGCCTCCATCACTTCCTGCTGTTGAAGCACACTACAAGGGTTTGAAGGTAGCCTTCAATTTTGTAATCCTGTGATTAAGCATATTTTCTTGACATATACGGTAAGTCCAATGCCCGGTTCTTGACATATACGGTATGCAGTGGACCTGCATGCTATTTTAGCGAGAGAATATAACCAAAATAACCAAACCAGGTATGGAATTTCAATTTCGTAAATACGCAGTAACCGGTTTTTGAAAATCCGAATACGCAACAATCGGTTATGAAAAATCCGAATTTACCGTGACTTGGACATCTTTTGCTGCACAATAATCAAAACTAAAATATTTTTACATATCCATAATCTAAATGATTTTACATATATTTAGAAAATTGTCTCATTGATTTTGGAGTTGTATAGCGAAAGTTATTTACATTTGAATCAACTCGATTTCAAAAATCAGAAAAAAAACAAAAAAAAATAAAATAAAATGCCATGACCGGTTCCTGGTGCACCGTACAAGGCTTGGCCGATTCATGGGGAATCGGTCATGGCTTGGCCGGTTCGTGATACATGGGAGAAGCAATAAAAAATTCGCAAATACGTTTTCTCCGATTTTCCATGAACCGAATACCCTTTGTCCGGTTTTGGTGAATGGGAGATGCATTTTTGGTACACCAGAAACCATAGATGACTGATTTTTTTGTAAATACGCAAAACTGTTCTATCATCTTGTAAATACGAGTTAAAACTTGTATTAAATACGATTTTTACCACGATAGACCGATCGCTGGTCTTTCACTACCCACACAATTTGTATAACTAGCCAAATAGTCCGTGCAAAGCATTGATCAACAACAATTTTTCACACTCTATTAGACAAGAAATACAAACAAAAAATTCACTTGATTAAGATAGAAAAATTTGTATTTAATACAACTTTGGACTCGTATTTATGAAACAATACAACCGTTTCATGTATTTACAAAAGAACTAGTCATCTTCGGTACCTGAAAAACCGAAATTGCATGTTCGGTTCACCAAAAATCGGACATGGCGTATTCAGATCTCCAAAAACCGGACATGGAGTATTTGTGAATATTAAATTCCTTATCCGATTCATGGAAAACGGGACAAGCCATCTCTGATTTATGGCAAATCGACCAAGCCATGTCCGGTTTATGGAGAACCGGTCATGGTTTTTTTTTTTTTTTTGCTTTTTTCTGATTTTTCAATCCAAGCTGATTCAAATGCAAATAACTTTCGCTATACAACTGTAACATCCTCAAATCAGGAGAAATGAGTTTAAGAATTTAAAATATGATTGTTGTCCTTAATACGAACTGTGTTGCATTGTGATTTTTCATTGGATTTATATTCTCCAGAAACTCTCTTTTGTTTGACCTAGAAGAAAGGTTTAGATCTTAAAATTTTAAAGCTTATGTATATAAGTTTGAGAAAAATATGATTGAATCCCTAATCATTGGTAGATCATCCCTGCAAGATTATAGAAATCCTTGAATTGATTTGATAGCTTTAGAAGATGGAAAACAGCATATCGATACTTGAACCTAGAGTAATGTTAGAATTTTATAAAAATAACTACGCTTTATTATGGTTTGAAATTTTTATGGTAGTTCAAACTTGTACTCATGACCCTCCACAAAAATTTTCAAAAAAATTTTAAATGCATTTGGTACCTCAATTAAATTAGATTGAGCTGTTGTTCAAAAATATGAAAAATGAATTTTCCTTCTTACCCTTTTGACCTTCTGCCAAGTGGGCTCACTGGTCAGCATGGCCCACCTATCATTGCGCCAACCAGCCCCTGCCCTCGGCCGTGTGGACCACATGGCCCACTGTCAGCCATTTCCTCTCTCCCTCTTTTCTTTTTTCCTTCAAGCGCGAATGCTCTGCCGCAGCAGCCCTCCCCCTCGATTTTCTCTGCCATGACAGCTGGTCTTCGCTCGTGCTTGTTCACGTAGGAGACCACGACCACGTCGCACCCGTTCCCTACCGCGGTAGTCCTCCCCATTGGTGTTCCTCTGCAGCAGCGACGATTCTGGCTTCAAATCATTGCCGTAGCAGCTCTCTCCATTGGCTCCTCTCTACAGTGGCTCGGCCCAACGCTGCCCCGACTTGATCGAGCTGAGCCATCACCTCTCGCGTGTGCGCGAACCTCACCGCCAGGCGCTCGAGTGCGCGCGAACTTGCCAAAAAGCCCTGCCGTCGGTGTCCTTTCCCGTTGTCACTAAATCGCAATCCTTGAGCCATCCACTCGACCATTGTCCCCCCCTCGCTATTTAAGTGCACTCGGCCTTGCCCTGCCCTCTCCGCTCGTGCTCGGCATCTCTACTAGCCCGGGCACCAGCCGATCACGCCGCTGAGGCTCCATTGCCGGTAAGTGTGGAGTTCTGACCGAAACTCAATTGGAGCTCGTCAGCGACTTATTCCTCAAATCGTTCGACCCTTAAGCTTCCCCTCACATCCCTAATCACTTCTCCCCGGTTGATTTCAACTTGAGCTGCCCGGAACGCTGCCGCACCGTGCGACTTCTTCTCCAGGTCCGGCAACCGGTGCCACGCCGCCTCGACTCTTCTCCCACTCAGTGAGTCTTCAAATTAGAACCCCCCCTTAGCGCCTAGATGCTCATAGACCATCTTCCCGAGCTTCGACGCCATCCCACTGCCACCGCAGCTCGCTGCCATTTTTGTCACCGCCCACCTCTGTTGCTGGCCTTCTCCGGTAGCTCCCGAGCCGAATCGACTTGTGCCCCAGACTCACCACATCGTGCTCTTGCTCACCGTAACCCCCTCCGGCCTCCGTTCACCAGCGACGGGCGCCGAACCGCCTCCCCTGCTCCCGAGTCTCTGACCAGTGGGCCACCCTCGTCAGTCTCATTCCCTCACGGTCGAGTCGTAACCCACCGATAGTTGTTTCGCTCAGAAGCCAAAATACGCTTTTTTTTAATAGAAAGCATATTTCTCCTTTTTCTGAATTTTCCAAATCCGAGAACACTACTTTGTCTATAACTTTTGCAATATAGCTCCAAATTAGATCAAATCAGTTTCTATTTTTTTTAAATCAGGTAGATTCTTAATATAGAAAATATTTCAAATCTTCTCACTGTATAGTATGCAAAACTCAAATTTAAACCCTAAGCCGAATTTATGCCTAGAGTAAAATTTGTGCAAATGATCTCCAAATTTGATGAGACTAATTTTAATGTGTTATGGAAGTCATTAGGTTTCCATTTATGCAAAAACATTTAATTTTGAACTTAGTTTGTATCAAATGTTTAAATAGATTAGTTTCAATGTATTCAAATTTAAACTATTCATAACTAGTGCAAATAAATTTCAAAACTTGTGAAACCAGTTCCTGTGATTTCATGAAATGGTACTCTCTCTGTTTATGCAAAATTATTTAGGTTAGAATTGTTTAGTCATAAGTTTCAATAGAGTCATTTCATGTGTAAAATATGGTTTAAGTTATCCATGCATGCTTAATGTGAAACAAGCTTAGTTTGAATTGAAATTTAGTAGCTATACTTTTTAAATAGCATGATTTTAGGCTCTGTAACAATAGCTTAACTTGCCACCATTTGTATTTTAGTCAACCGCTTATTCATGTCTATTAGTTCATTTAGAATTTTGATCAATCGTACCACCTAATTAACCTTGACCTAATTTCATAAATCCAAACAATCTTAGCTTCTTGAATTTGGAGATAAATATAATTATATGTACAATTTTGGCCTCTTGAATTCGTAAAGTAAAATTTGTAACTTTCATAAATCGCTAATTTGTATACCACACTAGTAGGTGGACCCAAACCCTAAAACCTCACCCATCTACACATTCTCGCTCTTGTTGTCATGAATGATTCTATTTGTGATTCTATTTGACTTCTTTTTGCCCCATGTATGTTTGTCTTCCTTCTTTTATTGAATTTGGTTATTTGCTTGCTTCTTAATGAACGGCGTGTAGACCTCGACGTTTCGGATACTATCATCGATGACCCTGACTTCACGTAGGAAGTCACTTAGAAAGGCAAGCACCCTCCTTTGACCATGTTGGTCCTACTATTTCAATTAGTTTATCTTATTTTACCAAAACTATTATGCATGCGCTATGTTTAGTAAACTTTGCTATATTGTGGGGACAAGTAAGAATAGATCTGGGTACCCAATACTAAATCACATGACGAGCAGGAGAACTAGTCAAAGAACCAGAAGACTGAACTCTAGCGTATCCCTGTGACTCAACTCTCACAAAGTCAGTAATAGCATTAGCAGAAGGTCTAGGAACTGGTGGTGGGTTGGTCTACCGACGTGCAAAGGCCGGACCATCCCAATAATGCTGCCCAAACCTCCTACCCGCTAAAGACTCATGTCTCTGATATCTACCTCGATGGGAAGAACAATGAATATCAAGATGATGGCGGCAATACTGACCACGAATAGTTCAAGGATGAAAACTAGGATAAATTGCCTGAAAACCAAGTCCTGGATGCTGATGAAAAGTAGGAGACTCTCTATCCTGTCTAGAAGCCGTGAGTGCCTTAGGAGCACTCAGAATTTGCGAATGACCCTGAATACCCCTAATGGCACGGACACGCTCACACCGTGTGATCTTGGCATGTCTGAAATGGAAGTTAGCAAGATGTCTATCCTTCTGACAAAAGGTGCAAGTATACTTCATCTAGAGGCAAAAGCTACAGAGGAAGCAATCTTCTCATCACAGATCCCACAGACCATCCCTGCTGGCCGAAAAATAGTGATGCTAGTTTTAGGAGCAACCATAATCTCTCCATCTAAGAAGCACGCACAATGGTGGGAGGATACGCCCTAGCATGCTCTAAGTAGTCAAATCCTAGATATTAATTAAATCTGCTAATCTTGGATTGGTCTAGGATGAGATTGAGCTTGTCCTTGCCTCCTACAAACTTCTCGAGAGTTCTCACGTGGTACTCACTCCCGAAAAAGAGGGGCACAGGAAGAACAGTGGGGAGAAGAAAAATAGCCAAAAATGAAAGAATGAACAATACGCGCATATCTCTCTATACGCACGGCTGCCTCAAGTTTGAAGGCCTTACAAGAAACGCACGGGGCATTCTAATCTTAAGAGTTTGGTTAGCACACTTTCATATTATCAAAAACCGAGAACGGCTTTTGTTGAAGAAAGAGAGGATGATGAGGACACATACGCATTTAGCACTTTTCAATTAAAAAATTTTTTGACTGGAAATAATTATTGAGTCACATTTAATATTGCTAGGTGAACTCTAATTCAATTAGATCTTTATTTCGTATATTTGGAGACTGAGAGCTACTATTGTACATATTTAGTTATATATAGGCTCATATTTGACCTATACAAGTCTACAGTAAAGATACGTTGGGAGAACCCACAAAAGAGGGCAATCATTTATCCGAATAAATGGTGCAATTACGAAGATTTTACAAAGCTAATTGAAATGAATATATAATTTGTTATATTTCGAGTTTGAACCAGAAAGATATATAAGCGGGAAATTTTTGTGCTTTTGGGCTACGTGCATGCAACATGGGATCCACATGATGATGGAATTCAACCATTGGTTTCACCGGTCGAAACTATGCTATTTGTTGCTATTTTCTTTTGCTGTTTTCTTGATTGATGCTAGGCGAACATGGACTGCAAGTGTATATTTAGGACAGGTTGGGCTATGGCTGCACATCAACGTCGTCGTCATTTATTCCTTGGTGGGCCCGACCATGTTCCCTATTGTACGACCTATGCATGCAAGGGAATTTTTTTTATTTAATGTTTATTTTATTTTATTTTCAAAACTAATTGACGGAAATAAAAAATGATAGAATTGGCCTCCCGTTGCCTGTGATTGGGGCGATAGCCTCATGCTCGGGGGATAGCTCTGCCACGGTAGGCAAAAGTGCTGCCACGGTAGCGTTTACTGACGGCGTTTGACTAATCGCCTCAAACAAGGGCGATAGGTGCCCCTTTCACTGCCCCCACCCCCGCGCGACCGAGGCAGAAGCAGAAGAAAGAAAGAAAGAAGGAAGGAAGAAGAGGAAAGCAAGAAAGAAGAGGGGAATAAGAGAGAAGGAGGATGAGGAGGAGGAGGAGGAAGAGGAGGAGAAGGTTGTCGCAGGTAATTTTCTTGTGCATTTGATTTTAATTAGCGACTTAGCGATTAGATTAATTAGCGACCTAGCGTTTTAGTGGCTTAGCGTGTTAACGTTTTAGCGACTTAGCATTTTAGCGATTTAACAACGTGACGTTTTAGCGATTTAGCGACGTAGCGTTTTACCGACTCAGCGTTTAGTGACTTAGGCCCTCGGCGCAAGCATAAATGCGTTTCGACACTATCGTCAGGTCATTTGCATGGACGACACATTCCCCACAGGGAAGTACAAGGGCCAGATTCTAACCGCGATCACGGTGGACGCCAACAACCAGGTTCTACCTGTAGCATTGGCCTTCGTGGAGGGGGGAAACACGGACAACTGGTACTGGTTCCTTGACAGAGTCAAGATGGAAATTGTTCATGATCGGCCAAACGTTTGTGTCATTCATGACCGACATGCATGGCTGCTAAGGGCGATTGTGGATATGCAACAAGGATCCGACATCATGGGAGTAGCAAAGTGGCCAGACTTGAAGAGCATGTGGTGCATGAGGCACATGGGTGCCAATTTTTTCGTCAGTTCAGGAACAAGCAGCTTATGAACATGTTCAAGCGGCTGTGCAAACAGAACCAACGGTGGAAATTTGACGCACTTTGGAGGACGTTGGATGAACTAACGAAGAAGAAATCCATAAATCCAAGAGATACCGCTAGCTCATCAAGGAACCCCATGGTCTACCGCGAGCAAGGAGAGGACCCCACAACCTTGTGTGCGCTCCCGACCAACGCCCCAAACATTCGGCGTAGGTCGGGGACAAGCATAAAGAGTTTCATGGACTGGATACGACACGAGCCGTTGGAGAAATAGTCCCTTCTGCATGACGAGGGCTGTTCGCGCTATGGAATAATGACAACAAACCTGGCGAAGATTTACAACTAGGTAATGAAAGGCACGAGATGCCTTCCATTGGTGGGTATAGTTGAAGGTGTGCTGCTAGGCACCCAAGATATTTCGTTGAGCGATACAAGAAGTCCGCTGCATGTATGTCAGACAATCAACTGTTGTACTCAACATGAAAGGCACAGACACATCGCGTTACACCAGAGAGTGGCGTGGAATGGAGATACCAAGTGCATTGCGGTGAACGAGGTCGAAGAGGTGCCCACCGGGAGAGGACTTTTCATCTGTGCATACTCCGAGCTGCTGACTGTGAGTGCTCCTACCAGAAGCCACGCCTGCTGCACTTGCCATGCTTGCATGTGATTGCCGCAGCCGTCAAGACACACCAATCATGTCGTCCGTACATCTCCCACTACTACTACAAGCAAAGTGTTCTCAACACGTGGCATAACGAGGTGTACGGATACCGAGTTGATGGATCGTTCACAACAACCCCCTCCAAATCATCGATGGGTACCGGACATCCGAATGTTGAAGCAGAAGGTCGGGCGTCGAAGGACACGGCGTATTCGGAACGATATGGACGAGTCTGAGGCGCGTTGTAATTGTGGATAATGTAATTTTCGATGTTGTTCCCATCATGTAATTTTTTATGTACCATTTAATTATTATTCCCATCTTGTAATTTTTGATGTTGTGTGCTTCATTGAACATGTACTCATCTTTAGTATGTTTGTAATTTGTTGCTCATTGAAGAATGCTGCAAACCTGCAGAATGAAAGCTTATGATTGTCGTTTGTTTCATTTGGGAAAATCAGTAACCGTCGGTTGGTCATGTAATCTTCAGTATGCCTTGTATGATTAACGTTATTTTGCATTTAATTTTTGGTAGTTCTATTGTGCAACATCTAATTACTGACCAGTTTGTTGTATTTGCTTTGTAACAGGCGACGATGGCGGGAGCTGGGCGTGATGCTGATGCTTGCCCTGAGCTGCTAGATGCGACCATGGACTGGACCCACCGGTCTAGGTACTCCGCAGTTGAGGGCCAACAGCTAGGGACACTATGGCCTCAGGTGCCGAACGAGATGCTTCGCATTTGTGAGACCCCAGATCAACTATCCGAAATCTCCTGTGTATTTCCGTACTAGTCCCAGATCAGTAGCTAGTACACACAGTCAACAGTGATACTTCATTGCCGAACATGACGAAATTGTAGCATAATAATAAAGTATGGGCCACATGGCCATTTATTACAATACTCGGTCACGAGACCGGAGACACGACAGCGGAAGCAAAACGACAAAAGGCAAAAACCAAAAACACCACAGGCGACGACAAGAAGCGCGACTAGTCTTCCAGGCGATCTTCCTCGAACTCCTCGGGGTAGAACTCACCGTCTTCAACGGCAACCTGGTAGTATTCTGATGATAACAGTTTAAGTGTAACACGTGAGTACAAAAGTACTCAGCAAGTCGAGAAAGGTATGCATATGTAGGGCTTTCCAAAGGAAGGCTTAATATGGTTCATTTGCATAAAGCCAAGTTTCATCAAATCATACTTAAGTATAATTTTCATAAAGCACATTTTAACAATTATTTTAACAGTTGAATTATTTAATATTTCAGTGAAGGTTCTATCCACCATCACCAATATAAAGGCTCTAACCGCCAACTTTTAAAGGATTAAGTTTAATCACATATGACTCTTTCAGTCAAGGTATAAAACATGTTCTTTCCACCTTGTTGGCTCAATCCGCCGTTAAACATCCGAGATTCTAACCACTCCCGAATCCCAAAACAAAACCTTTATTTATTTTCAAGACCAAAACCAAAGTCTACCAGTATGAAAGCATTCTTTGCTTTGCCCTTGACCGTGGGCACGGCTATTCGAATAGTTTTAACTCTGCAGAGGTGTACAACTTTACCCACAAGACATGATCGTCTCTTGATGCCATGCAATTAACACACTTCCTTTGGTGTGTCGGCAGAGAGATCATGACAAGGCCTTTACAATGTATACGCCTAACCCGACCAACCCGCTGAGGTTTCACCGTTGTTAGGGTTCTAGCCACCCAGTACAGAAGCCCCCTCTTGCGCAGTGTGAGAAAAACAGTCTTACCTCTAGCCGGCACTCACATTCCACTGTTTGGTGAGTCAAAGTTAGGTTTCTACAGATTAGTTAGCCAGGTCGTACCATTATAGACATGTGGTAGTACGGTTATGCTTAGAATGGACAATCATAAGCGTCGGTCCTTAATTGACTTGGGGCGGTACTTGCACAATGGAATCTAGTGCTCAATCCGCACCCACCCGACAATCCATTCCGCCAAGTCCAAATCATTTTTCATTTTATTTTTATTTTATAAAAACAGTACCAAAAACTTTATAATATCCTCCAAATCATACTTTAAACCATAATTTTGCATAATCCCACCCATGGGTCATTTTCATCAATTTTGGCCCTAAGCAATTCTACCGTACTATTCAACCAAGGTCACCATATAAGATAATCATGACATAACAAAAGTCCTAGGGTTACAATTAAGCATGGATATCAATAACAAAGGAGGTATTCGCAAATTGGATTAACTATTCATCTATATTTGACATACGATTATAAAACATAGCAATGCAAGTTTATAAAACATGTTAAAACATTTGCAATCATAGGATCAAAATGCGTCAAGGGAACTTGCCTTCGGACGCGGCGAGATCGTCGAACGCTTGAAGTCCGGCGGCGGGGTCGGCGGTCTCGACGGGGTCCTCGGCTACGCGCAAAACGAGACAACAAATAAAGAACAAGAAAATAAATAAAATCCAAAAATTACAAAAGTAGTACTGGCAAGTAGATCTTGAATTTATATGAATTTAGGAATTTGAACGGAGTCAATTGGAGTTCGTATGCAAAAATTATGATCGTCCAAAGTTCGGAAAAATCCGAAAAAACGAAAATTGGGAATATTCCTTGGCATCTTCTTTTTTTTCATGAATTTCTGAAATTCCTAGTCTATGGCACGCGGGCCCTCCATGTCATTGTCTTATGGTCTCCTTCTCCAAAGACTTAGCCATGGCCAAGAACAGAGAGGAGCAAGCTCCATTGGGCTCCGGCGAAGGGAGGCCAATCGCCGACGGTGAATTGGCGAGGTCGGCGATCACGCCGGCGGCCGTGAGGCGGCCAGGCGCGCTGGCGCACGGCAGCGCTGAGCTCATGTGTGGCGGCGGAGTGGCGAAGCCGAGGCGGTGGCCGAGCCGAGGTGGCGCCGAGCAATGGGCGACGGCCAGGCGTGGCAGACGGAGGCGAGGGACGGCGCGGTGGGGCGGCGGCGAACGCGGCTAGGAATAGAGGAGCTCACAAAACCGAAAAAAAAATTAGAAATTGGCAAGAACTTTCATAGATGAGCATGCAATTTGAATGGGAAATCATCTAGAGAACATCCTTAGGACTCTAGGATTGCGAGGAATTAAACCAACTCTCACCGGAGAGGATGAATTTGGCGAAGAACACCGGTTCGGCCGAGGTGATGAGAACACGAAATTCGACTTCCCCACTTGATAAATCCTAAAATTAGTTGAGGGGAAATGAGTACAACGTCCACACGAACACAAAGAACCAAACGGTGCAACGATTGTCCCAACGGAGAGGAAGTTATGGGGATGAACTCAACGAACACGAAAACCCGGCGTTCCTCGTCGATTTCTTGATCTAGCGAATGAACGAGTGGGAGAGGCTAACGGGGAATGCCATCACCGGAAAGAGGAGCCTTATACGCAGAGAAGAGAGGTGGTGGTGCGCCGTTTGGAGTCGAAACGGGCGAGATATTGGCATTAAAGCGCATTTCGGTTTTTCCTTAATGCGACGGTTTCCGGCGAGATTAAAGGTTAATGACCACCGGGAATGGAAAGGTATCGTCGTTGTGCTTCCAACGGATTCGGCCGTTCGTGATTTGGGCCATTATTGGAGAAGTTATGGGGGTATCAATGGAGAGGATCTATGGAAGGGATGAAGAGGAGCTTCTCTATACGTTCTTTCCAAAGGTTGAAGAAGCATGAACAGGACCTGCCACGTGGCGAGCTCCCATAGGTCGAGGAATACGCAAAAGAGACGCCCTAGAGAAAAATTAGGAAAAATGGTCTAAAAATTCCGAAAAAATTCCTAGAACCATTTTGGAATATTTGGAACCCAATAAAATTGGTTTCGCGGAATTTGGATGAAATTTGGAGATTTGAATATTCTAGGGCAAATAGCGGGTATTAAACGAAAGCCGCGCGGGATAAAATAGGGGCGGAGTTCTAAAAATCTCGGGAATCATTCCAAAAATCATTTTGGAATATTTAAGACTTAATTGAAGTGATTTTGGGATTTTTGGAGCATTTCAGGACGCGGGTGAAATTTCGGGTACCGACGGGAATCTGGAAATTCGATTTTCGAACAGAGAGGAATTGAATTTGGATTTTGGGACGGATAAGGATGCCAGGTTAAATTAAACACCAAGGAAACTCCAAGTTTTGAATTTACTTTATTTAAATTAGATTTTTCCAGGCCGCGAAACTGAGGATGTTACAGCATTGACCCACGCTGGGTTTCACAGTAAGCTGCCAACGATTACTACTCTTTTACATACATGTACTTAGCTGTGAATGCAATTTTGACCACGCTACACACTACACGTAGGTTACGAGCGGCTGGCTTACTTCCGCTCTGTAGGATGGTGGAGCAGACCACTACCCCGATGGAGGGTAACTACGTCCCACGGTTTGGGTATGACCAGTCCCTACTGGCCGCGCTCGTCGACCGGTGGAGACCGGAGACACACACGTTCCACCTACCCTGTGGATGTGTGTTTCCTCTTAGGGATCCCTTGTGCGAGTGCTGCAGTTGTGTTGCACGACGTCTCCGTCACGTGGCACGTGGAGTTGTCCGCGCGGTTCACCGAGGTGCATGCAGCGACACCGCGGGGCCGCCCCGTACGTGCCCCTCAGGCACGGTGAGCGGCACGAACCGATGAAGTCGTGGCTCCTTTAGTTCACGGTTAGTACCTCCTTCATTGCAATTCAACGGGGATGTGCTAAGTTGCTGATAATATTATACTAAATGCTGCAGGCTGATCTGATCCACCCGCACGCCGATGAGGAGGACGTGACCCACCACCTGGAGGCATACTTGCTCTTGCTATTCGGTTGGGTGATGTTCCCATTCTCGCACGGGAGCACGGTGGACCGACATCTGATCCAGTATGCCCAGTCCATCGCCGACACCCCGGCTGATGAGGTAACACATTCCATTAAAATCTGTAATGACAAGACATGTCTAACTTTCTCATTGTAAACAGATGGTGCAATGGTCGTGGGCCTCTGCTGTGCTCGCAGCGACACATAGAGGTATGTGCGACGCTGTATCTCGGGCAGATGAGGACGCAACGATGTCGGCTGCGTCCTACTGCTGGGAGTTTGTAACACCCCAAAATTTTGCTTTCCTTAAATTCATGTGTGGTTTGGCACTTTGGTGAATTTTTGGAATTTTCTGGAATTTATTTGGATTTATTTGGAATTTATTTGAATTTATTCCATTTTGAAATAATTAAAGAATTTAATCTTGCAAATAAAATTTTGTTGGAAATATTTTATTTGAGTCCAAAATGATCCAAAATATTTTCCAGAATTTTTCTGGAATTTTTCTGAGTCTTTTGCTATTTTTAATGAATTAAATGAATTACTGGGAATTATTTTGAAAATTAAAATCGCTTCGGGTTTAGTACTGTTCATCGGTCCGAAGTCGGACTGAGTCCGAATTCGAACCCGACCGAGCCACTTGATTCGGTCGAACCGCCGCCGAACCCAACCCTAACCTAGCCACCGATCAGTTGGATCTCGATCCAGCGGCCGTGCGTGTGACGCGTCAGCGTGTGCGCGTGGGCCGTTCGATGCGGGACACGTGGGCGGCATCTGGTCATCGCCTCGCCCGAATCAGGCTCGGAGAGCGCCAGAACCGTGTCAGACTAGGGCTCCGCCCGAGCACGCCTCGGGGCTATTTAAGGCCGGCCGGTCCGAGGTTGCCCTCTCCCATGCGCCCGCTTGCCTAGCTAATAGAGCTCAAGCCGCCGTAAGCCGTGCCAATTGCTCGCCGGTTGGACGGAGCCGCTACGGTTCCCTCGTCTTCTCCGGCACCGATAGCCCTTGTCCGCCGTGTTGAAGCCCGGGTTCGGAACCCCCAAGACAAGGCGCACCTGCGGGACATCTCGATCACGCCGGAGAACGCCCGTAGCGCCGAGCCCGTGGTCATCTTCCCTGGCGCCGGCAACCCAGCCCTGCCGTGACTCCATCTCCGTCCACGAGCTCCGTGCACCGTTGGATCTTCATCGGACGATCACGGTGAGTCCACGCTTCCCCGAAACTTTGGAAAACCAGATCGGATGCGGGCCAGTTGGATCAAGATCCGACGGCCCACGATCGCCACGTGCTAGAAAGTGCGTTAACTTAGGGTGGATCTAGACCGTCCGATCTAGATCGAACGGCCGTGATCATGCCACGTAGCCGCCGCCGCGCCGTGCGTTGAGTCATCGACAAAGCCGGGCCCGCGTGCCGGCCGAGCTTAGGCGTGATCGGCAGTGTCAGCGACATGCGGGGCCCGCATGTCAGTGTCTCGCCCGAGAGAGCCTCACCGTGCACGTGACCCACTGACGGGTGGGACCCGCGTGTCAGCCTCTGTAGCCGTAGGCCGCGTCCACCGTGGGCCGGGTGTCACCGTGGACTCAGTCCATGGACCGAGACACGCGTGGCGACACCGGGACATCTTGGCGTGGCATGATGACGTCATGCTGACGTCATCATGGAGGCCGTTCGGTGCTGACGTCAGCAGGTCACTGTGGACCAATCACAGGATGACACGTGTCCATGCTGACGCAATAATTAATTTCCGAAAAAGAAAATGATTTATTAATTCGAAATATTGATTCAAATTTAGATTCAAACTTCAAACGCTTATAACTTTTGCGTTTCAACTCCGATTTGAGTGATTCAAATTTCTAAATTTGTATAAAATTGAGATCTACCTAAATATGAATTTTATTTAATTTTTGGACTAAAGTTTTTCTCTGTAAAATTATTTAAATGATTATTTAAACTTTAATAAATCATAACTTTTGCGTCTTAACTCCAAATTTGATTTATTCCAGCTTCTAAAATCCAGAAAATTATGTTCTCTCTGTTTATGGATTTTATTTGGAGTTTTGGGATGTTTTTGGCTATTGTTTATTTGTGTATTGCTATTTGCACGCTTTACGAGTAGACGTTGAAGTCTTGGGAAGGATTCGAAGGAGAAGTGTTGACTCGAGGATCCAACTCAAGACCAAGAGCAAGTGCTTTTTGAAGGCAAGTTGTGCTTTGACCATGTTGATCCTATTTTGAAATCTATTTTGTTTTAAACTACTTCATTCTAAGTTCAATTTGGTAAATACTTGGTTTAAACATGGGGTTAGATAACTACCAATTTGTTGTACTACACCTTGATTATTTAAGTATGTGCCATGACCCTTTGTCACCCTAGTTGTGGTTTACTAGTTGGACATTATTAAATTGCCAACATGGGTTTAGACCAGCTGTAGTATCGCTTAGACACACTTTCGTGCTCATGACATGATTTTGGACAAACAAATGTTAATATTGACTTAATGATATATTGAACCTGTTTTGGAACAGTATCATGTGATGTTGATGGCACGTGGTGCATGGTAATCAAGCGGGGTTTGATAAAAGTTTTCGGCCGGGGCATGTGGCAAGAGTAATCAGTGGGCAGTTGTGGCATTGGGGATGTTGATTTGGTTCTTCTGTAGTCTTGCCCTGGTCACTCTAAGGACTTAACCTTGCAAGCCTTTGAACTGGGTCATACTTGCAACCACATGGCTGGAATGGGACGGCCCTAGTTGACTAAGTCGCTAAGGACTCACTTGTGGAGCCTCAGGGTGTCAATTACACCGTTTGTGTGATTGTACGGGGGAGCGTATCGTGGCTGTGGCCAGATACCCATCTAACGGTGTGTTGGTCCCATACTTCGCCTTGGCTAAGGGAAGGGATGGTGTAGAGCACGAACCGGAGAGGACCACCTGTGTTGTTTGAGGCTTCCGAAAGGCTTTGTTACGGAAACTCGCCTTTGTGGTGTTTGACTGTATCTTGTGGGTAAAGTGCATAACCTCTGCAGAGTGTAGAATCTATTTAAATAGCCGTGTCCACGGTACTGGACAATGCTCGGGAATTACAGTCAAGGGTTAGATTTTCTGAAAATAACTTTGGTTTGAAAGGTTGGATTGGTTTAATAACGGAGATGGTGGAGATATGGTTTAGGATGGGGAAAATGTTTATTAAACTTTTTGAAAAGTTATTTATGCTTTACTTGTTTCTACTGCTTTCGAATCTATTTATGATACTTGACAAATGTTGTTTACTGCAAATATACCTTAAGCTATTCCTTTGTACCAAGCCATGCATATAGTATATTAGCTTGCATTCTGTGCATGACTTGCTGAGTACCAAGTACTCACCCTTGCCTCAACACAATATCAGTTGAAGAGGAGATTACGCCAGCTTTGGAGGAGGAACTCCAAGAAGATCCGTCTACTTAGGGAGCGAGCCCAGTCAGTTGCCTGTGGTATACTGGATGGCACCACGAAGTTATTTGATTTTCCGCTGCTATTATTTCTCTTTTAATAAGTTTCGCCTCGCAAGGCATATATTTGTAACTTGGCCATAAGGTCGAGTAACCTGTTTGGTTATTTAAATAAAGTACTTTGATAATATCGATTGGTATGATTGTGATATTTACCGAGGTTAAGACTGTGTGCACTAGCGCGTTCCTGGACTAGTGCTGAATACACAGAGGGTCCGGATTTGCAAATTCGGGGTCCCGACAGAGGTGGTATCAGAGCCATACTTGACTGTAGGCTCAACCCTAGCTAGAATGGTCGTAGTGAGGATAAAACCTATTTTCTAAAGCTAAAAAAAAATTGTCAAGATAAGAAATGACATCTCGACTTATCCCCTTCTCTCTTTTCTTGTCTCTTGCTGAAATTTTCCCTTACCTTGTCACAATTTAAAAATTCCGAGTTCTTACGTAAAGCACTCTTGTGACAGATGGAGGAAGAGTTCAACTACGTTGATCTGGGAGTTGGTCACGCTGCAGAACTTTGGCGTATGTTACAGACTCTCGGAGATTTTGAGAAGCCCCAATACCAAGTGGAAGTGATCGGACAAAGCGGGATTGATCAAGGCTTGTGACGTGAAGATTGAGGTACCGCTAGGAAGAAGGGCCCAGGCAATCGCCTCGATACACCTGACCTTTGCCAGAGATCTACAATGCAGATGGGTATCCAAGAAGTATCACGACGAGCAATGCGGCACATTACCCGTATCTACGCCAGAATTGAGAGTACGGTGTTCCGTTATCATCCGCGCAGCGATAACCTTCTTGACCCGGCGATTCAGGATGAGGATGCCACGGTTACACAGCTTGGCACGATTTATCGTCGCCAGGAGGATGTACTAGAGAATACAAGCAAGGAGCTACGTAAGGCCCGCAAGGAAATCACGACAGAGAAGAACAGATGGCGGGAAGCTCAAGAGTATGTGGCACACCTTCTACGAAGGATTGACGAGTTGGAGATGACTTTGTACGGACTGCACTCCGAGCAAGTGCTCGAGCTACACGAGCCAGATCCAGAGGAGTCGGATCTCGATGAGGACACCGCTTCTTCGACTACCATAGAGGACACGATTCTTTGGACATGGCGATCGTTTCGGCGCCTATGCCAAAGACCGCACCCAGGCCGGGGAGGTTTTCTCGATGAGTGAGCATAGGTTCTATAGCGAGACTCCTTCGCCGAGTCGCGTCATAGAATAAAGAGTCACCCTTTAGGCGTTAGACTCCAGAGTTAGTTCAATTTGGATTTGTTTTGTTTGCTAAGTGTGCAGTATGTGTTGCAAGGCCCTTAGGCATTGTAAGCAGCCATACCAAGTTATTAATAATAAAGTTGGACCTTAAAGTTACCCCTTTCGCCCCGCATAAGTTCCATATTACTTGTCTATTCTTGTTTCCCTCTCATCTCTAAACCTAGAGCAAATCGGCAGATGGTGAACACCGTGGGAACTTTGGAAGCAATGGGAGTGGATCTCGCCACAGAAAACCCCAATGATGGAGCACCGTACCGCCGATTGATATGCAGAATTTTGGAGCCTTTCTTGCTTTGCTCGGACTCGATTGATGCATGCTATGATGCAACAAATGCAGCACGCCACCGCTCAGGCCATTGCTAATCAAGTTAATCCTGGACAACGCCCGAGAATACAAAGCTGTCGGAGTTCATGAGAACTCACCCACCCACTTTCTCTGGGAATGCCAATCCATTGGAGGCCGATGATTGGTTAAGATCAATCGAGAGGAAGCTACACATAGCTCAATGCATAGGGAATGAGAAGGTACTCTCGCTTCTCATCATTTGGAAGGAACAAACACCGAATGGTGGGAGAACTTCTGTACACGCAGAGAACCCTCAAGATATCACTTGGGAAGAGTTCACAATTTGCATTCCGACGGTATCACGTGCCTGAAGGAATCATGGACCTTAAGAAGGAGGAGTTCAGAGCATCAAGCAAGGTAATCAGCCGGTGGCCGACTACCTGAACAAATTCACCACAGCTAGCACGCTACGCACTGAGGATGTAGCGACAGATAAATCCAGGCAGCCGTTTTATGAAGGGACTTAACTCAGATTGCAAGTAGGGTTGATCACCCACACCTTTCCAGATTTCCAAGAGTTGGTGAATAAGGCGCTTATTCTTGAGGACAAGCGCAAGGAACTGGATGAGAACAGAAGCGCAGGATGCAACAAAGCAAGGATCACGCCAGGAACGCAATCGCTTGAGGGTTGCACCAAATCAATTCTTGATTCCAACCACGAGAATGCAACAAGGACACCATCCCCAAAGACCAAGACACATCAATCAAAACTACTGCACCCCAGACCCCGCTAGAAACGCTACTCGAGCAACAAGAAGGAACCGTGAGACGCTGTTACAACCGCAACGAGCCAGACACTTTGCCAACAGCTTGTCCAAAGAAGACAGCAGGAGTGACCCGATTCGCTTCAATCTAGGAACCACCCCAGCTAGGACGCCGACCAGAGCCACACCCTGCAGTGGTGAGAGGCCGAGTCAACCATGTCACCGCAGATGCACCGCAGAATGCTACTGACGTCGTCTTGGGTAAGTTACTTGTTAACTCAAGATGCACCTGCAATATTTTGTTTGACTCGAGCTTCGCGTTCGTTTGTTTCACAAGGCTTTGCTACTAGAAATGATTTGAGAATTGCAAGACTTAAGTGCATGCTTTTAGTTCAAACCCTGGTTCCGAACTCCGAACGAAAGTAGGATGTTCCGGTGAGAATCTTGATAGGTGGAATAGAGTTCCTAGCAAACCTTATAATTTTGGAGACCCGGACCTTAGACGTCATATTGGGAATGGATTGGTTATCCAAGCACAAGGCCGTATTGATTGTGGACGAAGGACTATCTCGATTGAGAGCCCGTGTGGGAAGAAAGTGGAATTTCAAGCCACTGCAGCTTAGAGATGGACAGTTGATGGTTAACCAGTACCAAGGCAATCGGCATAGAAGATGTCCCAAGAGTGAATAAGTACCCGATGTTTTTCCCGAAGATCTACAGTATGCCGCACAGGACATAGAGTTTGTGATAGAGCTTGTACGGGTGCAAAGACCGATAGCTAAGAGACCCTATCGGATGTCCACCGAGGAGTTGGTGGAAATGAAGAAACAAATAGAAGAGTTAATGGAGAAAGGATTTATCGAGGCCGAGTTAGTCGCCGTGGGGAGCACCAGTTTTGTTTGTCAAGAAGAAGGACGGGAGTTTCAGGATGTGCATCGACTATCGTGCGCTCAATGAAGTCACCGTGAAGAATAAGTATCCGCTACCTAGGATTGATGATTTGTTTGATCAGTTGAGAGGAGCCAGAGTTTTCTCTCAAGATTGATCTCGAGATAGGGATATCATCGATTGAAGATCCGATCGAAGATATTCAAGATCGCATTCTCGTCAAGATATGGACATTACGAGTTCTGATTATGTCCTTTGGGGCGATTTAATGCGCCACTTATTTCATGAATATGATGAATAAGGTGTTCATGGAGTATTTGGACAAGTTTGTCGTCGTGTTCATAGACGATATCCTAATCTACTCCAAGGCAGGAGGATGAACATGCCGAACACTTAAGGCGAGTTTTGGAAAAGTGAGGAACGACAACTTTTCGCCAAGTTCAAAGCAAGTGTGATTTTTGGAAGGACAAGGTGGAGTTTCTTGGACATGTAATGACCGCAGAAGGAGTCGCCGTAGATCCAAGCAAAGTAGAAGTCGTGTTACATTGGGAACGACCAAAGGCGGTGACCCGATTCGGAGTTTCCTTGGAATGGCAGGATACTACCGCTGCTTTCATCGAAGGCTTCTCGACAATTGCGAAACCTCTTACGCAATCTGAAGAAGGAAAAGAAGTTTGCATGGACGCCGAGAATGTGAGAAAGGATTTCAGAGCTGAAGAAGCGATTGGCGTCGGCCGGTGTTAGTTCTACCGGATGTTGCTCAAAGCTTCGATATTTATTGTGACGCATCGCGCCAAGGACTTGGATGTGTCTTGTCTGATGCGAATGGAAAGGTCGCCGCTTATGCATCAAGGCGATTGAGGCCGCATGAGGAAAATTATCCGACACATGACCTGGAGTTAGCTGCCGTAGTGCATGCCTTGAAGATATGGCGTCACTATCTGATCGAAAACAGATGTGAAGTATATACGGATCATAAGAGCCTTAAGTACATATTCACCCGATCGGATCTGAATATGAGGCGAGAGGAGATGGTTGGAGTTAATCAAGGACTACAATGTTGGAATCCATTACCATCCGGGAAGGCCAACGTAGTAGCCGATGCTCGAGTCGGAAAAGCCATACCGTGAGTACGTTGCTAGCCACAAGTCGGGGATGAGTTATGTGAGGATTTTCGTAAAATGAAGATCGAGGTTGTACCTAGCGGATTCTTGGCCGCATTGGAAGTAAAGCCTACCTTAGAGGATCAGATCCGAGAAGGACAGAAGGATGATGACAAGATCCGCAGGATTAAGTCCATCAAGGAGGACGGCACGGCAGAGGACTTCAAGTTGGATGAGCACGGCACGTTGTGGATGAAGGATCGCATTTGTGTGCCTAACAAAAAGGAGTTCAAGCAATCGATTCGAAGAAGCCCATGACTCTAAGTACTCAATTCATCACTGGAAGCGCCAAGATGTATCGAGGATCTGAAGGAGAGATTACGGTGGCGAGTATGAAGCGTGAGGTTGCCGAGCATGTTGCATTGTGCGGCGTATGCCGGAGAGTCAAGGCAATGCATCGAGACCAGCGGGATTGCTACAACCGTGAAAATACCGAGTGGAAGTGGGAGGAAATCGGAATGGATTTCATTACCGGTTTGTCGAAGACTCAAGGAGGTTATGACTCCATATGGGTTATAGTGGATCGCTTGACTAAAGTAGCCCATTTTATCCCGTGAAGACCACTTACTCGGAGATAAATTAGCGTAATTGTACATGATCGTGATTGTCTGCTTGCACGGAGTGCCAAAGAGGATTGTATCAGACGAAGGTACCCAATTTACCTCAAGGTTGGAATAAGTTGCATGAAGCCATGGGAACCCGTTTGAACTTCAGTACAGCTTATCATCCACAGACGGATGGACAGATCGAAAGAGTCAACCAGATTCTGGAGGATATGTTGAGAGCTTGTGCATTAGCTTATGCTACTTCTTGGGATAAGAGTTTACCGTAGGCCGAGTTCGATTACAACAATAGTTATCGAGGCTAGTTTACAGATGTCACCTTTTGAGGCCTTTGTATGGTCGACCTGTCGGACGCCATTGAATTGGAATGAGACCGTGGCGCCGTGTCTTTGGGCCTGATATTCTTCAAGAGAATTTGAAGAAGCGGTCGCCATGATTAGGAAAGGTTGAAGATAGCCCAATCTCGGCAGAAGAGTTATCTTGACAATCGTCGCCGAGATTTGAGTTTTGAACCGAAGACTTTGTATACCTCGAGTTACGCCTCTCGGGGGAGTTAAGAGGTTCCATGCCAAAGGGAAACTCGCACCCGTTATGTTGGACCATTTAAGATTTTGAGCCGCAGAGGCGAAGTTGCTTATCACCGAGTTGCCACGATCGTTAGCGGAGTGCATGATGTATTCCATGTGTCCTAGTTGAAGAAGTGTCTCCGAGTTCCCGAGGAATGCAGACACCGTTAGAATCAATTGAGTTGCAAGAGGATTTGACTTATAAGGAGTATCCCGTGGGGATTACGGACACAATGGATCGAGAAACTAGAAACAAGTCAACCTGCTTTTGTAGAGTTCGATTGGAGCAACCATGAGGAAAGCGAAGCGACTTGGGAGCGCGAAGAGGATTTGAAGAAAGAGTTTCCAAACCTATTCTGTAGTGAGCCCTGAATCTCGGGGACGAGATTCTATTAAGGGGGGGAGGTTTGTAACACCCCAAAATTTTGCTTTCCTTAAATTCATGTGTGGTTTGGCACTTTGGTGAATTTTTGGAATTTTCTGGAATTTATTTGGATTTATTTGGAATTTATTCCATTTTGAAATAATTAAAGAATTTAATCTTGCAAATAAAATTTTGTTGGAAATATTTTATTTGAGTCCAAAATGATCCAAAGTATTTTCCAGAATTTTTCTGGAATTTTTCTGAGTCTTTTGCTATTTTTAATGAATTAAATGAATTACTGGAAATTATTTTGAATATTAAAATCGCTTCAGGTTTAGTACTGTTCCTCGGGTCCGAGTCGGACTCGAGTCCGACCCAAACCCGACCGAGCCACTTGATTCGGTCGAACCGCGTCGCCGAACCCAACCCTAACCCTAGCCACCGACCGTTGGATCTCGATCCAACGGCCGTGCGTGTGACGCGTCGCGTGCGCGCGTGAGCCGTTCGATGCGGGACACGTGGACGGCATCTGGTCGTCGTCCTCGCCCGAATCGAGCTCGGAGGGCGCCCGCCAGAAACCGACTAGGGCTCCGCCTCGAGCACGCCTCCGGCTATTTAAGGCCCGACCGGTCCCTCGAGGTTGCCCTCTCCCATGCGCCCGCTTGCCCTAGCTAATAGAGCTCAAGCGCCGCCAAGCCGTGCCAATTGCTCGCCGGTTGGGCGGAGCCGCTCACGGTTCCCTCGTCTTCTCCGGCACCGATAGCCCTTGTCCGCCGTGTTGAAGCCGGGTTCGAACCCCAAGACAAGGCGCACTGCGGACATCTCGATCACGCCGAGAACGCCCGTAGCGCCGAGCCCGTGGTCATCTTCCTGGCGCCGCAACCCAGCCTGCTGCGTGACTCCATCTCCGTCCACGAGCTCGCGGCACCGTTGGATCTTCATCGGACGATCACGGTGAGTCCACGCTTTCCGAAACTTTGGAAAACCGGATCGGATCTGGACCGTTGGATCAAGATCCGACGGCCCACGATCGCCACGTGCGAGAAAGTGCGTTAACTTAGGGTGGATCTAGACCGTCCGATCTAGATCGAACGGCCGTGATCATGCCACGTAGCCGCCGCGCCGGCGGCGTTGAGTCAGCGACAGCCGGGCCCGCGTGCGGCCGTGGCCGAGCCTGGCGTGATCGTGTCACTGACATGCGGGGCCGCATGTCAGTGTCTCGCCCGAGAGAGCCTCACCGTGCACGTGACCCACTGACGGGTGGGACCCGCGTGTCAGCCTCTGTAGCCGTAGGCCGCGTCCACCGTGGCCGGGTGTCACCGTGGACTCACCCATGGACCGAGACACGCGTGGCGGCACCGGGACATGCCGCGTGGCATGATGACGTCATCTTGGCGTCATCATGGAGGCCGTTCGGCGCTGACGTCGGCCAGTCACGTGGACCAATCACAGGATGACACGTGTCCATGCTGGCGCAATAATTAATTTCGAAAGAAAATGATTTATTAATTCGAAATATTGATTCAAATTTAGATTCAAACTTCAAGCGCTTATAACTTTTGCGTTTCAACTCCGATTTGAGTGATTCAAATTTCTAAATTTGTATAAAATTGAGATCTACCTAAATATGAATTTTATTTAATTTTTGGACTAAAGTTTTCTCTGTAAAATTATTTAAATGATTATTTAAACTTTAATAAATCATAACTTTTGCGTCTTAACTCCAAATTTGTGATTCCAGTTTCTAAAATCCAGAAAATTATGTTCTCTCTGTTTATGGATTTTATTTGGAGTGTGGGATGTTTTTGGCTGTTGTTTATTTGTGTATTGATATTTGCACGCTTTACAGTAGAGCGTTGAAGTCTGGGAAGGATTCGAAGGAGAAGTGTTGACTCAGGATCCAACTCAAGACCAAGAGCAAGTGCTTTTGAAGGCAAGTTGTGCTTTGACCATGTTGATCCTATTTTGAAATCTATTTTGATTTAAACTCACGCATGCTAAGTTCAATTAGGAAAATACTTGGTTTAAACATGGGGTTAGATAAATACCAATTTCTTTGTCACGACACCTTGATTATTTAAGTATGTGCCATGACCCTTTGTCACCTAGTTGTGGTTTACTAGTTGGACATTATTAAATTGCCAACATGGGTTTAGACCGCTGTAGTATCTTGCTTAGACACCTTTCGTGCTCATGACATGATTTTGGACAAACAAATGTTAATATTGACTTAATGATATATTGAACCTGTTTTGGAAAAGTATCATGTGATGTTGATGGCACGTGGTGCATGGTAATCAAGCGGGGTTTGATAAGCAGCTTTCGGCCAGGGCATGTGGCAAGAATGTCAGTGGGCCGATTGTGGCATTGGGGATGTTGATTTGGTTCTTGGGTAGTCTTGCCCTGGTCACTCTAAGGACTTAACCTTGCAAGCCTTTGAAGCTGGGTCATACTTGCAACCACATGGGTGGAATGGGACGGCCCTAGTTGACTAAGTCGCTAAGGACTCACTTGTGGAGCCTCGGGGTGTCAATTACACCGTTTGTGTGATTGTGCGGGGGGCGTATCGTGGCGTGGCCGGATACCCATCTAACGGTGTGTTGGTCCCATACTTCGCCTTGGCTAAGGAAGGGATGGTGTAGAAACCTGAGCAGGAGAGGACCACTGTGTTGTTTGAGGCTTAGAAAGGCTTTATTCTGAAACTTCGCCTTTGTGGTGTTTGATCAGCATCTTGTGGGTAAAGTGCATAACCTCTGCAGAGTGTAGAATCTATTTAAATAGCCGTGTCCACGATCTTGGACAATGCTCGAATTACGAGTCAAGGGTTAGATTTTCCAAAATAACTTTGGTTTGAAAGGTTGGATTGGTTTAATAACGGAGATGGTGGAGATATGGTTTAGGATGGGGAAAATGTTTATTAAACTTCTTGAAAAGTTATTTATGCTTTACTTGTTTCTCTTGCTTTGAATCTATTTATGATACTTGACAAATGTTGTTTATCGCAAATATACCTTAAGCTATTCCTTTGTACCAAGCCATGCATATAGTATATTAGCTTGCATTACATTGCATGACTTCTTGAGTACCAAGTACTCACCCTTGCCTCAACACAATATCAGTTGAAGAGGAGATTACGCCAGCCTTTGGAGGAGGAACTCCAAGAAGATCCGTCTACTTAGGGATCACGAGCCCGGTCGGTTACTGTGGTATCTTTGGATGGCGCCCACAGTTATTTTATTTTCATTGCTATTATTTCTCTTTTAATAAGTTTCGCCTCGCAAGGCATATATTTGTAACTTGGCCATAAGGTCGAGTAACCTGTTTGGTTATTTAAATAAAGTACTTTGATAATATCGATTGGTATGATTGTGATATTTACCGAGGTTAAGACTATGTGCACTAGCGCATTCCTGGACTAGTGCTGAATACACAGAGGGTCCGGATTTGCAAATTCGGGGTCCCGACAGAGTGCTTCACCGTCGGTAGGCCTGTTGTTGATAGGTCGTCGTACTCATAGGACCTGTACCATGTGGACCTGATGGACTGGTGTCGGGACCCCGAATTTGCAAATCCGGACCCTCTGTGTATTCAGCACTAGTCCAGGAACGCGCTAGTGCACACAGTCTTAACATCGGTAAATATCACAATCATACCAATCGATATTATCAAAGTACTTTATTTAAATAACCAAACTGGTTACTTGACCTCATGGTCAAGTTACAAATGTATGCCTCGTAGGGCGAAACTTATTCAGAGAGAAACAATAGCAATGAAAATCAAATAAACTTTCGCGGGCGCCATCCAAAGATACCACAGCAACCGACCGGGCTCGCATCCCTAAGTAGACGGGTCCTCTTGGAAATCCTCCTCCGAACCGGGCGTAGTCTCCTCTTCAACCGATATTGTGTTGAGGCAAGGGTGAGTACTTGGTACTCAAGAAGTCATGCACTGTAATGCAAGCTAATATACTATATGCATGGCTTGGTACAAAGGAATAGCTCAAGGTATATTTGCAGTAAACAGCTTTTGACAAGTAAATAAAGTAGATTCGAAAGCAGTAAAAAAAAGTAAAGCATAAATAACTTTCAAGAAGTTTAACAACCATTTTTCCCCATCCTAAACCACATTTCCATCATCTTCATTGTTAAACCAACCCAACTTTTCAAGTCCAAGTTATTTTCAGAAAATCTAACCCTTGACTGTAATTCCCGAGCATTGTCCAGTACCGTGGACTCGGCTATTCAAATAGATTCTACACTCTGCAGAGGTTATGCACTTTACCCACAAGATACAGTCAAACACCACAAAGGCGAGTTCCTCAGAACAAAGCCTTTCTAAGCCTCAAACAACACAGTGGTCCTCTCCTGTCAGGTTTCTACACCATCCCTTCCTTAGCTAAGGCGAAGTATGGGACCAACACACCGTTAGATGGGTATCTGGCCACAGCCACGATACGCTCCCTCGCATAATCACACAAACGGTGTAATCGACACCCGAGGCTCCACAAGTGAGTCCTTAGCGACTTAGTCAACTAGGGCCGCCCCATTCCAGCCATGTGTGGTTGCAAGTATGACCCGGGCTCAAAGGCTTGCAAGGTTAAGTCCTTAGAGTGACCAGGCAAGACTACCCAAGAACCAAATCAACATTCCTAACGCCACAACTGCCCACTGATTACTCTTGCCACATGCCCTGGCCGAAATCAGCTTATCAAACCCCGCTTGATTACCATGCACCACGTGCCATCAACATCACATGATACTTTTCCAAAACAGGTTCAATATATCATTAAGTCAATATTAACATTTGATTGTCCAAAATCATGTCATGAGCACGAAAGGTGTCTAAGCGACATACTACAACGGTCTAAACCCATGTTGGCAATTTAATAATGTCCAACTAGTAAACCACAACTAGGGTGACAAAGGGTCATGGCACATACTTAAGTAATCAAGGTGTCATTCAAAGAAATTGGTATTTATCTAACCCCATGTTTAAGCAAAGTATGTTGCTAATTGAACTAGCATGCAATAGTTTAAATCAAAATAGATTTCAAATAGGATCAACATGGTCAAAGCACAACTTGCCTTCAAAAAGTACTTGCTCTTGGTCTTGAGTTGGATCCTGAGTCAACACTTCTCCTTCGAATCCTTCCTGCACTTCAACGCTCTACTCGTGAAAGCGTGCAAATAGCAAATACACAAATAAACACTATGCAAAAGATCCCAAAACTCCAAATAAAATCCATAAACAGAGAGAACATAATTTTCTGGATTTTTAGAAACTGGAATCACAAATTTGGAGTTAAAACGCAAAAGTTATGATTATTTAAAGTTTAAATAATCAATTAAATAATATTACAGAGAAAACTTTAGTCCAAAATTAAATAAAATTCATATTTAGGTAGATCTTGATTTTATACAAATTTAGAAATTTGAATCGCTTCAATCGAGTTGAAACGCAAAAGTTATAAGCGCTAGTTTGAATCTAAATTTGAATCAATATTTCGAATTAATAAATCATTTTCTTTTTCGAAATTAATTATTGGCGTCAAAGCATGGACACGTGGCAGCCTCTCGATTGGCCTCGCTGACGCCGCCGTCCACGGACTTCGGTTCGGGTCCACGGTGGATCTCGTCCACCGGACCGGCGCGGCCGACATGCGGGTCCCACCGTCGCTGGGTCGCGTCGGCGTGGCCTGGACTTCGTGGCACGATCCGAGCCGCTCGATTCGGATCGAGCGGTTGAGGTTGGATCCAATCCACCGCAACGTGGATTTATTTGCGATGGCGTGGACGCGAGCGAGGCCGTTGGATTTTGATCCAACGGTTGAGATCTATCCTGGGTTCTACAGGTTAGGGCACACGTGGCTAACCTGGACCGTTGGATCTTGATCTCACGGTCCCGTATCCAATCTGGTTTTCTACCGCTTTCAAGGAAGCGTGGACTCACCGTGATCGCTTCGGATGAAGATCGGACGGCGGGCCGATCTTAAGTGGGGTTCTGGCGGCTGATTTGTCGAGTCTGGCGGACTTGAAAACGGCTGGACACGGGGCGGCGCCCGCGAGGGCAGATCCGGCCAGTGAATGCCACTCCCAGGCAGCGCCTGCGTCATGCGGTCTCGGATCCGCCACAAACGCGACGGAGAACGGTGGACGGCGCGAACGATGCCAATACCCTAAACAACCCTAATCAGCTCCGGCGAGGAATCGCGAGCAGGGAGGAGCTCTGCGAGTGGCGGCGGCGAGGGCCAATGGTGCGCACGGGGACGGCGATCCTCGGGCACGCACTCCACGCCTTAAATACCGCAAGACAGGCGCCGAGATTCGCTTCGGTTTCCATGGCGAGGCCGCGATGCAGGCGGCGAGTCCGGCCGGACACGCAGCGAGGCGACGCGGCTCAATCCTAGCCGCCCACGCGCACGACGGACGGCCACGATCGCACGGCCACGTACGGGTTCGACTCGGTCTCGGCTCGGGGTGACGTGGCGCAATCACAACCGTTGGATCTTGATCCAACGGTCGCGTTGCTAGGGTTCGGGACGAGCGGGTTCGGCTAGACCAAGTGTCTCGGGTAGGACTCGAACTTCGAGTCCGACTCGGGCTCGGCTGATGAACAAGAATCGACTTCGCTTGATTTTCCACGATTTAATATTTAAAATAATTCCCAGAATTCATTTAATTCATTAAAAATAGCAAATGACTCGTAAAAATTCGGAAAAATTATGGAAAATACTTTGGATCATTTTGGACTCAAATAAAATATTTCCAACAAAAATTTATTTGCAAAATTAAATTCTTTAATTATTTCAAAATGGAATAAATTCAAATAAATTCCAAATAAATCCAAATAAATTCCAGAAAATTCCAAAATTCACCAAAGTGCCAAACCACACATGAATTTAAGGAAAGCAAAATTTTGGGGTGTTACAAACCTCCCCTTAATAGAATCTCGCCCCGAGATTCAGGCTTACTAAAGGAATAGGTTTGGAAATTCTTTCTTCAAATCCTCTTCATGGCTCCCAAGTCGCCATTCTCTCGCATGGTTGCTCCAATCGAACTCTGCAGAACGGGTTGACTTGTTTCTAGTTTCTCGATCCATTGTGTCTAGAATCCCCACTGATACTCCTTATAAGTCAAATCCTCTTGCAACTCAATTGACTCAATGTGTCTGCCTCGTGAACTTCGGAGACACTTCTTCAATCGGGACACATGGAATACATCATGTACTCCTCGCTAACGATTGTGGCAACTCTAGCCGATAAGCAACTTCGCCTCATGCTCAAAATCTTAAATGGTCCAACATAACGGGGTGCAAGTTTCCCTTTGGCATGGAACCTCTTAACTCCCCTGAGAGGCGTAACTCTGAGGTAAACAAAGTCTTCTGGTTCAAAACTCAAATCCCGGCGACGATTGTCAGCATAACTCTTTTGTCGAGATTGGGCTATCTTCAACCTTTCCCTAATCATAGCGATCTGCTCTTCAGCCTCTTGAAGAATATAAGGTCCAAAGACACGGCGCCACGGTCTCATTCCAATTCAATGGCGTCCGACAGTGGTCGACCATACAAAGGCTCTCAAAAGGTGACATCTCAGAACTAGCCTCGATAACTATTGTTGTAACTAAACTCGGCATACGGCAAACTCTTATCCCAAGAGGTAGCATAAGCCAATGCACAAGCTCTCAACATATCTTCCAGATCTGGTTGACTCTTTTCTGGCCTGTCCATCCGTCTGTGGATGATAAGTCAGATCAAGTTTAAACGGGTTCCTATGGCTTCATGCAACTTATTCCGTAACCTTGAGGTAAATAGGGTACCTCTGTCCGATACAATCATCTTTGGCACTCCGTGTAAAAAAACAATCCTGATCATGTACAACTCTGCTAATTTATCTCCCGAATAAGTGGTCTTCACGGGGATAAAATGGGCTACTTTAGTCAAGCGATCCACTATAACCCATATGGAGTCATAACCTCCTTGAGTCTTCGGCAAACCGGTAATGAAATCCATTCCGATTTCCTCCCACTTCCACTCAGGTATTTTCAGCGGCTGTAGCAATCCTGCTGGTCTCTGATGCATTGCCTTGACTCTCTGGCATACGTCGCACAATGCAACATGCTCGGCAACTTTCCGCTTCATACTCGGCCACCAGAATCTCTCCTTCAGATCCTGATACATCTTGGCGCTTCCAGGATGAATCGAGTACTTGGAGTCATGGGCTTCTTCCAAAATCAGCTGCTTTAACTCCTTTTTGTTAGGCACACAAATGCGATCCTTCATCCATAACGTGCCCTGCTCATCCAATTTGAAGTCCTTCCGCCTTGCCTTCCTCCTTTTGGACTTAATCCTACGGATCCTGTCATCATCCCTCTGTCCTTCTCGGATCTGGTCCTCTAAAGTAGGCTTTACTTCCAATGCGCCAAGAATCCGCTAGGTACAACCTCAATCTTCATTTTCCAAAATCCTCACATAGCTCATCCTCGACTTGTGGCTAGCAACGTACTCACGGTATGGCTTTTCCGACTCAGAGCGTCGGCTACTACGCTGGCCTTCCCGGATGGTAATGGATTCCAACATTATAGTCCTTGATCAACTCTAGCCATCTCCTTTGCCTCATATTCAGATCCGATCGGGTGAATATGTACTTAAGGCTCTTATGATCCGTATACACTTCACATCTGTTTCCAATCGATAGTGACGCCATATCTTCAAAGCATGCACTACGCAGCCTAACTCTAGGTCATGTGTCGGATAATTTTCCTCATGCGGCCTCAATCGCCTTGATGCATAAGCGACGACCTTTCCATTCTCGCAGACAAGACACATCCAAGTCCTTGGCGCGATGCGCCACAAGAAATATCGAAGCTTTGAGCAACATCCTAGGTAGAACTAACACCGGTGCCGATGTCAATCGCTTCTTCAGCTCCTGAAATCCTTTCTCACATTCTCAAGGCGTCCATGCAAACTTCTTTTTCCTTCTTCGGCAATTGCGTAAGAGGTTTCGCGATTGTCTAAAAGCCTTCAATGAAACGGGCGGTAGTATCCTCGCCATTCAAGGAAACTCCGAATCCTGGTCCACGAGTCTTGTTTGCTCCCAATGTAACACCGCTTCTACTTTGCTTGGATCCACAATGACTCTCTGCGGTCATTACATGTCCAAGAAACTCCACCTTGTCCTTCCAAAAATCACACTTGCGAACTTGGCGAAAAGTTGTCGTTCCTCACTTTTCCAAAACTCGCCTTAAGTGTTCGGCATGTTCATCCTCTCTGTCTTGGAGTAGATTAGGATATCGTCTATGAACACGACGACAAACTTGTCCAAATATTCCATGAACACCTTATTCATCATATTCATGAAATAAGTGGCGCATTAAATCGTCAAAGGACATAATCAGAAACTCGTAATGTCCATATCTTGACGAGAATGCGGTCTTGGAATATCCTCTCGATCGGATCTTCAATCGATGGTATCCCGATCTCGCATCAATCTTGGAGAAAACTCCGGCTCCTCTTAACTGATCAAACAAATCATCAATCCTGGGTAGCGGATACTTATTCTTCACGGTGACTTCATTGAGTGCACGGTAGTCAATGCACATCCCGAAACTCCCGCCCTTCTTCTTGACAAACAAAACTGGTGCTCCCTACGGCGATTTAACTTGGTCTCGATAAATCCTTTCTCCATTAACTCTTCTAGCTGTTTCTTCATCTCTACCAACTCCTCGGTAGACATCCGATAGGGTCTCTTTGCTATCGGTGCTTTGTGCATACAAGCTCTATCACAAACTCTATGTCCTCGTCTGGCAAGCATACCGTAGATCCTCGGGAAAACATCGGGTACTCATTCACTACCGACGCCCTCTATGCTGATTGCCTTGGTACTGTTAACCATCAATCGTCCCTCTCTAACTGCAGTGGCTTGAAATTCCACTTTCTTCCCACACTGCTCTCAATCGAGATAGTCCTTCGCCCACAATCCAATACACTTTGTGCTTGGATAACCAATCCATTCCCAATATAACATCTAAGGTCCGGGTCTCCAAAATTATAAGGTTTGCTAGGAACTCTATTCCATCTATTAGTATTCTCACCCGAACATCCTACTTCCGCTCGAGTTCTAACCAGTGGGTTTGAACTAAAAGCATGCACTTAAGTCTTGCAATTCTCGGCTAAGTCCCTTCATAAAACGAGACTGCCTGGATTTATCTGTCGCTACATCCTCAGTGCGTAGCGTGCTAGCTGTGTGAACTTGTTCGTAGTCGACCACTGGTCGATTACCTTGCTTCCTGCTCAACTCCTCCTTCTTAAGGTCCATGATTCCTTCAGGCCACGTGATATCAGCCGGAATGCACTGGTGAACTCTTCCCAAGTGATATCTTGAGGGTTCTCTGCAAGTGCACAGGTTCTCCCACCATTCGGCAATTGTTCCTTCCAAGCGATGAGAAGCGTAAAGTACCTTCTCATTCCCTATGCATTGAGCTATGTGTAGCTTCCTCTCGATTGATCTTAACCAATCATCGGCCTCCAATGGATTGGCATTCCCAGAGAAAGTGGGTGGGTGAGTTCTCATGAACTCGACAAACCTTGTATTCTCAAGCGTGGTCCCCGATTAACTTGATTAGCAAAGTGGCCTCGAGCAAAGGACGCGTCGCATTTGTTGCATCATAGCATGCATCAACTGAGTCTGGGCAGCAAGAAACGCTCCAAATTCTGCATATCCGGTGGCGGTCTTTGGTGCTCCATCATTGGGGTTTTACTGGCGAGATCCACTCCCATTGCTTCCAAAGTTCCCACGGGTGTTCACCATCCTGCCGATTTGCTCTAGGTTTAGAGATGAGAGGGAAACAAGAATAGACAAGTAATATGGAACTTATGCGGGGCTTAAAGGGGTAACTTTAAGGTCCAACTTTATTATTAATAACTTGGTATGGTCTGCCATAATGCCTAAGGGCCTTGCAACACATAATGCACACTCAAGAAACAATGAAAATCCAAATCGAACTAACTCGAGTCTAACGCCTAAAGGGTGACTCTTTATTCTATGACTCGACTCGTGAAGGAGTCTCACTATAGAACCCATGCTCACTCATCGAGAAAACCTCCACGGCCTGGTACGGCGCCGTGGCATAGGCGCGAAACGATTGCCATGTCCAAAGAATCGTGTCCTCTGTGGTAGTCGAAGAAGCGATGTCCTCATCGAGATCCGACTCCTCCGGATCTGGCTCGTGTAGCTCGAGTCTGTTACGGGTCTGGTCCGCATAAAGTCATCTCCAACTCGCCAATCCTTCGCAGAAGATGTGCCACATACTCTTGAGCTTCCCGCCATCTGTTTCTTCTCTGCCGTGATCTCCTTGGCGGGCCTTCGTAGCTCCTTGCTTGTATTATCTAGTACATCCTCCTGGCGACGACAAATCGTGCCAACCGTGTAACCGTGGCATCCTCATCCCGAATCTCCTTCGTCGAAGGTTATCGCTGGCGCGATGGTAGCAGGAACACCGCATTTCCAACTCTCGCGCGATACGGGTAATGTGCCGCATTGCGCGTCGTGATACTTCTTGGATACCCATCTCGCATTGTGGATCTCCTGGCAAAGGCAGTTGTATCGGAGCGATTGCACTGGCCCTTTTTCCTAGCAGTACCTCAATCCTCACGTCACAAGCCTTGATCAATCCTCGCTTGTCCGATCACTTCCACTTGGTATTGGGGCTTCTCACAATCTCCGAGAGTCCAGAGCATATGCCAAAGTTCTCAGCGTGACTAACTCCCGCATCAACGTAGTTGAACTCTTCCTCCATCTCGTCACAAGAGTGCTTTACGAAGAACTCGGAATTTTTGAATTGTGACAAGGTAAGGAAAAATTTTAGCAAGAGACAAGAAAAGAGAGAAGGGGATAAGTCGAGATGTCATTTCTTATCTTGACAAACTTTTAGCTTTAGAAAATAGGTTTTATCCTCACTACGACCATTCTAGCTTAGGGTTGAGCCTACGGTCAAGTATGGCTCTGATACCACCTCTGCCGACCCCGAATTTGCAAATCCGACCCTCTCAGGTATTCAGCACTAGTCCAGAACGCGCTAGTGCACACAGTCTTAACATCGGTAAATATCACAATCATACCAATCGATATTATCAAAGTACTTTATTTAAATAACCAATCGTTACTTGACCTCATGGTCAAGTTACAAATGTATGCCTCGTAGGGCGAAACTTATTCAGAGAGAAACAATAGCAAATGAAAATCAAATAAACTTGGCGCCATCCAAGATACCACAGTGCAACTGATCGCTCGCATCCCTAAGTAGACGGTCCTCTTGAAATCCTCCTCCGAACCGGGCGTAGTCTCCTCTTCAACTGATATTGTGTTGAGGCAAGGGTGAGTACTTGGTACTCAAAGCAAGTCATGCAGTAATGCAAGCTAATATACTATATGCATGGCTTGGTACAAAGGAATAGCTCAAGGTATATTTGCAGTAAACAGCTTTTGACAAGTAAATAAAGTAGATTCGAAAGCAGTAAAAATAAGTAAAGCATAAATAACTTTCAAGAAGTTTAACAACCATTTTTCCCCATCCTAAACCACATTTCCATCATCTTCATTGTTAAACCAACCCAACTTTTCAAGTCCAAGTTATTTTCAGAAAATCTAACCCTTGATCTGTAATTCCCAGCATTGTCCAAAGACTGTGGACTCGGCTTATTCAAATAGATTCTACACTCTGCAGAGGTTATGCACTTTACCCACAAGATACAGTCAAACACCACAAAGGCGAGTTCCTCAGTAACAAAGCCTTCTAAGCCTCAAACAACACAGTGGTCCTCTCCAGGTTCGTGCTCTACACCATCCCTTCCCTTAGCTAAGGCGAAGTATGGGACCAACACACCGTTAGATGGGTATCTCGGCCACACCCACGATACGCTCCCCGCATAATCACACAAACGGTGTAATCGACACTCGAGGCTCCACAAGTGAGTCCTTAGCGACTTAGTCAACTAGGGCCGCCCCATTCCAGCCATGTGGTTGCAAGTATGACCCAGTTCAAAGGCTTGCAAGGTTAAGTCCTTAGAGTGACCAGGGCAAGACTACCCAAGAACCAAATCAACATTCCCAACGCCACAATCGCCACTGATTACTCTTGCCACATGCCCTGGCCGAAAATCGCTTATCAAACCCGCTTGATTACCATGCACCACGTGCCATCAACATCACATGATACTTTTCCAAAACATGTTCAATATATCATTAAGTCAATATTAACATTTGATTGTCCAAAATCATGTCATGAGCACGAGCGTGTCTAAGCAAAGATACTACAACGGTCTAAACCCATGTTGGCAATTTAATAATGTCCAACTAGTAAACCACAACTAGGGTGACAAAGGGTCATGGCACATACTTAAGTAATCAAGGTGTCATTCAAATAAATTGGTATTTATCTAACCCCATGTTTAAGCAAAGTATGTTGCTAATTGAACTAGCATGCAATAGTTTAAATCAAAATAGATTTCAAATAGGATCAACATGGTCAAAGCACAACTTGCCTTCAAAAAGTACTTGCTCTTGGTCTTGAGTTGGATCCTGAGTCAACACTTCTCCTTCGAATCCTTCCCAAGACTTCAACGCCTACTCGTAAAGCGTGCAAATAGCAAATACACAAATAAACACTATGCAAAAGATCCCAAAACTCCAAATAAAATCCATAAACAGAGAGAACATAATTTTCTGGATTTTTAGAAACTGAATCACAAATTTGGAGTTAAAAGCAAAAAGTTATGATTATTTAAAGTTTAAATAATCAATTAAATAATATTACAGAGAAAAACTTTAGTCCAAAAATTAAATAAAATTCATATTTAGGTAGATCTTGATTTTATACAAATTTAGAAATTTGAATCGCTCAAATCGGAGTTGAAACTAAAAGTTATAAGCGTTTGAAGTTTGAATCTAAATTTGAATCAATATTTCGAATTAATAAATCATTTTCTTTTTCGAAATTAATTATTGCGTCAGCATGGACACGTGGCAGCCTCTCGATTGGCTCGCTGACGCCAGCGATCCACGGACTCGGTTCGGGTCCACGGTGGATCTCGTCCACCGGACCGGCCGGCCGACATGCGGTCCCACCGTCGATGGGTCGCGTCGCGGTGGCCTGGACCACGTGGCACGATCCGAGCCGCTCGATTCGGATCGAACGGTTGAGGTTGGATCCAATCCACCGCAACGTGATTTCGCCGCAGCGACGCGGACGAACGAGGGCCGCTGGATTTTGATCCAACGGCTGAGATCTATCTCCGGTTCTACAGGTTAGGGCACACGTGGCTAACCTGGACCGCTGGATCTTGATCTCACCGGTCCAGATCCTATCTGGTTTTCTACCGCTTTCAAGGAACGTGGACTCACCGTGATCGCTTGATGAAGATCGGACGGCGATCTTCGTGGGGTTGCGCGGCTGGCTGGTTGTCGAGGTCCGCCGGACTTGAAGACGACGGCGATTACACGGGGCGCCGCCACAGGCAGATCCGGCGAAGTGAATGCCACTCCCAGGACGCGCCTCGTCCATGCGGTTCTGGATCCGGCCACAAACGCGACGGAGAACGGCGGACGGCGGCGAACGATGCCAAAACCCTAAACAACCCTAATCAACTCCGGCGAGGAATCGCGAGCACGGAGGAGCTTTCGAGTGGCGGCGGCTAGAGCAAAAGGTGCGCGACGGTGACGGCGATCCTCGCACGCACTCCACGCCTTAAATACCGCAGACAGACGCCGAGATTCGCTCGGTTTCCATGGCGAGGCCAGATGCAGCGTGAGTCCGGCCGACACGCGAGGCGACGCGGCTCAATCCTAGCCGCCCACGCGCTGCACGACGGACGGCCACGATCGCACGGCCACGCACGGGTTCGACTCGGTCTCGGCTCGGGTGACGTGGCGATCACAACCGCTGGATCTTGATCCAATCGGCCGCGTAACTAGGTTCGACGAAGCGGGTTCGGCTCGACCACGTGGTTCGGTCGGACTCGAACTCGAGTCCGACTCGGCCTCGGCCGATGAACAAGAACTCGACTCGGTTTGATTTTCCAGCGATTTAATATTTAAAATAATTCCTAAGAATTCATTTAATTCATTAAAAATAGCAAATGACTCGTAAAAATTCCAGAAAAATTATGGAAAATACTTTGGATCATTTTGGACTCAAATAAAATATTTCCAACAAAAATTTATTTGCAAAATTAAATTCTTTAATTATTTCAAAATGGAATAAATTCAAATAAATTCCAAATAAATCCAAATAAATTCCAGAAAATTCCAAAAATTCACCAAAGTGCCAAACCACACATGAATTTAAGGAAAGCAAAATTTTGGGGTGTTACAACTGGCCCACCATGGGCCACTACTAGGTTCGGCGACAAGTATGCCATCTCGGATCTTATTCCCCCACTTACGCACTTGTATAACATGCACCATTCTCTATTTCCGCGCAGCAGTTGTACGCCCACCGACAGGTTAGATGGTCCTACCCCGAGTTCGTTCGAAAGTTCGACCGGCTCCACGACGGGGACAGGCGGTGGACGCCGTACAGCGAGCATGACATCAACGTCCGAGCACCTCATGGGATCTCCACGCTTTGTACGCGGGACGAGCAGTACTGGCTCACCTGTAAGGTCCTCGTCTTCGACTTGTGAATGGAGGAGTACTTGCCTCGCAGGGTGTTGTGGCAGTTCGGGCTCTTGCAGACTTTTCCCTTGCCGCCTCGTCACGTTGTCTCACGTGGCGCTTATAGGTACGTCTCCTAAGCACACTGCTTACAATTCCCGCTGAATGGATGTTGGATGTAAATCCCGGTTTTTGCATTGCAGGATGACCCGGATGGGGGTTGCAGCGGGGCACTCTGTCTGTGCACCGCATCACGATATGGGCACTGTAGTGGGACAACGCGCTCGTGGACAGGGTCACCGAGACACGGGTGTACGACCATGACACGTACGATGCATACATGGAGTGGTTCACACCGCGGACTCGGGTCAGTGTGGGCTACACACTAGCAACATCGTATGTCGCACCTCAGGCATCGGTGTCGGACACGTACCCTTCACAGATGTCCGAGAGGGACAACTTTGTGGTAAGTGTCACATTCGAATCTCTATAGATACATATTTTTCATGTTAATTACCTCTTATGAATGCAGCATTACATGCAGGCCTAGCTTGTAGGAGAGTTGGACGTGGAGGCTACGTCCATGTTGGCGCGCCTCCAAGCGGGCATCCAGGTGACCGCCACTGAGGCTGAGGTAGATTGGGAGCGGGTCCACGACAAGGTGAGGTGATTGGGTCGCTGTGCGGGCTGCCAGGGGGTGGAGAAATAGTCGGACACAGCGCACCGCGTCCTCGTGGGCCAGCACCTCACCATCCCCCAGTGGCTCCTCGTGGACCCATTCCAGTCAGCTCCCACGGCCCGACGTCGGCTACAACGAGCCCCTATTCCGGCCTCCCGCACAACAACACTAGGGTCACGAGGGGCAGTCTTCATCTCACGCCCCACCACGACCCCAGGGTGGTTTCAGCTACGACGACCGGGAGGAGGCAGCGTTCGACGTGGAGCAGTTCCTGTCGACCGAGTACTTCAGACCCTCTCAGCTCTCGGGAGCACCACGCTTACACACACAAGAGTCACCGTCAGACTACACTACCCCTGCACTGCAAGGCCAGCCTAGGAGGGTCATTTGTCCTCCGTCGCCACTCATGTACCCCATGGACCAAATCAAGAGGTGTGGTCATGACTAGCTTGTTCTACAACTGTACTTTTTTAATGTCTTTTTTCCAGCACCAAGTTGTATAACTATCTGAACTCAGTGCTCGCATTTTATTAGCTTATCCTTCCTAATTAGTAACGCGTGTGCCTTTTCCGATTTTCGCAACTCTGTGTCGGCGCAACGTCCGAGCATCTCGCCCATAGATAAGTGGTACTCTGCATTGCGTAGATCCAGAATAATGAAACGCTTAAGCCTTTTCGGCAACAAACGATAGCGCTTAAGCCTTTTCGGCAACCCGTAAAATAGCATGTTTAAAGGTAATTTATTGGAAGAATACAACAAATTTGCTCTTTGATATATGGACTACCATATTCTAGAAAAATATTTTGTTTACACCTTTATTTGCATACAAATTGTACTAGCGCAATAACCATAAGTATTATAGTCGAGAACAAACGATAGCGCTTAAGCCTTTTCGGGAGCCTGTAAAATATCATGTTTAAAGGTAATTTATTGGAAGAATACAACAGATTTGCTCTTTGATATATGGACTACCATATTCTGGAAAAATATTTTGTTTACACCTTTCTTTGCATACAAATTCTTCTAACGTAATAATCCTAAGTACTATAGTCGAGCACAAACGATAGTTCTTAAGCCTTTTCGGGAGCCCAGAACATATCATGTTTAAAGGTAATTTATTAGAAGAATACAGCAGATTTGCTCTTTGCTATATGGATTACCATATTCTTCAAAAATATTTTGTTTACACCTTTCTTTGCATACAAATTCTACTAGCGCAATAACCCTAAGTATTATGGTCGAGAACAAACGATAACGCTTAAGCCTTTTCGGCAGCCCGTAAAATATCGTGTTTAAAGGTAATTTATTGGAAGAATATAGCAGATTTGCTATTTCATATATGGACTACCATATTCTGCAAAAATATTTTATTTACACCTTTCTTTGCATATAAATTGTACTAGAGCGATAACCGTAACAAGGATAGTCGACGACAACTTTATTCTGGAAAATAAGGTAGGCCACGAACAAGGAAAATAATTGTTAAAACTAGACGTCTATTGAGTGCTTCGAGGCCACTTCCCCTTCTCCCATGCCTCCAGTGGGGCTTCTCTGGCATGACGCGCCCTCTCGTTTCCTCTCTCTCTCGGCCTCCTTCTCCTCGGCTTCCTTTCTACATGCCTCCTCGCATGCGACATCACGCTGCTCTTGAAGTTGCCGTGTGAACTCCTCGGCCCGGCTGGCTTGATTAAGGAGACTTTAGTCTTCGGGGTTGATCTCCATGTCAAAACATTCGTTAAATTCACATAGTGGTGGAGTCGACTACATGAAACATAAATTAGCAAAGTTTTATGTACAAATATTGCGAAACAAATATTACCATATGGTGATTCTTCATGTTTTTCTCCGGCGGGTCGAAGGCGTAGTTGCGGCACTTCCAATACCTCCTCTTCCAAGTTGGCACTTCCGAAGAGCGGACAAGCCTGCAAGGATCTCCGCACATACACATCGGTGGTACAGCTCTAGGAAGTAGGAAGAGATCCTAGTACGCTGAATTGCGCGGCCAAGCGCTTCCCTCTTCCTTTGCTTTCCCTTTTCCCTTTCCACTTGCACGCCTTGGCATTTTGGTTTGATCCTTTACTTCTTCTTTTTTTCTCCCTCTCCTTCCCTTCTCTCTTCTTTTCTTTCTTCCTCTTTCGCTGCTGCCTTTGCGAGATCGCGAGCGAGAACGAAGGTTATAAAGGGTACATATCGCCCGACAATGGAGCGATCGCCCCATACTAGGGTGATATTTACCCCGTGCAGTGTGCCCCCTAACAGCATTGATGGCATTGAACGGTACTTCCTGACGTTTCCTGCCGAAATCCCGCCCTGGCAACTGAAAGCGAAAAACGCTACGTCGCTAAAATGCTAAAACGTTAAGTCGCTAACACGCTAAAACATTAAGTCGCTAAATCGTTAAGTCACTAAAACACAAACGCTAAGTCGCTAAAACGCTCGGATATGGAGCGATCACCCCATACTAGGGCGATATTTACCCGGGCAATGTGCCCCCTGACAGCATTGACGGCATTGAATGGTACTTCCTGACGTTTCCCATTGAAATCCCGCTGTGGCAACTGAAAGCGAAGCGCGACAGGCATTTCTCGCTGCTGCGATATGTTTTGTGGCAATTGAAAGCGAAAAATGCTACGTCGTTAAAACGCTAAAACATTTAGTCGCTAAATCGCTAAGTCGCTAAAACGCTAAAACGCCCGGATATGGAGCGATCGCCCCATACTAGGGCGATATTTACCCCGGGCAATGTGCCCCCTGACAGCATTGACGGCATTGAACGGTACTTCCGGACATTTCCCGTCGAAATCCCGCCGTGGCAACTGAAAATAAAGCACGACAAGTGTTTCTTGTTGCTGCGACAGGTGGAATTCTTTGCTTTAGGAATTATTTGTATTCGTCCTTCGGCCCGATGTGGAGGTCACTTGTCGGCCGTGAGTGGTGTGAAATAAAGGGCACCTGTCGCCCATGCATGGGACGATCGCCCCTACTTCGAGCGATAGCCGCCACGGCACAAACGGCACCGAACGACAGCGTTGAACGCTACCACAGCAAGCAGCCTATCGCCGCAGGGACGGCCGATCGTTGGCATCGACAAAAGGCAACACGGCCAACATTTCCCGCTGAAACCCCGCCATGGCAATTGAAAGCGAAGGGCGACATGCGTTTCTCACTGCCACGACAGTTTTCGTGGTAACTGAAAACGAAGCGCAACCGGCATTTTGTTTGTGTGGGAGGAGGTGCTGGCCCTCCTATCGCCTGTGATTGAGGCGATCGCCCATGCATCTTAAATAGTTCTCTATGCACTGATTAATTCTTTCGGGTTGTCCGTCAGATTATGGGTGATATGCTGTGGAGAATTTCAGAGAGGTGCCAAGCAACTTGAACAATTCTTTCAAAAAGGTACTTGTAAAAATCTTATCCCTATATGTCACTATGCCTCGGTGCCACGGCAGCTAAACGGCAATGACAGCAGGATGTAAACATTGCCGTGGCAGCCAGTATCACCCTAGTTACGAGCGATCGCCTCAATCATAGGCGATAGGAGCCCAATCCTGTCATTTTTTATTTCCGTCGACTAGTTTTTTTTAAAAAAATATATATTATATATTAAATAAAAAAATTAGATGCAAGGTCTGGTTGCTACTTGACAGCCCACATGCAACCAGCGTCGTTTCGTGCAACGTGACCAGAAAAATTCAGAACCGAGCGATATGTGCTGGAATCGCCTGGAATTTTTGCGTACGGGAATTGGACGACTTCCTCGGGTCTCGTATGACACAATAGAATAATTGGTTTCAATTGTTTGGTCGGTATCCGATTATATTGCGTCAGTTATTTTATTTTGGTCCAATCGGTTACATATACAGCCATGTATTCATGTATTCACCTATACTGAGAGATTTAAGATTAATAAGATAATTATTTATATCTACTAGCGTTTTTCACTTTATCGTATTCATTGCATGGGAATCAGACGATTTTTTTCAAAAATTATTTTGCTTTTCCATTAAGAATTGGAAAATCGATATACTTCACTTGAAGCCCGTGAAGTTCAACACGTGCCATTTTGACGAATTAAAGAGTTGCAAGCCTATTACATTTGGCAACAAGGGATCAATTAATGTTCATCAAGAGAACATATAAGTATCTGAAACCTACGCCATGAAGATCAGGTAAACCCTGTATTATCTTGGTATTAGAGTATCAGATTGACATGATAGGATTATACCTACTATCATATTTATTTTCAGTCCTATAATTCAGAAAATCATCTCATAAAAATACTATGCTATATCTAGATCTTTGTGATTAGATTTATTCTTAATTTTGCATTAACAAGTTTTAATCTATGTGTTAGATTGTTTCTAGTTGGTGTCGTAATGAATCTGTTAAATAAAAAACAAGGCAATAGAACGAGCGCGCGTACGGCTGCGGCAACAAAAGCTGTTCTAGGCGGCGGCGCGGCGCACGCTTCACAAAATCCAGCCGGAGAATTTCCTGTTGGCTGCGAAAACAATGAGTTTTCTGTTAACGGTGTGACCCAAGATAAACAAAAAAGATTAAATCATATGATCGAATGTAATCGATACTCTCGAATCTCAATAATGATCCGATGATTTTAGATTTGAATGATTTCAGCAATAAAAATATCCGGATAAAATTTATCAAATCCAAAAAAAAAAAAAAAAAATGAAGAGAAGACGCTCCAAGCGGCATGACGACCGCGTGTGCTGCCCGGCGAGGACTCGCTCTTCAGAGACTCGCACGTACATGCGTTAGTAAGAGCCGTGACGTGCGGCAGCAGGCAAAGCTGTACCAGTACGGCTGTACCCGGAGCGAGGACGTGGGGCAGCGGTGGAAAACCTTCCCCCACGCGGCTACAGTTCAGAGGATGTGACGTGCTGTAAGTAACGTCACATGGGCAATAACAGAATTTTCTTAAATAAGATTATTTTAATAAAAATTTACAAAAATAATACATCATTTAAAAAAAAATAGCAAAACAACTCCCCTGTAACCATTTGAATTAGCGACCGTTGAAACTAGCCCAAGGATCATTTTGTAACTAATTGTATTACGAATTTTTTTTTAAATAATACTTTTTTTAAATCAAATTGCGTCTTTAATATACGGAATAAAAAATTTGCAAAAATAATATGCCGTTGCCAAACGGTATGGCGAACACCCTATTTTCGCTGCATCGCGTGGCTTAATACCGTGATTTTCGCCATTACACGGTTCGCTAAAAATAGGCTAATTTCGCTTATTAATTGTTCGTAACCATGGGTTAGGGTATTTTCAGCCAGACGTTGTGGCGAAAACAGGGTATTCGCCACACCGTTCGGCGAAAATAGGTAGTCGCCATGCTATACGGCGACAATATATTATTCGCCAAGCCGTATGGCGAAAATAGGTAGTCGCCACACCGTTTGGCGAAAATATACAAAATATGGAATAAAATAATTATACCATATGCATATAGTGTTGGATGTTCCATTTATGCAAAAATATGTAGGTATCAATACCCTATTTAAATACTGAAGCACGTTCGGTAGGATGTAAATTATTTCGGCACGAATACCGCAGATTGGCTCTTTGATATATGGATTACCATATTATGGAAAAATATTTCATCAACGCCTTTGTTTCCGCTGACATATACCGCCGCAAAAACCCTAAATACTATTGTCAACCACAACTTTTAAGCATTTTCGGCAGCCTGTAAAATGTCACGTTCGAATGTATTTTTCGGCACGAATACCGCAGATTGGCTCTTTGATATATGGAGTACCATATTATGGAAAAATATTTCATCAACGCCTTTGTTTCCGCTGACATATACCGCCGCAAAAACCCTAAATACTATTGTCAACCATAACTTTTAAGCCTTTTCGGCAGCCTGTAAAATGTCACGTTCGAATGTATTTTTCGGCACGAATACCGCAGATTGGCTCTTTGATATATGGAGTACCATATTATGGAAAAATATTTCATCAATGCCTTTGTTTTCGCTGACATATACCGCCGCAAAAACCCTAAATATTATTGTCAACTATAACTTTTAAGCCTTTTCGGCAGCCTGTAAAATGTCACGTTCGAATGTATTTTTCAGCACGAATACCGCAGATTGGCTCTTTGATATATGGAGTACCATATTATGGAAAAATATTTCATCAACGCCTTTGTTTCACGACATATACCGCCGCAAAAACCCTAAATACTATTGTCAACCATAACTTTTAAGCCTTTTCGGCAGCCTGTAAAATGTCACGTTCGAATGTATTTTTCGGCACGAATACCGTAGATTGGCTCTTTGATATATGGAGTACCATATTATGGAAAAATATTTCATCAACGCCTTTGTTTCCGCTGACATATACCGCCGCAAAAACCCTAAATACTATTGTCAACCATAACTTTTAAGCCTTTTCAAATTTCGTGAAATGTCACGTTCGAATGTATTTTTCGGCACGAATACCGCAGATTGGCTCTTTGATATATGGAGTACCATATTATGGAAAAATATTTCATCAACGCCTTTGTTTCCGCTGACATATACCGCCGCAAAAACCCTAAATACTATTGTCAACCATAAGCCTTTTCGGCAGCCTGTAAAATGTCACGTTCGAATGTATTTTTCAGCACGAATACCGCAGATTGGCTCTTTGATATATGAGAAAGGACAATAACAAAAGCATGTAGATGCAGCCAGCAATCTTAGTACGCAAACTCAACCTTAGTACGGCAGATACAACGGATATTACAACAGTGACGGCATTGCTAGGAGAAGTGTCAATAACACTGATTGTAATGGTGGAACAAGTGATCGTTCCGCCTATGTTCGTAGAGTGGGAATGATGCCATACATTTTCTACATATTACATCACCTGTCAATCTTGTGCGATTTGTTCTCGACACCGCCAATCTCTCTTATGAAAGAGCTCCATGGTCAGGCGCATGCTCCCAAATTGCCGCCAAATGGGTAGCCTATGCCATACGTCTCTGGGGTGTAAGAAGTAACTTGTTTGTGTGCATTCTGTGGAGTCCTGCCCTCCCATATAGGCATGCCTTCCCGATTTCCGACGCCCCCTATGTTAATACCACCGGGGTTCCCGGATGGCCTTTGTAATGCGTCAAGGATTTGTTACGTACTACGGACCTCGGCCGGCTGCTTCCCTTTATCCCGTACGTTTCCATAGGACGAACCCTCTTGCCCTTCCGGAGACTTGCCGAGACGCCTTCTCTGTTTCGGCTCGCACTCCACTATATGGTCCAGGAGGTGTGTGTTGGGCTTCTTGTTGTACAACCGAAACGTGCCACTCGCAATCAATGCAAGATGCCCGCCGTGGTGGTTGAAGAATACCGTGATGCGCACTGGTCCGGCTTTTCGGGAGGTAGTAGCACCACGGCGAGGGTTGCTCTCCCGCTTATCAAATACGGAAGTTTGAGATGTGGGTGGTACGCCTCCTGTCCACCTAGCTGAAGTACCAAAGACCATGCATCCTCGGACAAAGGGCACCGGTAGAATCTTCTGTCCGCTAGATCCTCGTCGCCGGTATCAACCACTGCTTGGAGGCTGTGGTCGCACAGTTCGGGGCTTTGCGGTGGCCCCTGAGGAGGATTTTCTTGCCTTGACCTGAGCCATTTTGCAAACTTCTTTTTGAAGTCCTGTACGCGATGAACTGGTTTAGAATGGGTACTTTGTAGCTGAAACATGAGGCACATGAAACTCACCGATTGGTTGGTCCCTTGCCCACCGGCCCTTAACTCCTGTCGATCTAGGTAGGGGACATATCCCGGCGGCCTCTCCCACCGTGTGAAGTTCTCAGGCGAAGTGGGGTAGGCGTCGTGGCAGTTGTAGAGAAATTCGTAGTCACGTCGTTCCGGCCCGTCGATCCATTGGAAAAAGCAACAACGGTTCTCGTCCTAAAAAACAAATAACGATGCATGAAATGGTAATGTTACCCTAATTAGGGTATGGACATCATTTGGTTTACCCCGAAGCCGCGGGCACAAAAGTAGTGAGCGCGGGAGGCCGTATCTCCGTGCGTAGACTGCGTAACCTTCGCTACCAGGTTGCAGTCACATTTCGGGCGTGGCAACTCCGGCAGAACTTGGGCGTCAACGCTACTCTCATCCGGGTATTGGGGGGGTTAGCCTTTACTTGCTGAAGAGGCGACGGTAGAACGACATCGTGGCGTACTGTGTGTGTGGGGAAAACAGACTAAAGTTTATGGAAGTTCTGGCTGTGTGATGCACATATCCCTCCCTCGGTGGGTTTATAAAGAGCTGGCGAAGGGGCAACCAAAGGAGAGTCTCGCGGACTTCAGAGTATTTCAAATCCGCGAGCATCGGATGCTTCTGCAGCTCATGATGACATGACCGTGGCTATGCCCACAGCTTTATACAGGGAATCTCTGCCATAGCTAGCTTTTGGCAGCATTATGCAGCTGAAATGACAAAGGCTAGAAAAGTTGATATGACAAAAGCTGAAAAAGCAATAATGACACGCGGTTGATATGACTAAAGATGACAGAAATATTTAATAGACCACGTATATAAGAAAGTACACAAAATAGATGGTAAAACATAATAGGACAAAGTACCCAAAAATAACGCACATCCTAAGCCTGATCACCCCCCGGTGGTGGATCTCGACTCGCCTCGACTCCCTAGCTCTCCTTCGCCGACGCTACCGAAGGGGTGCATCGTCAAGAGGTCGTGGGCGGCACTCGCGACGGTCCCGCCGCCGTAGTCCGGCGGGTCAGACCGAACCGGGCGGGACACGCAGCGGGAGGCAACGGTCCGAGGAGGCTGCGTGATCTCGCGTGGTCGAGGAGGCGGCGTGTGCCGCGTGGGTCGAGGAGGCTGCGTGAATGGAGCCCCTCGAAGAATCGACGGTCCAGCTCAGGACGCCGTGCTCGATCGGGTGTCCGGCGTAGAGGCATGTCCTAGGAGGCCTACAAGATGTATATTAACATTTAATTATAGTGAGAAGATTAGATTCAAACGGGATGAATCAATGTTTATCGGCTTACCGGTGTGGGGACCATGGTAGGCCCGTGGTGGCGTCGCTAACCGATCCTCCACCGTGCTCGAGCCGAGGCACTGGGTGTGGAAGCCGGACCCTGGTCAGAAGCGGTGGTCGAAGGTGGTGTCCGTGAGCCGAGCCCGGTGGCGGCTCTAGACGAGGTGCCACCAAATAGCCAGGCCGTGGCTCGCCAACAAAGACCAATCTCCACGATCCGCTTGGGAGTGCAGCTCCACATGCCCCATGGCATCCGATAGCTGCCGCGGTGTGAAAGTGGTCCTCGCCGCAGCCTTAGACAGAAGTCACGCATGTCAGCCGCAAGCCCTTGCCTCGCCCACCTATCACGTACAAACAAATATTAAACATAACGACATAGCATTGAAATTACAATTGCATTAATGAGTAAAAATACAACGAGACTTACCATCCGTGCAAGGCTGCGTGGCTCGAGTACAAGTCTCATGATGCCAAAGAAGAAACACTTGGGCCGGCCAAGCCTCGCGTAGGAGACGAGTACGGTCCGGGCACGCATTCAGACAAGTACTCTGGTAGGAGGAGGGGTCGAGGGCGCGACTCTCCTCGACAACGCATCTCCGCTCCCACAGCCGCAAAGCCACGGGGCGCCATCCTTCGCAGCAAGGTCACCATGGCCTTCTTGGGTCCCTGGGTGGAGTACTGCACAAAAGACCTCATTACTACAAATATGTCGTAGCACTTAGCATTCCTCAGAGTGGCGAGTAACTCACGAGTGCACTTTGGTCGCACGCTGCCCCAAAGGAACAGGGACCACCGCCGTGAAGTCCAATCGCCGAGGACTCGTGCGGCGCTGTAGTCCTCATTTAAGACGCCGAAGACGAAGCTTCCTCCTCGCCTTCCAAAGAAGGCCGTCCTCGCCGCAGAGCATGGACAGCCCTCGCAGCTCTCTCTCTCTTACACGCTGTCAGTAGGGGTCCTGCATTTACATTCCCGCCCCTTAGGTGGTGGAAGGCCTCCGTGAAGGCGCAGGTACGCCGCACGCACTCGACACCGCCACCGTGGCTGCAATAGAGTAGAAATAATCAGTAGCGGATGGCATTAAAATTATAATTCCATTAATGAGTAAGAACATGTACCCGCCGCCTGGTCCAAAGCGAGCCCATCGTCGGTCGGTTCAGTCGCATCACCGCCAGACATGCTCGGCGGGGAGTGCCGAGGGTCGACAAGGGGTCGACCCACGGAGAAGCGCCGAATGACCAAAGTCGAAGAAGAAGCGGCATCCTGGCCGATTGGAGTTCTCGCTTTCTTCACGCACGCTGCCGCAGCGGGCGCCAGACGTGGAAGCAAGAACCGCCGAACCCCAGGATACCGCCGCAGACATCGCCAGGCTCGAGTCCGCAATAGCCCGCGGCGTAGGCTATCCAACGCTGGCCCACGATGTCGCTGCGTGACTCGACGTGAACATCACCCACCAACAACCAAAGCAGATAGGCCTCGAGGTGCCTAGCAACCTGGTAGTCCGTGGGCTCGGCCGCCATCCGCTGCACCTGCAACAATTGAAAGAGTGTGATATCATGTTAATGCTATGCAAAGCTGGAGTAACATAGTAATATGTACAATCACTAACCTCGAATTGTGCCAACCACCTCCTCGATGGCCCGTGCTTCCCGCCTACCAGTATCTCTGGGTCGACCTCCGCGACCCCGGCGAAGCGTAGCAGTAAGTCCGCGTCCCACCCAGCAGGAGCCACCGAGGGGCCGATCGCTATCCCGGCGATCGGCAATCCAGTGAGCATGGCGACGCCCCGCAGCCACCGCTATCTCCCCGACAGGCAGTGTGAAAAGTGTGCGCCTCCGCCTCGCTGGTCAACCAAACACGCTAACAAATGAGTGGTCGACGGAAACACCGCGATCGCGGGTCATCACTGCGGCCTGGGGTCGTGCTCGACGGGTCGGCAATAACCCTCCACTATGCGGACTAGCGGAAGCAGCCCGGCACGTGCAAGCCTAACGAGGAACCATAGAGTTGAATGAATTGAATGTAATGAACACTAATTGTACGAACAATGGAACATGTACAAGTACTGCAACTAACCTGGTGTGGAAGCGAGCGTCAACGCACCATGCCTTGTTAGGCACACGAATCCGCAGTAAGGGAAACTTGTCATTCCCCTCTGTCGTGTGGACGTGCGCACGGTGCCGCGCATCCAAGATAGGGTCCAGGAGTGAGTCGACCTGCTCCATCCCTGCCGTGCATCCAAGTACACAACGTATAATAATAAAAGACATGAGGGTTGAACATAAATAAAGGTACACAACATGTGACAAACACAACATATATGAATAAAAGACAACCAATCACGTCAATATTACAATACATATATGTATAAAAGACATAAGGGGTGAACATAAATAAAAGTACACAACATGTGAGAGACACAACATATATGAATAAAAGACACCCAATCGCGTCAATATTACAATAAAAGACATCCAACGTGCATATAATAACATATTTCGATACATAGCCACCACCACTTTCGTAACCTACACCCTACGTAATCGGTTTGCCTTGTGGCCGCATCGCCGCACTCGTAACACCTCCTAAGAGGGCCACCCACTTCAGATTCATCCATGTCGCTATGCGAATGCGCCTAGTCTGTGGATCGACTGCATCGCCTTCTTCCGCACACCTCCGCAAGGTTGGATCCGGCAAACAGATGCCCTCATCTCTCGTTAATCGCGGTGAAATCACCGTGGTGCACGAAACCACGAAACTCACCCGACCAGATATGGACAACATGATCCTTCAAGTAGAAAGGGACATGTATTGCGACGTGTTCATCCCAATTTGCCCACAAGCACCATCACGTGTGAGCAAGGAATATGGAGAAGTCTTGGCTTATTGCAGCTGCATTCACACCATCTAGATGCCCTCTACTTAGATTAACCTCGTATGTAATAACCGTGGTCCGCTCCCAACTCCCTTTGCACCGAAGAGTCACCTCGGCCAGATTCAAGGACCCGTAGCTACGCACCATATGCTGTTGAGCTTTCATGGTTCGTTCCTCCATGTAGGTCATCATCCGCGAACAATACGGCGTTTGCAATGTGGACGCATGAAGTACCGCTTCCACATGCCTTTTTTGGTAGTAGCTAACGATGCCGTGCAACATGCCTTCAAGGATGGCCACAAGCGGAAGCGGACGGAGGCCTCGGATGACCCAATTGTAAACCTCGGCTATGTTCGTTGTCATCACGCCAAACCTGTTCAACGCAAAACAGTTGTAACACCCCAAAATTTTGCTTTTCTTAAATTCATGTGTGATTTGGCACTTTGGTGAATTTTTGGAATTTTCTGGAATTTATTTGGATTTATTTGGAATTTATTTGAATTTATTCCATTTTGAAATAATTAAAGAATTAAACTTTGCAAATAAAATTTTGTTGGAAATATTTTATTTGAGCCCAAAATGAACCAAAGTATTTTCCAGAATTTTTCTGAATTTTTCTCGAAGTCTTTTGCTATTTTTAATGAATTAAATGAATTATCGAATTATTTTAATTATTAAATCGCTGGAAAATGCGAGTGGGTTTGTACTATTCATCCGACCGAGCCCGAAGTCGACTCGAGTTCGAGTCCGACCAACCCGACCCGAGCCACGTGACTCGACCGAATCAAGTCCAAACTCCTAACCTCGGAACCGCTGGATCGAGATCCAACGGCCGAATCGAGCCGCGACCGATCCGGCCGGATCCGATCGCACCCACGCCGATCGCGGACTGGCCGATCGTGCCACGTGATCGGCCGTGGCGCCGTCTCCGCCGGATCCGAGCCGACTCCGCCACAAGGCCTGGCCGCCGTGTAGGTTTAGGTTTCCGCTTTCGCACGGACGCCGAGGTTATTTAAGGCCCGGTCACACCCGAGGTCGGCCACGACCTTGCGCACTCCATAGCCCCTACTCACCAAGGCAGAGCAAATTGCCGATTAGCCGCGATAGCTCGCCAGAGTTGAGCGCCACTCCGCCATGTTTTTACCTCGCCTCGCCGCCGCCGCCTTCTCCGCCGAAGTTGGAGCCAGCCTGTGAGTCCTCAAGTCAAGGCGCACCTGCGGTACCTCTCACTCCGCCGGAGAAACCCCGGCGCCGTCCGCTCGCTGCCGCCTCCGCCTCCGGCTGCCGCAGCCCGCTGCCGCCATCGATCTCGCTGAAGCCTCAGGCGCCGTCCGATCTTGATCGTAAGGCCGAGGTGAGTTCACGTGTTTCCAAACTCCGATAGATCTGGACCGTTGGATCAAGATCCAACGCCCACGACGCCACGCGTCGTGAGTAGTGTTAATGTAGGATTAGATCCGACCGCCCGATCTAGATCGAACGCCCACGATCATCGAGTAGTTTTCAACGCAGCAACCCTCGATCTAATCGCGCCGCTGATTTTCAAATCAACGGACACGATCGTGCCACGGTCCGGAAGCCGAGCCATCGCGCCACGCGACGCTGCAGTGTGGTCACCGACACGCCGCTGCGTGTCGGCCGCTTAGTTGCATCGCACCATGACGCTACCCATGACGCCATCTGCGGTCCCACTGCCGCCAAGATCGTGGCCGAGCCTCGCCGACGCCGGCCGATGACGCTACCCGAGTGGTCCCACATGTCGGCCTCACGTGAGCCGCGACCAGTCCACGGAGACCCGAGCCGAAAGCGCGTGGACCGAGTCCATGGACCTACCGACGCCAGACCAATCCAAAGGCTGCCACGTGTCCATGCCGATGCAATAATTAATTTCAAAAGAAAATGATTTATTAATTCGAAATAATGATTTCAGATTTTGTTTCAAACTTCAAACGCTTATAACTTTTATGCTTTCAACTCCGATTTGAGTGATTCAAATTTCTAAATTTGTATAAAATTGAGATCTACCTAAATATGAATTTTATTTAATTTTTGGACTAAAGTTTTTCTCTGCAAAATTATTTAATTGATTATTTAAACTTTTAAATAATCATAACTTTTGCATCTTAACGCCAAATTTGACGATTCCAGTTTCTAAAAACTCATAAAATTATGTTCTCTCTGTTTATGGATTTTATTTGGATGTTTGGACACTTTTTGCCTATTGTTTATTCGTGTATTTGCTATTTGCAGGCTTTACGAGTAGACGTTGAAGTGCCTAAGGATTCAAGGAGAAGTATTAACTCAGGATCCAACTCAAGACCAAGAACAAGTACTTTTTGAAGGCAAGTTGTGCTTTGACCATGTTGATCCTATTTTGAAATCTATTTTGATTTAACCTATTGCATGCTAAGTTCAAATAGAAAATACTTCATTTAAACATGGGGTATTAGATAAACACCAATCTACTGTATGACACCTTGATTATTTAAGTATGTGCCATGACCCCTTTGTCACCCTAGTTGTGGATTACTAGTTGGACATTATTAAATTGCCAACATGGGTTTAGAACGTTGTAGTATCGCTTAGACTCGCTTACGTGCTCATGACATGATTTTGGACAATCAAATGTTAATATTGACTTAATGATATATTGAACCTGTTTTGGAAAGGTATCATGTGATGTTGATGGCACGTGGTGCATGGTAATCAACTCGGGTTTTGATAAACGATTTCGGCACGGGGCATGTGGCAAGAGTAATCAGCGGCCATTGTGGCATTGGGGATGTTGATTTGGTTCTTCGGGTAGTCTTGCCCTGGTCACCCTAAGGACTTAACCTTGGAAGCCTTTGAACTGGTCTAACGTGCAACCACATGTCCAGAATGGGACGGACCTAGTTGACTAAGTTGCTAATAACGCACTGTGGGACTCAGGAGGTCAACTACACCCTTTGTGTAAGTTGTACTGGGAGCGCATCGGGCCGAGGCCAGGTACCCATCTAACGGTTGATTGGCCTAGACTTCGCCTTAGCTAAGGGAAGGGTTAGTGTGCAATAACCGAGGACCACTTGTATTGTTAGAAGTTTCCAAAGACTTTGTTACTGAACTCGCCTTTGTGGTGTTTGATCAGATCTTGTGGGTAAAGTGCATAACCTCTGCAGAGTATAGAATCTATTCGAATAGCCGTGTCCGCGGTATTGACATCGCCGAATTACAAATAAGGGTTAGATTTTCTGAAAATCACTTGGTTTTGAAAGGTTGGGTTGGATTAAGGATGACGTTGATGGAAATGTGGTTTAGGATGGGAAAAATGTTTACTAAAACTTCTTGAAAAGTTATTTATGCTTTACTTGTTTTTACTGCTTTCAAATCTACTTATGCTACTTTTCAAATGTCACATCGCAAATATACCTCGAGCTATTCCTTTGTACCAAGCCATGCATATAGTATATTAGCCTGCATTCTCAGGCATGACTTGCCGAGTACCAAGTACTCACCCTTGCCACCCTACAACACCGATTGAAGAGGAGAATACACCGCTTTGGAGGAGGAGCTCCAAGAGGATCCGTCTACTTAGGGAGCGAGCCCACCGCCTGCCTCGTGGTATATCGATGGCGCCACGATGTTACCTTCTTTGATTTTTCCGCTGCTACTATTTCTCTCTTAATAAGTATCGCCCTGCAAGGCGTACATTTGTGACTTGGCCATAAGGTCAGGTAACCAGTTTGCTTAATTAAATAAAAGTACTTTGATAGTATCGAATGGTATGATTGTGATATTTACCGATGTTAAGACTGTGTGCACTAGCGCGTTCCTGGACTAGTGTTGAATACACAGAGGGTCCGGATTTGCAAATTCGGGGTCCCGACAACAGTTTAGAACAACAGGCCAAATTGTTTAGCGCTGTTTTGATATTTTAATGTACCATACTAACCTGGCGCCTCCGGTGTCATGGAGCAATGCCCACTTCTCTAGAGGCTCAGCCTCTATCCAAAGGCGAAACACTTAATGTTCCTTGACGCTCGTCTCCTCATATTAGGAGGATCGAGCTCCCCAAGGGGTGTTAGCCTTTGGGTGGACATTCGCTCGGCATAGGTGGTTGCTTCTTCATCTCTTCGATATGCGCCTTTGGTGTGCTTATCCAACTCGCAAATAGCGCGTTGAACTTACGTGCCTGATTACGCTTGCATAACCTCTTAAACAGATTCATCGCTTTCTTGCTTTTGAACTGCTCAAGAAATTGGCACCCAAATGTCTCATGCACCACCTATTCTCAGTGTCAGCCACTAAAATGGTTCATCTCGGTCCTCCTCAGAGAGTCTTGATTGCCGAGAGGATACCTTTGTGACGATCATGAATGATGCACATGCCGGGTCGATCACCAACTACCCCCACCTTCAGATGTCCGAAACCACGGCCACTATCCCGATTCTCACCCTCAACAAAAGCAAAGGCCAATGGAAGTATGTGGTTGTTCGCATCAATTGCAATGGCGTTAGAATCGCCCCTTGTATTTTCCAATAAAAATGTGCCATCAACACAAAGCAATGGACGACAATACCGAATGACGCAATGCAAGGCCCCAATGAAAAGAAAGCACGATTTAAATGTACAGATCCCATTTGCAGACCGCTTCGCTTTTGAAAGCGGTGTATGTGCCAGATTGGTTTGCTTCAAGATTTCAAGCACACGAGGTAGGTTGCAATACGATGCCTCGTGATGTGCCAAACCTCTTCTCTAATGCTTTCGCCCAGACGCTGTGCCATGGAGTAGCTTATCTCGATACTTAAATGTTCGTAACATTGCTTTCGAATATACGAACACTGATATCCCGCTTCTCAATGATTTCATTAAACATCACGCTGGCTATTACAGCGCATTCAAGTTAAGGTGTTTGACAAGAACATTTTCTAGTCTCGCATGTGTGCTCGCCCACTCTTGATGCAATCCAATATGTCTCACACTTCGCTTGTATGCATGTACTTTAAATTCACAACCATTCATTACGCACTTCACCGTGTACTTATCTGGCTAGACAGACAACTCGAAACTCTCTTTGCAGCGATAGTGCCCACAAGCTAATCGCCAACTTCAATTCGTAATTGTTCGAACATTTGATTCAACCGAATGGCACCAAGATTCATACTCACAATGCGAGTCATGGCCCCACAAAGCTTCCATACCCGCTTTGTTCGCCTGCTCCATTCATCGGGATGGGTACCTCACGAGCGAGTACTACCATGCATTTCATCATCTTCCTCCCGGCCATCATCTTCGCCGATGGTATCGATCGGGTCCAACATTTCGGCTTCCTCTTCGTCGCCATGCGGTCCACCCAATCCAATTGATCCACAAGTTGATCGATATCCTCCCTTCATCACCCGACCTTCTCGCTTGCTGCATCCATGTGATCATCCTCGCCGCCGCCGCCTCAACCGACACACCGGGCTGAACTTGTTCACCAGAGCCGATGTCGCTCTCGCTCACACCAAGAGTACTCACCTCTTCCTAGGCAAACTTGCACCAAGATCACACCATCGAGGCTAGATCCCTTGCACCATCTTAACCATTTCTGCCACAACTGTGTTCGATCTACTGTCTTCAACTCCCACACAGCCGGGTCACCCTTGCTACGCATGTATACGATTTGGATGCTAACAGAATAAACACTTGGATTCAGGGAAAAAAATTGGGTTAACCAAAGTTTTATATCACGAATGCTAACAGTATCGGGGGACAAGTGCTCGGCCATGGTGACCGCAAAGCAGCTTAAATCCACTCCATTCTGCCCATTTTTTACTTCACCATCGCCATAATATACCCTGAATTTCACTGGGTCCGACATCACTGCGACGACATAGACATAGACATAATTAATTTTTCCTTCCCTACTTCAAATGGAATATCAGAACTGTAATTTCAACCACGCTAATTAACTACCGCGCTATCAATACTATATTCTTATAATATTATAGCGCATGTGTAATATGTCTATTTGCTAAATGTTCGAAAAAATCGGCCGATTAGCCGATTAACTGCCCGATTGGCTTGTGATCGAACACCTAAAGATTCCATTTTTTATGTTTACGGTGATAAAGCGTGGCCGACCGAACGATAAAACGGGATTAATCACTTTTTCAATATTTTAGTTCAGTTAATCCTAGGTCGACCAATTAGTTACCGATTAATGATTTCTTCAACAATGCTAATAAGTAAATTTCATTATCAGAATTTAACAACGTTTACATATGCAAACTAATATCACCAATGTAAATTAAATAACTAAAACTGCTACTCTAAATTAAATAACTAGAATCGTTACTCTACAATTCAACTGATCTAGATCGCTACTCTAGATTGCACTACTCTATATCGCTACTCTACATTGCACTACTCTAGATTGCACTACTCTATATCGCTACTCTAAATTAAAAAAAACGAAATTAAACAAAATCGCGATGCGAGGTTACCTCCTTCTCTTCTTCTTCTCCTCTTCTTCTTCTTCTTCTCCTCTTCTTCTCCTCTTCTTCTACTCCTCTTCTTCTTCTCCTCCTCCTCTTCTCCTCCTCCTCTTCTTCTTCTCCTCCTCCTCTTCTTCTTCTCCCTCTCCTCTCTCTCTCTCCCTCTCTTCTGGACGACGGATCGCCCTCCCTCTCTTTTTCTCTCTGTTTCGGCGGCCGAACGAACAGATCGATCGATTTGTCGTCGGGGCAATTTTTACCGAGCAATTTTCGCCACACCGTGCGGCGACAACCTATTTTCGCCGTACGGTTTGGCGAAAACTGGGTGTTCGCCACACCGTTTGGCGAAAACTGGGTCTTCGCCACACCGTGTGGCGATAATACCCTTGATTCCCGTGCAGCGGGTTAATAGCGCAATTAAGCTATTTTCGTCGAACCGTGTGGCGAAAATAGGGTGTTCGCCGCACGGTTCGGCGAAAATAGGGTATTCGCCGCACGGTTCGGCGACTACATATTATTTTTGCAAATTTTTTATTCCGTATATTAAAGACGCAATTTGATTTAAAAAAAGTATTATTTAAACAAAAAATTCATTGTATTACAGTTCTGAATCAATGCACTATTTCCCGTCAAGCGTTGTCGCCGAAGTCACCCTTCTGAAGTAGCGCCCTTGACAGTACCCCGCCCAGCAGGACTTGCTTGTCCGCAAGCAAGGAACTGAGGGAAGCGTTGACACAAAACGTTTAAATCCTCCCATGTAGCCGCCTCAGCTGGAATGTTACGCCATTTAATCAGTCCTTGCGGTACTACTACGTTACCCTTCTTGACCAACCGGCGATCCAAGACCTCTTCTTCAGTATCAGCAACATCCAATCTGCCATTTTGGGAAGATCACGGAACACTGGAGTGTAGTCTGGATAGAAAGGCTTCAGTTGAGAAACGTGAAACACAGGATGGGCCTGAACCAAACTTTGTCGAACCAGCAACAGATGTAATTGCCGCTCCTTTAACATCTCTTCCACTGATTGATGTTCGGACTGAACTGAAGTGAGCATCGCCCCATAGTTAGGTTCATGACCATAAAGAACCTTGAAAGGGGACTCTCCCAAAGCAGAATGAAAAGATGTATTATACCAAAGTCCAGCTAATGGTAACCCGCGCTTCCACTTAGTTGGAGATTGATGGACTGCGCATCTCAGGTACATCTCCAAGCATTGATTAACACGTTCGCTTTGACCATCCGTCTGTGGGTGGTACGCCGTACTAAAATGCAATTTGGTACCCAATAGTTTGAATAGTTCCTTCCACAAGTGACTGGTAAAGATCTTATCGCAGTCAGAAATGATGGATGACGGAACACCAAGAAGCTTGACAATATGGTCCAGAATTGCTTGAGCTACCTTCAGTGCTGTATAGGGATGTTTAAGTGGAATGAAATGCGCATATTTTGAGAACCGATCAACCACTACCAAAATGGTGTTAGATTTGTCAGAGGTTGGTAAACCCTCAATGAAGTCCATTGTAACTTCTTGCTAGGCTCCGGATGGAATCGGTAACGGTTGGAGAAGTCCCGCCGGATGTAATTGTTCACTTTTGGCCTGTTGGCAGATGGTACATTGTTTAACAAAGCTATCGACTGTTTGCTTCATTTTCTCCCAACAGAAAAGTCTCTTGAGCCGTTGAAAAGTGGCCTGCATCCCCGAGTGGCCGCCCACTGCGCTAGCATGAAACGCCGAAATCAATTTGGTCTGAAGAGCAGAATTCGCACCGACCCACATTCTTCCGTTGTACCGAATGATCCCCTGGCACAATGCATAGCCTTGTGCATCTGGACTGCATATAGCCAATTGAGTGAGCAGTTCTTGCGCTCTAGGGTCAGTGACATATGAGTTCACCACCTCTTGAATCCACTCTGGACGTGTTTCATACTTCACCTGCAGACTCATTACCTGGTGGAGCCTTGATAGTGCATCAGCTGCAACATTTTCTTTGCCTTTGCGATACACCACTTTAAATTGAAGTCCCATGAGACGTGTCATTGCCTTCCGCTGCATAGGTGATTGGAGTTGTTGTTCATCCAAGTAACTCAAACTACGATGATTCGTTCGGATAATAAATTCCCCATGCTTCAAATAAGTCCTCCAACGCTCCACTGCCATAATAACAGCCAAGAACTCCTTCTCGTAAATAGAGAGATTTCGATGAACTGCGCCCAAGGCCTTACTAAGGAAGGCTAATGGATGATCTTCTTGCATCAATACCGCTCCAATCCCTCCATCACAAGCATCCGTCTCAACAATAAATTGTTTGTTAAAGTCCGGCAAGGCTAAGACCGGTGTGGTAGCCATGTCCTCCTTAAGTTTAATAAATGCATCTTGAGCTGCATTCCAATGAAATCCCTTCTTCTTCAGCAAGGAGGTTAATGGTCTTGCAATGACACCATAATGACACACAAATTTATGGTAATAACCCGTCAAACCGAGAAAAGCTCTTAGCTCAGTGACCGTGGTTTGAACCGGCCAGGGCAGCATTGCTTCTGTCTTCATAGGATCAGTCATCACCCCACGATCTGAAATGATATGACCGAGGTATTCCAACTGTGGTTGCGCAAAAGAACATTTGGAACGTTTAACCAAGAATTTATCCTCTTGCAACCGACTTAAAACCAATTGAAGGTGCTCAACATGCTGCTGTAAAGATGGACTATACACGAGAATGTCGTTAATGAACACAAGAGCAAATTTGCGAATTCATGATACATTGAAAGGTTGCGGGAGCATTTGTGAGCCCGAAGGGCATCACACGGAATTGGTAATGGCCATGGTGCGTTTTAAACGCCGTCTTCTCCTCATCTTCCCCTTTCATCCGTATCTGATGATACCCGGCCCATAAATCAAGCTTGGAAAAACACTTAGTACCAGCCAATTCGTCTAATAATTCATCGATGACTAGCATGGGAAAACGATTCTTGATAGTAATCTCATTGGGTCTTCGATAGTCCACGCAAAATCTCCATGTACCATCTTTCTTTTGCACAAGTAATACTGGCAACGCGAACGGGCTAGTACTGCATCGGATTTGTCCTGAGTCCAACATTTCCTTAATCTGCCTTTCTAGCTCGTCTTTATGCAATGGAGAGTACCCGTATGGGCGAGAATTCACTGGCGTGGCATTAGGAATAAGAGGGATAGCATGGTCATACTCCCGTGTGGGTGGTAGACCTGTAGGTTCTCCAAAGACTTGTTCATACCGTTGGAGTACTGCCTCCACTTCAGTTGGTATTGGTGCCTCCACATCCAAAGGTTGTTCTTCTAAAACTATCAGAGCCCAAATCTCATTTCCCTTGCGCCATTTCAGAAACTGATCAACCGAAAGCTCTGATATTTCCTCTTGTACCGGTATGCGGACACCTTGCAAAATAATGGACTGGTTTTTATACAGGAACTCCAATGTCTTGTCCTCCCAATGACATTTCATCGGGCTATACCTTTTCAGCCAATCCATCCCTAAAATTGCATCATAAGCACCCAAGTCTAGCACTCACATATCGGATTGGAAAGTATGCCCTTGCATCCACCATTCGAAACATTTAACCTGTTGATCGCATTGCAGGAGTGTACCATTAGCTATTCAGACATTTACTGGCTGTGCACTACAAGGTACACAATTGAGCCGCTACAAGAATGAAGATCCCACAAAGCTATGAGAACTGCCCGAATCCACCAGTATCAACATCACTTGATTTTTAACCAAAGCCCTTAGCTGTACCATGTCAGCCTCCTCTGTTCCTGCTATAGCATTGAGTGACAACTGATACAAGTCATCTTTATCCATCTCTGCTCGTTCGATGTTATCCAGTACTTCATCGGACAGCCACTCCTTGATCTCCTCAACCTCCATTGTCTGCAGTTGCGCCTGACCATTCTGTTTACAACGCTGATGATGTCCAGCTTCGTAGCGGTCACCACACTGAAACAAAGAACGTTAGCTTTACGATACTCTCTCAACTGCCTAGCTTTCCACAGATCACCTTGGGCCATTTTCCCTCCAACTCTATTATGATCTGGTTTTCCTACACCGATGCCTTCCCGATTTGTCAGCCACTTTGCTCTGCTATTCTTGGTCTTTTCCTGAATTTCCTGTTGAACGCGTGCCCAAAGAGCTGCACGCTCGACCGTTTCGGGAATTTGGCTCTGCCCTGGGACTCTTATGTCATCTTTCAATCCCTTAATGAATTGGGATACAAAGAACTCTTCATCATAGTATGGATTATGCAGATACACTTGATACATCACTTCTTCAAAGCGCCTCTTATAGTCCACCACTGTGTCAGTTTGCTTCAAATCTTGGAGCTCAATCAAGGACTTCCGGTGATCATAGACACCAAACTTCCTATCTACTATTGTCATAAAGTGATTCCAATTACCCAACTCATTTCTTACTTTGAATGCCTGTAGCCATTTTGCGTCATTGCCCTCCATATGCAATGTTGCCGCCATCACCCACAAATTTTCAGGAATGTTATACATTCGGAAGTAATCAATGCATTTATCTCTCTAAATCCTCGGTTGATCCCCTTCAAATCTGGGAAAGGACATCTTTGGCAACACATTACGAGTTGTACCACTTTGCTCCCCAGATCCCTTCGGTTGAGTCATTGACCAGGTGGCGTGACCATCTGCCGAACACTCAAGGTGCACACTGGAAGGAGTTGGGAGAAGTGGTGCTCGATCATGCATACATACCCCTTTCTCTGGCACTGGTGTCATGATCCCTTTTTGCCGACTCCCCAGCTGGCCTTACTTTCCCCTTCTCGAGTGATCCCCGTCGCCCTTTCTATAGAAATCCGTGCGACAGCGAGAGCCGTTGCCTCTAGCTGTTTGTTCATCGTTTGCTGTTCTCTGGCCTGATTCTCTGCCACTTTTGTCGCCAAATCCATTCAGACCGCCATCTGCTGTTGATTTACCTCCAACGCCTCCATCCGCTGGAAAATCAAGTCCAGACTCTCCTTTACCCGACTCCAGTTCTCCTCCGATTGCGCTCTAACTTCCCCCATAGCATCCAGAACAAATCTAGTCTGAACCGAAGGCTTAGGTGGTGCCGTAACTGGCTTGTTTCTTGATCGAGCCAACCAGACTCCTAGAATTTCACAGGGATTGTTGAAGGTCACCAAAGTGTTCTTCAAGTTCCCCAGCCCTCATCCGGTATTTTACAGCTCCAGATCAAAAGAAACCACCCCGATCGGTCTGAATCTGATACCAAATGTAATACTCCCTTGAACCGATGCAAAGCACAGCGTGAGATTTGGTAAGGATCACCAGGATCAGTAAGAAAAGATAGAGGTAGAAGAAGAACAGGAAGATCACGAGAAAGAGCTTGCAGAGGAAGAGGGCAAATGAGTTATCACTTTTTCCATGTCCTTCCGGTTACAGTTGTCTCTGTATATATACCCCTATTCTGTCATTACAGTACTGTGGGGTCCGCCCTGTAACTAAACATGATATACTATCATTTTGTAACTAATTGTATTACAGTTCTGAATCAATGCACTATTTCCCATCATGCGTTGTCGCCGAAGTCACCCTTCTGAAGTAGCGCGCCTGACACACGCGGCTACAGTTTAGAGGATGTGACGTGCTGTAAGTAATGTCACATGGGCAATAATAGAATTTTTTTAAATAATACTCCCTCCGTTGGAATTTAGAGGGCGTATTAGGTTTCGTTAGGACAAGACTTTGACCAAAGATTACTTCATTAATATACCATTTATGCAATACAAAATCATAATTATATATAAGTACTTTTGAATACAAATCTACTAATATCAATTTTGTGTCATAAAAATTATATGCTAATAGAGTAATTGTTGGCCAAAGCCTTGTCCTAACGAAACCTAATACGCCTTATAAAAAACAACGGAGGGAGTATTATTTTAATAAAAATTTATAGAAATAATACATCATTTTAAAAAACAAAATCACTCCTCCATAACAATTTGAAATGTTGATAGACTATCTGTCACCGTTTGAAATGGCGACATAGTGTATGTAGTCAGCCGACACTTCGAAACGTATTTGCTTTGGCTGTTCGGTTGGATCTTATTCTGCTCGTTCTACGGGGACAGCGTCAACATGCATATGATCTAGTTTGCAAGGACGATTGCGGACGCCGACATGAAGGAGCTCCCACAGCTGGCTTGGGGACTAGCTGTACTCGCTAGCACCTACCGGGCACTTTGCTACAGGTGTCGATCGTCACGTGGCGGACTCCTCCACTCTCGTCGGGTGTCCTTTGCTACTTCAGCTGTGGTTGTTCGAGATGTTCCAGATCGGACGATTGCAGATGGACTTGGCACCTTACGACGCAGGGTTCTATGGGCCCCCAGGAATGACGTTAACCGCCCTACCATGGGGATGTTGTTGTGTTGCCGACGGGTTAGTACAATCAATTTTATCATCAATTATATAATTATTTGTCATGTTTCGTACTAATGGTCTCTATTTTGATTTTGTGCAGCAAACTTTCGCCCCATTTACATCGCACATTTTGTACCCCAAGTACATAGCGATGTTTGACCAGCTGACGGATAATCACATCATCTGACGCCCATACCTCCCAGAGCTAGTCGTCGCGCGAGCACCTCAGGGCATCTCGCAGCAGTGCACCAATGATGCCGCCTTCTGGCTGCCACAGCGTCACCTGGTGTTTGACGTGTTCGCGGAGACCTACGTCACCCACCGTGTTATGAGGCAATTCGGTCTCTAGCAGGTGTTCCCCATCCCAACTAGTGACATCGTCTCACCGAGTGTCCGCACATTAGTTGTCTTTTACATCACTTTTAATTGCATCGACTCTTTCGGATGTCCTTCCTAATGAGGTTATGTTGCGAATCTCTTTATGCAGACAAACACGTAAGGGCTTTATTTGTACTGTGAGTTGGGCGGCACGCATATTGCCTCATGCTCAACAGTTGTAACATCCCAATTTTTGCTTTTATTGAATTATTTGAATTTTTGGAATTTTCTGGAATTTATTGGAATTTATTTGGATTTAATTTAAATTAAGTCTAGTATTGAATTATTTAAGTTTAGAGAAAGTTTATGTAAAGTTTTGTTAGAAATATTTTATTTGAGTCCAAAATATCCCAAAGTATTTTTCAGACTTTTTCTAGAATTTTTCTGATACTTTTGTTATTTTTCTTGCTTTATTTGAATTACTAGAGGTATTTTAAATAATAAAAACAAAAGAAAATCCGGAAAAAACCCTAAACGGGTCGAAACCCGTTAACCCGTTAGCCCAAACCCACGCCGCCCTCGTCTAGAACCCTAACCCTAATCCATGGGCCGTCCGATTTTGATCATGCGACTCCGATCAGTCCACGTTGCGCACGGTTTTGAACCGTCGGATTAGGATTAGTTGGTTGTACTTGTCCATGTACACGCACAATGGTGGGCGTTAGATCTGAGCTGCAAGGACTGATCAGATGTAGCCACGTCGCCAATCCGAAACCTCGCCGGACTCCACCGTCCGAGTGCACCCCGCCGCGGATTCCACGCCCCGCACACCTCCCCACGGGCCTATTTATTACGCCGCCACCCGTGCGAGGATCCCCACTCCGCGCCACACCTGTTGCCCTAGCCTACGCCGCCAGAACCATCACCACTTTCACGCAATGTCGGAACCTGAATATGCAAATCTGGACCCTCTGTGTATTCAGCACTAGTCCAGGATCACGCTAGTGCACACAGTCTCAACATTGGTAAATACCACAATCATACTCAACGAAATAGTAAAATACTTCATTTAAAAGGGAAATATAATCGGTTACTCGACTTTATGGTCAAGTTACAAAAATAAGCCTCGCAGGGCAAAGTCTTAAATAATAAACTTACAGCGAAAAATAAAGAAACGCGTGGCACCAACCAATATGCCACAGGCAACTGACTAGGCTCGCCCCTTAGTTCGTCGGCTCCTCCTGGAACTCCTCCTCCAGTGCTGGCGTTGATTCTTCCTCAACTGATGTTTATATTGTCGCAAGGGTGAGTACTTAAAAGCACTCAGCAAGTCATGCACAGAGATGCAGTTTGATATTCTATATGCATGGCTTGTTTGAAATGATAGGCTAAGTGGTTCTTTTGCAGTAAAGCATCATTCACAAATAACAGTAATAGATTGAAAGTAGTAAAACAGTAATAACAATAATAACTTTCATAAACAGTTCACAAGTAAAACATTTATCCACCTAAACCAGGTTCATCATTTCCATACCAAGTAACCAAAGTCATTTTCATGAAAGTTAACCCTTGGCTGTAATCACCAAGCGGTGTCCAATACCGTGGACTCTATTCGAATAGGTTGTACACTCTGCAAAGGTTATACACTTTACCCACAAGATACAATCAAACACTACCAAGGCGAGTGATCGTAACAAAGCCTTTCCAAAGCTACTTCTAGACCCGGTACTGCCCGCTAAGGTTTCAACACTGAAGGGATTGGTTACCACATTCAAGCCCCCCCTCTTGCGCCATGTGAGCCTACCCATAAACTCGGCCTCACACCACCACAATTGTATCAAAGACTAGACATCACAGTTTACTCAGCTAGGTCTGTCCCATTCCAGACTTGTGGCTGTATGAAGGACTCATTTCAAATTCTTGCAAGGTTAAGTCCTTAGGGTGACCGAGGCAAGACTATCCAAGGATTTACAAGTAACCAAAACAATAAAACCAAATGCGACCTCCAAAGTGCCACACCTGGCCCACCAGAACAATCTTGCCACTTGCCCCAGTCTAAATCATTTAATCACCCAGTTGATTACCATGCACCACGTGCCATCAACATCATCAACAACACATGTAGCAATTTCCAAAATCATGTTCCATCTCTCATTAAGTCAAGATTAATTTTCGACATCCAAAATTATATCAATAACACGATTGCATGGCTAAGCTGGCTAATTACAGTCTAATTAACCCATGTTGGCAAAGTATTAGTGTCCAACTATTCATCCACATCCTAGGGTGACAATGATTCATGGCATACAATTTTGTTAGACAACGTGGCATAATCAGATAGGTCACATAACTATTCTCGGAATTATTCAAAAGCATTTTTATTAAACTAGCATGCAATAATTTAAACCAACATAATTTCAAAAGTGGGGTCAACATGGTCAAAGCATAACTTGCCTTCAAAAAGTACTGGTTCCTGATCTTGAACTTGCTCCTGGGTCAAAACTTCTCCGTCGAAGCCTTCGGGCAGTTCAATGTCTACGCGTATCGGATAAATAAACAACAAATAAATAAAACAAAGGAAAACTCATATCCAAAAATTAAATAAAATTGACCATTAAATAGAGCTTAATTTTATAAAAATTTAGAAACTGGAATAACCTCAATCGGAGTTAAAACGCAAAAGTTATAGCCGTTTGAAGTTTGAAAAATCAATTAAAAGAATAAACCGAATTAATTCATTTATTTTTCTACTGAAAAATCCAAAATATGACGTCAACATGACGTCAGCGTGGAAATTGGTTTTCTACCGAATTATTTTTTTAAAGGAAAATCGATTTATTCTGTAATGCTTGCGTCATCTGGTCCATGAGCCTGGTCCACGGTTCGGGCTCGGTCCACCGTGAACCTGGTCCATGGGTGCACATGTCACTAACATGTGGGCCCACTGATGACGTCAATTGCTGACGTTAGCATGGCTCGGTTGAGGGGACGGCTGACACGCGGGCCCCACCTTGACGTCAGCATGACGTCAAGGATGACGTCATCATGCGGGTGGCCAGCGGCTAACATGAGGGTTTCGGCGTCGACGCCACGCTGCGGACGCCGGGCGGCACGGGCGACGCCAAGACCGACCGCGCGCCGCTTCAGCTTCCGCACACGTGGCACGATCTGGGCCGTTGATATGAAATCCGACGGTCGAGATTGGATCTAATCTCGTACGAATTGGATCTACGCGGTTTGATCTGGACCATACGATTTAGATCGGATGGCTGAGATCCGATTTGGATCCCGCATCACCGTGGGGGTGACGTGGCATGACGCGGCGTTCGACGCGTGGCACGATCTACACCATACGTTTTCGATCGGACGTCCACGATTACATCTAGCGCTTACAACGCAAATCGAATCTAACCGTATGATCTAGATCTAATGGCTGAGATCTAATCTAGCATGGTGTAATAGGGATCTACGTGAATTAATCTGGTGGGTTGGATCTAGATCCAACGGTTCACATCCAATCTAACGAAATCACAGAGGCGGCTACGTGGATGTACCTCAAGCGTTGGATATGGATCGGACAGTGGGTGAGCTTCGCAAGTTCGGCAATGTCCACGGCGGCGATGGGTCACCGGACTTGAAGACGATGACAAAGGCCTTGGCATTTTGTTGCAGTTCCGGCGAGTTGAGTCCTTGGCTCTGAAGCGTCTCATCGCAGCGAACCCGAATCCGAGCACGGGGACGGCGAGGACGGCTCAACGGCGGCAAAAACACCAAAAACTTGCGGTGGCTCCCTGCGAACTACGGTGAGCGATTGCAGGCGCGAGGCGGCGACTCGGGCACGAAGGGCTAGGGCAAAAGATGCACAAGGAAAAGAATGTGACATCCTGAGTTTGTAATTGCCTTTTTAAATGTTAATTAATCCCTTGAGAGTTATTTGGATTTCAATTTGGAGTTAATTGTGTTTGGATTTGTTGTTCGAGCCGTTTCATTTTAGCTTTTGCTCCAAAATCTTATTTCGTGTTGCGGTTAGAAATTTCCAAGCAACCGTAGTTTCCAAACCTTCCTTGGTTATCTTAGAACCCATCCCTAAAGCTTTCGGGAAGAATTCCCTAGTTTCGGAGTTTTTCGGGGGAAATTGGAGGAATTTACGCCTCGAGCGGCAAGATCTGCCTAGGCTCTAGGCCTGGCATCGCCACGAGGGTTCGGGCAGCAGGGTGGCGCCCAACGACTGGCCACTCTGGCCACCTCAGTGTTTTCTATAGGCTTCCCCTCTACACTACCTCCCCCAGCCGACTCCTCTCCCTCACTCTCTCTTCCTCTCTTCCTCCCTCTAGCTCTCTCACTCCCTCTCATTCTCTCTCTCTCCCATGGAGCTCTCTCCCTCTCCCTCATGGATCCCCTCCATCTAAACTACACCCTCCGGTGTTCTGGAGCTCGAGGAGAAGCAAGCCACGGTGGAGATCGTCGTCCTAAAACCCTAGCAGCTTGTGGAGGTGACTGGAAGCAAGTTAGGTGCAAATCTTCGTGTTTGAGCTCGTCCTTTCGTTGTTTTTCTTTTCCTTTAGTTGGAACCCTAGTAAACCTAGCGGTGATACTCAACTCTTAGTTAGTTGAATACTTAAACCTAGGTTAAATTATTCCAGGTGTTAGAGTATTAGTTAGTGCGAAAGCCGAGATCAGAAACCCTAATTACGTTTTTATCAGATATATTTGGTTAAATGTCGTTTTCGTAACTTTTGGAAGTAATCCTAGAAACCCTGGTTCCAAAAGCTAGGAAAATGACACTAGAATATATTCGATGCCGTTAAAGTTCCAGTTTCGCGAAAAGAATCGAGTTTGAGTTCGATTCGGGTCAAAAGTCAAAATTTAGCGTAAATTAGGTTTCTCGAGTTTCATGGGTGTGAAATTAGGTCAAACGGATTCAAAACTTTGCGTGGTTCGCGTGAATGGGTCCTTACCATCGCCGAGAACCCATCCATGCAATCACCGTGAAGTTCCGAAGTCGTTTGCGCGAAAACCCCTTTTTCTGGAACTCTAGTCGTTCAGTTGCCGGCACTACCGACGTGGTGAGGCCGGTACTGCCGCTCTGGCCGGCACTACCGGCCCCACACTGCCGGTAGTTATTTTCCAGTAGGTTCCCTTTCCGGGTGTTGTCCGCCGGCACTACCGCAGTTCGTGGCCGGTACTGCCGGGCTATAAGGCGGCACTACCTGGATTTGAATGCCGCATCGCTTCGGTCGTAGGGCGACTCATCGATTTGATTGCCGACTTGCTGGGCACCGAATCAAATTTAGTTTTCGTTTGGGTCTTTCTCTCTGGTGTTCGTTTGAACGTTGTTGTCTTGTTCCGTTGGATCTTATCCGTTTTCTCGTTGTTTCTTTTGTTGCGCTCTCGTTTAGACGTTGACGCCTCAGAAGCGGTTGGCGAGGATCCGGACTACGACCCAGAAGACACGCAATACCAAGAGCAAACAGGCAAGCACTCCCTTTGACCATATTGAACCCATATTTGCAAATGTATTTTGGTTGATTGCAAAACTATTATGCATGCATATCAATTTAATACAAGTATTTAAATGGTGGGAAATGGTAGTTACCCTAATGGTTGGATGGCTTATCTTAATCTCGTTGTTACCCTGAAATCCTTGAGTAACCCTAGATTAAGGACAGACGCTATATTAAGTGTCGCCAGGGAATATAAGTCTAATAGTTGCATACGCTTAGCCCAGCCTTAGACTGATTGAATATCGATCGGTGGGCTTAGTCAATCAAAGTCTTTCGATACATTATCAGGATTTTTGAAATGATGATTTTGGAAAATAAAGGCTATGTTGGCAAAAGATGAAAAAAGAAAAGGTGTTCAGTGGTTTATGCCGGACGGATGATGGGAGGTCTCGTCTGTGCAATTCTAAGGACTGAACTTGACGCTTATAACTGAGTCTTTTCGTACAACCACATGTGCTAGTATGGGATGGCCTAAACCCAGTACAGGAGTTGGAAATTGGTCTTGCGCCATGGTAGGTCGAAGTAGTTGGGCAATACCGACGTGCTGGTGTTGCTTAGAATACTCCCTCACTTCGCGCGGGTGTTGGAGACTTTTGTAAAACAACGGTGGATGCTTTGCTGAGGGAAAAAGGCACGATGGGGCGCTAGCCATCGTTGGATCCGTGTGGGTGAATCAGGTTTGGAGTTTAAGGTACCCAAACACCATCAATTGGGGGGTACTCTCGCCTGGCCCGGGGGTACTCTGTGTGGGTGTGTGGTGCCCTCACCCGAAGCAAAGAGCGCACATCGCCGGGGCTGACGCAAGACTAAGTGCCGACAATTGGAAAAGTTTCGTCACAATCTAGCAAAACGAATACGGTATGTATCGCGTGGCATGATTGAAATGATTGCTAGAGCGTGTCATGTGGGTAAAGTGTGCATTCTCTGCAGAGATTAATTAAACTAATCGATTAGCCGTGCTCACGGTCACAAGCATCTTGGGTATTTGATGTCAAGTATAGCAATTTGGGTTTTGTTTTCGAAAAATGATTTGGAAATGGTAAATCTTTTAAATGTTGGGTTGAAATGAGCGAAATGTTGAGTCGTTGGACTCAATGACTGATTGGACTAGTGATTTGATCAAGCTGGTTGTGATTCTTGATGCCATTTGATGGTGGTGTTGGTCATGTTGGAGGGAATTGAGTATGATATGAAATGTACATTATATGTTGAATTACTTGCTTTTACTAAATGCTTTATAAACTGTGCAGCATTTCGAATCTATTAGTCTATTGCAAATAACTTCGGCTTCATGCAAATCTGAACTAGAATAGCAACTATCTTCATTATTAGCCTACATTGTTAATATACTTGCAAACAATAAAGTCTTGCGAGTACATATGTGTACTCACCGTTTGCTCTAAACAATTGCGTGAGGAGCAGAAGATGCAGGAGAAGACAAGGTTGATCCAGACTTTGACGACACCGATGCGGGTGGTTCGTTTGACGGCTAGCGGAGTTAGATGCTCGCCGGTTGCCTGTGGGATTGGAGGCACTCCGTCGCCGCTTTGCTTTTGTTTCTTTTATGTTCTTCTCTTCAGTTTACTTTAAGCCAGTCGGCCTTTTGTAAACAGGAACAAGTTGTAATATTGTTATCTATCGTTGTAATATATTACTTCTACTCTTAATTTGTTGTTTGCATGGACGTGATACTACCTATCTTAACATGTGACACTAGCTTACGTATCCAGGGACTAGTGGTTATCACATGGTTGCGGGAAGCTCAAATTGGAACCAATTGGATGGCATATGCTCTCAGGTGTTGAGTAGCGTGCTGACCAAGTGGATTCAATCTGAGTCTGTCGTGATGCCATGATCGTTACATTACTAGTTGCGCGATTATCCAGGCCTGCGCAACAGTAATGGAGTATCACTGTACCAGGACAGGAGCCCCCACAACAGTGGTATCAGAGCTATGCAGGATCGAAGGAGAATATAGGTAGTAATCGATAGGGTTAAGGAAGAGTCTTTCCCTTAAAAGTTATTTTGATTATGCACTCCTTATTTGTGAAAACATAGAATGCTGATATTTTCTTTTCTATAGCATCTTTTCTGGTTTTGAGCTTCAAAAGGGAATTTTTCCTCTTATCTCCATTTTCAAAGTCAGATTTCTCGGGTAGAAAGGAAATGGGGCATTTAGTATAATCTAGTTTCCCTGTCTCATTCAAAAAAAAAAAGTTAGGATCTTTTGGGAAGCTTATCTACTTCAAGAGATAGCTAAGAATCGAATAGTAATAAGGATAAGGCTTAAGTTGTGCATTTCCATTTATTGGTTTATTGTTGAGTTTTTTTCCGTTTAGTTGATTCCTGTTTGTTTCGGATTTCTGCTTGTTGAGGATGTTACTAATCAGTTTCCCTTCTTGTCGGTGTTTCGTACACCGGCAATACGAACTTGTGGGTTAGTGGGGGTCGCGCGCTCCCTCTCCCTGAATGGTCGACTCAAGAAGCCGGGAAAGTATACTGGTTCGGGCTGAATGTCCCTACTCCAGTCCGCTCGGTGGGGGTGTATTGATTTCGTGGATCGGACAGGGTTACAAGTGAGGAAAGGGTTCGGTCGGCCGATCCCCTTATAGTTGGTTGCCCGCTATCTGAAAATCTATGTGTGTCTTTCCTCAGACCCTGCCTCTCCTTATATGGACGGAGGTAGCAGGTTACACGGAAGTTTGGAAAAAAGGTGAGGGGGTGGTCTTCATCTTGTCCTGCCGACCTCTGCCCGCCCCAGGCAGGGTTGGTAGACCCTCACGGGCGTGGTTTTCGCTGGGATTGCGAGTGGCGACTGCCGCGTGCGCCGTCGATGGCTTTAATGGCGATTGACTTCGGCTTGGCCTCGGGAGGGAGCGTCCTCGCGCTGGCCTTGCCGATGGGATCAGCTTGACTCCACACGCCTTCTTGACATCATCGGGAAGGGACCGCCTACCCTGGTACGGACGTCAGGAGACGCCGCGTGCACAGGGCGGTCGGCCTGGCACCGCCATGGCCCGCCGCCGAGCGCCGTGGAGTTAGCCGATCGCCGCCTGCTTCGAGAGGTCGACGGCCGATCACCGGCCGACCAGGCGTTTCGACTCGGGAGGTCGAGGTCGGACGATCGCCTAGGGCTGGCTCGGAACGGTGCCATGCCAAACCTTCGCGGCCCACGGACCTTTGCCAGGACTGGGCTTCTGGAAGGATGTCAGCCTGCTCGTGGTCTCAGGCTGATGGAGGTACCCATGGTATGAGTACTCGCCAAGAGCTCTTGAGCCCCGTCCGGCCTGAGTCGATCGGGGGGTTTTCACACAGTTGACGTAGCGTCGGGGTCGACGGGCGTGGCTTGGCAGCGACGGTTTAGTCGGGAATTGCTTCGATTGGAGAGCTATGGTGCGCGCGAGCGCACCTGATGGGTGTAGCCCCCGAGCCTCCGAGTGCCTGGAGCCGGCCGGGGTTTACCTGGCCGGGCCCCACCGATCCAGTAGGCCGACGGGGTTGGCCGTGTCGGGCCCGAAAGGGTCTTGGCAAGGCGAGCGCACCCGGTGGGTGTAGCCCCCGAGCGGGTCGAGGAGCCGGTCGGGGGTTTACCCGGTCGAAGGTGGCCGCCGGCCTAGAGGTCGGCGACGTTTGGTCGGCGCAACTGCCAGGCAGCTTCGCTTGCCAGAGGGCCCGGGTGCGCGCGAGCGCACCCGGTGGGTGTAGCCCCCGAGCCCCCGAGCGGGTCGGAGAGCCGGTCGGGGGTTTACCCGGTCGGACTCTGGTCGACCATGGTTATGGGACCTTTTGAGTCATGTGAGCGAACGCGCGTTTACCTACGTCGGTTCGAACGCCGTGCTCGTGCGAGCTACAAACGGGCAATCCGGGTGGAATCTTGGCGATCCCCCTCGAGGGGTCATTCCAGCGGGACGTAACTCCTGTGGCGTCCGCCCACTGTGGGCATTCCATGAGAACCTTTCCTTACTCATTCCCTTATCGGGCCACCGGTCGTCACGACCCAGGCCGATCGCCGCTACTCATGGATGAGCTCCGCGGGAGAGTGTGAGGTATGGTCCCGGATGTGGGTTAGGGTGATTGGGTCATCCGCCGGCCCAACTAGAGGCCCACTGGGGCTCACCTCGCCCGCCCTTGCTCTGTTTAAGTCTTTGAGGTGGCTTGATTCGATCGGCCGGACTCGGCCTTCAGAACCCCAACACGGTGCCGGCTCGGCGTGGGCTGGCGATCCACCGCCCTCGAGGCCCGCGCCCAGCCGGGCCGTTCGCACCTTTCTTCGGTCGCTTTGGCCCATTGCGCCGGCGTAGTGGAGGCGCGCTGGCGCAAGCGAGGCGGCCTTGTCGAAGCGATTAATGCTCGGTGCAAATTAAATGAGCCGCAGGCGTTATCGAGCTGATGGCCAAGGTGGTCAAGTGGCGGACGGCCGGCGATCGCGCTTCGTCGCGTGAGGCGGCGTCGATTGGGCGCGAAGATGCGTCTGTTCCCGCCCAGCGCCTATAAAGGAAGGCGAGTGCGGCGTGGGGAGGAAGACTTCCGCTCGTGTTTTCTGCAAAGGAAAAGGAAAGGAGAGAGACACAAGGGGAGGACAAAAAAGGCTTCCTGCTTCCTTGCGCCGCGCCCAGCCTCTTTGCCTTCATCGGAGATGTCGCTGGTTCCGCACTCGTCCACGGCCGGCCGCTTCACGGGTTTGGAGAGGAAGGGGTTCCTCCCTCCGCGAGACGAGTCCGTCTGGCGGACGCCGCCGGCCAGGACCGAGGTCCCCGAGGTGGGTGACGGGGAGATCGTCACGCCGCCGCTTTCTGAGCGGATTTGGCCTCCCGCTCCACCTGTTCGTCCGCGGGCTGCTGTTCTTCTACGGGGGGGAGGTGCACCAGCTGAACCCAAACGGGGTCCTCCACATCGCGACCTTCATCACGCTGTGCGAGGCCTTCCTGGGGATCGAACCCCATTGGGGGCTCTGGCGTCACTTCTTCTTTGCGCGGCTGCCATCGGACGCCGCCGGTCTCCTCGGCTCCCTGGCCATCCAACTGCGCCCCGGCCGCAAGCCGTTCTATATTGACGTGAGGTTGCCGTCGTCGAATCGGGGGTGGCACAGCGAGTGGTTCTACGTTCGGAACCTCGGCAGCTTGGCCTTCGGGCCGAGAATCTGCCGGTCGAGTCCTCGCTGGACTTGGGGTCCCGACTCGAGGACAAGAGAAAGGTGGAGATGGTCCTCGAGCGGCTCGAGGATCTGGCGACGAGGCTCGACAGCGAGGTGGTCATCCGTGACGTTCATGGAGAGGCGCGTCCAACCCTTTAGGGATCGGTTGCGCCCCATGTTCGAGTACACCGGACTATCCGACCCCACGAGGTCGTCTGAGGCGGAGCTCCCTGCGTTGGAGGTTCTTGCGCGCGTGACTGCGGTCTCCCTCGTGGGCGATACCGAGGCGGTGGGCGAGACGCCCGCGCCGTTTTTGGCGCAGAACCCGCAGAACCTGGTAAGTCGGGTGGTTTGTGGCTCTTTTTCCTCCTGCTCTCCCGCCCGCTTACTCGAGTGCGTTTCGCAGGGGCTCGGCGGCATGATCTCCCGGGCCTTGCTCCCGGGGGAAAAGGAGGCGAGAGCAGCAGCGCGACTCATCGCGGACCAGCGCAACGCCGCCCTCCAGGCGCAGAGGGCGGACAAGGAGGCCGCAAAGGTGCGAAAGAGGAAGGAGCGCGCGGATCGGGCCGCTCGTGGCGAAGAGGTCTCCGACGAGACTCCGAGCGACGACGACGAAGAGTTGGCGTCGAGCGAGGGGGGCCCGAGTGCCGGGGGCGACTCGGGCGGCTCCGATGTGGGTTCCGACCGCGGGGTCGTTGACCGCGATTCCGGGGATGAAGCCGCGGGCGCAGGGTACGTCCTGAGGAGGTGGAGATCTCTCACGCCCCCTCGCAGGGGCCCGGCGAAGAGGGCGTGCCAAGCGGTGGTCGTTCGCTCCTCCCGGTAAGTTCCTTGCGCGCGCCCCGTCCGGTTCTTTCTGGTGTTTCTTTCACACGATCCCTGACCGACCGTTGTGCGCAGGGGGCACACCAGTGTTGGAAGGGCGCTGAGCCCCACCTCGGGGGTGAGGAGTCGCACACTTCCGCCCGCCAGCCCAAGTCCGTGGCGGCGGTCGCCGGAGCGAGGTCCAGCGGTGCGCCGCTGCAAGGTCTGTTGGCGAAGTGCTGCCGCCGGAGGAGCACGGCCGCGGCCGGGCCGCGATAGCTGGAGAAGTCCTGCCGGGCGTGCTCCCGCCCGCGCCGTCGTCCGGGGAAGCCGGTGAGGTCCCGCCGCCACCGGGGGGCCGCTGGGACCGCTGCCGTCCGCAATATTGGCGGGAGAAGTCCTGCCGCCCTCGCCTTCTCCCGCATTGTCGACCGGGGGAGTCGGCGTTGTCCCGCCGCTGGGGGGACCGCTGGGATTCGCGGCGTTCGCGACACCGGCGGGAGGAGTCCTACCGCCCCCACCACCGGGGCGAATGCCTGCTTCGGCGGTCCGAGTGTCGCAGGAGGGCGCGCAACCAGCTGCCGCAGACGCTCCGGCAGGGCAGGAAGTCGGGACAGGGCGGCCGCCGTGCTGACCTGGCCCGGCCGCGACCCGTCCGAAGGGCCTGCGTTTGTCTTGGATGACGAGGTGGAACGCGCGGATTGGAACATCCTGGAGCGGTGCCAGAAGGAGGTGGAGGCGGAGATGGGGAAGATCCGTGCCGACCTTATCCATGCCGCTGACGCTTCCTCCAGGGCAATGATGTCCATCGCTCAGGAGTCCCGCCCGGCCGGATCGGTAAGACTGACGGGGATTCGTCTTTCGTGGATTTTTCGACCGAGAAATGGAGACTGACCGGGCAGGTACCTTATTTGCAGCGTTTGGTATCCCGGGCGGTGGACAAGTCAAGCTTCCTCCGGCGTCTGCACTGACCGTGCATCGTGGGAGGAGAACTCGCGACGCCAAGCGGGCGATGCCGAGCAAGGAAGGCAGCCGCGCCGATCGGCCACGGGGAAGTTAATGAGGCCTTGCGGGAGGCTCGGCTCACGGAGTCGTTGGCCGATGAGGCAGAGAGGGCCAGTCGCCCTGGCGGAGACCGAAAGGGCCAAGACCTCCGCGGTCCGCGCCGAGGAGTCCGCTCGGGCGGAGGCCGCCCTGTTTCGAGAGGAACTCGAGTCGGCCCGAAGGGAGGCCGACCGGCTGTGCGGCGAGCGAGACCTTGCTCGGGGGGAGCTTGCATCCGACCGAGAAGCGCATGCCAAGGTCGAGGAGGAGCTTCGCGCCAAGGAGGCCTCCGTGGCCGGTGGGTAGTCCCACCTCTTGGTAGTTGTCGTAGCGGGCGTCTTTTGATGTTGTTTTTGTCTTTGTAGAGCTGCGGAAGGACCTTAGCGACATGCTGGAGTCGCGAAGGGCGGCGGTGGAGCAGCGGGATGCGGCGGTCGAGTCACGTGACTCGGCCCTTGTGGACAAGCGGGTGGCGGAGAGGGATGCGGCCGACGTCGGCCGAGTCGGTGATCCCTCGGTGTGGCACCAAACCGTCTGCGACCGGGCCAAGGCTTACTCGGCCCGAAGTTCCATCGCCGCCTCCGCTGGGGCGGTTCCGGCATGTCGAGGCCGGTTCGAAGCGGCGGTGCTTGGTGCTTCGTCGGCCCTGGTCAACACCGTTTCTTACTACGACGGTGTCGATCTCGAGGCGATCGGGAGCGGTGTTGCTGCTGATCGGAGCGACGAAGAAGTCGAGGCATTCATGGCCCGAGTTGACCCGTGCGCCCAGGAGATTGCCCACCGAATCTCGCCGCGGGATATCCTCCACCAGAGGGAAGGAGATGATTAGTTTTCTTCGTTTTTACTTTCGCAGTGTATGTAATGAACATATTTTACCGTAAATGAGTCCGACCCGCCAGGTTGCTTCAAGTTTTTGTATGTTTATCTCGTGTTTCTTCTGTGTGATGGACAATCTTACGACCATAGCTAGGGGACCCGCGGGGTACCCCAAGAGCGTAGGTGTCAATTGCATCTGAAGAGAACACGGGATAAGACAAGCGATTTAGAGCGCTTGCTTTGCGGAAAAAAGAGGTGTGAGGGGCGCTGGGTCGCCTAGTTCAAACCGTCTCCGCGAAGTTCCCGTTTGGTCGGTCGGAACGCTGACCTCACTCGGGGTGTTTCGACCGGTACCAGTTTCTCTTGTTCGGAGGACTTCTTTCCGCTACCAAATGCCGCTTCGGGGCTGTAGCCATGGAGGCGTAGGCCGCAGCGTTTGGGTCGTGGAAATCGCCCTGAGAAAGATGGCCCGGTTGGTCGAGATACGGCCTAGGTCAGCAACTCGTTTGCCTCTGGTTAGACCGTCCTGACCGACCAAGCTATCTTTCGCTCGGGCAACTCCCTTCTTCACGCGAGTAACGCCGCTTCGGGGTCGTGGCCGTGGAGGCGTAGGCTTTGAGGGAGTCACCGCGAGGAAGATCGTTTGGTCGGTCGAGGTTGACCTAGGTTAAAGTATATCGCTTGTTCGGTCGGTCTGCTGACCCGGATCGGAAGGACCCAACCGGCCCTGGCTTCTTGCTTGAGTAACCCCCCTCTTCCGTAAAGTGCTACTTCGAAGCCGTAGCCGCGGGGGCGTGGGCCGCAGCATTTGGGTTGAAGAGGTTACTTTGAGGAAGATAGCCTGGTCGGTTGGGTTATCGACTTTGGTCGCCGACCCAGGTCACTGACCCCTTGGGTGGTCGCTGACCCCTTGGGTCGTACGCAGCCCCCGAGTGGTGCGTGGGGACTGGAGGTGCAGTCGCCGCGCACCGCTTGAGCCCGTGGTAGGCGCGTGATAAATCGAATGGAGAGGGTTTTTTGGGATAGGGCCGGATTAACTCGCCTGGAGGGCCGTGCCGGCTTTGGGAACGACATCAGACGCTCCTCCTTCCGCTTCCCGGCGTAACTCGAGGCGCTTCGTCATCCGTGCCGCGGACCATAAAAGGGGGAGGCGTGCTGGTGCCTTCGTTGCTCCGTCAGAACCGCCATCGTGCAAGTTCCTTTCGCGTGCGATGGCGGACCGCTACACGCAGCTCCGGGGGGAGGTCGGCGACGAGCAGGCCTGGCTGCGGGTGGTGGCGGAGGTCGAGGCCGAGGCCGTGCTTGGCGATGCGCGGCGAGTTGGCGTCCTTGTCGCGGGCATCCCTCGCCTGTGGGAGGTGAGGGTGCCACTGGTCCAGGCGCTGACCGAACGGCGCCACGCGTCTTTTGGCTGGCTTGGCGCGCACCAGGAGGAGTACCATGCTTTCGCCGAGTGAGGAGATTTCGGTAGGTGGTGCTTCGCCGGCGGGACTGGTGCTTCTCCTTGTAAATAAATAAAGTGACGATGGTTCTCTTTTGTCTCTGTCTTGCTCCTCGTTTTTCTTTTGTTTTCGTCTTTGCGTTTGCCCATAGCCACAGCCTTTTAGCGACCGCAAGGGGTCAGGCGTAGGTTTAATGCGCTTTTGTTGACGGGACAGAACGCCCCGACCAACTGCTGGTTGGTTGCCCTCGCATTCGCGGACTTTGTGACCCGCAGAGTACTACTTCGGGACCTCTGCTTTCGGGGCGGAGGTCGTAGTGCTTGTGGTCAATCAAAGAATCGGGAGGGATGAGAGAGAGAGGAGAGAGCACTTGGTCGGTCGTCCGACTACCGCGGCTTCCTTTGCTCAAGCATTCTTTCGAGCGGTACAAGAGGCGAGAGGGGGGGCGGCTACGGATAGAACCTTCTCAGCTTCTCTATGTTCCAAGCATTCGTAACGAGGTTCCCTTCCGTGTCTTTGAGTTGAAAAGTGCCGGGTTAGAGGACTTCTGCGACGGTGAAAGGGCCCTCCCAAGGCTGGGAGAGCTTGTGTCTGTCCTTCGTGGTTTGAACTCGGCGTAGCACCAGGTCGCCGACTTCGAACGACCGGCCGCGAACCAGCCGACTGTGGTACCGACACAGGGTCTGCTGATACTTGGCTGACCGCAAGACCGCGACGTCTCGTGCTTCGTCGAGTTGGTCGAGGTCGTCTTGCTGCGCCTCCAGCCCGCGCTCGGTGTCATAGCTTTGTATCCTTGGCGCGCCGTACTCGAGGTCGGTCGGGAGGACGGCCTCCGCTCCGAACACCAAAAAGAATGGCGTGAACCCGGTCGACCGGGTCGGCGTGGTTCGCAGGCTCCAAAGAACAGGAGGCAGCTCAGCGGCCCACCGCCCCGCGAACTTCTTTAGTCGACTGAAGATTCGCGGCTTGAGTCCTTGGAGGATCATGCCGTTGGCCAGCTCGGCCTGGCCGTTGGCGCTGGGTGCGAATCGCCGCCCGATCGACTCGGATGTTGAAGTCGCCGCAGAACTCGAGGAACTCCTTCCTGTGGAATCGTGTTCGTTATCGATGATGACGGAGTTCGGGACTCCGAATCGGTAGACAATGTCACGGAAGAAGCTTGCCGCCTGTGCCGAGGTAATAGTCGCCAACGGCTTGGCTTCTATCCACTTGGTGAACTTGTCCACAGCGACGAGCAAGTGAGTGAAGCCCCCGGGCGCCTTTCTGAAGGGCCCGACCAGGTCGAGCCCCCAAACCGCGAAGGGCCACGTGATGGGGATCATCTGCAGGGCTTGTGCGGGCAGGTCGCGTTGCCTGGCGAAGAATTGGCACCTTCGCAGTGCGGACGATTTGCGTAGCGTCGGCCACGGCGGCCGCCAAGAGAAGCCTTGTCGGAAGGCCTTTCCTACCAGGGACCGTGGCGCGGCATGGTGCCCGCAGACCCCGCCGTGGATGTCCAGCAAAAGGTGCTTCCCTTGGTCGGCCGGGATACACCTTTGGAGGATTCCGGATGGGCTCCTCTTATAGAGGGTGCCGTCGATCAGGACAAAGGACTTGGCCCGCCGAGCGATACGTCGAGCCTCCGTGGTATCGGCGGGGAGCGAGCCGTCTGTCAACCGATCGATGAAGGGTCGCCTCCAGTCAGACTCGACGTTTAGCACGCTAAAGTCCGACCCGGGCGGTGGTTCGCCGCTGAGGGTCGGCCGAGCGCCGCTTTGGGAGGTCGAGCGCACCCTCGATATGGGGTCGGCAGGACAGACGGCTTGTGGAGGTCGGAGACAAAGACGCCGGGAGGGACCGGTCCCTTGCTGGAGGCGAGATTGGCGAGGGAGTCGGCCTCACCATTGTGGCGCCGATAGCTGTGATGGAGCTCGAATCCCCTGAACCTTTCCTCGAGCTTGCGGACCTCCATACAGTAAGCGGCCATCCGAGGGTCGCGAGGCTCAGCGGCCTTCATAACCTGGTCGACGACCAGCTTGGAGTCGCCGTGGACGTAGAGCCGCCGAGCGCCGAGGTCGGCAGCGATCCGGAGGCCGTTGACGAGGGCCTCATACTCGGCGACATTATTGGTGGCGTCGAAGAGCAGCCGGATGGCGTAGAGGAGCTTGTTGCCGAGGGGGGAAACGATGACGATCCCTGCACCGGCCCCATTCCTGGTGTAGGACCCGTCAAAGTACATTGTCCAGTATTCGGGGTCCTCGACCATCGGTGGGACTTGTACTTCGGTCCACTTTCGGCGGCGAAGTCGGCAAAGCTTGCGACTTGATCGCCGTCTTGGGGGCGTATGATATGCTCGAGGCCATTGAGCTCAAGAGCCCACTTGGCGATCCTTCCGGTGGCATCAGCGGTTGTGGGCGATTTCCGAGTGGTGACGAAGTCACCACGAGACGGTGTCTTCGGCGATAGTGGACCAGCTTCCTCTTGGAGATGAGCACAGAGTACAACAGCCTGCAGACTGGGGTACTGACCTTTGTCTCGGACGATGCCTGGCCAAGTAGACCGGCCTCTGTATTTTGAACACGCGGCCTTCTTCCGCTCGCTCCACGACGAGCGCCCAACGACACTGGTCGTGGCGGCAATGTAGAGGAGTAGCGGTTCTTGAGGTTCTCGTGCGACCAAGACTGGGCGAATCAGAATGCCTTCACCGATCGAGGGCTTCCTGAGCTTCTTGAGTCCAGCAGAACCGATCGGATTTTTTCATCAGCTTGTAGAGTGGCATCCCGCGTTCGCCGAGGCGGGACACAAAGCGGCTAGAGCCGCAAGACATCCCATCAGCTTCTGGACTCCTTTTAGGTCGTTGATCGGCCCCATCCTCATAATGGCGGAGATCTTGTCGCGGTTGGCTTCGATACCGCGCTCGGAGACGATGAAGCCGAGCAATTTCCCTTTGGGGACCCCGAAAACGCATTTTTCGGGGTTGAGTCTTATGCGAAACCGCCGAAGGTTCGCGAAAGTCTCCTCCAGGTCGGTGACGAGGTCGTCCGCCCTCCTTGACTTGACGACAATAAATGTCGGCGTGAAACCTCAATGTTCTGACCTATTTGATCTGAAAAGCATGCTTGCATACATCGCTGGTATGTTGCGCCCGCATTTTTCAGACCAAAGGGCATAGTGACGTAACAATATGAGCCGTGCGGAGTGATAAAGGAGGTTGCGAGCTGGTCGGACTCCTTCATCACAATCTGGTGATAGCCGGAATAGGCATCCAGAAACGAGAGGGTCTCACACCCGGCGGTGGAGTCCACAACTTGGTCGATGCGAGGTAATGGGAACGGGTCTTTCGGACAGGCTTTGTTGAGGCTTGTGTAGTCAACACACATTCTCCATTGCCCTGACTTTTTCTTTACAAGGACGGGATTAGCGAGCCACTCGGGGTGGCGCACTTCCTTTACAAAGCCAGCGGCCAAAAGTTTGGCGATCTCTTCTCAGATAGCCCGGCGCTTCTCTTCGTCGAAGCGGTGCAGGCGTTGGGCGACCGGTCTGGAGCCCGGTCGGATGTTGAGGGAGTGCTCGGCGACCTCCTTTGGAACTCCCGGCATGTCCGAGGGTTTCCACGCGAAGACGTCTCGGTTTGCCCGGAGGAAGTCGACGAGCGCGCTTTCCTATTTGGCCAGGAGGGCGGCCCCGATCCACACTGTTTTGGCGGGGTCCTCGGGATCGACCCCGATCTCCTTCGCGTCCTCCGTGGACGCGAAGGAGCTTGGCCCCGACTTGCCGGAGTCGGGGGCGGACTCGGGGGCCTTCCCCTGGAGGCGAGTGAGCTCGGGGGAAGCGACGACCGCTGAAGCTAGCTCAATCGCTTGCCGGGCTCAGCTGTGTTTAGCCGAAGGAGGTGGCCACGGTGATGACGCCCTTTGGCCCCGGCATCTTCAGCTTGAGGTAGGTGTAGTTGGGGACCGCCATGAACTTTGCGTAACATGGCCACCCTAAGATAGCGTAGTAAGAGCCGGGAAAGCCCACAACCTCAAAGGTGAAGCTCTCGGTGCGGAAGTTGTCCGGGCTCCCAAAGGTGACGGGCAGGCTGACCTGCCCGAGTGGATGGGCCTGTTGGCCTGGAACGACGCCGTGGAAGGGCGCCTTGCTCGGCCGAAGGGCAGTGCGGGCGACTTGTAACACCCCAAAATTTTACTTTTCCTAAATTCATGTGTGATTTGGCACTTTGGTGAATTTTTGGAATTTTCTGGAATTTATTTGGATTTATTTGGAATTTATTTGAATTTATTCCATTTTGAAATAATTAAAGAATTTAATTTTGCAAATAAAATTTTGTTAGAAATATTTTATTTGAGTCCAAAGTGTTCCAAAATATTTTCCAGAATTTTTCTGGAATTTTTCCGAGTCTTTTGCTATTTTTAATGAATTAAATGAATTACTGGGAATTATTTTAAATATTAAATCGCTGGAAAATGCGAGTGGGTTTGTACTGTTCATCCGACCGAGCCCGAGTCAGACTCGAGTTCGAGTCCGACCCGAGCCACGTGGTCGAGCCGAACCCGTTCGCCCCGAACCCTAGCCACGCGACCGTTGGATCAAGATCCAACGGTTGTGATTGCGCCACGTCGCCCCTAGTCGAATCCGACCGAACCCGTTACGCTGCGCGATCGTGGCCGTTGGTCGTGCCACGTGTACGGCTCCACGTCTTCGTCTCACCGGATTCGCCGCGGACTCGTTCGCCGCCGCCGCCTCTGACACGGACTCGGGGCTATTTAATGCATGGAGTCGCCCCGAGGTTCGCCTTTCCATGCTGAGCTCGTTGCCCTAGTCCACGCCTACAGGGAAACCCTAGAGCCGCCGCAATTTCGCCGGAGCCAAAGAGCGCCGCCGCGAAGTTCTTCAACCTTCGCCAAGAAACTACCGTGGTTCGCCGCCTGCGTGGCGGTCGAACCCCGCGACGAGACGAACACTGGGCTCATACTTCATCTCGCCGGAGGCTGCGTCGGAGCGCCGTTCGGGGCGTCGTCTTCCCGGTTCCGGCCAAGCGACAAGCCGCCGCGACGCCATCGCCGTCCTCGCGAGCCTCGTGGACCGTCCGATCAAGATCCGACGTCCGGATTGCGCCACGTCGTTCACGGTAAGAACCACGTCGATTTCCGGATCCATCCTAGCCGTTGGATCTAGATCCAACGGTTTAGATTGACCACGTTCACCCCAAACGTCGCCATCGAGATCCGATCGGGACCGTTGATTTTCAAACCAACGGCCGAGATTGCGCCACGTGTCGGGAAGTTGGACCGACGCGTCGGCGCCGCCCACGCAGCGTGCGTGTAACCGCCGACACGCGGCCCGCGCGTGTCGAGGGCCCGCATGTCGCTGGCTAATCCAGCCAGCGACGTCACCCATGACGTCCACGGTGGGTCCCACATGTCGACCTTTGTGGCCGAGTCTCCGCCGACGCCGATGACGTCACCCGAGTGGGCCCACATGTTAGTCTCACGTAGAGCCGCGGATCGAGTCCACGGTGGACCCGAAGCCGGCGTGGACCGAGTCCATGGACGGCCGACGCCAGCCAACCAATCGAAGGCTGCCACGTGTCCTTGCTGGCGCAATAATTAATTTCCGAAAAAAGAAAATGATTTATTAATTCGAAATATTGTTTCAAATTTAGATTCAAACTTCAAACGCTTATAACTTTTATGCTTCAACTCCGATTTGAGTGGTTCAAATTTCTAAATTTGTATAAAATTGAGATCTACCTAAATATGAATTTTATTTAATTTTTGGACTAAAGTTTTTCTTTGTAATATTATTTAATTGATTATTTAAACTTTAATAAATCATAACTTTAACGTCTTAACTCCAAATTTGATTTATTCCAGTTTCTAAAATCCAGAAAATTATGTTCTCTCTGTTTATGGATTTTATTTGGAGTTTTGGGATGTTTTGCCTAGTGTTTATTTGTGTATTTGCTATTTGCACGCTTTACGAGTGAGACGTTGAAGTGCCAAGGATTCGAAGGAGAAGTGTTGACTCAGGATCCAACTCAAGACCAAGAGCAAGTACTTTTTGAAGGCAAGTTGTGCTTTGACCATGTTGATCCTATTTCGAAATCTATTTTGATTTAAACTATTGCATGCTAGTTCAATTAGAAAGATATTTTGTTTAAACACGAGGTTAGATAAATACCAATTTGCTATAAGACACCTTGATTACTTAAGTATGTGCCATGACCCTTGTCACCCTAGTTGTGGATTACTAGTTGGACATTATTAAGTTGCCAACATGGGTTTAGACCGATGTAGTACACTGCTTAGACACACTCGTGCTCATGACATGATTTTGGACAATCAAATGCTAATATGGACTTAATGATATATTGAACCTGTTTTGGAAAAGTATCATGTGATGTTGATGGCACGTGGTGCATGGTAATCAAGCGGGGTTTGATAAACGATTTCGGCCAGGGCATGTGGCAAGAGTAATCGAGGTGGGCGGTGTGGCACTTGGGATGTTGATTTGGTTTTTCGTAGTCTTGCCCTGGTCACTCTAAGGACTTAACCTTGCAAGCCTTTGAACTGGTCATACTTGCAACCACATGGCTGGAATGGGACGGCCCTAGTTGACTAAGTCGCTAAGGACTCACTTGTGGAGCCTTAGGGTGTCGATTACACCGTTTGTGTGATCAGACGGGGAGCGTATCGTGGCTGTGGCCAGATACCCATCTAACGGTGTGTTGGTCCCATACTTCGCCTTGGCTAAGGGAAGGGATGGTGTAGAGCACGAACCTGAGAGGACCACTGTGTTGTTTGAGGCTTCCGAAGGCTTTATTCTGAGGAACTTCGCCTTTGTGGTGTTTGATGTATCTTGTGGGTAAAGTGCATAACCTCTGCCAGAGTTGAGAATCTATTTAAATAGCCGAGTCCACTGCGTGATCGACAATGCTCGGAATTACAAACAAAGGGTTAGACTTTCAAAATAACTTGGATTTGAAAAGTGGGTTGGTTTAATAATGAGGATGATGGAAATATGGTTTAGGATGGGGAAAAATGTTTATTAAATTTCTTGAAAGTTATTTATGCTTTACTTATTTCTCGCTTTGAATCTACTTTTATTACTTGTCAAAAGTCGCTTATGCAAATATACCTTGAGCTATTCCTTTGTACCAAGCCATGCATATAGTATATTAGCTTGCATTCTGTGCATGACTTGCCGAGTACCAAGTACTCACCCTTGCCTCAACACAATACCAGCTTGAAGAGGAGACTACGCCGATTTCGGAGGAGGATTTCCAAGAGGACCCGTCTACTTAGGGATGCGAGCCCATCGGTTGCCTGTGGTATCTTGGATGGCGCCACGAGTTATTTGATTTTCATTCTTTGTTATTTCTCTTTTAGTAAGTTTCGCCTTGCAAGGCATATATTTGTATCTTGGCCATAAGGTCAAGTAACCTTTTGATTATTTAAATAAAGTACTTTGATAATATCGATTGGTATGATTGTGATATATACCGATGTTAAGACTGTGAGCACTAGCGCGTTCCTGGACTAGTGCTGAATACACGAAGGGTCCGGATTTGCGGTCGGGGTCCCGACAGAGGTGGTATCAGAGCCATACTTGACTGTAGGCTCAACCCTAGCTAGAATGGTCGTGGTGAGGATAAAACCTATTTTCTAAAGCTAAAAATTTGTCAAGATAAGAAATGACATCTCGACTTATCCCCTTCTCTCTTTTCTTGTCTCTTGCTGGAATTTTCCCTTACCTGGTCACAATTTAAAAATTCTGAGTTCTTACGTAAAGCACTCTTGTGACAGATGGAGGAAGAGTTCAACTACGTTGATCCGGGAGTTAGTCACGCTGCAGAACTTTGGCATATGCTCTGAGACTCTCGGAGGTTTTGAGAAGCCCCAATACCAAGTGGAAGTGATCGAGCAAGCGAGGATTGATCAAAGCTTGTGATGTGAAGATTGAGGTACCTGCTAGGAAGAAGGGCCCAGGCAATCGCCGATACTGCTTTGCCCGCCGGAGATCTACAATGCGAGATGGGCATCCAAGAAGTATCACGACGAGCAATGCGGCACATTACCCGTATCTACGCCAGAGAATTGGAAAGCACGGTGTTCGTTACCATCCGCAGCGATAACCTTCTTGACCCGAAGGACATTCAGGATGAGGATGCCCACGGTTACACGCTTGGCACGATTTGTCGTCGCCAGGAGGATGTACTAGATAATACAAGCAAAGAGCTACAGAAGGACCGCAAGGAGATCCACGACCTAAAAGAGCAGATGGCGGGAAGCTCAAGAGTATGTGGCACACCTTCTACGAAGGATTGACGAGTTGGAGATGACTTTGTACGGACTGCACCAGAGCCGATTACTCGAGCTACACGAGCCGAGATCCGGAGAGTCGGATCTCGATGAGGACACCGCTTCTTCGACTACCATAGAGGACACGATTCTTTGGACATGGCAATCGTTTGGCGCCTATGCCACAGCACCGTGCCAGGCCGTGGAGGTTTTCTCGATGAGTGAGCATGGGTTCTATAGTGAGACTCCTTCACGAGTCGAGTCATAGAATAAAGAGTCACCCTTTAGGCGTTAGACTCCAGGGTTAGTTCGATTTGGATTTGCTTTGTTTGCTGAGTGTGCAGTATGTGTTGCAAGGCCCTTAGGCATTGTAAGCAACCATACCAAGTTATTAATATCAATAATAAAGTTGGACCTTAAGGTTACACCTTTCGCCCCGCATAAGTTCCATATTACTTGTCTATTCCTGTTTCCCTCTCATCTCTAAACCTAGAGCAAATCGACAGATGGTGAACACCCGTGGAAACTTTGGAGGCAATGGGAGTGGTTCTCGCCCAGCAGAAAACCCCAATGGTGGAGCACCAGCACCGCCAGTTGATATGCAGAATTTTGGAGCATTTCTTGCTGCTCAGACTCAGTTGATGCATGCTATGATGCAACAAATGCAGCACGTCACTGCTCAGGCCACTGCTAATCAAGTTAATCAGGGACCACGCCAGAATACAAGACTATCAGAGTTCATGAGAACTCACCCACCCACCTTCTCTGGGAATGCCAATCCATTGGAGGCCGATGATTGGTTAAGATCAATCGAGAGGAAGCTACACATAGCTCAATGCATAGGGAATGAGAAGGTACTCTACGCTTCTCATCAGCTGGAAGGAACATTGGCCAGAATGGTGGGAGAACTTCGTGCCCACAAGAGAACCCTCAAGATATCACTTGGGAAGAGTTCACAGCCGCATTCGACAAAGATCACGTGCTGAAGGAATCATGGACCTTAAGAAGGAGGAGTTCGAGCATCAAGCAAGGTAATCACCGGTGGCGACTACCTGAACAAGTTCACCGGCTAGCACGCTACGCACCTTTGAGGATGTAGCGACGGATAAATCGAGGCAGCCGTTTTATGAAGGGACTCAACTCGGGATTGCAAGTAGGATTGATCACCCACACCTTTCCAGATTTCCAAGAGTTGGTGAATAAGGCACTTATTCTTGAGGACAAGCGCAAGGAACCGGATGAGAACGAGAAGCGCAGGATGCAACAGCAAGGATCACGCCAGGGAACGCAAGCGCCTGAGAGTTGCACCAAATCAATTCTTGATTCCAACCACGTAATGCAACAAGGACACCATCCCCGCACCAAGACACATCAATCAGAACTATCGGACCCAGCCGCTTAACGCTACTCGAGCGATCGGCAAGGAACAGTGAGACGCTATTACAAGCGCAACGAGCCGTGACACTTTGCCAACAGCTTGTCCAAAGAAGACAGCGAGGCGACCCGATTCGCTTCAATCTAGGAACCACCCCAGCCTAGGACGCCAAAGACCAGGAGCCACACCCTGCATCGTGGTGAGAGGCCGAGTCAACCATGTCACCGCCGATGCACCTTTGCAAAATGCTACGGACGTCGTCTTGGGTAAGTTACTTGTTAACTCGTACACCTGCAACAGTTTTTTTCTACTCTTGAGCTTCGCATTCGTTTGTTTCGCAAGGCTTTGCTACTAGAAATGACTTGAGAATTGCAAGACTTAAGTGCATGCTTTTAGTTCAAACCACTGGTTCAGAACTCCGAACGGAAGTAGGATGTTTCTGGGTGAGAATACTAATAGATGGAATAGAGTTCCTAGCGAACCTTATAATTTTGGAGATCCAGACCTTAGACGTCATATTGGGAATGGATTGGTTATCCAAGCACAAGGCTGTATTGGATTGTGGACAACGGACTATCTCAGTTTAGAGCCCGTGTGGGAAGAAAGTGGAATTTCAAGCCCACTGCGATTAGAGATGGACAGTTGATGGTTAACAGTACCAAGGCAATCAGCATAGAGGATGTCCCAAGAGTGAATGAGTACCAGACGTTTTCCGAAGATCTACAGTATGCCGCCGACGGGGACATAGAGTTTGTGATAGAGCTTGTACTGCACAGTAAGACCGATAGCAAAGAGACCCTATCGGATGTCCACCGAGGAGTTGGTAGAAATGAAGAAACAGTTGGAAGAGTTAATGGAGAAAGGATTTATCAGGCCGAGTTCGCCACGTGGGGAGCACCAGTTTTGTTTGTCAAGAAGAAGGACGGGAGTTTCGGGATGTGCATTGACTACCGTGCACTCAATGAAGTCACCGTGAAGAATAAGTATCCGCTACCGGGATTGATGATTTGTTTGATCGATTAAGAGGAGCCGAGTTTTCTCCAAGATCGATCTCGAGATCGGTACCATCGATTGAAGATCCGATCAGAAGATATTCAAGACTGCATTCTCGTCAAGATATGGACATTACGAGTTCTGATTATGTCCTTTGGGTCGACGAATCGCGCCAAATTATTTCATGAATATGATGAATAAGGTGTTCATGGAATATTTGGACAAGTTTGTCGTCGTGTTCATAGACGATATCCTAATCTACTCCAAGGCAGAGGATGAACATGCCGAACACTTAAGGCGAGTTTTGGAAAAGGCGAGGAGCGACAACTTTTAGCCAAGTTCGACAAGTGTGATTTTTGGAAGGACAAGGTGGAGTTTCTTGGACATGTAATGACCAGCGGAAGAGTCGTAGTAGATCCAAGCAAAGTAGAAGTCGTGTTACATTGGGAGCGTAGGGGACTGACCCAGATTCGGAGTTTCCTTGGAATGGCAGGATACTACCGCCGCTTCATCGAAGGCTTCTCGATAATTGCGAAACCTCTTACGCAATTGCTGAAGAAGGAAAAGAAGTTCGCATGGACGCTTGAGAATGTGAGAAAGGATTTCAGAGTCGAAGAAGCGATTGACATCAGCACCGGTGTTAGTTCTACCGGATGTTGCTCAAAGCTTCGATATTTATTGTGACGCATCGCGCCAAGGACTTGGATGTGTCTTGTCTGAGAATGGAAAGGTAAATCGCTTATGCATCAAGGCGATTGAGGCCGCATGAGGAAAATTATCCGACACATGACTTAGAGTTAGCTGCCGTAGTGCATGCCTTGAAGATATGGCGTCACTATCTGATTGGAAACAGATGTGAAGTATATACGGATCATAAGAGCCTTAAGTACATATTCACCCGATCGGATCTGAATATGAGGCGAGAGAGATGGTTAGAGTTGATCAAGGACTATAATGTTGGAATCCATTACCATCCGGGAAGGCCAACGTAGTAGCCGATGCTCTGAGTCGGAAAAGCCATACCGTGAGTGCGTTGCTAGCCACAAGCCGAGGATGAGTTATGTAAGGATTTTCGGAAAATGGAGATTGAGGTTGTACCTAGCGGATTCTTGGCGCATTGGAAGTAAAGCCTACCCTAGAGGATCAGATCCGAGAAGGACGAGAAGGATGATGACAAGATCCGCGAGGATTAAGTCCATCAAGAAGGAAGGCAAGGCGAGAGGACTTCAAGTTGGATGAGCAAGGCACGTTGTGGATGAAGGATCGCATTTGTGTGCCTAACAAAAAGGAGTTAAAGCAACTGATTTTGGAAGAAGCCCACGACTCTAAGTACTCAAGTCATCCTGGAAGCGCCAAGATGTATCGGAGATCTCGAAGGAGAGATTCGGTGGCCGAGTATGAAGCGTGAAGTTGCGAGCATGTTGCATTGTGCGGCGTGTGCCGTAGAGTCAAGGCAATGCATCGAGACCAGCGGGATTGCTACAACCGCTGAAAATACCGAGTGGAAGTGGGAGGAAATCGGAATGGATTTCATTACCGGTTTGCCGAAGACTCAAGGAGGTTATGACTCCATATGGGTTATAGTGGATCGCTTGACTAAAGTAGCCCATTTTATCCCCGTAAAGACCACTTACTCGGAGATAAATTAGCGTAATTGTACATGATCGAGGATTGTCTGTTTGCACGGAGTGCCAAAGATGATTGTATCGGTCAGAGGTACCCAATTTACCTCAAGGTTCTGGAATAAGTTGCATGAAGCCATGGGAACCCGTTTGAACTTCAAGATGCGACTTATCATCCACAGACGGATGGGACAGACCAGAAAGAGTCAACCAGATCTGGAGGATATGTTAAGAGCTTGTGCATTGGCTTATGCTACTTCTTGGGATAAGAGTTTGCCGTATGCCGAGTTCGATTACAACAATAGTTATCGAGGCTAGTTCTGAGATGTCACCTTTTGAGGCCTTTGTATGGTCGACCGCTGTCGGACGCCATTGAATTGGAATGAGACCGTGGCCGTGTCTTTGGGCCTGATATTCTTCAAGAAGTCAAGAAGCGGTCGCTATGATTAGGGAAAGGTTGAAGATAGCCCAATCTCGACAGAAGAGTTATGCTGACAATCGTCGCCGAGATTTGAGTTTTGAACCAGAAGACTTTGTATACCTCAGAGTTACGCCTCTCAGGGGAGTTAAGAGGTTCCATGCCAAAGGGAAACTTGCACCCCGTTATGTTGGACCATTTAAGATTTTGAGTCGCAGAGGCGAAGTTGCTTACCAGCTGGAGTTGCCACAGTCGTTGGCAGGAGTGCATGACGTATTCCATGTGTCCCAGTTGAAGAAGTGTCTCCGAGTTCCTGAGGAACAGACACCGCTAGAGTCAATTGAGTTGCAAGAGGATTTGACTTATAAGGAGCACCCCGTGAGGATTCTAGACACAATGGATCGAGAAACTAGAAACAAGTCAACCCGTTTCTGTAGAGTTCAGTGGAGCAACCATGAAGAAAGCGAAGCGACTTGGGAGCGCGAAGAGGATTTGAGGAAAGAGTTTCCAAACCTATTTCTTTAGTAAGCCCTGAATCTCGGGGACGAGATTCTATTAAGGGGGGGAGGTTTGTAACACCCCAAAATTTTACTTTTCCTAAATTCATGTGTGATTTGGCACTTTGGTGAATTTTTGGAATTTTCTGGAATTTATTTGGATTTATTTGGAATTTATTTGAATTTATTCCATTTTGAAATAATTAAAGAATTTAATTTTGCAAATAAAATTTTGTTAGAAATATTTTATTTGAGTCCAAAGTGTTCCAAAATATTTTCCAGAATTTTTCTGGAATTTTTCCGAGTCTTTTGCTATTTTTAATGAATTAAATGAATTACTGGGAATTATTTTAAATATTAAATCGCTGGAAAATGCGAGTGGGTTTGTACTGTTCATCCGATCGAGGCAGAGTCGGACTCGAGTTCGAGTCCGACCGAGCCCGCGTGGTCGAGCCGAACCCGTCGCCAGAACCCTAGCCACGCGCCAGTTGGATCAAGATCCAACGGTTGTGATTGCGCCACGTCGCCCCTAGTCGAATCCGACCGAACCGATTACGCCCGCGATCGTGGCCGTTGAGTGTCGTGCCGATGTGCGGCTCCACGTCTTCGTCTCGGCCGGATTCGCCGCGGACTCCGTTCGCCGTCGCCGCCGTCTCGGACCACGGACTCGAGGGCTATTTAATGCATGGAGCGCCCCAGGGTTCGCCTTTCCATGTTGAGCTCGTTGCCTAGTCCACGCCTCTGAGAAACCCTAGAGCCGCCGCAATTTCTCGCCGGAGCCAAAGAGCGCCGCGAAGTTCTTCAACCTTCGCCGCCAAACCGGTAGTGCTCGCTCGCCAGTGGCGGTCGGAACCCGCGACGAGGCGAACCTGGGCTCATACTTCATCTCGCCGGATCGCGTCGGACGCCGTTCGACGTCGTCTTCCCGGTTCCGGCGCGACAAGCCGCCGCACGCCATCGCCGTCCTCGCAAGCTCCGTGGACCGTCCGATCAAGATCCGACGTCCCGGATTGCGCCACGTCGTTCCACGGTAAGAACCACGTGCGATTTCCAGATCCAACGGTTTAGATTGACCACGTTCACCCCAAACGTGCGTCATCAGATCCGATCGGGACCGTTGATTTTCAAACCAACGGCCGAGATTGCGCCACGTGTCGGGAAGTTGGACCGACGCGGTCAGCGCCGTCCACGCGCGCGTGCGTGTGACGCTGACACGCGGGGCCCGCGTGTCAGAGGGCCCGCATGTCAGTGGCTAATCCAGCCAGCGGCGTCACCCATGACGTCACGGTGGAGTCCCACATGTCAGCACCTTTGGGTGAGTCTCCGCCGACGTCGGCGATGACGCTCACCGAGTGAGCCCACATGTCGGTCTCACGTGAAGCCGTGGGATCGAGTCCACTGCGGGACCCGGCCGGCGTGGACCGAGTCCATGGACCGGTGGCGTCGACCAACCAATCGAGAGGCTGCCACGTGTCCTTCTGACGCAATAATTAATTTCGAAAACGAAAATGATTTATTAATTCGAAATATTGTTTCAAATTTAGATTCAAACTTCAAACGCTTATAACTTTTGCGTTTCAACTCCGATTTGAGTGGTTCAAATTTCTAAATTTGTATAAAATTGAGATCTACCTAAATATGAATTTTATTTAATTTTTGGACTAAAGTTTTTCTTTGTAATATTATTTAATTGATTATTTAAACTTTAATAAATCATAACTTTTAAGCGTCTTAACTCCAAATTTGATTTATTCAGTTTCTAAAAATCCAGAAAATTATGTTCTCTCTATTTATGGATTTTATTTGGAGTTTTGGGATGTTTTTGCCTAGTGTTTATTTGTGTATTTGCTATTTGCACGCTTTACGAGTAGGCGTTGAAGTGCTTAGGAAGGATTCGAAGGAGAAGTGTTGACTCAGATCCAACTCAAGACCAAGAGCAAGTACTTTTTGAAGGCAAGTTGTGCTTTGACCATGTTGATCCTATTTCAAATCTATTTTGATTTAAACTATTGCATGCTAGTTCAATTAGAAAGATATTTTGTTTAAACACAGGGTTAGATAAATACCAATTTGCTATAAGACACCTTGATTACTTAAGCATGTGCCATGACCCTTGTCACCCTAGTGGTGGATTACTAGGTGGACATTATTAAGTTGCCAACATGTGTTTAGACCGACGTAGTAAACTGCTTAGACCTGCTACGTGCTCATGACATGATTTTGGACAATCAAAAGCAAATATGGACTTAATGATATATTGAACATGTTTAGGAAAACAATCAAGTGATGTTGACGGCAAGTTGTGCATGGTAATCAAGCGGGGTTTGATAAGCGATTTCGACCAGGGCATGTGGCAAGAGTAATCAGGTGGGCGGTGTGGCACTTGGGATGTTGATTTGGTTTTCGGGTAGTCTTGCCCTGGTCACTCTAAGGACTTAACCTTGCAAGCCTTTGAATCGGGTCATACTTGCAACCACATGGCTGGAATGGGACGGCCCTAGTTGACTAAGTCGCTAAGGACTCACTTGTGGAGCCTCGAGTGTCGATTACACCGTTTGTGTGATCAGACGGGGAGCGTGTCGTGGCTGTGGCCAGATACCCATCTAACGGTGTGTTGGTCCCATACTTCGCCTTGGCTAAGGGAAGGGATGGTGTAGAGCACGAACCGGAGAGGACCACTGTGTTGTTTGAGGCTTCCAAAGGCTTTGTTACGAGAACTTCGCCTTTGTGGTGTTTGGACTCAGTATCTTGTGGGTAAAGTGCATAACCTCTGCAGAGTTGAGAATCTATTTAAATAGCCGAGTCCACTGTCTTGGACAATGCTCGGGAATTACAGTCAAGGGTTAGACTTTACGAAAATAACTTGGATTTGAAAAGTGGGTTGGTTTAATAATGAGGATGATGGAAATATGGTTTAGGATGGGGAAAAATGTTTATTAAATTTCTTGAAAGTTATTTATGCTTTACTTATTTCTCTTGCTTTGAATCTACTTTTATTACTTGTCAAAAGTCACATTTCGCCAAATATACCTTGAGCTATTCCTTTGTACCAAGCCATGCATATAGTATATTAGCTTGCATTCTGTGCATGACTTGTCGAGTACCAAGTACTCACCCTTGCCTCAACACAATACCAGTTGAAGAGGAGACTACGCCCGAGTTCGGAGGAGGATTTCCAAGAGGACCCGTCTACTTAGGGATGCGAGCCGGTCGGTTGCTGTGGTATACTGGATGGCGCCACGAAGTTATTTGATTTTCCGCTGCTGTTATTTCTCTTTTAATAAGTTTCGCCTTGCAAGGCATATATTTGTATCTTGGCCATAAGGTCAAGTAACCCTTTGATTATTTAAATAAAGTACTTTGATAATATCGATTGGTATGATTGTGATATATACCGATGTTAAGACTGTGAGCACTAGCGCGTTCCTGGACTAGTGCTGAATACACAGAGGGTCCGGATTTGCAGATTCGGGGTCCCGACACGACTCCCAGGGCGTCCAGGGTCTCGACATACATGATGTTGAGACCGCTGCCGCCGTCCATAAGCACCTTGGTCAGGCGCTTCATCCCCACGACGGGGTCGACGACGAGCGGGTAGCGTCCGGGGTGTGGGACATGGTCGGGGTGATCGGTCCGATCGAAGGCGATTGGGTACTCCGACCACCTCAGGTAACTGGGTACGGCGGGGGTCGCCGTGTGGACCTCTCGGTGGGCGAGCTTTAGCCGTCGCATGTCGGCGTAGCATTCTACCCCTCCGAAGATCATGAGGCAACCGTCGAGTTGCGGAAACTCGTCGGTCGCCCCATGGCCCTTTTCCTCTTCGTCGGGCGCTGGGTCGCGCTTCTTCCCCTTACCCCGTGACGTCGTGGGGTTCCCAGAGAGAAAACGCTTCAAGACTTCGCAGTCCCGATAATTATGTTTGACGGGATAGTCGTGATTCGGGCACGGACTATCCATCAATTTTTCGAAGCGGTCGGGCGTCTGCCGGCCTGGCTTGGCGGTCGGCAGCGGTGACCATTCGACCTTCGCGGCCCTGCTTCCCCTTTCGCTTCCTTTTGTCGGGACGGTCGGAAGGGGCGCCGACCTCGGGGCCGGACGTTTTGCGAGCTGTCTTCCTTTCAAAGATGGCCCCCACGGCCTCCTCGCCGGAGGCGTGATTGGTGGCAATGTCGAGGAGCTCCTTGGTGGTCCGGGGCTTAGCGCAGCCCAACTTGTGGACCAGGGCTTCGCACGTGGTGCCATAGATGAATGCCCCTACGACGTCAGCGTCTCGGACGTCGGCGAGCTCGTTGCACTACTGGGAGAAGCGGCGGATGTAGTCCCGGAGGGTCTCGCCTGGTTGCTGCTTGCAGCTCTTCAAGTCCCAGGAGTTGCTAGGGCGCTTGTAAGTACCCTGGAAGTTCCCGACGAAAAGGCTCGTCAGGTCCGCCCAGCTGCCGATGGTGTCCGCAGGCAGGTACTCGAGCCAGGCTCGAGCTGAGTCCACGAGATAGATGGGGAGATACTGGATGACGAAGGAGTCGTCCGTCGCTCCCCCCGCCCGGCAGGCGAGCCGGTAGTCTTCTAGCCAGACACTGGGGTTGGTGGCCCCTGTGTATTTGGCTATGTTGGTCGGGGCCCGAAACCTGGTCGGGAAGCCGGCGTTGCGGACGGCGTGCGTGAACGCCCGTGGCCCGGGGCCATCAGACCACTGGTCGCGGTGCTCATGATCCGCTTATCGGCGACTGCGAGTCTTCTTTGCGTCGGTAGCTCTCCTTCGCGCCTCGAGGTGGTGCGAAGATCATACTTGTCCCCAGCGGTGGCGCGCGCGGGGTGTGTGATGCCTGAGGCAGCTCATGGAAGCGGGGCCGTCTTGGCTGAGCTCTGCCGACCGTGAGGGGAAGTGGCGAGCGGCGAAGTGGCGCTGACCGTCGGGCCGGAGCCTTGGGCGTCTTTGAACGACGGCACGTTCTACCGCCCCGGAGGTTCTCGTAGGTAGCCTTAACCAACTCCGTCGGCTCGGCGATCCGCGGGCGGCATAGCCGCCGCAGCAATATTCTGGTTAGCGTGAGGAAAGAACGGAAGGTCGTTGGTCTCCTCAGCCAGCTGCTGATGTACCTGACGCGCGCGGGCGCGCGCGCCAGAGACGGGTGGCGGGTCGGGTTGACGTCGCTCCAGTTCGGCCTGGAGCTTGTCAAGCTCGGCCTTTCGGGCCTCCAGCTCCTCGCGCTGCTGCCGAAGGTCAGCAATGCGTTGTTGGTGCTGTGCATCGTCTTCGCCCGAGACTCCTCCGCGCGCTTCAGCGCGAGGAAGAGAGGAATTCTGAGGGAGTGGTCGATGGCTCACTTGCGCCCGCCATGTTGCACTCTCGGGAGTGCGTCCTGCGCGGGGGATGCTCCCTATCGGAGCTAGAACCGTGGCTGGACGAGTCTCCCAGCAAGTCGTGAAGGGAAGCCGTATAATCGTCATGGCCCGGCTGAGAGCCCATGGAGGACGGGGCTATCGTCTCGTCGTAAAACCCGCGACGCGGCGTTGCTAGAAGCGGCAGTGCGTGATGAGCCCGCTGTGTGGCCGTCGCGGGGCCTCGAGGCGGAGAGTTGCCGAGAACGCCGCATCGCGTCCCAAGCTTCGTGGATGGTGCGCGATCGCGAACGGCGCAAGGAACGAGGATAAGCTCTCTGCCGCGATGGCACGAAGTCGAGGCGCCGGCGGATCGGCCGCTCGACGTTGGCGAATCATCACGGGAGAAAAAGGCCATCGGGGAGGAGAGTGGGAATCCAAAAACGAGGATGACAGCGATGCTTTTAGTTCAAACCCCTGGTTCCGAACTTCGAACGAAAGTAGGATGTTCCGGGGTGAGAATACTAATAGATGGAATAGAGTTCCTAGCGAACCTTATAATTTTGGAGACCCAGACCTTAGACGTTATTTTGGGAATGGACTGGTTATCCAAGCACAAGGCCGTATTGGATTGTGGACAAAGGACTATCTCAGTTGAGAGCCCGTGTGGAAAGAAAGTGGAATTTCAAGCCACTGCAGTTAGAGATGGACAGATGATGGTTAACAGTACCAAGACAATCAGCATAGAGGATGTCTCCGTAGTGAATGAGTACCCAGATGTTTTTCCCGAAGATCTACCTGGTATGCCGCCAGACAGGGACATAGAGTTTGTGATAGAGCTTGTACCTGGTACAGCGCCGATAGCAAAGAGACCTTATCGGATGTCCACCGAGGAGTTGGTAGAGATGAAGAAACAGCTAGAGGAGTTAATGGAGAAAGGATTTATCAGACCGAGTTCGTCACCGTGGGGAGCACCAGTTTTGTTTGTCAAGAAGAAGGACGGGAGTTTCAGGATGTGCATTGACTATCGTGCACTCAATGAAGTCACCGTGAAGAATAAGTACCCGTTACCCAGGATTGATTATTTGTTTGATCAGCTGAGAGGAGCCGGAGTTTTCTCCAAGATTGATCTGAGATCGGGATACCGTCAGCTGAAGATCCGATCAGAAGATATTCCGAAAACTGCATTCTCGTCAAGATATGGACACTACGAGTTTACAGTTATGTCCTTTGGTCTGACGAATGTGCCAGCATATTTCATGAATATGATGAATAAGGTGTTCATGGAATATTTGGACAAGTTTGTCGTCGTGTTCATAGATGATATCCTAATCTACTCCAAGACAGAGGATGAACATGCCGAACACTTGAGGCGAGTTTTGGAAAAGGCGAGGAACAGCAACTCTTCGCCAAGTTCATGAAGTGTGATTTTTGGAAGGACAAGGTGGAGTTTCTTGGACATGTAATGACCATGAAGGAGTCGCCGTTGATCCAAGCAAAGTAGAAGCCGTGTTACATTGGGAGCAACCGAAGACCGTGACCCAGATCCGGAGTTTCCTTGGAATGGCAGGATACTACCGCCGTTTCATTGAAGGCTTTTCGACAATTGCGAAACCTCTTACGCAATTGCTGAAAAAGGAGAAGAAGTTTGCATGGACGTCAGAATGTGAGAAAGGATTTCAGGAACTGAAGAAGCGATTGACATCAGCACCGGTGTTAGTTCTACCGGATGTTAATCAAAGCTTTGATATTTATTGTGATGCATCGCGTCAAGGACTTGGATGTGTGCTGATGCAGAATGGAAAGGTTGTTGCCTATGCATCAAGGCAGTTGAGGCCGCATGAGGAGAATTATCCGACGCATGACCTAGAGTTAGCTGCCGTAGTGCATGCCTTGAAGATATGGCGTCACTATCTGATCGGGAACAGATGTGAAATGTATACGGATCATAAGAGCCTTAAATACATATTCACCCAGTCGGATCTGAATATGAGGCAGAGGAGATGGTTAGAGTTGATCAAGGACTATAATGTTGGAATCCATTACCATCCTGGAAAGGCCAACGTAGTAGCCGATGCTCTGAGTCGGAAAAGCCATACTGTGAGCATGTTGCTAGCCACAAGTCAGGATGAGCTATGTGAGGATTTCCAGAGAATGAAGATTGAGGTGGTACCTAGCGGATTCTTGGCCGTATTGGAAGTAAAGCCTACCCTAGAGGACCAGATCCGGGAAGGACAGAAGGATGATGACAAGATCCGCAGGATTAAGACCATCAAGGAGGAAGGCAAGGCAGAGGACTTCAAGTTGGATGAGCAAGGCACGTTATGGATGAAGGATCGGATTTGTGTGCCCAACAAGAAGGAATTAAAGCAACTGATTTTGGAAGAAGCCCATGACTCCAAGTACTCAATTCATCCTGGAAGCGTCAAAATGTATCAGGATTTGAAGGAAAGATTCTGGTGGCCAAGCATGAAGCGTGAAGTTGCCGAGCATGTTGCATTGTGCGACGTATGCCAGAGAGTCAAGGCAATGCATCAGAGGCCAGCAGGATTACTACAGCCGCTGAAAATACCTGAGTGGAAATGTGAGGAAATCGGAATGGATTTCATTACCGGTTTGCCTAAGACTCAAGGAGGTTATGACTCCATATGGGTTATAGTGGATCGTTTGACCAAAGTAGCCCATTTTATCCCCGTGAAGACCACGTACTCGGGGGATAAGTTAGCAGAGTTGTATATGATCGGGATCGCCTCATTGCACGGAGTGCCAAAGAGGATTGTATCGGACGAGAGGTACCCAATTTACCTCAAGGTTCTCGGAATAAGTTGCACGAAGCCATGGGAACCCGTTTAAACTTTCAAGATGACCTATCATCCACAGACGGATGGGCAGGCCAGAAAGAGTCAACCAGATTCGGAGGATATGTTAAGAGCATGTGCATTGGCTTATGCTACCTCTTGGGATAAGAGTTTGCAGTATGCCGAGTTCGATTACAATAATAGTTACCAGGCTAGTTTACGAGATGTCACCATTTGAGGCCTTTGTATGGGCGACCACTGTCGGACGCCATTGAATTGGAATGAGGCCGTGGCGCCGTGTCTTGAACTGATATTCTTCAAGAGGTCAAGAGCGGATTGCCATGATTAGGGAAAGGTTGAAGATCGCCCAATCACGGCAGAAGAGTTATCTTGACAATCGTCGCCAGGACTTGAGTTTTGAACGAGAAGACTTTGTATACCTCGAGTTACACCTCTCGGGAGTTAAGAGGTTCCATGCCAAAGGGAAACTTCGCACCCGTTATGTTGGACCATTTAAGATTTTGAGTCGCAGAGGCGGTTGCTTATCAATTTGGAGTTGCCCACGATCGTTAAGCGAGGAGTACATGACGTATTCCATGTGTCCCGATTGAAGAAGTGTCTCCAGTACACGAGGAGCAGACACCGCTAGAGTCAATTGAGTTGCAAGAAGATTTGACTTACAAAGAGCATCCCGTGAAGATTCTAGACACTATGGATCGAGAGACCGAGAAATAAGTCAACCCGTTTACAGAGAGTTCATTAGAGCAATCATGAAGAAAGCGAAGCGACTTGGGAGCCAAGAGGATTTGAAGAAAGAGTTTCCAAGCCTATTCTCAGTGAGCCACGAATCTCGGGGCGAGATTCTGTTAAGGGGAGGTTTGTAACACCCCAAAATTTTGCTTTTCTTAAATTCATGTGTGAATTGGCACTTTGGTGAGTTTTTTGGAATTTTACGAATTTATTTGGATTTATTTGGAATTTATTTGAATTTATTCCATTTTGAAATAATTAAAGAATTAAACTTTGCAAATAAAATTTTGTTGGAAATATTTTATTTGAGTCCAAAATGATCCAAAGTATTTTCCAGAATTTTTCTCGAATTTTTAAAGTCTTTTGATATTTTTAATGAATTAAATGAATTTCGGGAATTATTTTAAATATTAAATCGCTGGAAATTCGAGTTGGGTCAAATCTTGTTCATCCGATCGACCGAGTCCGAGTCCGACTCGAGTCCGACCGGGCCACGTGACTTGGTTCAACCGCGTCCGAACCAACCACAACCTAGACCCGACCGCTGGATCTAGATCCAACGGCCGTATGGCGCCAAGGTCGCGTGAGCGCCGTGGGACCGTCCGTCACGCGAACACGTGGGCCGGCATCCGATCGTCGTCCTCGTCAGAATCCAAGCGGAGAAGCTCGCCGTGGCCAAAGCGGGACACGGCTAGGGTTCCGAATTCGCGCAAACGTCGAGGCTATTTAATGGCCGGGTTGTCCTCACGAGGTTCTCCTCTCGCGCCGCACCAAAGCCCTAAGGTCCTAGCGCCCGGCGCGCCATCTTCCCTAATAGCTCACCGGGTTGGTTCGAGGGTTAGCATCGGTTTGTTGCTCGTGTCACCGTCGGCAAACCGTCTCACTTTCTTAGAGATCGGATCCGAAGCCCCGAAGCCAGGCGCACCCGTGGAGCCATCTCACCTCGCCGGAATCGCGTCCGAACGCCGTTCGGGAGGTTGCCGTCTTCGTCTCCGGCCAGGCCAGCGCCGCTGCGTCACCATCGACCTCGCGAGCTCACGTGGCCGTCCGATCAAGATCGAACGCACACGGTGAGCCCACGTTCTTTCCCAAACCCCGGAACTTAGATCAGATCTGGACCGTTGGATCAAGATCCAACGGCCCCTGTCGCCACGTCTTTGAAAGCGTATTTACCCTAGGGTGGATCTGAGACCGGATCTAGATCCAACGGCCCGATCATGCCACGTGGCTCTAGCCGCCGCCTTTGTCGGCGCTGGGAGCACGTCAGCGGCGTGTGGGGCCCCGTGTCGGCCGCCGTCGGCGTGAGCCCGAGCCAGCGACAGGGCGTGGCCCGCCGGGCCGGCCGTGAGCCGTGGGACCGTTTCACGGTAGACTCCGAGCCGAGCGTGGACCAAGTCCATGGACCGGTGGCGTCGACCAATCAATCGATGGTTGCCACGTGTCGGTAGCCGCAATAATTAATTTCCGAAAAAGAAAATGATTTAGTAATTCGAAATAATGATTTCAAATTTTGTTCCAAACTTCAAACGCCTATAACCTTTGCGTTTCAACTCCGATTTGAGTGATTCAAATTTCTAAATTTGTATAAAATTGAGACCTACCTAAATATGAATTTTAATTAATTTTTGGACTAAAGTTTTTCTCTGTAAAATTATTTAATTGATTATTTAAACTTAAAATAATCATAACTTTTGCATTTTAACTCCAAATTTGACGATTCCAGTTTCTAAAAATTCATAAAATTATGTTCTCTCTGTTTATGGATTTTATTTGGATGATTGGATACTTTTTGCCTATTGTTTATTCGTGAATTTGCTATTTGCACGCTTCTGAGTAGACGTTGAAGTCTTGGGAAGGATTTGAAGGAAAAGTATTGGCTCAGATCCAACTCAAGACCAAGAACAAGTACTTTTTGAAGGCAAGTTGTGCTTTGACCATGTTGATCCTATTTTGAAACTTATTTTGATTTAACTTATTGCATGCTAGTTCAATTAGAAAATACTTTATTTAAATATGGGGAATTAGATAAACACCAATTTGCTGTATGACACCTTGATTACTTAAATATGTGCCATGACCCCTTGTCACCCTAGTTGTGGATTACTAGTTGGACATTATTAAATTGCCAACATGGGTTTTAGACCGTTATAGTATCTTTGCTTAGACACACTTTCGTGCTCGTGACATGATTTTGGACAATCAAATGTTAATATTGACTTAATGATATATTGAACCTGTTTTGGAAAGGTATCATGTGATGTTGATGGCACGTGGTGCATGGTAATCAAGCGGGGTTTGATAAATAGTTTTTCACCAGAGGCATGTGGCAAGAATGATCAATTGGGCGGTTGTGGCGTTGGGGATGTTGATTTGGTTCTTGGGTAGTCTTGCCCTGGTTACCCTAAGGACTTAACCTTGCAAGCCTTTGAACTGGGTCTAACGTGCAACCACATGTCTGTAATGGGACGGACCTAGTTGATTAAGTTGCTAATAACGTACCTGTGGGGCCTCAGGAGGTCAACTACACCCTTTGTGTAAGTTGTGCGGGAGCGTCTGAGGCTGAGGCCAGGTACCCATCTAATCGGTTGGTTGGCCTAAACTTCGCCTTAGCTAAGGGAAGGGTTAGTGTGCAACAACCGGGAGGACCACTTGTATTGTTAGAAGTTTCCAAAGACTTTGTTACGGGAACTCGCCTTTGTGGTGTTTGACTTGTATCTTGTGGGTAAAGTGCATAACCTCTGCAGAGTGTAGAATCTATTCGAATAAGCCGTGTCATGGTATTGGACATCGCTCGGGAATTACAATCAAGGGTTAGATTTTCTCAAAAATAACTTGGATTTGAAAGGTTGGGTTGGATTAATAATGATGTTGATAGAAATGTGGATTAGGATGGGAAAGATGTTTATTAAACTCCTTGAAAAGTTATCTATGCTTTACTTGTTTCTACTGCTTTCGAATCTACTTAAGTTACTTGTTAAATGTCAAGTTTACGCAAATATACCTTGAGCCACTCCTATGTATTAAGCCATGCATGTAGTAAATAAGCTGCATTCTCAGCATGACTTGCTGAGTACCAAGAACTCACCCTTGCCACCCTCCAACACCAGATGAAGAGGAGACTACACCAGCTTAGGAGGAGGAGCTCCAAGAGGATCCGTCTACTTAGGGAGCGAGCCCGATCGGTTGCACTGTGGTATCTTGGATGGCGCCACGAGATTATTTGATTTTCCGCTGCTACTATTTCTCTCTTAATAAGTTTCGCCTGCGAAATCATACATTTGTAACTTGACCATAAGGTCGAGTAACCAGTTTGACTACTTAAATAAAGTACTTTACTACTATCGAGTGGTATGATTGTGATATTTACCGATGTTAAGACTGTGTGCACTAGCGCGTTCCTGGACTAGTGCTGAATACACAGAGGGTCCGGATTTGCAAATTCGGGGTCCCGACACTCTCCCCGAATGGTCGACTCAAGAAGCCGGGAAAGTATACTGGTTCGGGCTGAATGTCCCTACTCCAGTCCGCTCGGTGGGGGTGTATTGATTTCGTGGATCGGACAGGGTTACAAGTGAGGCAAGGGTTCGGTCGGCCGATCCCCTTATAGTTGGCTGCCCGCTATCTGAAAATCTCTGTGTGTCTTTCCTCAGACCCTGCCTCTCCTTATATAGACGGAGGTAGCAGGTTACACGGAAGTTTGGAAAAAAGGTGAGGGGGTGGTCTTCGTCTTGTCCTGCCGACCTCTGCCCGCCCCAGGCAGGGTTGGTAGACCTACGGTGCGTGGTTTTCTGCTGGGCTTGCCAGGGTGACGCACTGTCGCGTGCGCCCGTCAGCGGCTTTAATGGCGATTGACTTTGGCTTGGCCTCGGGAGGGAGCGTCCTCCCCTGCAGCGCGTCAGCGGATGGGACTACGGCTTGACTCCCCCACACGTCTTCTGACATCATCGGGAAGGGACCGCCTACCCTGGTACGGACGTCAGGAGACGCCGCGTGCACAGGGCGATCGGCCTGGCACCAGCGCGGGCCCTGTCGCCTCGAGCGCTGGTGGAGTTAGCCGACCGCGCTGCCCGTTTTGAGAGGTCGGACTCGGTCGATCGCCGGCCGACCAGGCGTTTCGACTCGGGAGGTCGAGGTCGGACGACCGCCTAGGGCTGGCTCGAAACGGTGCCATGCCAAACCTTCGCGGCCCACGGACCTTTGCCAGGACTGGGCTTCTGGAAGGATGTCAGCCTGCTCGTGGTCTCGGGCTGATGGAGGTACCCATGGTATGAGTACTCGTCACTTCTTAATCTTAGATGTCTGGATGTTGGGAACCCTGTTACTTTACGTCTGCGATTCTGGAGGGTTCAGTTCAGGCTACCCTTTGGGAGATGATGCAGCGTGCTGGCTTTCCTGAGCCGCCAGGGTACTTAATCTCACGTGCTGGTCTTAGTCCCGCTTCCTCCCTGTACGTGGTAGAAGTTTCCATTCGTGGACGCCACGAAGGGGAGCAAATCCGTCAGTATCACGGTACAGTGCTGTCGGGACCCCGAATTTGCAAATCCGGACCCTCTGTGTATTCAGCACTAGTCCAGGAACGCGCTAGTGCACACAGTCTTAACATCGGTAAATATCACAATCATACCACTCGATACCGATAAAGTACTTTATTTAAATAGTCAAACTGGTTACTCGACCTTATGGTCAAGTTACAAATATATATGCCTACAAGGCGAAACTTATTCAGAGAAAAATAATAGCAAATGAAAATCAAATAACCCCGTGGCGCCATCCGGTATACCACGAGCAATCGACCAGGCTCGCTTCCCTAAGTAGACGGATCCTCTTGGAGCTCCTCCACCAAAGCTTGTGCAGTCTCCTCTTCAACTCGGTGTTGTATTGTGGCAAGGGTGAGTACTTGGTACTCGGCCAAGTCATGCCTGAGAATGCAAGCTAATATACTATATGCATGGCTTGGTACAAAGGAATAGCTCAAGGTATATTTGCAAAGAAACAGCATTTGAAAAGTAATATAAGTAGATTCAAAGCGAGAAACAAGTAAAGTATAAATAACTTTTCAAGGAATTTAATAAACATCTTTCCCATCCTACTCTACATTTCCATCAACTTCATTATTAGTCCAACCCAACTTTTCAAACCAAAGTTATTTTTAGGAAAATCTAACCCTTGATCGTAATTCCCGGCGATGTCCAATACCGCGGACACGGCTATTCGAATAGATTCTAAACTCTGCAGAGGTTATGCACTTTACCCACAAGATACAAATAAACACCACAAAGGCGAGTTCCTCAGAACAAAGTCTTTCGGAAACCTCTAACAATACAAGTGGTCCTCCCGGTTATTGCGCACTAACCCTTCCCTTCGCTTAAGGCGAAGTCTAGGCCAATCAACCGTTAGATGGGTACTGGCCTCACTCCGACGCCCCCCGTACAACTTACACAAAGGGTGTAGTTGACCTCCCGAGGTCCCACAGTGCGTTATTAGCAACTTAGTCAACTAGGTCCGTCCCATTACGTACATGTGGTTGCACGTTAGACCCAGTTCAAAGGCTTGCAAGGTTAAGTCCTTAGGGTGACCAGGGCAAGACTACCCAAGAACCAAATCAACATCCCCAATGCCACAACCGGCCCACCTGATTACTCTTGCCACATGCCCTGGCCGAAAATCGCTTATCAAACCCCAGTTGATTACCATGCACCACGTGCCATCAACATCACATGATACTTTTCCAAAACAGGTTCAATATGTCATTAAGTCAATATTAACATTTGATTATCCAAAATCATGTCCTGAGCACGTAGCAGGTCTAAGCAGTATACTACAACGGTCTAAACCCATGTTGGCAATTTAATAATGTCCAACTAGTAAACCACAACTAGGGTGACAAGGGGTCATGGCACATACTTAAATAATGAAGGTGTCATACAGCAAATTGGTACTTATCTAATCCCCAAGTTTAAACAAAGTATTTTTCTAATTGAACTAGCATGCAATAGATTAAATCAAAATAGATTTCGAAATAGGATCAACATGGTCAAAGCACAACTTGCCTTCAAAAAGTACTTGTTCTTGGTCTTGAGTTGGATCTTGAGTCAATACTTCTCCTTCGAATCCTTCCGGCACTTCAACGTCTACTCGTAAAGCGTGCAAATAGCAAATACACAAATAAACAATAGGCTAAAAGTGTCCAAACATCCAAATAAAATCCATAAACAGAGAGAACATAATTTTATGAATTTTTAGAAACTGGAATCGTCAAATTTGGAGTTAAGACGCAAAAGTTATGATTATTTAAAGTTTAAATAATCAATTAAATAATTTTGCAGGAAAAACTTTAGTCCAAAATTAAATAAAATTCATATTTAGGTAGATCTCAATTTTATACAAATTTAGAAATTTGAATCACTCAAATCGGAGTTGAAACGCAAAAGTTATAAGCGTTTGAAATTTGAAACAAAAATCAAATCATTATTTCGATTTAATAAATCATTTTCTTTTTCGAAATTAATTATTGCGTCGGCATGGACACGTGGCAGCCTCTGATTGGTTGGTGGCGTCAGCCGGTCCATGGACTCGGTCCACGCCGGCTTGGGTCTACCGTGGACTCGGTCCACGACTCCACGTCTCGGCCCGACATGTGGGCCCATTCGGGTGACGTCATTCTTGGCGACGTCGGCCGGGCTCACCACGGTGTCGGCAGGTGGGACTCACCGATAGACGTCATGGGTGACGCCACGGTCGCGATCGCCGACACGCGCCCCGCGTGTCGATGGCCCACTGCCGCGCCGCGCGGGCGCGGCGCGGCTCCTGGACACGCGTGCACGATCGTGTCCGCTGATTTCAAATTCAACGGCCGTGATTAGATCCAGGGTTAACACGTTGAAACTACTCGATGATCGTGGCCGCTCGATCTAGATCGGACGGTCCAGATCTAATCCTATAACAAAGACTACTACGGCGCGTGGCGATCGTGGGCCGTTGGATCTTGATCCAACGGTCCGCATCTAATCGGGTTTGGAACACGTGAACTCACCTCAACCGCACGATCAAGATCGGACGGTCCACGAGCTTCGCGAGGTCGATGGCGACGCGGCGGAGCAAGACCACCGGAGATGAGAACGACGACGAGCCCGACGGCGTTTCGGGTTGCTCCGGCGAGATGAGTCCTCCCTTCGGGTGCGTCTCGTCACGGGAATTCGGATCCGGGCTCCTTCTGGCGGAAGACGACGGACGGCGCGGAATCGGCGGTAAATCGGCAAGAACAGAGGTTCCAACTCCGGCGAGCTAAATGCGGGCAAAGCGGCGATGGCTCAGGCGAGATGGCTTGGGGAACGGGTGCGCACGGATGAGGGCAACCTCGGGGGCGTCTCACGCTTTAAATACTACTCGACATGCGTGCAAATCGGAACCCTAAGCGGTGTCTGCTCGGTCACGGCCGGAGCTCGGCTGAGTCGAGGCGAGAGGCAAGGCGCCGCACGGCCCGTCCGCGTGGCACGATCAACGCCACGCGATCGCGTGGGACGCGATCGGATCCGGGCGGATCACGGCCTCGAAGCGAGCCGGCGGATCTCGGTAGTTGGATCTTGATCCAACTGATCGGGATCGCTTAGGGTTGGGAGCTGGTTTGGTCGAGTCAATCGGCTCGGTCGGACTCGAGTCCGACTCGGGTTCCGACTTTCGATCGGATGAACAGATACTTTCGACCGAGTTGATTTTCCAGCGATTTAATATTTAAAATAATTTCCAATAATTCATTTAATTCATTAAAAATAGCAAAAGACTCGTAAAAATTCGGAAAAATTCTGGAAAATATTTTGGATCATTTTGGACTCAAATAAAATATTTCCAACAAAATTTTATTTGCAAAATTAAATTCTTTAATTATTTCAAAATGGAATAAATTCAAATAAATTCCAAATAAATCCAAATAAATTCCAGAAAATTCCAAAAATTCACCAAAGTGCCAAATCACACATGAATTTAAGAAAAGCAAAATTTTGGGGTGTTACAAGTGCCAAGTCCTCTTGCAGCTCTACTCGATGGAGCATACATTGCAATCTTGAGGCTTCGCTTTGATGTACCGGAGATGGCTCAGTTGTTCCCTGTTTGTCCCTCTCGTGAGCCGAACAGCCAGGAGAACCTATATGTGCCAGATTATCCACTGATGGATCCTGTGCAGACTTGGCAGACTGGGTTTGTGAGGTCCCTTGATCGATATCTGCTTTGTCTCCGGGATGAACTGTTGCTTGCTCGACGCCGTATTTCTGAGATAGAAAGTAATATGGCACCTTTCGTCAACTTTGGTTTCTTTACCACTGGGATGGTTTATGGGGAGAATGACGGCCTCGAGCCTACTGAGGAGTTACCCCATCCTTACGGATCTTATCATCGGGTCTCTCGCAGTGCTAGGATGTCTATTCGAGGCAGCAGCTATCGCCGTGTTTCCGCTGTGCGCCCTGTGCTACTGCGACTGCCATGTCAGGACGTAACCTGTTGTTTGGTGGACGCTAGTATGAGCTGATGTTTCCTGCAGAGTCAATTGCTTCCTCTACAGCCCCAGGCACCTCGAATGTCCCCGCCGCGAACGGTGGTCGTGTCTAGGTTTAAATCTTTATCCTAATAGGTAGTTGGACTTACAGCTCGCTTTTGTTTTAATTACGAGCTGGCTGAAGAAACCTTTTGTTGTAACTATTTCTGTGGAACTGGTGGTAGTTGATGATGGTGGTGTTGTAAATAACCCCCTGTAGCGCGAAAAGACGTGCTAAGTTATCATCTGTAAATCTAACACCTTTGCAATCCTTCCATTGTGATGCATACTTTGGATTTTGTATTGCTATGAGATGGATTGTGCTTGAGTTCCGCAACTGTTGTTCTAAATCCCCGCGTTCTTCAATGTGCTCCTGTGGTACTTGTCTCTAAGTCTTTGTGTCAACAGGATGCCGCCGAAGAAACGTGCTGATCGTTCTGTGATGACCCGGGGTGTTGCTCAAAATAGCCAAGAACCAGTCGTGGCAATGCCAAATCCGAAACATCCTGATCCACCTTTGCCCAGATTCCGTAGCCAGGGATCCCATCACTCTAATGAGCTAGTAGGTAATCGGGAGGCATCGCTTAGTCATCACGATGCCCAAAGTGAAGAGTTACCTCCACCTTCGTTGATGGCCCAGGTTCTTGTTATGCAGACCCGCTTGCTGGAGCGGCTGGTGCAGAATTTAGAGAACCTTGGTGCCGCTGCTTATGGTGGTTTGGCAGCAATGCAACCCCAATCAAGGTTGGCCGAGTTCCAACGAACTCGCCCGCCAAACTTCTCATCAGCGACCGATCCTCTGGGTGCAGACGATTGGCTTCGGAACGTCGAAGGTAAACTCGACCTCGTGAAGTGTACTGATGAGGAGAAGGTTCAGTACGCTGCTTACTATCTCCAAGGCGCAGCAGCAGCGTGGTGGGATAGTGCTAAGGCGATTCGTCCACCCGGTCAGGTCATGACTTGGGAGGATTTCAAAGGAGCCTTTCGTGCAGCGCACATTCCTGCTAGTCTGATGGAAATAAATAAACGAGAGTTTTATGATCTTCGTCAGGGGTCCATGTCAGTGATGGACTATCTGCATAAGTTTAATTATCTGGTCCGTTATGTAGCAGATGAGGTCCCGAGCGAAGCTCTAAGAGTCTCTTTGTTTTGTCAACATCTCAACGAGGAGATTCGTCATTCGCTCACACCACTTGACATCCCCAATATGCAAGCGCTTGTGGACAAGGCGATTTGTGTAGAGGACAGCGGCAAGGCAGTTATGGAGAGCCGGAAGAGCAAGTGGATGGATCGAAAATCTGCCGGTGCTGGTACTTCGAGACTGCGTTCTGGGCAAACCGCCAGTGCTCAGTCCGTGGCATCGCCGCCTCCACGACCTCAGAGGAGCTTTCCCCAACCTGTTCAGTCTGCAGCTCAGCCTTCTGGCCGCGGAGGACAGATTCGTGGAGGGCAGGACAGGATGGCCGCTCTCACCTGCTATGCTTGCGGTGAGAAGGGACATATCTCTACCGTTTGTCCGAGCAAACGTCCTGTTGCTGCTCGACCTCAAGTTCCAAGCGATCCAATTCGCCCGCAAGGTTCCGCAACCGGGCGTGGTGGACACCTAGGAGGGCGCTCTAGCCAGAAAGCAGCCACGAGTCAAGCCCGTGGTCGACTTAACTTGGTGACCGCGGAGGAGGCCAGTAATGTTCCAGATGTGGTACTTGGTACGTTTCTCGTACACTCAGTACCCACTTTGGTTTTATTTCATTCGGGTGCTTAGCATTCTTTCATTTCTTCAAAGTTTGTTATGAAACAAAAGGTTGAGACTAACAGATTGTGAGATCCAATGTTAGTCTATTCACCTGGGTCGGTTCTGCGAGCTGAGCGCATTTGCCTTAGAGTATCCATAGTGATCAATGAAGTCCTATTTTTGGGAAATCTGATTCAGATTGATACCCCTGGACTCGATGTTATGCTTGGGATGGATTGGTTGTCTCAAAATCAAGGACATATTGATTGCGCTAACCGTTCCATTTCTCTGGTGAATCCGGACGGAATCCAGACTAAGTATTACTCCAGTCGATCAACTGTGTCTAAGGCTTCTCTCCATTCACTTTCTGTGCCGGAGTTAAGTCAAGTGCCAGTGGTCTGTGAGTATTCCGATGTGTTTCCTGAAGAGTTGCCGGGATTGCCTCCAGATTGGGATTTGGAGTTCGTTATTGACTTGTTGCCCGGAACAGCACCATTGTCCAAACGTCCGTATCGGATGCCCTCGGATGAGTTGTTGGAGTTGAAGAAACAACTCAAGGAGCAGTTGGTTAAGGGTTTTGTTCGCCCTAGTTCGTCTCCATGGGGTAGTCCAGTGCTCTTCGTCAAGAAGAAAGACGGCAGTTTACGCATGTGCGTGGACTATCGATCCTTGAACGAAGTCACCATCAAGAATAAGTATCCTCTTCCCCGGATTGATAATTTGTTTGATCAATTAAGTGGGGCTCGAGTCTTTTCTAAGATCGACTTGAGGCTTGGATACTTTCAACTCAAGATTCGACCTGAGGATATCCAAAAGACTGCTTTTACTACTCAATATGGTCTGTACGAGTATACGGTAGTTTCTTTTGGACTCACCAATGCGCCAGCCACATTCATGAACCTCATGAATAAGGTATTCATGGAATACCTGGATAAATTTGTGGTGGTATTCATTGATGACATCCTTATCTATTCTCGGAGTGAGCAGGAGCATGAACTCCATTTGCACTTAGTGCTTGATAAACTGCGTGAACATCAGCTGTATGCCAAGTTCAGCAAATGTGAGTTCTGGCTCAAAGAGGTTGCCTTCTTAGGCCACGTTCTCTCTAAAGGAGGTGTTGCTGTTGATTCTAATAAGGTGAAGGATGTACTCTCCTGGGAACAGCCACGGACTGTTCCCGAAGTCTGAAGTTTTCTTGGGTTAGCCGGGTACTATCGGCGATTCATTGAAAACTTTTCCAAAATTTCTAAGCCGATGACTGAATTACTCAAGAATGAGAAGAAGTTTGAGTGGTCGTCAGCTTGTGAGGCTACTTTCCAAGAGTTGAAGCAAAGGCTCACGACAGCTCCGATTCTTGTCTTGCCTGATGTGCACAAAAACTTTGATGTATTCTGTGATGCTTCACGTCAGGGTCTTGGTTGTGTGCTAATGCAGGAAGGAAAAGTCATGGCGTATGCTTCACGCCAACTGAAGCCTCATGAAGCCAATTATCCGACTCACGATCTAGAATTGGCTGCCGTAATTCATGCTCTTAAGTTATGGCGTCATTATCTCATCGGAAATCGAACTGAGATATTTACCGACCATAAGAGCCTGAAATACTTTTTCACCTAACCAGATCTAAACTTGAGACAGCGTCGGTGGTTGGAGCTAATCAAGGATTATGATTTGGGAATTCATTATCATCCAAGAAAGGCTAACGTGGTAGCTGATGCCCTCAGTCGCAAGCTACACACTGTTAATGCCTTGACGGGTGTCTGTCAACACCAGTTACTAGATGACTTTCGTAGACTCAACTTGGAGATGGTTGAGGAAGGATTTGTGGCTGCATTGACCCTACAACCTACCCTTGAGTCTCAAATTTTGGCTGCTCAGCTGAATGATGAGGGAGTAGCTGAGATCAAGCGCAAGTTGGGAGAAAGCGCATCATCGGAGTTTTCAGAACGAGCCAATGGTCTGATCATGCATGGACATCAAATATACGTCCCGAATGATCAGGAGATCAAAGATTTGATCTTGAAAGAAGCTCATGAGACTCCATTGTCGATCCACCATGGAAGCACTAAAATGTACCAGGATATCCGAAAGAAGTTTTGGTGGCCTGGTATGAAAAGAGATGTCGTCGCATACGTTGCCATTTGTGATGTGTGTCAGAGAGTTAAGGCAGAGCACCAACGACCAGCCGGAATGCTTCAACCTTTAAAAATTCCGGAGTGGAAATGGGATGAGGTCGGAATGGACTTCATCACTGGCCTGCCAAAATCAGCTAATGGCCATGAATCTATTTGGGTGATTGTCGACTGGTTAACCAAAGTTGCTCATTTCATACCGGTACACATTACCTACAATGGAGCTAAACTTGCAGAACTCTACCTGAACCATATTGTCCGATTACATGGAGTTCCTAAGGTCATCGTGTCTGACAGTGGATCCCAGTTCACTTCGCGATTCTGGAAGAATCTGCATGAACTTTTCGGGACTAAGCTGCTCTTCAGTACAGCTTACCATAGGGGTGACGTGGCATGACACGGCGTTCGACGTGTGGCACGATCTACACCATACGTTTTCGATCGGACGGCCACGATTACATCTAGCGCTTACAATGCGAATCGAATCTAACCGTACGATCTAGATCTAACGTCTGAGATCTAATCTAGCACGGTGTACTAGGGATCTACGTGAAATAATCTGGTGCATTGGATCTAGATCCAATGGTTCACATTCAATCTAACGAAATCACAGAGGCAGCTACGTGGATGTACCTCAAGCGTTGGATATGGATCGGACAGTGGGTGAGCTTCGCAAGTTCGGCAATGTCCACGGTGGCGATGGGTCACCGGACTTGAAGACGATGACAAAGGCCTTGGCGTTTTGTTGCAGTTCCGGGGTGTTGAGTCCTCGGCTCTGAAGCGTCTCATCACAGCGAACCCGAATCCGAGCATGGGGACGGCAGGGATGGCACAACGGCGTCAAAAACACCAAAAACTTGCGGCGGCTCCCTGCGAACTACGGTGAGCGATTGCAAGCGCGAGGCGGCAACTCGGGCACGAAGGGCTAGGGCAAAAGATGCGCAAGGAAAAGAATGTGACATCCTGAGTTTGTAATTGCCTTTTTAAATGTTAATTAATCCCTTTAGAGTTATTTGGATTTCAATTTGGAGTTAATTGTGTTTGGATTTGTTGTTCGAGCCGTTTCATTTTAGTTTTTGCTCCAAAATCTTATTTCGTGTTGCGGTTAGAAATTTCCAAGCAACCATAGTTTCCAAACATTCCTTGGTTATCTTAGAACCCATCCCTAAAGCTTCCGGGAAGAATTCCCTAGTTTCGAAGTTTTTCAGGGGAAATTGGAGGAATTTTCGCCTGGCAAGGCAAGATCTGGCCAGGCTCTAGGCCGATCGTCTTGCCGAGGGGTTCGGGCAGGGGGGCAGGGCGCCCGTTGCTGACCGGCTACCCTGGCCACCTCAGTGTTTTCTATAGGCTTCCCCTCTACACTACCTCCCCCAGCCGACTCCTCTCCCTCACTCTCTCTTCCTCTCTTCCTCCCTCTAGATCTCTCACTCCCTCTCATTCTCTCTCTCTCCCATGGAGCTCTCTCCCTCTCCCTCATGGATCCCCTCCATCTAAACTACACCCTCTGGTGTTCTGGAGCTCGAGGAGAAGCAAGCCACGGTGGAGATCGTCGTCCTAAGACCCTAACAGCTTTTGGAGGTGACTGGAAGCAAGTTAGGTGCAAATCTTCGTGTTTGAGCTCGTCCTTTCGTTGTTTTTCTTTTCCTTTAGTTGGAACCCTAGTAAACCTAGTGGTGATACTCAACTCTTAGTTAGTTGAATCCTTAGACCTAGGTTAAGTTATTCCAGGTGTTAGAGTATTAGTTAGTGCGAAAGTCGAGATCAGAAACCCTAAATACGTTTTTATCAGATATATTTGGTTAAATGTCGTTTTCATAACTTTTGGAAGTAATCCTTGAAACCCTGGTTCCAAAAGCTAGGAAAATGACACTAGAATATATTCGATGCCGTTAAAGTTCGAGTTTCGCGAAAAGAATCGATTTGAGTTCGATTCGGGTCGAAAGTCGAAATTTAGCGTAAATTAGGTTTCTCGAGTTTCACGGGTGTGAAATTAGGTCAAACGGAGTCGAAACTTCGCGTGGTTCACGTGAATGGGTCCTTACCATCGCCGAGAACCCATTCATGCAATCGCCGCGAAGTTCCGATGTCGTTTGCGCGAAAACCCCTTTTTTTGGAACTCTAGTCGTTCAGTGGCTGGCATTACCGACGTGGTGAGGCCGGCACTGCCGCTCTGGCTGGCACTACCGCCCCCACACCGCCGGTAGTTATTTTCCAGTAGGTTCCCTTTCCGGGTGTTGTCCATGGCACTCTGTGATTCGTGGCCGTCTTCGCCGGAAGTAGGCGGCACTACCGGGATTTGAATGCTGGCACTCTCGGGCTGTAGGGCGGCACTACCGGGATTTGAATGTCGGTACTGCCGGGCACCGAATCAAATTTAGTTTTCATTTGGGTCTTTCTCTCTTGTGTTCGTTTGATCGTTGTTGTCTTGTTCTCGTTGGATCTTATCCGTTTTATCGTTGTTTCTTTTGTTGCGCTCTCGTTTAGACGTTGACGCCTCAGAAGCGATTGGCGAGGATCCGGACTACGACCCAGAAGACACGCAATACCAAGAGCAAACAGGCAAGCACTCCCTTTGACCATATTGAACCCATATTTGCAAATGTATTTTGGTTGATTGCAAAACTATTATGCATGCATATCAATTTAATACAAGTATTTAAATGGTGGAAAATGGTAGTTACCCTAATGGTTGGATGGCTTATCTTAATCTCGTTGTTACCCTGAAATCCTTGAGTAACCCTAGATTAAGGACAGACGCTATATTAAGTGTCGCCAGGGAATATAAGTCTAATAGTTGCATACGCTAGCCCGACCTTAGGCGATTGAATATCGATCGGTGGGCTTAGTCAATCAAAGTCTTTCGATACATTATCAGGATTTTTGAAATGATGATTTTGGAAAATAAAGGCTATGTTGGCAAAAGATGAAAAAGGAAAAGGTGTTCAGTGGTTTATGCCGGACGGATGATGGGAGGTCTCGTCTGTGCAATTCTAAGGACTGAACTTGACGCTTATAACTGAGTCTTTTCGTACAACCACATGTGCTAGTATGGGATGGCCTAAACCCAGTACAGGAGTTGGAAATTGCTCTTGCGCCGTGGTAGGTCGAAGTAGCTGGGCAATATCGACGTGCTGGTTTTGCTTAGAATACTACCTCACCTCGCGCGGGTGTTGGAGACTTTCGTAAAACAACGGTGGATGCTTTGCTGAGGGAAAAAGGCACGATGGGGCGCTAGCCATCGTTGGATCCGTGTGGGTGAATCAGGTTCGGAGTTTAAGGTACCCAAACACCATCAATTGGGGGGTACTCTCACCTGGCCCGGGGGTACTCTGTGTGGGTGTGTGGAGCCCTCACCCGAAGCAAAGAGCGCACATCGCCTGGGAGCAAAAAATGCAGGAGAAGACTGGGTTTATCCATAGTTTGACGACGCCGACGCGGGTGGTTCGTTTGACGGCTAGCGGAGTTAGATGCTCGCTGGTTGCCTGTGGGAATGGAGGCACTCCATCGCCGCTTTGTTTTTGTTTCTTTTATGTTCTTCTCTTCAGTTTACTTTAAGCCAGTCGGCCTTTTGTAAACAGGAACAAGTTGTAATATTGTTATCTATCATTGTAATATATTACTTCTACTCTTAATTTGCTGTTTGCATGGACGTGATACTACCTATCTTAACATGTGACACTAGCTTACGTATCCAGGGACTAGTGGTTATCACATGGTTGCGGGAAGCTCAAATTGGAACCAATTGGATGGCATATGCTCTCAGGCGTTGAGTAGCGTGCTAACCAAGTGGATTCAATCTGAGTCTGTCGTGATGCCGTGATCGTTACGTTACTGGTTGCGCGATTATCCAGGCCTGCGCAACAATAATGGTGTATCACTGTACCAGGACAGGAGCCCCCACAACAGTGGTATCAGAGCTATGCAGGTTCGAAGGAGAATATAGGTAGTAATCGATAGGGTTAAGGAAGAGTCTTTCCCTTAAAAGTTATTTTGATTATGCACTCCTTATTTGTGAAAACATAGAATGCTGATCTTTTCTTTTCTATGCACTCCTTCAAGAGATAGCTAAGAATCGAATAGTGGTAAGGATAAGGCTTAAGTTGTGCATTTCCATTTATTGGTTTATTGATGAGTTTTTTTTCGTTTAGTTGATTCCTGTTTGTTTCGGATTTCTGCTTGTTGAGGATGTTACTAATCTGTTTCCCTTCTTAATCTTAGATGTCTGGACGTTGGGAATCCTGTTACTTTACGTCTGCGATTCTGGAGGGTTCAGTTCAGGCTACCCTCTGGGAGATGATGCAGCGTGCTGGCTTTCCTGAGCCGCCAGGGTACTTAATCTCACGTGCTGGACTTAGTCCCGCTTCCTCCCTATACGTGGTAGAAGTTTCCATTCGTGGATGCCACGAAGGGGAGCAAACCCGTCAGTATCACGGTACAGCGCCAAGTCCTCTTGCAGCTCTACTCGATGGAGCATACATTGCAATCTTAAGGCTTCGCTTTGATGTACCGGAGATGGCTCAGTTGTTCCCTGTTTGTCCCTCTCGTGAGCCGAACAGCCAGGAGAACCTATATGTGCCAGATTATCCACTGATGGATCCTGTGCAGACTCGGCAGACTGGGTTTGTGAGGTCCCTTGATCAATATCTACTTCGTCTCCGGGATGAACTGTTGCTTGCTCGACGTCGTATTTCTGAGTTAGAAAGTAATATGGCACCTTTCGTCAACTTCGGTTTCTTTACCACTGGGATGGTTTATGGGGAGAATGACGACCTCGAGCCTGCTGAGGAGTTACCCCGTCCTTACGGATCTTATCATCGGGTCTCTCGCAGTGCTAGGATGTCTGTTCAAGGCAGCAGCTGTCGTCGTGTTTCGGCTGTGCGCCCCAGTGCAAAATGCTCAGAAAAATTCCAGAAAAATTCTGGAAAATACTTTGAGACATTTTGGACTCAAATAAAATATTTCCAACAAAAATTTATTTGAAACTTTAAAATATTTAATTAACTCAAAAAGGAACAAATTCAAATTAAATCCAAAAAAATTCAGAAAATTCCAAAAATTCAATTAACTCAATAAATTAAATAAATGCACAAATTTGGGATGTTACACTCAATTTCTCACCGTAGTAGAGGTGCTCTACCGTCGAGCATTTTTCCAATTTCCACCGCCATCGAGCCGAGCTCCGCCGTTCAGAATCCAAATTTGAGTTCCTCGCGACGAGGCGCATTGGAGCTAGTGTTTCACTTCGTCGGAGGAGTGCTCATATCACCGGCAGCCTGACTTCACCGCGCCTTCGCCGGGATCTACGAACTCCCTCCGCCATTGGATTTGCATCAGACTACCGAGGTAACGCCACGTGGGTGAGTTTACTCGCGTAGATTTGAATCGATCGCGATCGTTGGATCTGAAGGTCGACGACTGGGATTGTGACGTGTAAGCACTTTGATGAGTGGCCGCGTAGCAGATCAACGGCGTGGTCAGATCTAATCGTGGCCGTAAGATTTTGAGATTAACGATTGAGATTAAATCACGTGGTTACTGACTTAAGTAGATTTCGGCCGTTAGATCTTGGTTGCGTGGTTCAGATCGATTCACGGTGCTGCATCTTAGGTGAGTTTGGACCGTTAGATTTAGCATGATGGCAAGGATTGTGCCATGTATTCCCTTGACTGCTGTAGTTTGGACCTTGTCTCTGTTGTTCGATGTTTTAGATGTAGGGTGTGGATCGTGACACTGGCGAAAATCGGGACACGACACGTCATGCTCTTCTAGCTACGGATCGGATCTAATCTAGGCCATTGGAAATTGAATCGATGGTTCGGATTTCACCGCATAATTAGCCAACCAGAACCGACCACATGCAACGCTAGAATCAAGGTGACGCTAGCGTTGCGCCTGCCGCCTGGGCGCCGACGTCAGCGATGACGTCATCCAGGTGGGGCCACTTGTCAGTCGCAGAGCTGGGTCAGCTGACGTCAGGATGACATGGTAGTGACGTCACCCAGCCGGGCCCACGTGTCAGCGTTAAAGAGAACCCGTGGACCAGGTCCACGGTGGACCAGGTCCACGGTGGACCAGGTCCACGGTGGACCAGAGGAGGTTCGTGGACTGGGTCTATGCGCCAGGCTGACGTCTCAGCCTCTGATTGGGCCACGTCGACGCTGACGCAAGTGTGACGTCATAAACGTCAATTTCCAGTAGAAAAATAATTCGTTTAATTTGGATTTTTCTTTTATTTGTATTTTCAAACTTCAAATTGCTATAACTTTTGCGTTTGAACTCAGATTGAGGTTATTCTAGAGCCTAAAAATTTGTAAAATTGTGCTCTATTTAAATATGAATTTTATTTAATTTGTGGACTTGAGTTGCTCTCTATTTTTTGCTATTTATTATTTATTTATTCATTATGAGTAGACGTTGAATTGCCCGAAGGTTTCGAGGGTGAGGTGTTGACTCAAGAAGAAGGTCCAAAGCTTAACCAAGAGATTTTCCAAGGCAAGTTGTGCTTTGACCATGTTAATCCCACTTTTAAAACTATGTTGATTTAAATTATTGCATGTTAGTTTAATTAAAATTCATCATAACAATATATTAAAACAAATTCAAATAATTTATCAAGCCACAACACTCACAACTACATGCAACTTGCTTACAACTAGGTAAAAAACATAGTTATACAACACACATTACATCAATAATAAATGAATTTGACATATAGCATATGATAATTCATATTGCTTCTCCGGTAGTTTGATGACGCCGTCCACTACGTCGGGCTGACGATGCTCCCTCCCCCGCTGTTGGGTTGCCATCTCCTCCTTCATCTGCTTCAATTTGTGGCTGGCAGTTCTTGAACTATGTCCTTTTCGGCCGCATAATGAACATTTCTTCACGCGCTTACCAGCTTTAGACTCATCCATGTTATTTCTGATACGCCTTATTTTTCAACGTCCTGCTTTGCATCTTCTTGCATCAAAATCAGGAACCCATAACCTTTCATTGACACAAGGAGTTGTTGTGAAAGAACCGACAACACCATAACCATAAAGCTCCTCGCTCCAAGTTGCCATCACCTTTTCCTTCATAAATTATTCTAATAGATATGTACCTGGTCGCATTCCAAATAACGCACATGCGGCTATCACATAAGAATATCGCCTATGCAAAAGGTGGGTTTTGTTACAAGAGCATTTGCAGTCAGCCATCAAGATGCACTCTTGGGTGATGACCTTCTGGTTGGTTCCACGGTGTCATTTATCCCTACATATCACCTCGAAGTGCAGTGTTCGTGCACCTACTTTGATAGCTGTATGCTTGGCCGCCTTCTTACACTTGTCATCCATGTATTTAGTTATCATGGTTGAGTACAATAGATTCTCATCTCTCAGTACTACTTCAGCAGCTTGATGCCTATCCATGAAATATTTAGTTGTGCCCTGCAGCACTCCCTCAACAATTCCTACCAACGAGAGACACCTCATCCCTCTCATTACCTAGTTGTACACCTCCGCCAAGTTAGTTGTCATGACATCGTATCTGGCACCATGTGTGTCATGTAACAGTGATCACTTCTCTTTCGGCTCGTTCTTTATCTAGTCCGAGAAACATTTGATTGGCCTTTGCCTTCGATGACTATTCATCACCTCATCTTCTGTTGGCAAAAGGAATAGAGGCTCCGCCTCCTCCTTATAACATCGTATAACTTATTCCAAGCTTTGGAAGTTTCAATCAGCCTCAGAGGTTGTGGACTTATCTGTGAGTGTTAGAGAGTGAAATTAGTGTGTGGGAGAAATCTCTAGATTTTTTCCCTCCCCCACCTAATTTCCCCACCAACTCCCTCACTCCTCTCTCTTTTCCCCCCAACCGGCTGCCTACTCCCTCTCCAACCTCACGCCTCCTCCTCAAGCAACCAACCACCTCCCCATTCAATTCCTCCTCTAAACATCAGCAGTAAGTAGCCCCTCCTCCTTGGTTCCTCCTCCCTAGCCGGCAGCACTACTTCCTCCCCTCCAAGCCGACGACCTCCCCCTCCCTCTCGGTTGAACAGCAGCAGCAGCAGCAGCTCCCTCCACTCCTTGTTCCTCTTGGTGGTAAATGGATGCAAGTCCTGGAGGTGTGTTTACTTTAGTAATGGAGGTCCTAGCTGGTGGGAATGGCTTTAGGGTTCCTAGATTTTGAGTATTTTGGAGGGAAACTAGCTCTAGGTTGGAGGGAAACATTGTTCTGTTTCGAGCTGTGCACAGTCTATTTTTGCAATGTCAATTTAAGGCAGTCAGAGTAGCCTCTTGAATCTTTGGATGTATAAGAAGTTGTAGCTTATCCTTTCCCCTTTAATGTAAGCACAACAACACTTTTATCCATTAAGCCAATCGAAAGTTATGCCCATTTTAGTATGGACTGTCCAGATTGTGTTTGTGTTTGTACTCAAAATGTTCAACTGCTGTTTAGCACTAGATGCATCTCGAATTAGACTTTACATTTGCCTAGCGAAAGCTAGGAAATTTTATGTAGATTAAGAAAATGTATTTGTTTGCATGATTTGGGTTCAAGAATCAAAAGTTATGATATTTTGAAATTGCTGTCCCGAAATGTGAGTATGCTAGAAATTCAGAAAATTTGGCTAAGCTTTAGGTTGCGGTTTGAGGACATTAGACCTATCTCATGAATTTTTGGATGTAGAATACATTGTGGGTTATCCTCTTGTGGTCATTTTGAGCACAAGAACTCAAAATTTAGTTTAGCCAATTGGAAGTTATGCCCTTTTTAGTAAGTGTTGTCCAGATTTCCTTTAGTTAGGATTTTGGGGCTGTTTTGGATTAGGGAGTACATGATGAATGGATTTAAGGCATGTTGTCAGTGGCTTCAGTTGGTTACATAGTGAATGATGATTTCTATGCCATGGATTTCTTATTAATGGCCACCGATTAATTTTGCATTGAGGTTGTCTATTGATGCGTTGCAATTTGTGATGAATGCGCCGACACTACATTTGTGGTTGCTATCTGTGATGATCTTAAATGGATATTTACGTCATATTGACAGTGTCTTCGATAGATTAAATCACATGGTGAATGATGATTTCGATGCCATGGATTGCTTATTAGAAATTTCGATGAGATTTAGGAATTTTGGCCAAAAATCAAAAACCAAATTTCAAATCCGATTTTTTAGGCCACAAAAACCGAAATTTTGGCCCAAATGACCAAAAATTTGGCCAAAGTGAACGAAATTTCGGCCCAAATGAGCGCCTCCGCTCCATCGCGTTCCCCTTCACCGCGCCATACGCGAAACACCTCAGCGACGCCACCACCGTCTCCGTGCCCTCCTTCTCCACCTCACGGTGTGCGTCGTTGTGATCCACGTCGCCAAGGCCTTCCATGCCAGCGCTAACATTGCGGCACGCCCGGCTTTGGCCCCACTTAGCTTGGCTACAGCTTCAGCCTCGCAGAGGTTGAGCTTTGGTCCGCCAACACCACCTCCGCCACCAACAGCTTCTCCTCCGCGCTCGGCATGCCGCTGGCCATGCGGTCTTGTAGCATTCCAATTTTTGGAGCTTTTGAAAAGTTTTCAAATCTAAAAGAACCATTTGGTTTTTTTCGAATTAATAAAGCTTAATTTGAATTTTGAATTTATCAAAAGATTTAATTTAATTAATATATGCATCAAATAAAATATTTTCTATCGTAGTTGTGTTCCTTGTGCTTCAAGGAATTATTTTGTATTTTGGGGGATTTTTCTGAATTTATTCGCTATTTAATTGAATTTGTTTGCCTTTATTTGAATTTCTGGTAATTTCTAAATTTAGAAAATAGTTTTCTTTTCCAAAATGGCCTTGGGTCGAATCCTTTACGGCCCGCTCCGTCTAGCCTAGCCGCTCACCCGGCCCAGCTAGCCCACCAGTGCGCCGCCGCTGGCTACATCTTCTTCCTCCGTGCTGGTGAGTTGCGCCGCCACTCGCCGGTGTCCTGAGCCTGATCCAACGTGGACATCCACATGTCGCCACATCAATGCCACCTCTGTGCCATGTCCGCTTCCCTCCGCAGCCCCAAGCCCAAGTGGCGGTCGTGTCGACCGTGCTGCGTCAGCAGCCGCATCATCATCGCGTGCCACGCCACCTCAGCCCTAACCCGCCGCGTGGCGTCCACGTCAACATGATGTGGCACGTTGGCCCTAGCCGTCCACGTCCAAGGTAAACTTAGTCTCTGACTAGTGGGCCCCACGTGTTAGCTCTTTTTCTTTTTCCTGATTTTTCCTACCCGAGCCACTTCCGAGAGCCCGTTCTCCTCCGTCCGAGCTCCGATTCCAGTGATTCAGATTTCTAAATTCATATAAATTCAAGTCCTACCTTGCAGTACCTTTCTTTATAATTTTTTAATTTTATTGTATTCCAGTACCAGTTGTATGCCAAATTTAGTAAGTGTGAATTTTGGTTGAAGGAAGTTGCTTTCTAGGGGCATGTGATTTCTGCTGGTGGTGTATCAGTGGACCTCGGAAAAGAGAAGAGTGTACTTGATTGGAAGCAACCCAAGTCGGTGCCTGACATCATGAGTTTTCTTGGTTTAGCGAGATACTATCGCAAATTCATAGAAAGATTCTCGAAGATTGCAAGACCGCTTACCCAGTTGCTCAAGAAAGAAAAGAAGTTTGATTGGTCTGAGGCGTGTGAGCAAAGTTTTCAAGAATTAAAGAAAAGGCTTGCCATAGCCCTAGTGCTCATCTTGCTGCATATTCGAAAAAACTTTGAGATTTTCTGTGATGCTTCAAGACAAGGATTTGGATGTGTTTTGATGCAAGAAGGCAAAGTAGTTGCATACGCCTCACGGCAATTGAGACCACATGAGGAAAATTATCCAACCCATGACTTAGAAATGGCTGCAGTTGTGCATGCACTAAAGTTATGGAGGCATTACCTCATTGGGAATCGTTGTGAGTGAAACCAAATCTCAAGTGTGACCGAGGTTTGGGAGGAAAGGGTTGAAAAAGACCCGGCTCTTTGTGAGCCTCCTCAACGGAGACGTAAGATCCCTCAAGGATCCGAACTACGGGAAACAAACTCTTGTGTCCTTTGTTTAAGTTTCTCCGTTGTTGCTATTTAAGTCTAGATAGCTTACTTCTTCTTGCACTCAACTAGAGTAGTAAAAGCTTGTATATTGCTAGACATTATTTCAGTTCTCGAATTCCATTACTGATCGGACAATCCGATATTATACCAGAAATTCCGATACCATCGAAAGTTCTGATATTGGATCGGAAATTCCGATACCTTTTCCGCTGCAATAAATTTCGTTTGAAATTTTAAATAGCCTATTCACTCTTGATTTCTTCCCTTTCGGAGGCGAAATCAACCTTCACAAACTTCTCACGGCGTCCCACACTTCTTCGGGAGCTCATGAGCGATGCCTAGCTATCTAGGAGTCCTTCAACCTCCAAGAGTAACAAATGCAAAGTGTTCTTGATCTTGGAGAAGCTCTCTAATGCTCAAGATGAATGAAATTCGCTTTTGTTCTTAGCCGTGGAAATCACTCTTGTTCCTCACTCTCTAAATGATCACTAGGATCAAAGAGGAGGGCTCAATAATGCTTTGGAATGTGCTCTACAAGCTCACAAGTTTAGCCCAACAAGGTGTGTAACCCTCAAATGGAGAGGGTGAGGGGTATTTATAGTTTTAGCTCAAAACTAGCCGTTATACCCTAACTCAGCCACACATCGGAACATCCGAACAAAGCATCGGAACTTCCGATGTGTGTAAACTTTCAGAACTTAGAAAGTCTCAACGGTCGAAAACTAGACACATCGGAACTTCCGATCACACGATCAGAACTTCCGAAGCTCACAGAGAGAGACCTCGAAAAAAAACTTTCTAAGTCGACATCAGAATGTCAGATTCCTATATCGGAACATCCGAAGCGCACAGAGAGTTCCCACACTAGAAATTAGGCGCATCGGAACTTCCGACTTGAAATTTCGGACAGTCCGATCCCAACAGAGAGCACCCTTTTAGAAATCAAAAGGCATCGGAACTTTCGATGTGCCAACATCGGAAAGTCCGATCTCAACAGAGAGCACCCTTTTCGAAAACAACAAGCATCGGAACTTCCGATATGCAAAATCGGAAAGTCTGAACTGTTGTACGGGCTTCGGACTAAGGCAAAACTAAGCATCAGAATGTCTGAGTTTCGGAACTTCCGATCCAAGATCAGAATGTACGACTTGAACTTCAAAGAAAAACATTCCGAAGCAAGTGCAGTGACTCTGTGTCTCTCAAACGCAACTAGCTATCATTCATCTGAGCATAGAGACTAATTCTAGATCAACTACACTGCATCCCTCTTAATAGTACGGCATTCCAACGACCCAAATTGTAAAATACATTGAAATAAAGCTGTTTTCATTTTCAATTCCTTTTTGAGGGTATCCATTATTCGTAGATGATCTCACATTGGGACTATTACCTGTTCACAAACTCATTGAATGCATTAGTCCCCTTAATCATTTGTCATTAATCATCCAAAACTTCTTTAGAGGCCTAGATGCACTTTCAGTGAGATCTTCAATGATCACAACAGTTTGAAGTATATCTTCACTCAAGCAAACCTCAACCTCAAACAAAGAAGATGGTTAGAGTTAGTCAAGGATTATGATGTAGGAATACATTACCATCCTGGCAAGGCCAATGTAGTTGCCAATGCCTTAAGTCGGAAGAGCTACTGCAACAATGTGATGATTTAAGAAGGACAACCAGCTCTTCATGAGGAGTTTTAGCGTTTGAATTTGGAACGAGTGAAGAAAAGCTCTGTAGCCGCTTTGGAGATTTAGCCAACTTTGGAGGATCAAATCAAAAGGTTGCAAAAGTCAGATAAAGAAGCTGATAAGATTAAGGAAGAATAAAGGAGGGTAAAGCCCTAGGATTCTCAGAGGATGAAGAAGGAACAGTTTGGCTTAGAAAAAGTATTTATGTGCCGAATCAGAAAGAAATCAAGCAGTTGGTATTAAAGGAGGCGCATGAGTCAGCCTACTCAATTCATCCAGGCAATACCAAGATGTATCAGGATCTTCGTAGTAGGTATTGGTGGCCAAGGATGAGAAAGGAAATTGCAGAATACATAGTTGTACGTGATATATGCCAACGAGTTAAGGCAGAGCACCAGAGACTCGCTGGATTGCTGCAACCGTTAAAGGTACCTGAATGGAAGTGGGAAGAAATTAGAATGGACTTTATTACAGGACTTCCGAGAACAAAATCAGGTCATGACTCTATATGGGTTTGTAGTGGACCGATTAACAAGAGTTGCACATTTCATCCCAGTGAAAACAACCTACAAGGGAGATGAACTTGCAGAGTTGTATATGTCAAGAATTGTGTGTTTACACGGGTTGCCAAAGAAGATTGTTTTAGATAGATGCACTTAATTTACTTCAAGATTCTGGTAGAAGCTACATGAAGCATTAGGTACTAACCTAAATTTCAGTACAGCTTATCATCCTCAGACTGATGGACAGACTGAGCGAGTAAATCAGATTCTTGAGGATATGTTACGGTCTTGTGCGTTTTCCAATACCACAAGTTGGGATCAAAGTTTACCCTAGGCATAATTCTCATATAACAATAGTTATCAAGCAAGCTTGCAAATGTCGCCATTTGAAGCCTTGTACGGAAGAAAGTGCATAACACCTCTCTATTGGAACGAAATGGGAGATCGTCAAGTCTTCAGTCTAGACATTTTGCAAAAGGCTGAAGAACAAGTGAGAATGATTCAAGAAAGGCGCAGTCTAGACAAAAGAGCTACACTGACAATCATCGAAGAGAGTTAGCCTTCTCTCCAGGTGACCATGTGTACTTGAAGGTCTCACCTCAAAGGTGACCAATTCGAGGAAAGTTAGCACTAAGGTTCATTGGACCGTTCCCAATCTTAGTAAGAAGAGGAGAAGTGGCCTATCAGTTAGAGCTGCCACCACAACTGTCAGATGTGCATAACGTGTTCCACGTGTCGCAGTTGAAGAAATGTCTCAGGGTGCCAGAAGAACAGATGCAGATTGAGAACGTTGAATTAAATGAGAACCTCACCTACTCAGAGTATCCAATCAGAATTCTGGACGAGGCAGAGCGCAGAACAAGAAACAAGATGATCAAACCTTGCAAGGTTTAGTGGAACAATCATTCAGAGCAAGAACCAACTGGGGAGTGCGAAGAGTATCTTAAGGCCGAGTTTCCCCATCTATTCCCAAGCTAGTTCGAATCTCGGGGTCGATATTCCCTTAAGGGGGGAGGTTTGTAACATTCCAATTTTTGGAGCTTTCGAAAAGTTTTCAAATCTAAAAGAACCATTTGGTTTTTATCGAATTAATAAAGCTTAATTTGAATTTTGAATTTATCAAAAGAATTAATTTAATTAATATATGCATCAAATTAAATATTTTCTATCATAGTTGTGTTCCTTGTGCTTTAAGGAATTTTTCTGTATTTTTGGGGATTTTTCTGAATTTATTTGCTATTTCATTGAATTTGTTTGCCTTTATTTGAATTTCTGGTAATTTCTAAATTTAGAAAATGGTTTTCTTTTCCAAAATGGCCATGGGAAAAATTCTTCGCGGCCCGCTCCGTCCGACCTAGCCGCTCGCCTAGCCTAGCCAACCCACCCGTGCTCCGCCGCCGCCTGCGCAAACCCTAACCGCCGCCTCCGATTTCCTCGCGTCGCGCCGCCCTCGGCTTTTGGGTCACACACGCCTCCCCAGGCTATTTAAAGCTGCGCCGCCCCCCGCCCCCAAGCTCGAGGTTTGCCTCTCCGTGCCGCACCCATTGCCCCGCTCGCCTTCGCCCGAGACGCCGCTGTCCAGTGGTAATTGCTGGCCGGAGTAGCACCACCGAAGCCTTTTCCTCCATTGATCTATGCCTCCGATTGGTCCCCGACACTTTCGCGTGCATCTTTGAGTTCACCGCGACAGCCGCATTCGGATCCACCGAATCCCGTGCCCAACCCGGCGGTGTTTCGCCGCCGGCTACGTCTTCTTCCTCCGTGCCGGTGAGTCGCGGCGCCCCTCACCGGTGTCCTGAGCCTGGTTCGACGTGGCTGCCCATGTGTCACCACATCAACACCACCTCGGTGCCACACCTGCGTCCCTTCGCAGCCCCGAGCCCAAGTGGTGGTCGTGTCAGCCGTGCCGCGATAGCAGCCGCGTGCCACGCAACCTTAGCCCTAAGCCGCCGCGTGGCATCCACATTAGTGTGCCGTGCCAAGTTGGCCCTAGCCGTCTCAGTGCTCTCGGTCCATGGTGAACCGAGTCTCTGACTTGTGGGCCCCATGTGTCAGCCCTTTTTCTTTTTCCTGATTTTTCCTACTCGATCCACTTCCGAGAGCCCGTTCTCCTCCGCTCGAGCTTCGATTCCAGTTATTCAAATTTCTAAATTCGTATAAATTCATGTCCTACCTTCCAGTACCTTTCTTTTAAATTTTTAAATTTTATTTGTATTTCTATTATTTATTTGTTCTTGTTTCGCGTGTAGATGACGTCGCCGAAGTTCGAGGAATTCAACAATCAGAGATAGAACCAGTGGGAGGCAACAAAGGCAAGTCTTCCTTGACCATGTTGATCCCACATTTCCAAAATGACTATGTTGTTTTAAATTATGCATGCTTACTTTTATACAATATATTTCAAATATGGTATTAAGGTTAGCTAAATTCCTGAAATTGTTATGACCCCTTGACAATGATAATTGTGAACCTTTATCACCTTAGATGATATTAGTTATGTTTATTTGGTGATAACCAATTGTGTAGCATGGGATGGTAGAATTGCTAAGTCCAACTTAAACGTTTCGGTATTATGCCGTTATGGGAATCATTTCAAACAGTGTTTAAACTCTTTTGTGAAGTTGTAGCAATTGGTGTTATTGTTGTTATTTAAATGAAATAAAGTGGAAAAATGGTTTAGACCAGGGCGAATGGATGTTTGGTGGGTACTGGATGCACGAGAATGTTTTGGTAAAATGAATGATCCGCCCTAGTCAGTTAAGGACCGAAGCGTGTGTTACTTTATGCGTCTCATTATTGCCTTCGCCATTAAGTGGAATGCGGTGCGGGATGGAGACACTCGCAAGGCGCAAGAGGGGGCTTATGTACTTGTTGGCTAGAATCCTAACAACGGTGAAACCTTAGCGGGTGAAGTTAATATTGAGGTCATGCATTGTAAAGGCCTTGTCATGATCTCTCTGCCGCACACCAATGGAAGTGTGCATGGCAACAAGAGTCGATCATGTCTTGTGGGTAAATCTGTACACACTCTGCAGAGTTAAAACTACTTAAGTAGACGTGCCCACGGTCAAGGGCAGGCAAGGTATGCTTTCACATTGTAGCTTTTATGGTTTTGTTTTAAATGAAAATGAGGATTTGGGAATCCGTGAGCGGATGAAACTCTCGGGTTATTAGTTGGTAATAGAATCTATGAGCGGATGGAACTCACGGGTTGTGGTTTGGCGGTTGGAGCCAGTCGGGTCATTGGAACCTGTTTAGTTGTCATATCAAATTTTATTCATTACAATTATATTTGGTCTAATTATGCTTTATGAAATTACTAATGGTATTTAAATTTAAATGTTGCTTTATGCTAAATGAGCCATATTATGCCTTCATTTGTAAGCCTTGTATATAGTTATCATGCATTAAGTTTCCAAGGCTTGCGAGTACGGTTGTGTACTCACCCTTGCAATATTCTCCACTTTCCACAGAGGAGTGTGCAGAAGCTGAAGGTGACTACGAGTATTGTGCTTGTGGTTTCGACGAAGGAGATCCCAAATTCTAGAATGCGCACCCCAGTCGATTGCATGTTGGGCACATGGATGGGTTTATCTCGCTATTATTTACTTTATTTCCGCTACTACTTATTGAACTCAAGCCATGTGGCTATTTATTTGTAATCGTTGACCATAAGGTTAGTACCTTTTATTTGAGTTTAATATTATTTGATTCGTGATATGGATGTGTTATCATCACTGTTTCCACTGTGTGCACTAGCTTGATCTGGGAATAGTGCAGATATACACAGAGGGTTCGGATATGGAAATCCGGTCCCGATAGGTCTGACCTATCCATGGGGAACTCCGCGCACGCCTCCCTTCTGCTCCACTCTGACTCCATCGCGTTCCTCTTCACCGCACCCTATGCACAGTACCTCACTGACACCGCCATTGCCTCCGTGCCCTCCTTCTCCGTCGGCATCGCTCATAGCTTCGCCGCGGAGAACGGCCTAGTGGTGCATGGCGAGCTCTCGCAGCTCGTCACGCTGTTATGCGTCGCCGCCCCCTTCATCTGCGCATTCACGCTTGAGTTCAACCTCCACATCTTCTTAGCCACGCTCCTGGGGTGGCAACAAGATAGGCCGACGGCACCTCGATTATCTTTGCCTTGTCTGCCGCAAACTTCAGTCCTATAATTTTCAAATCTGGTCAAATTTGTGATAATCTCGGTCAAAAAATCCGAAAAATCCTGAAAACACTGTAGCAATTTGAAAATGTTTATTTTTTATCTCACTGAGATTTGGAATCTCAGCCCCGGCTGAAAGCCAAGATTTTCAAAATCATGATGAGATTTTGAACCATGGTTAGTACTGACCGGTATGAAGCAGGTTAGATCAATAGACTATATTATTAACTCTACCGATATGAAGCAGGTACAATCGTTATTGATAGATATCGAGATTGCTATGGTACATAGATGATTTTTTTTATTTAATATATATTTTAAATATTTTTTGAAAACTAATAGACGAAAAAAATTGCAAATTTGTGCACCTATCGCCCTTTACTGGGGCGATCGCCCTAGCACCGAGCGATTTCTCTGCCACAGCAGTGCTTTTTTGCTACCGTTTGACTTCGTTTGCTGCCACGACAGCCAATCACCGCAAAAAGGGGCGATCACCCCAGTATGGGGTGATAGGTGCCAGCCAGACTTTATTTAATATTTATTTTAAATTTTATCAGTTGTTGTTGCCGCCGTCAGCTGCCGTGGGGCGATAGGAGCTATACACTGTTTTTTAATGAAGCAATTTACATTAGATGCAACTAATGAACTACACTATCTGCTTCAACAAATCTCAAAACAGAATATACTAGAACGTCACTCAACGAAATAGTGCCGCTAGTAACTGAAGAAAGAAGATTTAGCAATTTGCGACTCAGAGACTTAGCGATTTAGCGACTCAGCGACTTAGCGACTTAGCGACTTAGCGACTCAGCGACTTAGCGACTTAGAGACTCAGCGACTCAGCGATTTAGCGACTCAGCGATATTAGCGACTCAGCGACTTAGCAACTCAGCGACTTAGCGACTCAGCGATTTTAGCAATTTAGCGACTTAGCGACTCAACAACTTAGCGATTTAGCGACTCAGCGATTTTAGCAATTTAGCGACTTAGCGACTCAACAACTTAGCGATTTAGCGACTAAGCGATTTAGCGACTCAGCAATTTTAGTGACTCAGTGACTTAGCGACTCAGCGGCTTAGCAATTTAGCGACTCAGTGATTTAGTGATTTAGCGACTCAGTGACGACGGAGTTTCGACGGGAAACGTTGGCCGTGTTGCCGTTTGCCGATGCCACGGTCGGTATCCAATTCCATCATGTGCTGGGCAGAGATGACGTGGAAATCCCCATCATGAATGGCCCAAAACAATAGTGCCCTCTCCGGTACCAATCATCCCCCTAGGTATACTAGGGGGTGGTGCCATGTGGCGTGAGAATGGCTGCCGCAGCAGCGAAAAAGTCCTGTCACGCTTAGGTTTCAGTTGCCACGGCAGGGTTTTGGCGGGAAACATTGGCCCTGTTGTCGTTTGCAGATGTCAGGAACTATCGTTCAATGTCTGTCAGGGGGCACACTACCTGGGGTAAATATCGCCCTAATATGGGGCGATCGCTCCATTTTTGGGCGATATCTACCCTTTATAACCTTCATTCTCACTCACGGTCTCGCAAAAGCAGTTGCGAAAGAGGAAGAAAGAAAAGAAGAGGGAAGGGAAGGAGAGGGAGAAAAAAAGAAGTAGAGGATCAATCCAAAATGCCGAGGCGTGCAAATGGAAAGGGAAAAGGGAAAGCAAAGGAAGAGGGAAGTGCTTGGCCGCGCAATTCAGCGCACCAGGATCTCTTCGTACCTCCTGGAGCTATACCACCAATGTGTATGTGCGGAGATCCTTACAGGCTTGTCCGCTCTTGGGAAATGCCAACTTGGAAGAGGAGGTATTGGAAGTGCAGCAACTACGCCTTTGACCCACCGGAGAAGAACCTGAAGAATTGCTAGATGGTAATAAGCATACTTGTTTCGCAATATTTGTACATGAAACTTTACTAATTTATGTTTCATGTAATCGCCTTCGCCACTATGTGAATTTGACTAATGGTTTGACATGGAGATCAACCCTGAAGACCAAAAGATCCTTGATCAAGCCAACCGGACCGAGGAGTTCACGCGACAGCTTCAAGAGTAGCGTGATGCCGCACGCGAGGAGGCACGTAGAAAGAAAGTAGAGGAGGAGGCCGAGAGAGAGAGAGGAAACGAGAGAGGGCGCGTCGTGCCAGAGAAGCTCCACCGGAGGCATGGGTGAAGGGGAAGTGGCATCGAAGCACTCAGTAGACGTCTAGTTGTAACTATTATTTTCCTTATTCATGGTACTCCTTTTAGTTTTAAACCGTAATAAAGAGTGTGGCCTACCTTATTTTCCGCAATAAAGTTGTTGTCGACTATGCTTCTTATGGTTATTGCGCTAGTAGAATTTATATGCAAAGAAAGATGTACATAAAATATTTTTTCAGAATATGGTAGTCCATATATCAAAGAGTAAATCTGATGTATTCTTCCAAAAAATTACCTTTAAACATGATATTTTACGGGCTGCCGAAAAGGCTTAAGTGTTATCGTTTGTTGTCTACTATTTGTATGCAACGAAAGGTGTAAATAAAATATTTTTCCAGAATATGGTAGTCCATATATCAAAGAACAAATCTAATGTATTCTTCCAAAAAATTACCTTTAAACATGATATTTTACGGGATGTCGAAAAGGCTTAAACGTTGTCATTTGTTGTCGACTATAATACTTAGGGTTATTGAACTAGTAGAATTTAGATGCAAAGCAAGGTGTACATAAAATATTTTTTTTCAGAATATGGTAGTCTATATATCAAGGAGCAAATATGCTCTATTCTTCCAGTACTTCACCGCATCCATCACAGCCACCTTGTCTTTATATATAGCTCCTGCGTGACCTTGTTCTCATGATACTCCCATGCATCACTGTTCCCTTCATTCATTGTTAGGTATTTGAAATTATAATTACTCCACGCAGCAGGGACAGGCACCTCAAGAGTATTGTCCTCCTCGTCAGAGTTTTCGCCATCAAGGACTTCCTCATCCGCACGGTCCTCCTCCTCCATCATGTCAACTATGTCCTCCACCTCCCCCTCGTCAGCCACCCCCCGCGCCTCCATGGCTGTCTCCTCGCCCCCCTCGATCCCCTCGCCACCGCCAATCTCGTGTCCCCCATCTCCGGGCTCCTCGCCACTTTCGTCATTGCATTCTTGCATATTTGTCTTCCCCTCCTCCATAATATCTACCCCGACATCATGAACTTCTGACACCGATGGAGCTGGCGAGTAGCACTGTACCAGCAACATGAGCGGCCAGCCACGCTCTACGACAAACCCAACATAGCTCCTCCACAATGATGTCGCGTTAATAGGAATCTACTCTCTATAAAAACAACGTTGCGCACGACTTACTACTGCTCTAACCCGCAGCTGAACAGTCTGCACATCTAAATTGAATATCTGAAACATCCACTCCAACAAAACCATGTATGTCCTATCGCTCGGTCTAGATATGCCCCGTACGACTCTTGAAAATGATGACAAATCCACTCCATCGGCCCCCTGTGCTATCTCCCCATCTCCATAAAATATTTGAAAATACAATTTCTCCGACATGCTGCCTGCAACGTCGAACTGAGAAATTCATCAGTTGTCTACCATTAAAAACTGCATATCTACATGATGTATCATACTTCCTTTAATTTCTACATCGCTATGTCGCTAAATCGCTGAGTCGTTGAGTCGCAAATCGCTGAGTCGTTGTGTCGTGGCAATTAATGGCAGTGATAGCAGTAATGAAAATACTGCCACGGCAGCTCCTATCGCTAAGTCGCTAAGTCGTTAAAATGCTAAGTCGCTATATCGCTAAAATGCTGAGTCGTTAAAACGCTGAGTCGCTAAGTCGCTAAATCGCTAAAAAGTTAAGTCACTGAGTCGCTAAATCGTTAAAACGCTAAGTCGCTAAATCGCTAAAACGCTAAGTCGTTAATTAATCTAATCACTGAGTCGCTAATTAAAATCACACGAACAAGAAAATTACCTACGATAGCCTTCTTCCTACCCTTCTCCTCTTCTTCTTCCTCTTCTTCTTCCTCCTCTTCTTCCTCTTCTTCGTTCTCCTCATCTTCTTTCTCTCTTCTTCCCTTCTTCTTTCTTTCCTCTCCTCTTCTTTGCTTCGGTCGCGAGGGGGTGATAAAGGCTGGCTGGCACCTATCGCCCCATACTGAGACGATTGCCCCTTTTTACAGCGATTGGTTGCCGTGGCAGCAAACGGCGTCAAACGGCAGCGCTTTTTCGCTGCCATGGCAGAGAAATCGCCCGATGCTGGGGCGATCACCCCAGTAAAGAATGACAGGCGCACAAATTTGCTATTTTTTTACTCTATCGATTAGTTTTGAAAAATAAAATAAAATATATATTTAATAAAAAAAATTCGCACATAGACTACTGGTACCGGTAACTATGGTTCTGAAACCTTGTCTGATGCTTCGAACACACCATTCCGAGTATCCAATTGTCGGGCCAGATACTGGCGTTGGGCAGGCTTGCCATTGCCGATGCGTTGAATCAATCCTTGTACTTTTTTTTTACGGGTCAATCCTTGTACTTTTAACCAATAAGAAAAGGGAGTGACTACGTGTCGGACGACCGATATGAGTGCTTCGTCGGACGCTCGGATGGACCGTAAGTTTCAGGTCTTCAAAGCGGTATTTTTGCAAATCGGACACAGATTCTTCAGCACTAGCCATTGGCTGATGCAACCAGATCGTCCCCATCAATATACTCTTCATGAATAAACAGGGAGAGAGCATAATTAAGAAATATTATATAAAAATTTCAGTTTGGAGAGTGGAGCCTTAGATTTTTCACTGATTTCAGAACTTAAAGGAAGAATGAAGCAATATCCTAATGAGTGTAGCAAAAAGTACTCCAAAAGAAGCACTAGGTATGATGTTGAATAATAAAAGGCATCTTACGGAGTTCCAGTATGTGCATGTTGGTTTGCAAAAACAAATATTTGGCAAACAAATTGATGCCCAACTAAAAATTTGGGTAGCAATTAATTCCGATCATGGGAGTGACTACGTGTTAGATGTCCGATACGAGTGCTCCCGTCGGACACTCGTACGGATCATATGTTTCATAAAGACAAACACAATATTTCAAAAGAGCAAATGGGATGTTTCAGCAGTGAAATATAAACAAAAATGAAAAATATTTCACAAGAGTAAACGAGATGTTTCTGAATAAGCAGACAAGATGTTTTACGAAGACAAACACAATGTTTTATAAGAACAACGGAATGTTTCAGTAGTGAAACATAAGCAAAAAGGACAATGTTGCACGAGAACAAACAAAATGTTTCATGAAGATAAACACAATGTTTCATAAGAGCAAATGTGATGCTTCGGTAGTGAAACATAAGAAAAATTGAAAATGTTTCACAAGAGTAAACAAGATGTTTCACTAGAGCAAATGAAATGTTTCACAAGAGCAAATAGGATATCTTCAGTAATGAAAAGGGAATTGCTAGGAATCAGACGCCTGTTTTTTTTTCAACATTTTTTTCTACGCGTGCAACATTTTTTTCTACGTAGTGAAACATTTTTTTCTACGTAGTGAAATATTTTTCTTCGACAAACAGTAAAAAAAATATTTCATACGTTAAAAAAATGTTTTGTACATTCAAAAAAATGTTTCATATGTTCAAAAAAAATGTTGCGGGGCGTCCGAAAAAAAAACAAAAATCGGACGTCCGAATGGAATTTTTCACCCAATTATTAATGATTTCTCCTCATTTATTTGTGGCATTGATCATTTGCCCTGTAATGTTTCACTGACATGCGGGCCCTAGAGCCATATGTCAGTGAAACATACGGGATAAATGATTACTTGCACCAACTAAAAGGGGGCGAATGATTAATTCTCCGGTAATGATACGGCTCAGACATCGATTTTTCCGGGCCTTTCGCAACATTTTTTCTACGTGTGAAACATTTTTTTCTATGCATGAAACATTTTCCTTCAACAAACAGTAGAAATGTGCACGCGGAAAAAATATTACGGACGTTGAAAAAAAATGATTCATGAGCATCCAAAAATTTTGTTCAGATCGGGCGTCCGGCTCCTAGTAGCCCTTAATTATCCCATACAAAAGAGGATGTGGAGGCCATGGAGCCCGGCGAAGGACGCCGAGCTTGGATGGTTACTACAGGACTACGCTGCTTGCAGAGGCCGCAATTGGTGGCGGTGAAGCTCGGGTATCCATGGAAGAATGAAGACAATAAGGCCAGGCGGTCTCGTGCAAGCAACAAAGGTCAAGCAGGCTACTACCATGCACTAGGAGCAGGGTTTCAATTACCGTTTCTGGGATAATCGTATGAAAATTGAATTTCAAAAATCGGTAAAATCGAGCCAAAAACCAATCCAAAATCATAAAAAAATCGAATGGTTTGAAAAATCATATTTTTTGGAAAAAATTCAAAAATCACAATATTTGGTCGATGATCGCGATATTTTCCTCGAAAATCAGCCAACACACGAACTTCCTCGTCGGTTGATTTTTTGAGCGATATTTGCTCGATATACCTCGATAATCGCTTGATATGCCTCGATAATCATGATATTTGCGTCGTATAATTTTTTTCGAATTTTTGAATTTTTTTAAATTTAACCGGTTTATCGGCCGGTATTTTATATCGTGCCAGCTCAATAAGGACGATTATCGCGAAATTCGACCGATTTTCGACGATATTTTAGACCCTGACTAGGAGACAATAGAGTGGAAGAGATTGTTGGGTGCACGGGAAGAAGGTGACAGAGGCAAAGTATTACTAGAAGCTAGGAGAGATGGCATGATGTGAACGGCGTACGTATATGTATTAAAGGACTTCGGCGTACGTATGAAGCGTCCGCGGTCTGGCGCTTGCATCGGACGCCTGATGGGTAGCAATTTCCATAAGAAAAGGGTACAAACCAAGCAGAAGCCCAACAGGCCTCACACCAAGTCGAACCAGACATTCTCCAAACCCCAAGCCCAACAAATGCTGCGCTCCCTGGCCGCCGCTGCAGCGCGCTTGCCGGCGACCGCGGCGGTCCGGCGGCTCCTCCACGCACGCGGCGGCTTCGGCTGTGGAGAGGAGGTGTCGAGCGTGGCGTACCGCATGTCGATGCTGCGGGCTCCTCCTGTCGAGCGGATGAACGGGCTTACCTGGAACTCGTGCAGCCTCATCGGCCGCCTCGCCGAGCCGGTGCGCCCGTACGACAGCAGCTCCGAAAAGTACCCCAAGGCGTACACCTTCCTCTCCGTCCAGCCCTCCTCGCCCCCGTCCTCGTCGAGCTCTTCAAACGTCAGGTTAAGTCTCCTCCCATGCTTTTCTTCGGTTCTTGCTCGCTGGTTTGGTGCAGAAGGTCTTATCTATGCGAAAACAATATGTAGTCTTTCGTTGCCCTGTTTGATCCGTTGCTTTAGGTTTGGTTGCAAAGTTTACTGTGGTTCCTGTTCTTGAGGTAATACACCCGTCCAAAACTTTTCGTCGAATCGGACACCTTGAATCCAAATCGCATTTTGACACCCGTGTCCGATTCAAAGTTGTATTTCTTGCGTCTGAAAAATTTTGCTGAATCGAACACTCCAAATTCGAGTTGTATTTCGACTCCTATACGTGTTCAACTAACACTGTTTTGTTAATGTAAAAGTTAGTATGCTTCAATTAAGGAAGGATTGTCTGCTCATACTCATGGTAGAAACATGCAGTTAGCCTGTTAGGTGATCTTTCTGGGTTACCATGAACGTTTATTGGAGTAGCAAAGATCTTGTCTTTATTTTCCATTCTTGTAGTGATAAAAACAGGCAATATTGCCCTAATTGTGCTGGTAAAAAGTATTCTTATGCATCATGAGTAGGAATGGGGCATTGCAAACCGAACAAAGTCCAAGATGTATTTCAAAATTGTGTGAATTGGAAGAACTATGTTTGACTGTTTTATTTATAAATTTTAGAAATTGAGTTGTTAAGTTGATGATCATGGGAAAAATAGTTTGACGAAAAAGTTTTAATATTTGTTGTATGCATTTTCTAGAAAAGTGGACTGAATGGTTTTTGATAACCTGCACACCTCGTCACTTGCCCTATGCCTTTTTTGGGATTTTGAGATGTCTCAAGCCATTATCCTAATTGTAGCTATGTCTACCAATCAAGGAAGAAACTACTAGTTAACGTCAAACACTAGCTTAACAAAACCTTATTTTTGTAAAACCTGCAAACCAAACAAGAGCTCCTTAAGGTACACATGGTTTATGGTATTTTTTGCTGTTCTTTTTATAGAGCATGAGCTTGTTGTATAGATTCTTCTTCAACTCACAATTATTTTAGTTTTGGGTTAAAATGTGAGATTTTATCACCATTCTAACGCTGTAAAGAACTCGTACAGTGTGACATTGTACTTGGATGGTAATCTGGCTAATGTATGCCTGACGCATTTGAAGCACAACGACCTTGTTTATGTCTCTGGTCTTCTGCGCTCTTATCATAAAGTCAGTGCAAGTGGTGAACGGCATATTTTATATAAGGTTAGACAATGGTAGATATTTTTTATGAATAAATGATGTTTTACCATTTTGAGATATACAGTTGTCTTTATAAAATCATTGTAAAAATCTGTGGTTTGGTACTCTTACCATCAGTAGCACTAGCCTAGCAGTGATTTGTATGTCAACAGATCCTGCCTCTTGATAAACTCCTATTACTACCGCAACCATAGTTATCATGCCATCACCTAGTCGACGACAAGGCATCAAGTCGGCTGGCAATGGACACCATGGTCATCCGCCTAGACTGTCAACTCCAGAACTCCAGATCCAGGTCAAAATCATGGGGGGGAGGGTGGGGAGGGAGGGGAGCTGCAAGAAAACACTAGCCACCGCTACCATAGCTCCAATCAGGCCAGATGCAGCTCAATCCGGCACTTCTCTCTGCTCATCTCGTTTGCTCACTTGCTTTGTTGTCTTCTTTCTTCCTCGCCCCTTCTTGCTCTTCTTGGCACCCATCTCTTGTTTTGTGCAAGAAAGATTCAAGGAAGTAGAGGGGGAGGAAGGAGAAGAGGATGTGCTGCATCAGATCTGGCGAAGAGATAGAAAAAGAGCCTCCATGGCTGCTCCATCAAGAGAAGGAAGGAGAGAAGCAGGAGCTAGATTTGCACCTTGTTGTTTATTACTTTTTTTCTCTTTCTTCTTTTGAGGAGGCAAGGGTAGCGAGTGATATATATTATAATATGTGGTTATGAGTGGATGTATGGGCACTTGGACAGCCATACCAATGTAGCCTTGTAGAGTAGTATTGTATTTTAAACTATGGAAACGTAAAATACCAGTACATGTATTGTCAATGCCTCAATAGTGTGGACATGTAAATTTTTTGCAAGCTGAATTAGTAACCACAAAAATATATGAACAATTGTTTTTGTGGTGTTGTGTGGTATTAGTGGTCGTGAAGATACTCTTTTATGCATTATATCTTCCATACCATTTTAATTTCAAATTCATCGTTTCGTAGATTTATGTCACGGAGCTGAATTATGTTCTTGATCAAAGTAAGAAGACTGGGAATGATGAAGACTCCGTGGATCCAGCATCAACACCACCTGCCAACAGTATGTTTTTTCTCATTTGACTTGTGCATTTCTATATTATAGGTTTTTTGGCTTCTTATCAAATCTTCTAACATCTTCTGTTGCATCAATTAGCTGAAATACTTCCAGAAAACAAGCACACAGACCGGCTTCGCCTGTGGCAAGTCTTCTTTGCCAGCCCTTATGAATGGTGGGACAACCGGCAATCCAAACCATACATCAGTTACCCTGATTTCCAGCACAAGGACACTCGTGAGAAGCTATGGCTTCATCCAGATGACCCTCCTTGGGTAAGAAAACAGCTTGAGCTGCATGACCTCGAAATAGCGAAGAATGGTCGCAAGGATGGCAGTCAGCTCTCAAAAAACCACAGTTGGAAAGCGCAAGATTTCAACTACTCAGATGACGATGAGGTTCAGCATTCGGCAGAAGGATAAGCAAGAAATATGGCATCAGTCCAATGTGTGACCGAATTCTGCAATATGACTGAAAAGGCGGGTACCCTGCACTGATTATACCTTACTTAACTGTAGAACTCACTGAACCGTATAGATGCTAGAGGTCTTATCACAGGAATTGTTTAAGCGTACAAACTGGTTGGTCCTGCTGGTTGTATAGTGTGCATTGTAATTCATGTACATGTATGATGAAGTGCAAATGTGAAATGTCAAAATCGACGGGATGTCTAAATTGTCATTAGTCGCTATATTGGTTGAAGTAAAATTTCGCGAGACGAAATTTGCGATAACGAAAAGAACACCCATATCTTTTATCTTCAATTTTCTAGTGATGGTGGAACTTTACCATCTGAATCGAAATTAGGAAAGCTCAGAAATCACATGATATTATGGATGGGTAATTAACAATTCATAATACATAACTCGTTAACTCTGTTGAGTACGCCTCACCAGACTATAAATATGCCATGCCGGTCATCTCAATCGCTAACCGGCACATGATCCAACATCAGCGGAAGACTCACCGAGATTAGCCGCACTAACACACTATGGAATATGGGGGAAAATTGATGATTTGCCCCGAATTTAATCGGTCTTTGATCATTTACCCTACGATATCTTACTGACATGCGGGTCCCAAGACCATATATCAGTGAGATATCGCAGCCGATCAACTTCGGGGCAAATCATCAAATCCCCCAGAATATGGATCGTGTTGCACAAACTCCAAGGTGAGTGGCACATCCATTGTACAGTGCAGTACTACATCAGCTAAACCAACAACCGAAGCCGATCGAGTGACGGCAAAAAAAAAAAAAAAAAAATCGTTTATTTCTCGTTGTCCCTACTACTGTAACTCGAAAAAAACCCTCATCGGTCTGGAATATACATATATATAGCCTTGGTCTTGTTGCTGCAGCTCCGGCTCATTGCTCAGGACGTTGCCCTATCCCGCGTTTCGACGCTGCAGCTCTCCGACCTCGTGTCTTCCTCCTCGGCCTCGTAGCTATCACCGGCGGTCACCGACACCGCCTGGCTAGGCTCAGAGCGCTGCAGACGAGCCTCCGGGGTGCCAGGCCGCGACCGGCTCGACCCAGACGTCTGCAGATGCACCTCCGGGGAGGCGGAAGAACGCAGCGTGTTGTCCTGTGATGCGGCGCGCCGCTGTTCCAGCCGGGGCCATAGGCCTGTCGCCGGCTTGTCCGCCCCCACCGCCCTCCGTTTGTGCAGCCTGTATTTCTGCAGGAGAGTTTGAGCATTTGGTGACATTGATTCATGGAAGTTTTGGCAATTAAATAAGAACAGGCAGACCTGCAGGTGGCTCTTGACCTCATCGTTTGTGAGCCCATCCACTTTCATCATCTCCTTGATCTGCTTCGGCGTGGCCACTGCATCAACGGTAGAGCCAGAATTGGAGCAAGCAAATTTAGACATGTAGCCAACACAATTATCGTAGCATTGCTCATGGCAAAGCGAATATGACGGTACTACACTACAGGTCTGCTGAATCTTCGCACCTTGCGCGCCTCCGAGGCACCGGAGCACGGCGAGGAACTGCCGGTGCAGCTCCGCTGACCAGCACCTCCTCGCCTTTCTCTGCGCCGCTGGCTGGCCTTGCGCTCTGGGTTCATCGATGGCGCTGCAGTTGGCATTGGCATTGGCATTGGGACTGACCGGACAGGCACCGTCGATCGCCGGGGATGACAGCGATAGCTCTGCAAGTACTGGGGGTGCTGTATTTCCTGCTTTCTCGGATGCTGTTGCTAAGGTCGGCGAGCCGCTTAATGCATTATGTACCTGTGCAAACTGAGATCAACAGCAGAGCCATGAGAAGAACGGAATCGACATGAACTCTCCAACCTAAGCTTTTCTACGGTACACTAAATTGAATATAAACTGTTTATTCTTTTCGATCCAATGGATCAGATTACCTACAGTTTACTTATACTACACCTGGTAGTAGAGTAGTAGAAACACAAATCAACGGTTAGATATGATTTCTACTGTATATTTTATACTACAAGTATAATCCACCGTAAAATTTCTCCCAACGTATCCCTCTTGTTTGATATAAGCTTCTTACTTTCTTTGAGCACAAGGTTGGTTGGAATCGGAAGCTCTTACTAGTTACCACTTACTACTGCCTGGTGGTAAACATAATAATTACATACTTTTGTCTGGACAATGAAACCGAAACGATATGAAGATGCGCTAGTCATACAAATTTGACACCTTCGTCTGACAAAACAAGCTGAAAGGATTCGCTACTCTTTTTGGTAGCAACCATGAAGATGAGCTGGAAAGGTTCAACTGTTCCAAGTAAAATGCGACATCTCTGTTTATAAAGAAACTTAACTACCTTTTTTTTTTCTCAGAGCAAGCTTAAATATTTCTATCTTTAGTTATCCTCCTTTGCAAGAAGATATTAGCTGAAAATTTGTCTCCTGCTGTTACAAAACAAATTTGCAATCTCTAATTGTTTTGAAAAAAAATAATAATAATAAGATAAGAGGCTTGCATCCTCTCCTACCTTGTGTGACGGTTTCTTGACGCCACGACCCTTGCTACCATCTTTGCTTGTGTCAGCTGCATCAGTGCGATTCCCGCAGCTCCATAGTTGCGCGGAGCTCATCCAATCCATCTTATCATTGGCATCCACCTCCAGCTTCATCACCGCTCCAGCCATGTCCTCCGCCTTCCGCTTCGCCGGCGCCGGAGCGAGCAGCTCCCTCGTCGGCGTCTGGCGCTGGTCCGCCTTACCCTTCAGCCATCCAATCACTGCAACCAACCACAAAAAGACTTAATAAACTGCTCACTAAAATAAAATAAAATAAAATTTCGCCCCTTTTTTCTTTTCTGAAGCGTAACAACGAAGAGGAGTTTCCAGGAAATTGGCTAAAAAGAACTCACCATCGCCGACGAGGTGGACGCTCATGGGGAGCTCTTTCCTGAACGCGTCCATCTTGGCCTTCTCCGTCTCCAGACTCCTGATGCATTCTCCGAACCGCTCGGCCCTCTCCTGCTCGCTCGCCGCGGAGTCGGCGACGCCCTCCTCCTCCAGCAAATTCCTGATGGTCTTCGCGGCGAAGAGGCGCAAATCCAGGCCAGGTACAGCCTCGCTGTGCGACGTGCCCATGGCACCGTCCGGATGCTGGACCGTGACGAATCTGCGAGGTTCTTTTGCTCGATTCTTTCCGTACCAGTTTGGCTTGCGGTTTCAGCAGTTGTTGCGTTTATATTGGGAAGCTGGGGAAGGTCCGGTCTGCTTGGCCGGTTCAGCTGAACCACTTCCAGAGAGAGAGAGAGAGAGAGAGGGAGGGAGGGAGGGAGAGAGAGAGAGAGAGAGAGAGAGAGTACTGGAGAGGGTTCAGTGGGCAAAACTGTCATTTCAGGAGGAACATGGGACATGGTAGTATACCATGGTACTTGCTCCGATTTGAGATGGACAATTGTCTCTCGAGGAGACGACATTTGACCAACCCTTTAGATTCTGCCTCTTTTTCAACAAAAATAAAGTTAAATATTGTTCAGCCTCACCGTCACCAAATATAAAAAATATATATACATTCACATGGTAGATGATACTATACCACAACTAGTCAATATGTTCGACAGCACTAAAGTAAGGATACAAAGTAGAGATATTGTAATAACTGCTCTCTATATTTGTCTCGATGGATAAGATATTATGGAATAACTCAACCGATAAAATTGACAAATATAGATGGGCCATTTTTCTAATAAAAATTGTTCTACTATCAGTGCATAGTATGTATTTTGTTAGCAACATGGTATGGGTCTGTTTGGGTGCCGTAGCTTTTTTGAAAAGCTGTTTTTTGGTTGTTGTTTTTTTGGCTAAAAAACGGCTGTAGCTGGTGGCTATAGCTTTTCCTGATAGACTATTTGGCAGCCAGACTTTTTGGGGAGGATGGCTTCCAGCTGTAGTTGTCATTGAACACTAGAGTATCTGAAATACTCTTGAATGTTTTGAAGGGTTGTTTGTGTGCTAAATTAGCATATGTACGGTCGATTTTTAAACTTTGTAGCATATATTGATTACACGAGTTAATTTTATAAGAAGATGAACTTGTATGAGAACTTGTCGTGTATTTTGTGAGGTTGAACTGTGAGCTTATCCATAGGGAAGCGAAGTCACCAAATATTTGCATATCGCAAACTTCATGCCCCAAAGCATTCCAAAGCCTCCTAATAATAATAAAAATAAGTTCCAACTTTTATCATATCATCCCACCATTCATCATCAGTCTCTATTGTTCCTTTTACAATATTCCAACCTAAGCAAGTAGCTACATGCTCCAACTCTTTCCACATTGAGAACTTGATCTTCAAAGCGTCCCAATGATTTTTGAATTGCTTCTTATAGAGTCTCCCTGTCTTTGCTAGGAATTTCTAAGCTAGGTTCTTGTATACCGTGCTATTCAAGTGTCCAATTGGCCTATTTTTAGCCTTAAACTCACTCGCACTTATCTCACAAAATGCTTCATTGGCAACCGAATCCCACACTACAGTAGGGTTCTTAACAATTTTGTCCATCTATTCCATAGGTCATGTATTATTGTTAGTGAAACAAACATAGTCCCTTCAAATGCATTTGCAATTAGAAGGGAAGCATTTTGTGTTGGTTTTTTGCCGTTGCACCATGTAATGAAGTGCAAGAAGTAATGAATGAAAAGGATTCGTATGATTTGTTTATATGACCACCGAGGTCTGATGTTTCCAAGTATATTCAATCTTTTCATTAAGAATGGCGATCTGATCTTCTAAACAAAAGTCATGACCTAGTTTCAGTGCTAATCATTTCTAAACAAAAGTCGTGACCTACTGTCAGTGCTAATCATTTCTTAAATAATTTCCAAGAATACACTAAACTACGAAAACATTCTATAATACAACAAGCAATTTGCATTTAACAGTTTGCTATATGTTACTCATGTGTCATAACTCCTGACAGATAGAAATCCTCATTTGTTTCGGATAATTGTCACTAGCATGATGCATTTATCAACGATAATTGTCACCAACTTTGTCCATCTATTGCCTACATCTAAATGAGGACATACCTTACGGTTCTAGGAGGAAGAAATCAGGATCGAAGCTGGTGGGGAAGGGGTGGTGCTGCTGTGATGTGCTGTGCGGCAAAGCTCACGGTGGCCTGTGCCTACAGTTGATCATGGCGGGTTGGTGCTTGTAGTTTGTCTGCAACCAGAGCAAGGGACGGCGAAGTGGATCCACACGACAGGAGGAACAGGCCGCGTCGATTGGCGAGGATCTGGATTGGGGTGGAGGCGGAGAAGGGCTGACGACATGGATTCGGAGAAGCTGGAGGTGGAGGCGAAGACGAGCCGGTGGCGTGGATCCGGAGCAACCGGAGGTGGAGGTGCACGTGGACGGCGATGTGGATCTAGACAAGTAGGAGGCGGAGGCGACGCGCCTAGCATGGATCTGGATGGGGTAGAAGCGGAGAAGGGCCGATGGCGTGGATTTGGAGCAGCTAGAGGTGGAGGCGGACCGACGGCGTGGATCTGGAGCATTCATAGGTGGAGGCTCATGCGGGACAGTGGTGTGGGTCCAGACGAATCAAGGCAGAGATAGAGGCAGATGCTAGGCCGGCATGGATACAGGGGTGTAGGCAGAGACAGGGTCGGCGTGGATATGTGAGGCGGAGCCTAAGGTGCCGCCAGCTATCTCTGGAGTAGCGGGAAGCTAGAGGCAACTAGGACCGCTTGCTTCGGTGGATGTCGGGACCCCGAATTTGCAAATCCGGACCCTCTGTGTATTCAGCACTAGTCCAGGAACGCGCTAGTGCACACAGTCTTAACATCGGTAAATATCACAATCATACCACTCGATACCAATAAAGTACTTTATTTAAATAATCAAACTGGTTACTCAACCTTATGGTCAAGTTACAAATATATGCCTCGCAAGGCGAAACTTATTCAGAGAAAAATAATAGCAACGGAAAATCAAATAACTTCGTGGCGCCATCCAGTATACCACAGGCAAGTGGGCTCGCTTCCTAAGTAGACGGATCCTCTTGGAGTTCCTCCTCCAAAGTGATGCGATCTCCTCTTCAACTGTGTTGTATTGTGGCAAGGGTGAGTACTTGGTACTCGGCAAGTCATGCACGTAATGCAAGCTAATATACTATATGCATGGCTTGGTACAAAGGAATAGCTCAAGGTATATTTGCGATGCTTGACATTTGAAAAGTAATATAAGTAGATTCAGCAGAGAAACAAGTAAAGTATAAATAACTTTTCAAGGAATTTAATAAACATCTTTCCCATCCTAATCCACATTTCCATCAACTTCATTATTAGTCCAACCCAACTTTTCAAACCAAAGTTATTTTTAGGAAAATCTAACCCTTGACTGTAATTCCCGAGCGATGTCCAATACCGCGGACACGGCTATTCGAATAGATTCTAAACTCTGCAGAGGTTATGCACTTTACCCACAAGATACAGTCAAACACCACAAAGGCGAGTTCCCGTAACAAAGTCTTTCAGAGACTTCAAACAATACAAGTGGTCCTCCCCGGTTATTGCGCACTAACCCTTCCCTTCGCTAAGGCGAAGTCTAGGCCAATCAACCGTTAGATGGGTACCTGGCCTCAGCCAGACGCTCCCCGCACAACTTACACAAAGGGTGTAGTTGACCTCCCGAGGTCCCACAGTGCGTTATTAGCAACTTAGTCAACTAGGTCCGTCCCATTACTGAGACATGTGGTTGCACGTTAGACCCGATTCAAAGGCTTGCAAGGTTAAGTCCTTAGGGTGACCAGTGGCAAGACTACCCAAGAACCAAATCAACATCCCCAATGCCACAACTGGCCCCCACTGATTACTCTTGCCACATGCCCCTGGCCGAAATCGTTTATCAAACCCCAGTTGATTACCATGCACCACGTGCCATCAACATCACATGATACTTTTCCAAAACAGGTTCAATATATCATTAAGTCAATATTAACATTTGATTGTCCAAAATCATGTCATGAGCACGTAGCAGGTCTAAGCAGTATACTACAACGGTCTAAACCCATGTTGGCAATTTTAGTAATGTCCAACTAGTAATCCACAACTAGGGTGACAAGGGGTCATGGCACATATTTAAGTAATCAAGGTGTCATACAGCAAATTGGTGTTTATCTAATTCCCCATATTTAAATAAAGTATTTTCTAATTGAACTAGCATGCAATAAGTTAAATCAAAATAAGTTTCAAAATAGGATCAACATGGTCAAAGCACAACTTGCCTTCAAAAAGTACTTGTTCTTGGTCTTGAGTTGGATCCTGAGTTAATACTTCTCCTTCGAATCCTTCCGGCACTTCAACGTCTACTCGTAAAGCGTGCAAATAGCAAATACACAAATAAACAATAGGCAAAAAGTGTCCAAACATCCAAATAAAATCCATAAACAGAGAGAACATAATTTTATGAGTTTTTAGAAACTGGAATCGTCAAATTCGGAGTTAAAAAGCAAAAGTTATGATTATTTAAAGTTTAAATAATCAATTAAATAATTTTACAGAGAAAAACTTTAGTCCAAAAATTAAATAAAATTCATATTTAGGTAGATCTCAATTTTATACAAATTTAGAAATTTGAATCACCCAAATCGGAGTTGAAACGCAAAAGTTATAAACGTTTGAAGTTTGAAACAAAATCAAATCATTATTTCGAATTAATAAATCATTTTCTTTTCGGAAATTAATTATTGCGTCATCATGGACACGTGTCAGCCTCGGATTGGCCTGCTAACGCCAGGTCCATGGGCGTAGTCTCACGCCGGCTCGGGTCTACAGTGGACTCGGCCCACGACTCCACGTGTCGGCCCGACATGTGGGCCACTCGGGTGACGTCATCGGGGCGTCGGCGGGGCTCGACCACGGTCGGCGGCAGTGGGTCCATCCGATGATGTCATGGGTGACGTCCACGGTCGCGATCGCCGACATCGCGGGCCGCGTGTCGATGGCCACGCGCACGCCGCGTGGCGCGGTTCGGCTCCCTGGACACGTGGCACGATCGTAGCCGTTGGTTTGAAAACCGACGGCTAGGATTGATTTGGGCCTCAAGAGCTTGGGCGCCGCGGGTTAATCTGGGCCGTTGGATCTTGATCTAACGGTCGAGATCCAATCTAACTGGTGTAGTTCCCGCCACGTGGCACGACCTAAGCCGTTGGATCTAGATCCAGCGGTTGAGATTAGATCTAGGATTTTCAGGGGAACTCACCGAGGGTGGCGTGGCGCGATCTGAGCCCTTGGATCTTGATCGGACGGTTGGTGGAGCTCGGGGTCGGCGATGGCTTCACTGGCGAAGTTGTAGGCTGCCGTGGCGAGGCAGCGACCACCACGAACAGCGTTTGGGGCGTGCTCGGCGAGGTGAAGGGTCTCTTGGTGCGCTGGCCGGGGTTCGGATCTGGGGTCAATAGCGGCAGGGGGCGGCGCGGAATCAAGCAAAACCACAATGGAGGGATGCTATGACTCGTGGCGATTCCGTCAGATCTACTGGCACGAGGCTCGGTGAGATAGGGCGGAAAGTGCAGCGGGGTCATGGCGGTCCTCGGTACCACCCGTGCCATTAAATGCCCTCGGCATGCAGCGCCTGGGGCGGAACCCTAATCCTACACGGCGGCCAGCGGCGGAGGAGTCCGGCTTCGGACTTCGGCGGGACGATGACGCCGCGGCCGTCCGCGTGGCACGATCAACGCCACGATCGCGTGGGCGATCGGATCCGGGCGACACGGCTTGGGTCGGGCGATCCAATCCGGGCCGTTAGATCCGATCCAACGGTCGGGATCGATTAGTTAAACGGGTTTGGTTGAGTCAAGCGGCTCTGCCGGGTTAGTCGGACTCGAACTCGAGTCCGACTTCGGGCTCGATCGGATGAACAGTACAAACCCATTCGCATTTTCCAGCGATTTAATAATTAAAATAATTCCCAGAAATTCATTTAATTCATTAAAAATAGCAAAATACTCAGAAAAATTCCAGAAAAATTCTGGAAAATATTTTGGAACATTTTGGACTCGAATAAAATATTTCCAACAAAATTTTATTTGCAAAATTAAATTCTTTAATTATTTCAAAATGGAATAAATTCAAATAAATTCCAAATAAATCCAAATAAATTCCAGAAAATTCCAAAAATTCACCAAAGTGCCAAATCACACATGAATTCAAGAAAAGCAAAATTTTGGGGTGTTACAGTGGATGAGGGAGACACGAGAGCTAGGGGCCCACAGGGGATGGAGCGGGCAAGGCGTCAGCTCAGTTCCCCTTCACCTCTTTTATTAGATGGTATTTTGCGGGTATTCCCTCCAACTTCTAAGGGTAAATTGATAACATGGATCTACAATAAGCCACAGAAGCGATTAGTGACCAGCTTTTTGGCTTTCCAACATTTCCTTAGGTGGCTTACACCTTACCTCAAAAGCAGCTTATAAGCTCATGTGTTTGAGGGCAAGGTTCAAAATCTCGCCGAAATTCGGCGAAATTTCGGTGAAATATCGGATCTCGGAACCCCTGAGTTTCATAATCCCAGCGAAATTAAGAAAATCCTAAAAAAAAATTCAAAGTGCTATAGTAACCTATAATCTCGCCGAGATCTCAGTGAATTTGGCCGAAATCTCGGCAAATTTGACTAAAACTTGACCGGATTTGATCGGATTGGATTCTGCGCATCATTTCCCATGTGGGATAGTCAATAGATTATAATTCCGGCGAATTTGAAAAAACCCTAAAAATTCAAAGTGTGACGGTGCGTAAAATCTCGGTGAATCTCGCCGAAATCTTGGTAAATTTGATCGAGATTTAACTAAAACTTGACTGGATTCAAATTTTGGTTTTTGTATTTCGTTCGAATTTCTTCCGAAACAACGAGATCTTGGCGAAATTTTAGATTTCAATAGGTGACGAGATTTAATCCGAAAACGATGGAGTAAGTATTAAAATTTTCATGAGTGAAACCTAGATATAAGGTCTACTGGGACCTTACTTCCGTAAAAAGAATTAAAAAAAAAATCTAAGCACGACAGATACTCTACGTCTAAGTTTATAAGATGTATTTTTTGAATAACCTTGTCCATAAATATATAGTATATTTCATATTCTAATACAAGATTAATGTAATGTTCCCTTTATACCTCTAATAAATATTTAGCTTTATTTTATATTCTTAACTGTTCACATATTAAATATAGTGCTTAGAGATAATAATTAAAAATAATATAATTATTTTTGATATCTTTTTAACTTATATGCCAACAGAAAATACGCTTTGGCGGAGGCAGTAAGACACTGCACACTTCGAACTCAAAAAAAAAAAATCAAAAGTCAATTAAGCAAAAATCCCTGCTTTTTATAATATTTTGAATACTCCACATTCAAGACGAGAGCATGTATGTACCTGGATTGTCAGGAGTTCCAGGGGGCAAAATGGTAAGTTGACATGTAATGATGCGGGGTTAGTCCGACAAGATGGGATATTTGCTGGTTTGGACCGCGGGGGCGTTTCGTCGCGTAACAGCGTGTCCGATGCCTGCCTGACCTTGGAATCTTCGTTCTGACCTTTTCCATTGTACTACCTACACAACACTGTAATTTCAAGGCCCTTGTAGGTCTACGCAATTGCATCAAAGCCCCTTTCTTTTCAAGTACAGGTATGCACTTCCTTCGCAATTCGAATTTCTTTCCACCTCTTTTCCAAAGTTAAAGCTCTCTTGGAATATAGGAATTTAAAAGAACGTCGTAAGAAGCAGAGAAATTTCAGTAGAATCTATACGAGAAACTGAGTCTTGAGATTTGACATATGGGATTATTCTGTTCTTAGGTGGTGCAATTTTGCAAACAGTCAAGGGCCTATATGGTTGGTGCATGGAACATTCCGTCTCTTTGCCACTTGCTGGTATTCTGCGGTTTAACATTTGTGCCCTATTATATGAACTTTTTTGGTTTCGGTTTGTTTGAATCTCGAGAAAAGATTTGTCATTTTGACAAATATTTCATTGAGGTGGTCAGGTTCTATATTAAAAAAAAAAATCACTTGGTACCATACCAAAGAAAGAGGGAAGTACGGAGTATTTATCATTTTCTCCTCACTTTTAAGGGTTGTTTGGATGAAGGGATTTATTTCTATAGGAATTTCTAATTGAGGACTTAAATTCAAATCTCCTATCCAAACAGGCTATAGTGAATGATCACGAAAATAACTCAGATAAGTGAAAGCTACAACTATGGTTACTATTAATTATTTTTAGAAACATGACCTCGTTTGTAACATGCTGCTTTCTAGATTTACTAGCCAAGGTCGCACACTCCGATGTGCAAAAATACCGTGGAAGGATCTAAATACAATTTTAAAATTTTTAAAGAACTTTTTGCGAGGATGCTAAGGTGGCACGCCCTAAGCTTCCTCCTATCCCACCCTATATAATATAAGGTATATATACATTGTTATGAATATAGCCATACGTAACCTTTGTGACGCTAAGATCCCAAAGAGATTGAGGAAAGAGAGACATCCTAGATATTTCAAAGAAACAAAAACAAAGAGTGGGGAATATTTATTAGGAGGATACTATTAGCTTGAGGGTCATACTAGTTTGAAATTTTTTTTTTTTTTGAAATTTAAGAGGAAGAAAATAGGGAAAAGTGGGATAAAGGGCATGACGCAAGTTTTACAAGGAGTGAACCATTGAGGGGAAGTGAAGTGGGGGCAGGAAAAATGTAATGCTATATGTCACATGAGAGTGTGTTGATGAGACGTCCTCAAATTGATTACTCATATCTCTACTATTATAAAGTAGCAGTTGGTGGCAGTGGTGAGTTCTACCCACGTCATTAATTGCTCTGCTTAATTGCCCTACTTAATTGCTCTGCTTAATTGCCCTACGCAAAAAACGAAGCGTTGCTTTAATTAGTCAGCTTTCGCAAGAAACGAAGCGTTAAAGATATATGTTTGATCTTGTGAAATATTTTTTTTATTTTTTAATCTTTATTTTTTGTTATCAATTTTGTTTTTCGTAGCAACGCACGGGCATGTAACTAGTATATCCTATATAGAAATCATTGAAATAGCTTATGGATAATCCATTAATTTTCTGCATGTTAAATGTATCTAAAAAATAAAGTAATCATAGTCACATAGATTAGTTGTACGTATGTGTATATAGCGAGATACCCTTTTGGTTTTGACGTATATAGCGAGATACCCTTTTGGTTTTCTTGCACGTGATACAGGGAATCAAAACAGTAGTTCAGATGCACGAATAAAGAAGACAGAAAGTGATACCTAGATAGTGCAGTACAACATGTAGCTTCTACAATGAAGTGCAACACATACTCATATATTTATTACGCATAGCATTCCACTAAACATGCTTAGCTCAATTGGCTGAGGGCGTGCAGTTTATGCGACACGTCTTGGGTTTTAATCCCATGAAAGCGATTATTTTTATTTATTTTTTTGAAATTTTTTGAGAAGGGTCTTCAGAGCATTTCTAACCTATCGAAAAAATTCCGGATATAATTAAGGTATTAAATCATATTGTATATTTTTGAAAAAATTTTGAGAATGGTCCTCAGAGCATTACCTACCGTAAAAAATTTAGATCCTAATCAAGCTCGTGCGATTTTGAAATTTTTTTACAATGGTGATAATCCATTTAAAATGATTTTACTGATTTAATTGAGCTAATAACTTTGAAATTTCTTGAAACATTCTGAGGAGGGTTCTGAGAGCGTGTCCACCCTATCATAAAAATTTTAGATCATGATCAGACTATTGTGATTTTTAAAATTTTTGATAGTACTACTAATGTATTTAAAGCAACTTCATTTATTTAATTTAGCTACTAAATTTGTAAATTTTTTAAAATTTGTTAGAAGAGTCCTCAGAGCATGCTTAAGCTACCATAAAAAATTCGAAGCGTGATAGAACTTTTACAATTTTTAAAAAATCTGACGATGGTACTAATACATTTGAAGCAACTTAACTGATTTTATTGACCTACTAAATTTGCAAATTCTTGAAAATTTGTGAGTAGGATCAGAGAATGCGTAAGCTACCATAAAATTTTCAAAAAATAATTTTGGTTTTATTTTTTAATATATTTTATTTCTTTCTAAATAGTTCGTGGCAACGCGTGGTATCTGACTAGTATATATCTTATGTATTAAAGTGGGAGAACTTCAAGCCCAACCACGCTGCCCACATCGCAGAGCGTTTTGCGAAAAGGCCCTCCGTAAATTTCAAAATTGTGTCTAAGTCCTTTTATAGGTAATTTTTCAAAAAGGATCTATAGTTCTGTAGATTCACAAACGGGTCCTCCGCGGTTATTTTTGTAAAATATAAAATTATATCTAGGTCCTGTTACGATAGTTTTGCAAAAATTAGTTTTGCAAAAAAGATCTTGTAGCTTTGTGTATTCACGAATAGATCCTCCATTGGTCATTACAAAAAAACCCTTTAAGAAAATGAAAATTACATTAAGATTTTTTTACTTTTTTGTAAAAAAATTTACTAAACTAAATTTCACACCAAACCATATAACGTGAGATGCTAGCTAGTCTGCTGTATTATTGGAGAAGCCACGGTCGACAGGGTAGAAGTTTGAAGGGTATTGTAGATCCTTCACTATGCTGCAGTCCAGCTTGAGATCGGAATGGCTCGCTCGTGTCCAAAGCCAGCCAGTCACTTTCCTCCACGTGGGAGGGACAACAGGAGGTGTCACATCGAAGATGCTGCATAGGAGATTTTGGAGAAGGACTATGGGCATGGATAAGGATTCCACGTAGGTGTGGGTCCCATGGCAGAGGTGACTTTGTGGGAGCCTTTTTATTTGATATCTTAAATGCGCTTCAAATGTCTAAAATGCTAATGTGAAAACAGAAGTTAAGGGCCTCTTGGGAATATGAAATAGAAAAAAAATGCAGGATTGAAATTTGAGAGGTGCTTTTGGTAGTGCTATGTCTTTAAGGTAATTATGTAGATGATCATACCACTTCTATATTTATGAAACAATATGATTATTTTTTTAATAAATATCATTAGTATTGATCAACAAGTACATGACTTGTTTACGAAACTCCTAATTCATGTTTTGATACTATTTTGAATTATCTCTAACCTTATATCATCACATAGGACAATTGTGATTTATAGGTTAGTACATACATTGATTTATGATCATGTTTTATAGATCATTGATATAAGAATATCAAATCAATAATATGGACACATATTGGAGTGACCAATAATAGACACTGCGGGATTGTTATATTCTTAAGTGTCATCAGTTGATCTCATACATATTGTATATGAGATCCTTACACATAAGATTGTTATGTTTTCTATATGTGTAATAGTATACTTATGGGTTTCCCAGCACTACTCTGTAACTGGGTAGTCATAAACGTAGCTTTCGGATTTAATACGAAATATGTAGAGGAATGTGAGCGATCAAGATAAAATTTGCCCATCCTATATAATAAAAGAGATATTTTTGGCCCCTCGATGTGGTTGAATTAAGGAAGTGTATGGCCATACCGAATGTGATTGAGGAGTTATTACAAGTGAGTAATCTACTACAAAACGAGTGAAAGATCGAAAGGATGGCACATTTCTTGCCTTGATTTCGATCTAGTATTATGAGACAAAGGAATCAATACATTAGCATTATATAAATTTGTTCGATATGATCTTTATGTATATTTGGAAGTAATTATGCCCTGTTAGGGGCCGTTGTCGACTTATTGGCCTAAAGAAGTTTTCGGGGCATGGATGCATAAACCTATAGGGTCACACACTAAACGGGTTAGAATACATTGGTTTGGATTGAATCCATTACTAATAGGCCAAGTGAGCTTTGCACCTTGGTTAAGCCCCTAATGTAGAGTTCCACCAAAAGACTATATAAAGGGAGTATGCGAAGGCGTGAATGCAATTGTTGAACCACCACACTTACTGAAAACCCTAGCTGTCACTGCTCATGCCCTGCCATACGCACTGGCGCTAGCACACCGATGCACAATGTTCCTTCTCCTTCCCCGAACATGTGGACTTGGGTATAGGCACTATTGCTACTGCGGCACTGATCGGGACGATTGTTTGTGCTATTCGACCACTCGACTATTGCTCGAGGACGATCGATCACTACTAGAGGACACGCGCTACGTCGCATCGGGCTACTTCAACTCTTTTTCTGCTGCACTGCGTGTCTAGTGGTAACGATGCATGATCTCTTACTTGCTTGGCATCCTGGTTTACACGGTATAATTTTTAATTTGAGCACGTGTAGCGTACCCATATTCCTTTAGCTTCTATGCATTTTCCCTCAATACAGGTTACATAAATCTGTTTACTTCTAAACAAGTAAGTAATCGTTATCTACTATTTATTTCTATTTTAATATTTAAAAAAGAAGGCCACATGAGTTGATTAAAAGAGGTATTTGATTGTCCTAAAGGAAAAATATGGGAATTTTGCGATTAGATGTCTCGTGACCCAGGATGTCTCGAATTAACCCAACGAGGACAATCAATGTCTTGCCGTCTTGCGTGCTTTGAATGGATTTTTCCAGAGAATCTGATGAAGAGAACATTCATTCGTCTTGGTTTCTCTTTAGGGGAGGCAAGGTCATCCATGAGAAACAACGATACATATATATGTATATATATATATATGTATACATATATACATGTATATATGTATATATGTACATATATACATATGTACATATATACATATATACATGTATATATGTATACATATATATATATATACATATATATGTATATATATATGTATATATATATATAGCTGGTGTGCACAATTTTAAGAGCCCTAATGATAGATTACGGAGTATATACCTTCCATCAACTGAGAAAAAAAAAATCCTCTTCTAATTTAAATAACGAGTTATGCAAATTGTTGGTTTACTTGCAGCTGTGCTCTAGGAGGATTAAGGGCTTGCTTTCGAATGCTGCTACCAATGTTGATGGAGGGTGATTTCGTTAGCCCAGTCGAAGCAGAGAGAATGATTTTGTCACGTACTAGTAGGTGTCCGTGTACTGCAATGAAGATGTATCTTAATTAAATTATAGAGTATTTTTATAAAAATAAATTTGCACTTTTGAGTTGCCCACAGGGAGAGAGAAGAAAGGAATGGTCCGGCCAAGGGGAGTGGGTGTAGAAAGAAAGAGAGAGATATGGTTAGCTTCCTTTTTATTTGTAAGAGATAGGAAGCATGTCACAGTCTGTAATTCATATGTCAATATGCTGCTTTTTTTAGAGAGAAGAAGTGAAACAACTCAAAAATTCAAAATGAATTTGTTGGCTTTCATTTGAATTCGCGTTTTATTTGGATTTGGAAAATTCGAAATCGAGTTTGAATCCCTAACCTTGTTGGGCCGTTTCTCCTTTGCTCTTGGCCCATGCGTGCTCTGTTCGGCTGTCGGCTGCCTCGCCCGGCCCAGCTCAGCCGGCCGGCTCCGGCCGCTCTTTCGCCCGTGGCCGATCGCCCTCCGCCTCCTCGCCTCGGCGCGGTGCAGCTCGTCTGCGCCACGCTCTCGCCTTGCCAGACGCCGCCGCCCGCCTCCTCAGCGTGGTCGCCCGACCGCGCCGTGCCCGCCGCTGCCGCCTCCCGCGCCAGCTGACAATGGCTGCCGTCGCGCGGGCCTCGCGCCACGCCGCCCGCGATCGCCGCCTCGCCGGCGCTGCGCCTCGCCGCCCTATAAAAACCCTCCCGAGCTCCACTTCCAACTCGCCGCTCTCCCTCGCCTCGGTGAGCTCCTCCTCCTCCCTCGCCACTCCCTCGGCTCGGCCACACTTGTATGTGCCGCCACCCGCTTCGCCTCGCCCGAAAACCCTAGCCCGCCCTGCCTCGCCGTGCCCCTGCCCGGCCCGCCCGTCGGCCTCCTCTCCTCCTCGCCCCTGCGGGCGCCCCGCCTCGCTGACTCGCGGCTGAGCCAAGCCACCAATGACCTTCCAGCACCGCCGTTCGGGCCGTGGCCCGATGGGCCCCGGCCGGATCTTGTTTAAAACAGTAAAAGGATTTTCGGTTTTTAATTTAATTATTAAATTCCGAAAATTCGTTTTTAATCCAAAAATAGCCCAGAAAATCCAGAAAAATCCCGGAAAATCCCAGAGCTCCACCAAATACTTTTCCCGAAACGTTTGATCCTCGAGTCCAGAAATGCTGTCCGTTCCCAGATCCGAACCCGTAAATTCTCCAAATCGATTTCGCCCTCCGTTCTCTTCCGACTCGGTTCCGGTTTCCGTTTCAGTTTCCGTTTTCATTTTCGGTTATTGTTTTGTCGTTTATTTTTGTTGGTTGTCTTTCCGCGCTAGATTCGACCGTTGAGACGCCAAAGGAGCCGAGCGATCCACTGAGTCGGGCGATTCGAGCAGACGTTGGACCAGACGAGGCGCTTGATGCGACTACTTCCCCGACGACTCATCCGATCCAGCTGCCGCGCAAGGCAAGCCGTACACCCTTTGATCATATTGATCCTATCATGCCATGCTATAGTAGTAATTATTTTATATCGCATTATTTTACTGTATTTGAATTAATGAAATCCAGTATTTTAGAATGACATGATATTAGATAATGCCGAATTGCTCATTGAAACCTCCTTGAAATAATTGAACCCTGTTAATCCTTTGGAACCCTAGTTAACTGCTTATTGCCATGAATAGGTTAGATAATACTGCTAGGGTAGTTCAAAACCTGGATTTAAAGAAAATGCTGCCGAATCTCCGATTCGGATTGTTTATAAAAGTCTTTGCGATCAGGGGGACGATGTCGGATTAATACCGGAGTGGATGAGATTCCGATCCCTACCGTGATTAATGCCTTGGTTGATGCAGTGGGCGATGCTGCGAGTACCCGAATGGGTTTGTGGATGAAGGCTTGGTCTTTGGCAAAAGTGTAAGGTTAATAATCCACTTGAGCAAAGTAAATAACTTAGTTTCCGCTCAACCACAGGTCGGACTGGTCAGTGACCCGTATCCGACACGGCTCATTAAGTTAATCATTCCTGAGATAATAATTGGACTGTCTTGGTGGCTACCATTCTCTGGAGAGAATGGGGACCGGGCCTTCCCGGCAGGGAAATGGACCGGAGGGGTGGAACGGGAATGGTCCAAAGTGACATTCTTGGTTCTCACAACGGTAGACGCTAATGGGGACCCTGAGTCCAAGGTAGCGGTACTATCGGTAAACAACTAAAGGACAGGAATGATTAAACGAAATGCTGTGATAATCTAAACTGGGCCACATGCATTTAAGTTGCATGAAACTCGCGATTGGCATAAAGGTTATAGATATCTTGTGGGTAAAGCTGAGCCGCTCTGCAGAGTTAATCTCAATTGTAATCGATTACGCCGTACTTCCGGTAAATGAAGTTAAGTTGGAATCGGGGTTGATACCCGTAACTAAGCTCAAGTTACTGTTTGGAATTTGGATAATTGTGGTTAAGTGTTGTTGAACTTGTGAAATTCAAATTACTTATTTATTGATTTGTGCTTCAAATGTAAAATGAATTGTGAAATAAAACTGCATCCAGATACTAAACCCTATTGCCACCCCTTGATTACCCCTACATATAGTATTCAGTGGTTCCGTACGACTTGTTGAGTACTCCCGTACTCACCCTTGCAAACCCCGCCCCTTTCAGAGTTCGAAGACGTTGGCGCCTTCCAGGAGATCGTAGATGGCGATTTAGTCTGGTTCTAGGTCTTTGTCTTCGCTCAGGCCACCTTTGTGGTTTCTCTCTTTTGTTAGTGTAAGTTTAGAAGCTTGGATGCTTCTCTTGTAAAACCGGTCGTTAGACCAACTATATTGAATAAAAAAAATGTTGAATTGGCTTTTGGCCAGGTAATTTTACTCTTGTTTTACAGCGAGTTAGTCTTCTGGAGTAGCTGTTGTGAGTTTCAGATCGCCCTAAAAAGGCGGTCCGTCACAAGTGGTATCGAGCCTAGGCTTGACCGTAGGTGAGACCTAAGTTGGCTTAAGGAGTCTTTTTCAAAAGATTATTTCAAACTACAAAATGAGTTTCAAAACTGTAAGTACTATCCTTATAATCCTGTTTCTCCTCTCTCTGTTCCCACCTTTTCCTTAAAAATTCACTTCTCTCCTTTAAAATTCACTTAAAACCTTTCCGCTCATCGACTTAAAAGATTCTCGTTTTGGCGAGATGGTGCACCACGCCTACCCACTTCCCGAGGTTCCCGAAGGATGGGGCTATTGTGGAGAATGCTACAGCATGTTGGAGCTGATCAGATTGAGATCCCCGTTTTTCACACGGAGGAGCTTTTCCAGGGTGTCGTCCGCGTTGAGTGGAGAGCCTGGTTCAATCTGGATCCCCTGCCAAATAATCCAGATATTCCGCGTCACTTCCAAGGGCACCGCGTCCACGAGTCAGACGCTATCCAGGACTCTGCCCGTCGGGCAGTGAAGCACCTGCGTCGTCTCTTCGCCGCTGAGTTCGACCACAGTCGATTTCAGTTGATCCCCATGAAGGGGGATGCCCCCGGCACAGTGATCGTCTCTGTTCCAGAGGACGAGGCAGATCCGCGTGTCGATGAAGCTGCAGAACTCCTTGTCAACAAGGATTTCCTGTACACCTCCCTTCTCATCGAGCGAGATGATCTGCAGCGACAGTTGAGCAATGCCTGGATGGAGATCGACGAGCTTCGTGAAGAGATAGACCAGCTGCAGCCCCAGTACGAGCCCGGAGAAGAGATGTCCGTGGATGGTCCGTCGGCTGTGACTGACCTGTCCATGGCAGAAGATGTGGAGGAAGATCCAGAGGAGCGCATCATCTACATCTCCGACGACGATTGAAGATTCCAGTCTTAGAATAGGGCGTTAGTCCTAGAAGTTGGCTTTACCCTTTTGGAGTAGTCTTTTGTAATGTAAAATAGGTTGTTTCTTACCTTAGTATGACGGTATTGTAAACAATCTATGTATCAGTAAAATTAAGTTTCCTATCTCTGTATGTTGTTTGCTCTATTATCTTTATACCTTCGGCCTAATTCCACTAATTCTTTCCCATTTCGTCTCGCCTCTCACCTATTCTATCTCTCTCTGCCCCGTGTCTAAATCTTACTTATCTTCTGCTTTGCCCAAAACCCTGCAGCAAGACCTAAAAGATAGTCAGTATGGATCAAGGTGAAGGATCACAACACCAAGGTTACGGGAATGAGGCAGACCCAGCCAGAAATCCAGTTAACATAGCTCAAGTACTGGCAGATATAGAAAGGAACAGATACCAGTCAGAACAGAGGCAGAATCAGATGATTGAGATGATGATGGCACAGTTTGCCGCAAGACCCCAGATGAATCCCCAAGGAAACAACTTTGGACATGATGGGTTATTAGGTGGGTCACACTGGTCTGACTTCCAAAAGACCCGGCCCCCTATTTTCTCCATGTCAACTGAGCCGTTATCAGCAGATGATTGGCTCACGGTTATCCAAATGAAGCTGGATACCGTGCAGTGCACTGAGAAGGAGAAAGTGCTCTATGCCTCTCACCAGCTGCAAGGACAAGCAGCAGCATGGTGGGTCAACTTTCAGACTCTGAAGACAGGACAAGAGATTTCGTGGCAGATGTTCGAAGAAGCTTTCCGGAAGACTCACATTCCAGCAGGATTGATGGCCTCCAAGCGGAGGGAATTTCTGTCTCTCCATCAAGGAGGAAGGACTGTGATGGAATACCTGCACCACTTCAACAACCTTTCTCGCTATGCACCCAGAGAAGTAGACACAGAGGAAAAGAAGATAGAAAGATTCTATGAAGGACTGCAGAAGAACCTTAAGTTCCATATCTCATCAGTGGAGTTCAAGGATTTTTCAGCCATGGTAGATAGGCTGATTGTGTCAGAAGAAACAAGAAACGACCTGGAAGATACTAGAAAGAGAAAGGCACAGCAACAGAGAATGTCAGCAGCAAGTCAGTTCAAGGGAAGGACTTATACCTTCAACCCCAATGTTCCAAACAAGAGACAAGCAGTGGGAGGATCCCGACTGTTCGCCCAATGCTCGGCCGGGAATGTTCGATGCTTTACCTGCAACGGAACCATTACTCTAATGTGTGTCCCAAGAAAGGTTCAGCTTGCTTCCATTGCGGACACGGACACTTCAGCAAAGAAAGGTGCGAAGAAGGACTTGCCGAGTGATGTGGCAAAAGCTCAAGCGTCAGCTTCCGCCAACAGACAGCCAGCGCCCCGTCAGCCTCAGCCGCCCCATCAAGGTTATTTAAGGGCACCAGTCAAGACCGAGGGATATTCCAACAACCGCGGACCCAATCCGCCCAGGAATCCTCAAGGCAGAATTAACCATGTGTCAAGAAAGCAGAGGCGTGAAGCCACTGATGTCATCGTTGGTAAGTTTTCCGTCCAAACCAAGTCGGCCTTAACCCTCTTTGATCCAGGTGCAACCCATTCGTTCATTTCTTTGGCTTTTGCGTGCAAAAGTGGGTTGCCCTATTCTCCCTTGCCCTCTCCCTGTGTTTTCCACACCCCTGGAAGTCGGTTGATGGCAAGATTCAGCTGCAGTAATCTGAGGATAGAAATCCAAGGGATTGAGTTCAGAGCCAACCTGTTGTTGTTAGAGATGGATGGTCTAGATGTCATATTGGGAATGAACTGGTTATCTAGACACCATGCTCAGTTGGATTGTTCTCAGAAGACAGTGACACTCAGAAATGGTTATGGTCAGAAAGTGACAGTTCAGAATGATCCGAGGTTGATCAAGAGAAGTCAGAGCATCATCAATGCAGTTGCCCGTGGTTTAGACAGCATACCCGTAGTTCGGGAGTACCCCGAGGTATTTCCAGAAGAGTTACTGTGAAACCTCAGAACAGAGGCATAGAACTGGCAATAGAGTTAGTTCCTGGAACAGCTCCTATCCATAAGCGATCACGTCCAATGTCGCCTTTGGAGTTAAAAGAACTGAAGAAGCAATTGGATGAATTGCTGGATAAAGGATTTGTACGGCCAAGTATCTCCCCTTGGTCCGCGCAAGTAGTATTTGCCAGAAAGAAAGACGGAAGTAAGAGACTCTGTATAGACTACAGAGCTCTGAATGATGCAACCATCAAGAACAAGTACCCGTTACCCCGGATAGATGACCTGTTCGATCAGTTGAAAGGAGCCAAGATCTTTTCGAAGATAGACCTGAGGACAGGATATCATCAGTTGAAGGTCAGAGAACAAGACAGAGAGAAGACAGCATTTGCTACTCGATACGGATTATATGAGTTCACCGTGGTGCCATTTGGACTCACAAATGCCCCGGCCTACTTTATGAACCTGATGAACCAAGTGTGCATGGAGTTCTTGGACAAGTTCATCGTAGTGTTCATAGACGACATACTCATTTACTCCAAGACTGAAGAAGATCACCAGAAGCATCTGCATCTAATTCTGGGAAGGCTTAGAGAACATCAGCTATATGCAAAATTCTCTAAGTGTGATTTCTGGTTGGATGAAATCGCTTTCCTAGGACACATCATCACTAAGGATGGCGTGAAGATGGATCCCGAGAAGATCAGGACAGTGTTGGAATGGAAACGGCCTGTGTCAGTGCCAGAAGTCAGAAGTTTTCTCGGTTTGGCAGGATACTACAGAAGATTCATCGAAGGATTCTCCAAGATAGCTAAACCGATGACTCAGCTTCTCAAAAAGGACAGCCCCTACGTTTGGACTGAGAAGTGTGAGAAAAGTTTCCAAGAATTGAAGACCAAGTTAACCTCAGACCCAGTTCTCACTCTCCCGGATCCGGATAAAGATTTCCAGATCTACTGTGATGCTTCGAAGAGAGGATTGGGATGTGTGTTAATGCAAGAAGGAAAAGTGGTTGCGTATGCATCGCGACAACTCAGACCGCATGAGGAGAATTACCCGACCCATGACCTGGAACTAGCCTCAGTAGTGCACGCATTGAAGATTTGGAGACATTACCTGTTGGGAAACCGTTGTGAAGTGTTCTCAGACCACAAGAGCCTGAAGTACGTGTTCACCCAGCCCAATCTGAACATGAGACAGAGAAGATGGTTGGAGTTGATTAAGGATTTCGACCTAGAAATCCTTTATCATCCAGGAAAAGCTAATGTGGTAGCAGACGCTTTAAGCAGAAAAGCCTGCCATCATTTAGCTCAAGTCAAGACTATCTCTCCCCAGTTAAAGTCAGAAGTACAGGAATTGAACCTGCAGATAGTGTCAGAAGGATCAGTATGTTTCCTAGAGATACAGTCAGATCTCCTGAAGCAGATCAAAGCAGCTCAGCAAACAGACGAAGAGATATTGGAATACAGGAAGTTGATGAAGGAAGTTAGTCCCTCAGAGTTCTCGGAAGACAAGCAAGGCGTATTGCGATTCCGCGATCGTATATGCATCCCGAAGGACAAGGATATAAGAGGATTGATTTTGACAGAGGCTCACTCGTCACAATTCTCAATACATCCTGGCAGTACGAAGATGTACCAAGACTTGAAGAAGGAGTACTGGTGGAATGGAATGAAGAAAGAAGTAGCCGAGCACGTGGTATGTTGTGACGTGTGTCGGAAAATCAAGATAGACCACCAAAAGACGGCAGGATTGCTGCAACCCCTTCCAGTGCCAGAATGGAAGTGGGAAGAGATTGGAATGGACTTTATCACTGGTTTTCCCAAGACTCAGCAAGGACATGATGCTATCTGGGTAATCATTGATAGGATCGACCAAAGTAGCCCATTTCATCCCTATAAAGCGGTATTGGAAGAGACAAGTTGGCAGAGTTGTACCTGACCCAGATCGTCAGATTGCATGGAATACCTAAGAAGATCGTGTCAGATCGTGGAGCCCAGTTTACTTCAAAGTTCTGGAAGAGTCTGCATGAAGCGATGGAGTGCGGATCTGAATTTCAAGATAGCCTATCACCCTCAGACAGATGGTCGACGAAAGAGTTAACCCGAATCTTGGAGGATATGTTGAGAGCCTGCGCTCTAGCATATGGAGCCTCGTGGGCCAAGTGTTTGCCGTTTGCGGAGTTCTCGTACAATAACAGTTACCAAGCCAGTCTGGACATGTCACCGTTTGAAGCCTTGTATGGAAGGAAGTGCAGAACCCCGTTAAATTGGACCGAGACCGGAAAGAAACAGCTTTTGGACCTCGGCTAGTTCAGATCACGAAGCTCATGTGAGGATCATAAGGAAGAATCTGAGAACAGCTCAAGTCCGGCAGAAGAGTTATGCGGATACAAGGAGGAAAGATATAAGTTATCATGTTGGAGACTTCGTTTATCTGAAAGTGACACCTTTCAAACCTGTTCGCCGTTTTCAGATAAAAGGGAAGTTAGCTCCGAGGTATGTTGGACCATACCCCGTGACTGACAGAATTGGAGAAGTAGCCTACAAGTTACAGTTAAGTCCAGAGTTGTCAAGGGTACACAATGTCTTTCATGTGTCCCAGTTAAGGAAATGTCTCCGTCAGCCGTCAGAGCAAGTGCAGTTGAAAGGGATAGACTTGAAAGAAGATTTGACATACCGTGAGGAACCAGTCAGGATTGTGGAGACTATGGAAAGGGAACTCAAGTTCAAGAATGTCAGGATCTGCCGAGTGCTATGGAAGAATCATACACTCGAAGAAACTACTTGGGAGAAGGAATCGGAATTGCAGCAGAATTTTCCCAACCTATTTTCCCAGGCGAAATGAATCTCGGGGACGAGATTCCATTTTAAGTGGGGTAGGTTGAAACAACTCAAAAATTCAAAATGAATTTGTTGGCTTTCATTTGAATTCGCGTTTGATTTGGATTTGGAAAATTCGAAATCGAGTTTGAATCCCTAACCTTGTTGGGCCGTTTCTCCTTTGCTCTTGGCCCATGCGGCCTGCTCCTGTTCGGCCCGTCGGCCTGCCTCCGCCCGGCCCAGCTGGCCAGGCTTTGCTTCCCTTGCCGTGGCCGACCGCCCTCGCCTCCTCGCCTCGGCGCGGTGCGCTCCGTGCACTTGGCCTCGCGCCCGCCGCGCCCATGCGCCGCCCGCCTCCTCCGCTCAGCGTGGTCGCCCGCCAGGTGCCCGCCGCTTTGCCGCCTCCCAGCGCCGCCTTCGACAGCTGCCGTCGCCAGCCACTCGCGCCACCGCGCCCGCCGCGATCGCCGCCTCGCCCCGCGCTGCGCCCTCGCCGCCCTATAAAACCCTCCCGAGCTCCACTTCCAACTCGCCCGCTCTCCTCGCCTCGGTGAGCTCCTCCCTCCCTCCTCGCCTTCACCTCCCGGCTCCGGCCAGCCATGTGGCCGCCGCCAGCCCAGATTCGCCTCGCCGAAAACCCTAGCCGCCTGCCTGCGCCTGCTCCTGCCCCGTAGGCCCCGCCGTCGACCTCCTCTCCCCTCCTCGCCCCTGGTGGCCGCCTCTCGCCCTCATGACTATGACTGGGCCAAGCCTCAATGACCTTCCCAGCTGTAGCGCCGTTCGAAGTGACGATGGGCCAAATGAAGCCGGCGATCTTATTTAAAGTAAAGGATTTTCGGTTTTTAATTTAATTATTAAATTCCGAAAATTCGTTTTTAATCCAAAAATAGCCCAGAAAATCCAGAAAAATCCCGGAAAATCCCAGAGCTCCACCAAATACTTTTCCCGAACCGTTTCGATCCCCTGAGTCCAGAAATGCTGTCCGTTCCCAGATCCGAACCCCAGAAATTCTCCAAATCCCAGTTTCGCCCTCCGTTCTCTTCCGACTCGGTTCCGGTTTCCGTTTCAGTTTCCGTTTTCATTTTCGGTTATTGTTTTGTCGTTTATTTTTGTTGGTTGTCTTTCCGCGCTAGATTCGACCGTTGAGACGCCAGTGGAGCCGGGCGATCCCTGAGTCGGGCGCTTCCCGGAAGCGAGCGTTGGACCAGACGGGAGCGCAGTACGACTACTTCCCCGACGACTCATCCGATCCAGCTGCCGCGCAAGGCAAGCCGTACACCCTTTGATCATATTGATCCTATCATGCCATGCTATAGTAGTAATTATTTTATATCGCATTATTTTACTGTATTTGAATTAATGAAATCCAGTATTTTAGAATGACATGATATTAGATAATGCCGAATTGCTCATTGAAACCTCCTTGAAATAATTGAACCCTGTTAATCCTTTGGAACCCTAGTTAACTGCTTATTGCCATGAATAGGTTAGATAATACTGCTAGGGTAGTTCAAAACCTGGATTTAAAGAAAATGCTGCCGAATCTCCGATTCGGATTGTTTATAAAAGTCTTTGCGATCAGGGGCGATGTCGGATTAATCCCTTTGAGTGGATGAGATTCCGATCCCGGTGGTGATTAATGCCTTGGTTGAGTGCGGTGGCGATCGCGAGTACCGGAATGGGTTTGTGGATGAAGGCTTGGTCTTTGGCAAAAGTGTAAGGTTAATAATCCCCTTGAGCAAAGTAAATAACTTAGTTTCCGCTCAACCACAGGTCGGACTGGTCAGTGACCCGTATCCGACACGGCTCATTAAGTTAATCATTCCTGAGATAATAATTGGGTGTCTTGGTGGCTACCATTCTCTGGAGAGAATGGGGACCGGGCTTTCCGGCAGGAAATGGACCTGAGGGGTGGAACGGGAATGGTCCAGAGTGACATTCTTGGTTCTCACAACAGTGAAGCGCTAATGGGGACCCCGAGTCCAAGGTAGCGGTACTATCGGTAAACAACTAAAGGGCAGGAATGATTAAACGAAATGCTTTGTGATAATCTAAAGCTGGGCCACATGCATTTAAGTTGCATGAAACTTCGCGATTGGCATAAAGGTTATAGATATCTTGTGGGTAAAGTGAGCCGCTCTGCAGAGTTAATCTCAATTGTAATCGATTACGCCCGTGCTTAGGTAAATGAAGTTAAGTTGGAATCGGGGTTGATACCCGTAACTAAGCTCAAGTTACTGTTTGGAATTTGGATAATTGTGGTTAAGTGTTGTTGAACTTGTGAAATTCAAATTACTTATTTATTGATTTGTGCTTCAAATGTAAAATGAATTGTGAAATAAAACTGCATCCAGATACTAAACCCTATTGCCACCCCTTGATTACCCCTACATATAGTATTCAGTGGTTCCGTACGACTTGTTGAGTACTCCCATACTCACCCTTGCAAACCCCGCCCCTTTCAGAGTTCGAAGACGTTGGCGCCTTCCAGGAGATCGTAGATGGCGATTTAGTCTGGTTCTAGGTCTTTGTCTTCGCTCAGGCCCTGCCTGTGGTTTCTCTCTTTTGTTAGTGTAAGTTTAGAAGCTTGGATGCTTCTCTTGTAAAACCGGTCGTTAGACCAACTATATTGAATAAAAAATGTTGAATTGGCTTTTGGCCAGGTAATTTTACTCTTGTTTTACAACAGTTAGTCTTCCTGGGTAACTGTTGTGAGTTTCGCACTGCCCCTAAAAAGGCGGTCCGTCACAAGAAGTGGAATAACGAACTACCATCGCTAACTTGTGTTTATATACCAGTAAATATACGTGTGCTATAGAAGTTGTGCCTTGTGCGTACCAAAATGACTAGCTGCTAGCCGGCTGGTGTCATACAATCGTATGACAACCTTTTTTTGTATGCGTCGTTACGAGTTTTCGGAGCTCTTGTGGAGCTAGCTAATGTTGCGTATGTCTTAATTTGTGGATAAGTGCGTGGTGCATGCGCACATTTTGTACAATGTTCTGAAAATATGCAATGCTGGTTTGAGTAAATGCTACACTGAAAAGTGAAAAGAGACTACTACTACTACGACAGTTATTTCTCTATTTCATCATTCTTTCCTACTCATGATCAGAAGAAAGTGTAACGAAGCAGCTTAATTCCACGCATCATGAGGTCTTAAAAATGTGAATTTCTTTCTTGGTGTCACCCTGTTCATGTCAACGAAAGTTGTCCAAAAAGAGGCTCCCAAAGTCCAAGGAGCTTTTGGAAGAGGAAACTTGGAGTTGGTAATTCGGTATGCCATTGCCCCCACCCGGAAGCCATGATTTAACTTAATTTGTTGTAGTCTTACAAGAACACCAAACAAATAGAAGATCGACGGATGGGAAGAATCAATTAGATTCCAGACGATGACTCCAAAGACCTTCCAGTCTTGCATAATTGGTACGGTGTGTTTGGTTGGTGGGCTAAGGTTAAATTAGATAGGATAGTCTTGTACCATTTGGTTATATTATTTTTGGTAAATGAAATGGTTCGGCATCTACGGAGAATATTTCTCAAATTTGTATTCTACCATCCAGAGTGGGATGGTTTCCTTCAAACAACCAAATACATAGATAACTTTTTTTAAAACTATTTCATATATGTACCACTTAGTGACAATTCTCTCTCTCCCTGACGCAGCGCAAAAGGCTTACCTTAATATCATAATCCCAAGTTGTTAATTGACAAGGTGATCATCAACTCCTGTCCCTTCCTTTTTATTTCGACCTCAAAAGCTCGGAGATGCTATTCTTGCCTTGTCTCTGGGCTTCTGGCATAGCATTGGCTGCCGCCGAGACTTTCCAAAGTGTCACAAGATCTACGATGACAGTGAATTAACCTAGATTTGCTTGTTTAGCCTGCATCCCCGCCACGCTGCGACCGTCATGCTGTGCGTTCCTCGCATTCTGTTCTCTACTACTCCATGTACTACTTTGTGCCGGCATTCCCATCTAGTTTCAACTTTGTACCTGGTTCATTGCTTCCGTGAACATGTCTGAGCGCCGTTGTACCATCCTTAATTGGAATGTTCGAGGACTCGACGATGCGGCTAGACGAGCTACGGTCCGGCAAACCCTGGACAATTTGCTAAACTCTTGGGAGACTTCAATCTGATCTACAAGGCAAGGGACAAAAACAACACCAACCTCAACCGTCGCCAAATGGCACAATTCCAGGCCATGATCAACCTCTGCGAGCTTCGTGAAATCACCCTCCACAACCGAAAGTATCACTACTACAGAACCGGTCTTCACAACCGGTCTATCACAAGCGGTTTCATGCCAACCGCTTGTAATGTGCGCACCAGAAGTGGTTCGTGGCAACGGACAGAAGAGGACTTTTACAAGCGATTTGATACACGAACCGCTTCTGAAGTCTGAGTTATAGAAGCGGTTCGTGTACCAAACCGCTTCTAGAATTCAACCATCAGAAGCGGTTTGTGTTTCAAACCGCTTCTAAAAGCCCTCCCGCCCAGCGCATTTTAAACCCTTCTTCCTCCCCGAGCCAACAGTCGAAGAAAGAAGGGCCGAGCACTGTTCTTCCGGGGAGGTGCTGGCCAAATTTTTACTTTTTAAATTGCTAGTGATTTAGCTTCAAATTAAGTGTTTCAAGGTCAGTAAGAGCATGTTAGCATCTTTCTCACTTACATATTGCTGTTTTTTATGCATTGGATGTGGAGAAATCATGATTTATTCATGTTCAAATGTGTTGCTTTGCTAGGACGTCACTCTAGAATATATTTTGTATGCTTGCTTTTTTTATGGTATGAACATGTATGGTGAAGATCTAATTCAAAGTATGGTATTGCAATGAAGCAATTAGTGGTGTATAAAATAAAATAGGGAAACATGTGAAGGATAAAAAAATAATTACAAAGGTAGGAAGGGATAAAAAAATAATTAGAAAGGTAGATCTTTAATTGCAAGAAGGTGTAGGTGAGGTTGTTTTTCTTGAGGAAGAAAAATTTATATGAAATTATAACTTGGTGTAGATGAACCGGCAATGGATGTACAATGCGGACCGTCGCTCGAGAGAGTTCATTGATGGCGTGCAGGCTTTTCTCGATGCGGCCATTGCATTCCTGCCTCCAGGCAGCTTCATATGTTGTCCGTGCGTAGATTGCAAGAACGAAAAGGAGCACTCACAGCGATGGCAGGTTATGAACCATTTGATGATGAGAGGTTTCATGCCAAACTATACCTGTTGGACCAACCATGGCGAAGAAGAGGGAGACGAGGAAGAAGAAGAGGGATTCAACAATATCCCGGACGCCACGCAATGCTATTCCGTCGGAGATACACTCAGCGACTTTGGTGATGATGAGCTGGACCAGATGCTTCGTGACGGAGAGGGAGACTACACAGAGGAAAGACAGTTCGAGAAGTTCCAGCGCATGTTAGAGGACCACAGAACTCCTTTGTACCCAAACTGTGGGCAGGACCACAAAAAGTTGCGTACCACACTTGAACTTATGCAATGGAAGGCCACAAATAGTGTGTCAGACAAGGGATTCGATGAGTTGTTATCACTCATAAAGAAGTTGCTTTCAGAAGATAACACTCTGCCCGAATCTACATATGAAGCAAAGGAAGTCGTCATCCTTTGGGATTGAAAGTACTGAAGATACATGCATGTCGTAGCGGCGCATCTGTATCGCAATGCGTATGCCAATTTGGATGTTTGTCCAAAGGTGCAAAGAATCATGGTATAAGGTTAAGAGAGATGATTCAGGTGAAATAGGTGGGGAGCGTAAGAAGAAGAGACCTCGATTAAAGTGTTGTGGTATTTCCCTGTGATTCCCCGATTGAAGCGTATGTTTGCTAACAAAGCGCATGCCCAGATGATGCGTTGGCACAAAGAAGAGCGTAAGGATGACGGTATGCTTAGACACCCTGCAGATGGCTCACATTGGAGGAAAGTCGATCGATCGTACCCAGACTTTGCACAAGAGGTGAGAAACATAAGGTTTGGGTTAAGTACCGATGGGATGAATCCTTTCGGAGAGTTGAGCAGCAACCATAGCACCTAGCCTGTTACACTATGTATGTATAACATTCCTCCATGGTTGTGCATGAAGCGGAAGTACATCATGATGCCGTTGTTGATCCAAGGCCCCAAGCAACCTGGAAATGACATCGATGTCTACCTGAAACCATTGGTTGAAGATCTTGTGACGTTGTGGGAGGATGGTGCACGGGTATGGGATGAGTACAAAAGGGAGTATTTCACCCTACGTGCATTGTTATTTGTAACTGAAAGTGCATCTAGGCCCCCAAATTGGTTTTGGTTGATTAATGACAAGCGATTAAAGAGACTAATGTCTTCAATGAGCTTATGAGCAGGTAAAAGGTTCAATGTGAGTTCGTCTACATGCGATGGATACCCTCAAACAAGATTACGCAAGTAAAACGGCATTACGCTTGTATTTTCTATGTTTTGTGTCGTAGGAATGCCGTACTATTAAGAGGGATGCATCGTAAATGATCTAGGATAGTCTCTATGCTCAGATGAATGTCACCTTAATCCTTGTTGAGACCCTAAGTCACCGCGCATGCACCGGAATGTGTTCTTAATAAAGTTCAAGTCGGACATTCCGATATTACATCGGAAGTTCCGATGTGACCAGACATTCCGATGTGCATGCTTGCTTCAGTCCGATGCGTGGAAGATGTATCGGAAGTTCCGATATTTTCGATCGGAAGTTCCGATACGTTGTAAAGCTTTCTAGGGTGCTCTTTGTAAATATCGGAAGTTCTGATATTTGACATCGGAAGTTCCGATGTGTTCAATCCTGAAAAAGGGAGCTCTCTGGAATTATCGGACATTCCGATATATTGGATCGGAGATTCCGATGTTAAGTCGGAAGTTCCGATGGTTATATCGGACAGTCCGATATGGACTTAGAAGCATTTGTCAAGTGCCTTTCTGGGAACATCGGAAGTTCCGATGTACGCATCGGAAGTTCCGATGCATCTTTTGTGACAGTTGAAGTGCGCTCGAGTTCTGATAATTTGCGTAGATCGGACATTCCGATGTTGACATCGGAAGTTCCGATATGCAGCTGAGTGGGTGTATAACGGCTAGTTTTTGCAAGAATCTATAAATACCCCACTCCTCTCTCATTTGAGGGTTACACACTCTATTTGGCAGAACTCTAGTGCACCTTGAGCCCTCTCTAGTCTACTTTTGAGCCCTCCCCTTTGATCTTAGGGATCATCCAAGGAGTGAGGACTAGAAGCGAGATTTGGAGCTAAGAGTGAAAAGCAAGTGTCATTCATCTCGAGCTTAAGAGTGTTCCTCCAAGATCGTTCAACGGTGTATTTGTTTCTCTTGGAGTTTGAAGGACTCCTAGATGGCTAGGTGTCGATCGCGAGCTCCCAAGGATTGTGGGACGCCGTGAGAAGTTTGTGAAGGCCGGCTCCGCCTCCGAAAGGAAAGGAATCAATAGTGGAACCAAGCCTCAAGTGAGACCGAGGTTTGGGAGGAAAGGGTTGGAAAAGACCCGGCTCTTTGGAGCCTCCTCAACGGAGACGTAGGATTCCCTCAAGAATCCGAACTCCGGGATCAAATCCGTGTCTTTACTTTACTTTACTTAAACTTGTTTCCTTATTCCGTTGATCTATCTTTCTCAGATTGCTTCTCAAGTTCATTACTCTCAGTGATTAATTGTCTGTGTCTAAAGTCGATCGGACATTCCAAACTGGTATCAGAAGTTCCGATTATATCGGAAGTTCCGATCCAATACCGGAAGTTCCGATACTCTTTCCGCTGTGACAAATTTAGTTTAATTTTTAAACTGCCTATTCACCCCCCCTCTAGGCAACTTTCTCATCTTTTCAATTGGTATCAGAGCTTGACCTTCTCGAAGGCTTAACCGCTTGAAGGGAACGTGATGGCCAACACCGGATTGAAGGTTGTCGTGTCAGGGGAAGAAGGTAGTCCAAAGGCCGGACATGGAACTCCCGCGAGGACCAAGGAAGGTGACACTTCAACGTCATCGCAGGGAGCTCAAATTCCTTTTAATTACGAAAAATTGAATACTTCTTCTTCGCACTCCTATATTACTGTGCCCTCCGGGCGTGCACCATTTTTCGATGGCACGTACTATTCCGCTTGGAGGCACAAAATGAAAATGCATTTGATGTCTCTCTATCCTAGTGTTTGGAAGATTGTGTGTACAGGTTTAGACATGCCGGAAGACGACATGGAGCTCACACATGAGCAAGAACAAAACATTCACCGCAATGCTCAAGCCGCAAGCGTCCTACTTGGAGCGTTGAGTCCCGAGGAATTCAACAAAGTGGATGGCTTAGAAGAAGCAAAAGAGATATGGGACACTCTCCAAGTAGCTCACGAGGGAACATCGAGTGTACGAGAATCAAAAATTGAGTTGCTTGAAGGAAAGTTGGGGAGATTTGTCATGAATGATGATGAAACACCTCAACAAATGTATGATCGCTTGATGATCCTTGTGAACAAGATCCGAGGGCTTGGAAGCAAGGATATGACGGACCACGTCGTGGTGAAGAGGATGTTGAGAGCCTTTGCTCCAAGGAATTCGACTCTCTTAACACTTATACGAGAGCGAAAAGATTTTAAAAGGCTTACTCCTAATGATGTGCTAGGAAGAATTCTATCACATGAGCTTATGGAGGAAGAAGCAAAAGAAGTGAAGAACCTTGCCAAGCAAAGCTCAAGCTCAAGACCGAAGCAAATAGCTTTGAAGGCAAGCAAAAAGGAAGAATCAACATCAAGTGATGATGAGGAAGATGAGAGCGAAGACGAAGAAGACTTGGCTCTATTTGTGAGGAAATTCAAAAAGTTCCTCAAATATGACGGGTCAAGCAAATACAAGAAGAACTACAATGACAAATCAAGAAGAAGAACAAACACAAAGAGGGCTTGCTATGAGTGCGGTGAAGTTGGACACTTCATCGCCGATTGTCCAAAGAAGAAGAATAACCCAAATGAGACCAAGAAGAATGAGCCGCTCAAGAAGAACAAGACGTACAAGAAGAAGTACTCGGGGCGAGCTCACATTGGAGAAGAATGGGATTCAAATGACTCCGACTCCGACACCGATGATGAAGGAGTCGCCACCCTCGCCATTGAAGCCACTCCACCAACAACGTCACTCTTCGGGGAATTGAGCGACAACGACTCCGACCACGACGCGCCTATTTGTCTTATGGCCAAAGGGCGCAAGGTAATGGCTAAAACAAAACCCCCTAGTAGTGATAGTGAATTAGAGAGCGATGATGATGATGATGATGCTTTATTTTGCAACTTAAACAAATCTACCATTGCAAAAATCAATAAACTATTGAAAAGAATAGATAGCCAAGAGGAGACTCTTGAAAAGCAAGAAGAATTGCTAATTTGTGAAAAGAAGAGAAATCTTGCTTTTGAAAAGCTCCTCGCAACGGAAAAGGAGAAAATTGAATTGCTAACCAAAGATCTTGACTTGGCTAACAATTCAATCACGATCCTTAAGAGTTCAAATGAATCGCTTCAAGAGAATGTTATTAGCTTGGAAAACAATCTTCAAGCTCTTGAAGTGCAAATTGAGTCTCTTAATGACCTCAACTCTCAAATCATTAATTCTTCAATGGCTTCTATTCCTTCCACTAGTAATGGTTGCTCTCGTTGCTATAATATTGATATTAATGCTTGCTCTACTAATTCCCAACTTGTGCAAGTATTAAAAGGAGAAAACGAGAGATTGAATGCTTTGGTAAAGTATGGTTGCATCAAGACTTATCAATCCAAGGATGCCCTCTACAAAACAATCAACACTCGTGGAAACAAAAATAAAGAAGGGCTAGGATATGATAAGTACGATTGCAAGGGAAATGACCGTGTGGTGGTAAAAGGTAAGGAATGCATCAAGTTTGTCAAAGAAAATGACAAGCAACCATTGACCACCACACAAGTCATTAAGACCGGGCAAGAATCAAAGAAGTATCTTCAACATCATACAACTCATCCCATTCACTATGCATCATATATGTTGAAGAGAAATCACCATGGTAAAGTGATTGCTCATTTTGTCGGTGCCCACAACTCCAGTGAAAAGAGTAAGAAGAAGGTGTGGGTACCGAAGGTTTTAATCACTAACATGCAAGGACCCAAAAGGATTTGGGTACCTAAAACCAAGGTCTAATGTGCTCTTGTAGGATTATACCTCCGGTGGATCAAGTTGGGTGCTTGATAGTGGTTGCACAAACCACATGACCGGAGAAAAGAAAATGTTTTCATCTTTTGATGAAAAAGGGTCACAATATGAAAATATTGTGTTTGGAGATAATGGTAAAGGTGAGGTAATGGGATTAGGTAAAATTGCTATTTCTAATGATCATTCCATTTCCAATGTTCTCCTAGTTAGGTCTTTAAATTACAACTTGTTGTCCGTATCGCAATTGTGTGAAATGGGCTACAATTGTCTATTTACTAATGTGGATGTGACCGTCTTTAGAAGAGATGATTCCTCAATTGCTTTTAAAGGATATTTGAAGGGCAAGCTCTATTTGGTTGATTTCAACTCAAATAGCGCTAAACTTCAAACATGCTTGATGGCAAAGTCTAGCATGGGTTGGTTGTGGCATCGCCGGCTAGCTCATGTTGGCATGAGGAACCTCGACAAGCTTCTAAAAGGTGATCACATCATTGGACTAACAAATGTTGAGTTTGAGAAAAATAGGATTTGTAGCGCTTGTCAAGCCGGAAAGCAAGTTGGAGCGCGTCATCCCGCAAAGAATATCATGACGACGACAAAACCATTGGAGCTTCTAAGCATCGGAGGTAACAAATATGGTTTAGTCATTGTCGATGATTTTTCACGCTTCACGTGGGTATTCTTTTTGCAAGAGAAAAGTGAAACACAAGGGATAATCAAGAAGTTTGCAAGAAGAGCCCAAAATGAATTCGAGTTGAAGATCAAAAAGATTCGAAGCGATAATGGAAGCGAATTCAAGAATACTCAAGTCGAAGAATTCCTTGATGAAGAAGGGATCAAGCACGAGTTCTCCGCTCCATACTCACCTCAACAAAATGGAGTGGTAGAAAGGAAGAACCGGACATTAATCGAGATGGCAAGGACAATGCTTGATGAATACAAGGTTTCCGATCAATTTTGGGCGGAAGCTGTCAACACCGCTTGTCATGCCGTCAACCGATTATATCTCCACAAGATATTGAAGAAAACGGCATACGAACTCCTCACCGGTAACAAACCAAATGTTTCATATTTTAGAGTTTTCGGTAGTAGATGTTTCATCCTTAACAAGAAGCCTAAGAACTCCAAATTTGCTCCAAAGATCGATGAAGGCTTCTTGTTAGGATATGGATCAAATGCTTACGCATATCGCGTTTTCAACAAAACCTCGGGTTGTGTTGAAATAGCGAGAGACGTGACATTTGATGAATCTAACGGCTCTCAAGTAGAGCAAGTTGATTTGAATGTGTTAGAAAATGAGGAAGAGCCAAGCATTGCAATCAAGAAGATGGCAATAGGTGAAGTGAGGCCGCAAGAAAAAGTGCATCAAGACAATTCATCTACACAAGTAGAGCCTCCTACTTCAAATCAATGTCAAGACATTCCTCAAGGAAGTGCAAGCAAACTCGTGAAGGATGATCAAATTGAAGAATTAGAACCAATTCAACATACCTCTCAAATGCCACATCCGAGAGTGCATCAAAGTATTCAAAGAGACCACCCCGTCGATAACATTCTCGGTGACATTCAAAAGGGGGTAACTACACGCTCTAGAGTAGCTAATTTTTGTGAATTTTACTCCTTTGTGTCTACTTTGGAACCTTTGAAGGTTGAAGATGCACTAAGAGATCCGGATTGGATAATGGCTATGCATGAAGAGCTCAACAACTTCGTTAGAAACAAAGTATGGTCACCAGTGGAAAGGCCAAATCAAAACGTGATTGGAACCAAATGGGTCTTCCGCAACAAACAAGACGAGAACAGAGTTGTTACAAGAAATAAAGCTCGGTTGGTAGCTCAAGGATTCACTCAAATTGAAGGTTTGGATTTTGGTGAGACTTATGCTCCAGTTGCTAGATTAGAATCAATTCGTATATTAGTTGCATTTTCTACTCACCATGATTTCAAGCTTTTTCAAATGCACGTCAAGAGTGCTTTCCTAAATGGTCCAATCGCCGAACTAGTCTATGTTGAGCAACCGCCAGGAATGGAGGACCATAAGAACCCCACTCATGTCTACAAACTCCATAAGGCGCTCTACGGGCTTAAGCAAGCACCTAGAGCATGGTATGAATGCCTTAAGGATTTTCTTATTAAAAAGGGTTTCGAAATTGGTAAAGTCGATCCTACTCTCTTCACAAAATTTGTTGATAATGATTTATTTGTGTGCCAAATATATGTCGATGATATTATATTTGGTTCCACTAATAAAAGCTTTTGTGAGGAATTTAGTAGGATAATGACAAAAAAGTTTGAAATATCAATGATGGGCGAGTTGAAATTCTTCCTCGGATTTCAAATCAAACAACTCAAGGAAGGGACGTTCTTATGTCAAACAAAGTACATAAAGGATATGCTAAAGAAGTTTGATATGGAGAACGCCAAGCCAATTCATACACCAATGACAACCAACGGACATCTAAGTCTAAATGAAGAAGGTAACCCTGTGGATCAAAAGGTATATCGATCCATGATAGGTTCATTGCTTTACCTTTGTGCATCTAGGCCTGATATTATGCTTAGTGTTTGCATGTGTGCAAGATTTCAAGCCGCTCCGAGAGAGTGTCACTTAGTAGCCGTGAAAAGAATTCTTAGATATTTAGTTCACACACCTAGTTTAGGGCTTTGGTATCCTAAAGGATCAAAATTCGATTTGACTGGTTATTCGGATGCTGATTATGCGGGTTGCAAAGTGGATAGAAAAAGCACTTCGGGAACTTGTCAATTTCTAGGTAGATCTCTAGTGTCTTGGTCCTCAAAGAAACAAAATTCAGTGGCTCTGTCCACCGCGGAAGCCGAATACATTGCCGCAGGAAGTTGTTGTGCACAATTGTTATGGATGAGGCAAACCTTGAAGGATTTTGGATTTAGTATGGAAAAGGTACCACTCTTATGTGACAATGAGAGTGCGATCAAAATAGCCAACAATCCCGTTCAACACTCCCGGACCAAGCACATAGATATCCGACACCACTTCCTTAGAGATCACTCTCTTAAGGGAGACATAGATATTACCTATGTGAGAACCGAAAAACAATTGGCCGATATCTTTACCAAACCTCTAGATGAGAAGCGCTTTTGCGAGCTTAGAAGTGAGCTAAATGTCCTAGACTTTCGGATTGTGTCTTGAAAGATTGCACTCATTGACTGCTGCTATTTAGCTCAATTTCGAAACAAAACGATTGAAAAACAAATTGAGTGAATTTCAAAATATTTTTGATTGGATCTTAATCTCGGATCAATCCACTTGTAATCATAGTTTTGATTGCTTGAATGCTTGCTGATGACAAGTGGAGTGATCCTCCTTAAGTTCACATGACTCAGAGTTTTCAGACTTCACTCAAATTCCTTGTTTCTTTCTCTGTTTGCTGGAAAAATCAACACATCGGAACATCCGATCAAATCATCGGAATATCCGATGTCTGGCAGTTTTTCCACATCAGAACTTTCGATGTTATATCGGAACTTCTGATGTCTCCTCCGCACTTAAGAAAGTGACCGTACCCTTTCACTTTCTTTTGTCCTTTTCTTCGTGTCTCTTTGGCCTCTCCTTCCCTTTTCATCTTTGTGCCGTTATCGGAGATTCCGACCTCTCGGAACTTCCGATCTTCGCTTGGGAAGGACTCCATCTTGAAGAGAACCGATCTCTCCGCGTGATTTCTCCGTGTTCTTCGTGAGGTGAACCCTAGGGCTCAATCCTTTCCTTTTGGATCTAGGGCATCTTTTTGAGAAATCGTTTTGGTGAACTTGTTCATCTATTCCTTTGGTTCATTACTGTCAAGTTTCATCTCTTTGTATCGGTTGGTTTGGGAGAAACGTTGTGTTGGTTTAGATCTGTAAACATCGGACATTCCGATCGAAATTATCGGAACTTCCGATCTCATGTTGGAACTTCCGATATTGAATCGGAACTTCCGATGTCTACAGAAACCAAACCAAAGCAGGATTGTTCCTCTCGTAAGCTTAACCGATTCCGCTCTTGTCCTTAGATCAATGGATCCCAGTCAAGGTGGCTCTCAGCCCCCAGCAGACCCAGCAGTGGTAGGCGCCAAAAGGCCAAGGCAGACTCCGACAGGAGCAAGAACCAAAAAGCCTCGCAGCAGAGGCAGGTAGAGGCGTGGAGGACCAGCATTCAGATCGCTGACCCTCCATCCGATCCTCCCTGCTCGATGCAGTGAACGTGCCTCGAGGAGCGCCATTGCCTTCTAGGAAGGGCAAAGCCGTGGCGAGGCTTCTCAACCTCACCCGGCCTGCACTCCAGCCAGTTCCAAGGCTCAGACAGGCAGAAAGGAATCCTCGTCTCAAGAGGAAACCCATGAGCTATAAAGGGAAAGCCGCCAAAGTGCGCGAAGCCAGAGAGCAGAACCCCAGGGAAATTGCACAGTTCTCGACTGACTATCGCTTCTGGAATTTCTTCCAATAAGACTTCTATGAGTCTATCATTTTGACCAGGAAGAATCCAGTCATTCTGATGCAGTGGGTCGACTGGGACTACATGGCTGCAGCTGATGATGCAACTTTCACAGAGGTCGTTGCAGCTTGTGAGAGAACTGGGACAAAGAGGATAATGAGCTTTCAGCATGACTGGAACATTGAGATTATTGCTCAGTTCTACTCCACCTTGTACATCTCCAAGGACAGAGTCTCCACCTTGCATTGGATGACTGAAGGAGTTTGGTATGAAATCTCCTATGTTAATTTTGCTTGCTGTCTTGGATTCACCGAAGCTGACTGCCGTGACAAAGATCAAATTCACAATGAAGCTTCTCTTGGTGCTTCCAACCTGAATTTTCTCTATGATAAAGATGCAGACTTTGAGGAGGGAAGCACAAAAGGCATGAAGCCTTTCTTTGCCTGTCTCAACAGGCTTTTCAGGAAGACGCTGGCTCCCAAGGAAGGTGACGCCTCTCATATTCTGTCCTATACAAGAAACCTGCTGAGTAGGATGAGAGATGGACAGCGTCCTTTTGATGTGTTTGATTTCATTTGGAATGAGATCCGTTTGACTGCTCAGGAGCCAAAGAGAAGCTGTGGTTATGCTCCATTCATCATGCATATGATTGAGCACATTACTCACCAGCATTTTGAGTATGATGCTAGGCACGCTGGATTACAGATCAGGGCGATCAAGGCCCCAGCTCAGCCTGCTAGACGTGCTTCGACTAGAGGTGCTGCTTCCTCCTCCTCCACTGCTCCTCCTGCTGCAGCCGCCAGTGGTTCATCCTCTCCAATTCTCCGAGCCTTGAAGTCCATCTTTGTCCTGTGCAAAGGCAATGCAGCAGCTCACAAGAAGAACACCAAGAGACTCAAGGATATTCAGAGGCATCTGAATCTGGAGTGTTCAGAGGATGAGGAGAGCGATGAGGAAATCAAATATCCTTTTGCTCCAGAGCCTGCAGCTTCAGATGAGTTCGAGGACGATGATGAGTCTGGCTCTGATGCTGCTTCCGAGGAGTCGGACTAGTTTTCTCTCTCTCTCTCTCTCCTTTTCTCCTTTCTGGTGCTTGATGCCAAAGGGGGAGAAGAGAAAGCTTACCACCCTCCGTTTTATCATCCATCGCTTAGTTTCGTTTCCAAACTTTGTTATCATGTGAACTCGGGACTTGTTACTTGTTGCCTTTTGTCTTTCTTATGCTATGATGGATGATTGTTACTCGTTTTATGGATGTATTGATATTAATGGTTATTCAAATGTTAGCATTCATATTGTTTGTTTCATTATATGCTTAGTTTTAGGGGGAGCTCTTGAAAAATTCTCTTCAAATTGTGCATTTGCGATCTTTTCTTATTCAATGCACATCTTCAGGGGAAGCTCAACCTATACAAAATTCTCTTTATATCCTTTTCATTATAAGCTTTAATCGGGTTGTCATCAATCACCAAAAAGGGGGAGATTGAAAGTGCATCTAGGCCCCCAAATTGGTTTTGGTTGATTAATGACAAGCGATTAAAGAGACTAATGTCTTCAATGAGCTTATGAGCAGGTAAAAGGTTCAATGTGAGTTCGTCTACATGCGATGGATACCCTCAAACAAGATTACGCAAGTAAAACGGCATTACGCTTGTATTTTCTATGTTTTGTGTCGTAGGAATGCCGTACTATTAAGAGGGATGCATCGTAAATGTTCTAGGATAGTCTCTATGCTCAGATGAATGTCACCTTAATCCTTGTTGAGACCCTAAGTCACCGCGCATGCACCGGAATGTGTTCTTAATAAAGTTCAAGTCGGACATTCCGATATTACATCGGAAGTTCCGATGTGACCGGACATTCCGATGTGCATGCTTGCTTCAGTCCGATGCGTGGAAGATGTATCGGAAGTTCCGATATTTTCGATCGGAAGTTCCGATACGTTGTAAAGCTTTCTAGGGTGCTCTCTGTAAATATCGGAAGTTCCGATATTTGACATCGGAAGTTCCGATGTGTTCAATCCTGAAAAAGGGAGCTCTCTGGAATTATCGGACATTCCGATATATTGGATCGGAGATTCCGATATTAAGTCGGAAGTTCTGATGGTTATATCGGACAGTCCGATATGGACTTAGAAGCATTTGTCAAGTGCCTTTCTGGGAACATCGGAAGTTCCGATGTACGCATCGGAAGTTTCGATGCATCTTTTGTGACAGTTGAAGTGCGCTCGAGTTCTGATAATTTGCGTAGATCGGACATTCCGATGTTGACATCGGAAGTTCCGATATGCAGCTGAGTGGGTGTATAACGGCTAGTTTTTGCAAGAATCTATAAATACCCCACTCCTCTCTCATTTGAGGGTTACACACTCTATTTGGCAGAACTCTAGTGCACCTTGAGCCCTCTCTAGTCTACTTTTGAGCCCTCCCCTTTGATCTTAGGGATCATCCAAGGAGTGAGGACTAGAAGCGAGATTTGGAGCTAAGAGTGAAAAGCAAGTGTCATTCATCTCGAGCTTAAGAGTGTTCCTCCAAGATCGTTCAACGGTGTATTTGTTTCTCTTGGAGGTTAAAGGACTCCTAGACGGCTAGGTGTCGATCGCGAGCTCCCAAGGATTGTGGGACGCCATGAGAAGTTTGTGAAGGCCGGCTCCGCCTCCGAAAGGAAAGGAACCAATAGTGGAACCATGCCTCAAGTGAGACCGAGGTTTGGGAGGAAAGGGTTGGAAAAGACCCGGCTCTTTGGAGCCTCCTCAACGGAGATCGGAAGTTCCGATCCAATACCGGAAGTTCTGATACTCTTTCCGCTGCGACAAATTTAGTTTAATTTTTAAACTGCCTATTCACCCCCCCTCTAGGCAACTTTCTCATCTTTTCAGTAACAATCAACGACTGGCCTGCTCTCGGTAACCTGTCCGGCCAAACTATCAAAGGATATAGAGCTTGTGTCCAATGCTTTGATGAAACGGACAGCATGTACTTAAAAAATTCTCGAAAGGTTGTGTACATGGGTCACCGTAGGTTTCTTCCTACGAATCACCCATGGCGGAAGAAGTGCAGGAAATTTAACGGACAACTAGACCTTCGTTTTAGGCCTCAGCATTGCAGTGGGCCACATGTGCTTGCCATGGTAAAGAATCTGAAAGTAGTATTCGGAAAGGGTCCTGGAAGCAAACCTGTGCAGAATGAGGATGCTCTGGCACCAATGTGGAAGAAGAAGTCAATATTCTGGGACTTGCCTTATTGGGAAGTCTTGGAGGTTCGTCACTCACTTGACTTCATGCACATCACGAAGAATGTTTGCTTGAACCTACTAGGCTACATATATATGTACGGCCAATCAAAAGATACACTGCAAGCTCGGAAGGACCTTAAACTCTTGGAACTGAGGAACGACCTACATCCGGAAAAGAGAGAAAAAGGACAACATTACCTACATCCTTGTCGGGACCCCGAATTTGCAAATCCGGACCCTCTGTGTATTCAGCACTAGTCCAGGAACGCGCTAGTGCACACAGTCTTAACATCGGTAAATATCACAATCATACCAATCGATACTATCAAAGTACTTTATTTAAATAACCAAACTGGTTACTCGACCTTATGGCCAAGTTACAAATGTATGCCTCGTAAGAAGTGAAACTTATTGAGAAAAATAATAGCAAATGAAAATCAAATAGCTTGCTGGCGCCATCCAAGATACCACGAACCTGACTGGGCTCAGCATCCCTAAGTAGACTGATCCTCCTCGAAGTTCCTCCTCCACAAAGTGGCGTAGTCTCCTCTCTTCAACTGATGTTGTGTTGAGGCAAGGGTGAGTACTTGGTACTCAAAGCAAGTCATGCAATGTAATGCAGGCTAATATACTATATGCATGGCTTGGTACAAAGGAATAACTCAAGGTATATTTGCGATGAAATAAACATTTGAAAAGTAATATAAGTAGATTCGAAAGCGATAGAAATAAGTAAAACATAAATAACTTTTCAAGAAGTTTAGTAAACATCTTCCCATCCTAATCCACATTTCCATCAACTTCATTATTAGTCCAAATTTCAACCTTTCAAACCAAAGTTATTTTTGAGAAAATCTAACCCTTGACTGTAATTCCCGAGCATTGTCCACAGTGGACTCCTGGCTATTCAAATAGATTCTACACTCTGCAGAGGTTATGCACTTTACCCACAAGATCTGATCAAAACACCACAAAGGCGAGTTCCGTAACAAAGCCTTTGAAGCCTCAAACAACAGGTGGTCCTCTCTCGGTTCGTGCTCTACACCATCCCTTCCCTTAGCCAAGGCGAAGTATGGGACCAACACAGATTAGATGGGTATCTGGCCCGCAGCCACGATACGCTCCCCGTACAATCACACAAACGGTGTAATTGACACCTGAGGCTCCACAAGTGAGTCCTTGCGACTTAGTCAACTAGGGCCGCCCCATTCCACCATGTGGTTGCAAGTATGACCCAGGCTTCAAAGGCTTGCAAGGTTAAGTCCTTAGAGTGACCAGGCAAGACTACCCGAAGAACCAAATCAACATCCCAATGCTGCCCACGCTGATTACTCTTGCCACATGCCTGGTCGAAAAAGTTATCAAACCCCGCTGATTACCATGCACCACGTGCCATCAACATCACATGATACTTTTCCAAAACAGGTTCAATATATCATTAAGTCAATATTAACATTTGATTGTCCAAAATCATGTCATGAGCACGAAAGTGTCTAAGCAAGATACTACAACGGCCTAAAAACCCATGTTGGCAATTTGATTATGTCCAACTAGTAAACCACAACTAGGGTGACAAGGGTCATGGCACATACTTAAATAATCAAGGTGTCATACTGACAAATTGGTATTTATCTAACCCCATGTTTAAACAAAGTATCTTTCTAATTGATTTAGCATGCAATAATTTAAATCAAAATAGATTTGAAATAGGATCAACATGGTCAAAGCACAACTTGCCTTCAAAAAGTACTTGTTCTTGGTCTTGAGTTGGATCCCTGAGTCAATACTTCTCCTTCGAATCCTTCCCAGACTTCAACGCCTACTCGTAAAGCGTGCAAATAGCAATACACAAATGAACAATAGGCAAAAACATCCCCAAAACTCCAAATAAAATCCATAAACAGAGAGAACATAATTTTCTGGATTTTAGAAAGCTGGAATCGTCAAATTTGGAGTTAAGGCATAAAAGTTATGATTATTTAAAGTTTAAATAATCAATTAAATAATTTTACAGAGAAAAACTTTAGTCCAAAAATTAAATAAAATTCATATTTGAGTAGATCTGAATTTTATACAAATTTAGAAATTTGAATCACTCAAATCGGAGTTGAAAGCATAAAAAGTTATAAGCGTTTGAAGTTTGAATCTAAATTTGAATCAATATTTCGAATTAATAAATCATTTTCTTTTCGAAATTAATTATTGCGCCGGCATGGACACGGTCAGCTCTCGATTGGCTGGCTGGCGTCAGCGGCTCATGGGCTTTCGCAACGGTGCGGTTTGGTCCACGCGGTGGACCCGGTCCACGCTTCGAGGTGAGGTGGCAGGTGGGACCCACGTCGCCAAGCGGGGTCTCACGCAACGCGCTGGACGGTGGGCCCCTCGACATGCGGGGCCCAGCGTGTGACACGCGCCACACGCTCACCATAGCGTCTGGACCGCCGGTCCATCTTTCCGACACGTGGCAGCAATCCCGGCCGTTGGTTTGAAATTCAATGCGGATTAGATCTAGTGTTGGCCCAGCGTTTGGGTTAACGCATTGATTTCGACCGTTGGATCTAGATCCGACGGTGGATTGGATCTAGGATTTGGAACGGATCTCACCGTGAGATGGCGTGGCGTAATCTGGGCCCTTGGATGAAGATCCGGACTACCGAGAAGCTTGTCCGCGATGGCCTGCACGGCCCAGCTTGAGCGGAGTCTGAGATGATGACCACGGCTACGGCATTGCGGGACCCTTCCGGCGGCGAGAGGTAGCTCGGAGTGCGCCGACGCGAGAGTCCTGGCTCGACACAACGGCGGAGGGGCAGACGGAGATGGCCGATCGGCAAGGAACCGCTGACGGAGGAAGAGACAACTCCGGCGATTAGGCTCAACGGGCGGCGGCTCAGCAGCGTTGTCTAGGGTTACTGCAGTGCGCTAGGTCAAGACGATCCTCGGTGTGAGCGATCATTAAATAACCTCGTCTGCGGCGAAAACGGAGACCTAGTTCTTCACTACGGCGCAATGCCGTCGGCTGAGTCCGGACTTGCCCGACGGGCGACGACGGAGAACCGTCACGTGGCGCGATCGGCCAGTCACGATCGCCGCGCATCGGACCCGATCCGATTTCGCTCGAACCGATACGGTCAGTGCAGGATCCGTTGGATCTTGATCCGGCCGATGCGGGATCGATTGGGGTTAGAGTGGGTTCGGTCGAGTCAATCGGCTCAGTCGGACTCGAACTTCGAAGTCCGACTCGGGCTCGGTCGGATGAACATGAACCGACTTCGGTTTGATTTCCATGATTTAATATTTAAAATAATTCCCGAATTCATTTAATTCATTAAAAATAGCAAATGACTCGGAAAAATTCCGAAAAATTCGAAAATATTTTGGATCATTTTGGACTCAAATAAAATATTTCCAACAAAATTTTATTTGCAAAATTAAATTCTTTAATTATTTCAAAATGGAATAAATTCAAATAAATTCCAAATAAATTCCAGAAAATTCCAAAAATTCACCAAAGTGCCAAATCACACATGAATTTAAGAGAAGCAAAATTTTGGGGTGTTACAATCCTGCGAGCTACACCCTAAGCAAAGAAGAGAAAAAAAGCATGATAGAGTGCCTGAATAGTGTGAAGGTCCCTTCCGGATACTCATCGAATGTAAAGAGACTCATAAACACGAAAGAGAATAAAATCGTACACCTGAAATCCCATGACTGTCTTGTGTTGATGACACAGTTGCTCCCAGTGGCTATGAGAGGTATATCGCCGAATGGGTCAGGGGACAATCACAAAGCTGTGTTATTTTTTCAACGCGATCTCGCAAAAGGTCATCGACCCAGATAAACTAAGTAAGCTGCAGGATGACGTGGTACAAAGTGTGGTTTGTCTTGAGATGATATTTCCTCCTGCGTTCTTTGATATTATGGTTCATCTCACTGTTCACCTTGTCAAAGAGATAGGTATTCTCGGACCCGTGTATCTGCACAACATGTTCCCTTTCGAGAGGTACATGAGTGTGCTAAAGAAGTATGTTCGTAACCGTTCTCGTCCAGAAGGATGCATTGCCGAGGGTTATGGGACAGAGGAGGTGATTGAATTTTGTGTTGATTACATTAATGCTCTAAATCCGATCGGCGTCCCTATATCACGCCATGAGGGGAGGCTACGTGGAAAAGGGACACTAGGAAGGAAAGCATTTGCATGCAATGATCTTCTTACATTTAAGCAAGCACATTTCACTGTTTTGAAACAATCAACGGTGGTTGCCCCATATGTTGTTGAGCACAAGAGTATTATACGCCGTGAATTCCCTGGGAGGTCTGAGGATTGGATAACACTAAAGCACATGGATTCTTTCGGCTCTTGGTTACAAAACTACATCCTTTTCAAAGGGTCAGACAATGAACAGTTGCAACGATTGGCACGGGGACCTTCTATTGAAATCGTGACATTCAAGGGGTACGAGATAAATGGTTACACATTTTACACGAGATCCCAGGATAACAAGAGCACCAATCAGAATAGCGGTGTCCGTATAGATGCCGAAGACAACAGAGGCAAGGTGGACACATATTATGGTTTCATAGAAGAGATATGGGAGCTTGACTATGGACCTTTAAAGGTCCCTCTATTTAAGTGCCAATAGGTTAAACTGACTTCAGGCGGCGTAAAAGTCGACAAATACGGCATGACAACAGTAGACCTCACGCAAGTCGGCTATAGGCGGGAACCGTTCGTCCTTGCAAATGATGTGAGACAGGTCTTCTATGTAATAGACATGTCAAGCAAACCTAGGAAGCAGAAAGATAATAATAGTAAGCCAAAGCGACACGTTGTTCTCCTAGGGAAACGAAGGATTGTCGGAGTTGAAGACGTCACAGATGAGGAAGAGTATAGTCAGTTCGACGAGCTCCCTCCTTTTGCGGTGGATGTTGACATAAGCCTCCTGAATGACACAGACGTGGATGCTCCTTACATACGTCGCGATCATAACGAAGGAAGACTTGTAAAGACATAGTATGGTAGTACTTTAAATGTAGTAGTACTGTATAAACTTATTTATTTGAACTTGTGTGATAATTTTTACACGTGTCCTCTAATGCATTACGTGATTATTTGAAATAAACGTCATGAAATAAACAATAAACAATAAAGAAGCGATAAAGAAATCAAGAATATAAACAATAAACAATAAACGATAAACAATAAACAATAAACAATAAACAATAAATAATATAAACATTTGAAGTCATGAAATAAACAATAAACAATTTTAAATTGAGTATAAAGAATAGAGAAACAATAAACAATAAAGAAATAAAGAATATAAACATTTGATGTCATGAAATCAACAATAAACAATTTTAAGTAAACAATAAAGAATAGAGAAACAATAAACAATAAAGAAATAAAGAAGAAAATAAAGAATACATGTTCTTATATGTGTCATAGTACATATGTTGTACAAAAACAATTTTAAATAATGAATATATGTTGTATGTAAGAAAATAAAGAATACATGTTGTTATATATGTATATAGAGTAGAGAAAAAAAATTAAAAAGAATGGCCTGCGGGGCGCGAGTGGGGCTCGAACATCGGTCGGGTGGCCACGAGACCGCACTCAAGCGCCCGCGCTAGCCAGGGGGGAGAGGAGAGTTCTTGTTAACCAGAGTAGGCAACTCTTTATTTTAAGGTTACTTATCGGTCCTTTTACAAGCGGTTCGTAGTCCAAACCGCTTGTGGAGATATATTCTACAAGCGGTTCCAATTAATAACCGCTTGTAGAACTCTCTCTACAAGCGGTTTGAATTACGAACCGCTTGTAGAACTCTCTCTACAAGCGGTTTCTATTACGAACCGCTTGTAGAACTCTCTACAAGCGGTTCAAATTACGAATCGCTTGTACTGGTCACGTTTACAAGCGGTTAAAATTCTGAACCGCTTGTAAAAGTGGTTTCCCATATATACTCGCGCTCTCTCACACTTGGTCACAACTCCAAATTTCGCCAAGTTCCGCGCCGTCGACGCCTGACACCGTGCGCGCCCTGCTCGCCTCCTCTGCGCACCGCGCCGACGCCGCCTCCGCCACTGCGCAGGAGTCTTCCGCGACCACGCCGACGTCGCCCTACGCCACCCCACCCCGGAGGAGCTAGGTACCGACGTATCTACACCCCCAGCTCGCACTCTCACGTTTGCCCCTAAGGTGTTCGACGAAATGCCCAAAAGGCGTTTTCATGTATATGTGTGTATGTTGGTATGTTGGCATGTTGGTATGTTGGTATATGTTGGTATATGTGTGTATGTTGTTATATGCGTGTATGTTGGTAAGTTGGCATGTTGGTATATTGGTATGTTGGTATATGTTGGTATATGTGTGTATGTTGGTATATGCGTGTATGTTGGTATGTAATTGGTATGTTGGTATATGTGTGTATGTTGGTATGTTGGTATGTTGGTGATGGTATATGTTGGTATGTTGGTATGTTGGTATGTTGGTGATGGTATATGCGTGTATGTTGGTATGTATGTCGACATATATAGTATGTGTCGGGACCCGAATCTGCAAATCCGGACCCTCTGTGTATTCAGCACTAGTCCAGGAACGCGCTAGTGCACACAGTCTTAACATCGGTAAATATCACAATCATACCACCCGATACTAACAAAGTATTTTAATTAAATAGTCAAACTGGTTACTCGACCTTATGGTCAAGTTACAAATATACGCCACGCAGGGCGAAACTTATTAAAAGAGAAATAATAGCAGCGGAAAATAAGATAACTTTGTGGCGCCATCCAGTATACCACAGGCAACTGACTGGGCTCGCTCCCTAAGTAGACGGTTCCTCTTGGAGCTCCTCCTCCAAAGCTGGTGTAGTTTCCTCTTCAACTGGTGTTGTATTGTGGCAAGGATGAGTACTTGGTACTCAACAAGTCATGCACAGAATGCAGCTAATATACTACATGCATGGCTTAATACAAAGGAGTGGCTCAAGGTATATTTGCAGTAAGAGTATTTAACAAGTATCATAAGTAGATTCGAAAGCAGTAGTAACAAGTAAAGCATAAATAACTTTTCAAGGGTTTAGTAAACATCTTTCCCATCCTAATCCACATTTCTATCAACATCATTATTAATCCAACCCAACCTTTCAAGTCCAAGTTATTTTTGAGAAAGTCTAACCCTTGACTGTAATTCCCGAGCGATGTCCAATACCGCGGACACGGCTATTTGAATAGATTTTACACTCTGCAGAGGTTATGCACTTTACCCACAAGATACAGTCAGACACCACAAAGGCGAGTTCCCGTAACAAAGTCTTTTGGAAACTTCTAACAATACAAGTGGTCCTCCCCGGTTGTTGCACACTAACCCTTCCCTTAGCTAAGGCAAAGTTTAGGCCAACCAACCGTTAGATGGGTACCTGGCAGCCCAGACGCTCCCCGTACAACTTACACAAAGGGTGTAGTTGACCTCCTGAGGTCCCACAGGTACGTTATTAGCAACTTAATCAACTAGGTCCTTCCCATTACGGACATGTGGTTGCACGCTTGACTCAGTTCAAAGGCTTGCAAGGTTAAGTCCTTAGGGTGACCAGGGCAAGACTACCCGAAGAACCAAACCAACTCTCCCGGTGCAACAGCTGGCCCACCTGATCATTCTTGCCACATGCCCCGGTCAAAAGCTATTTATCAAAACCCAGTTGATTACCATGCACCACGTGCCATCAACATCACAACACATGATACCTTTTCCAAAACAGGTTCAATATATCATTAAGCCAATATTAACATTTGATTGTTCAAAATCATGTCATGAGCACGTAGCAGGTCTAAGCCATATACTACAACGATCTACAAACCCATGTTGGCAGTTTAGTAGGGTCCAACTAGTAATCCACAACTAGGGTGACAAGGGGTCATGGCACATATTTAAATAGTCAAGGTGTCATACAGCAATTTGGCATTTATCTAATTTCCCATAATTAAGTAAAGCATTTTCTATTTGAACTAGCATGCAATACATTAAATCAAAATAGGTTTCAAAATGGGATCAATATGGTCAAAGCACAACTTGCCTTCAAAAAGTACTTGCTCTTGGTCCTGAGCTGGCTCCTGGGTCAATACTTCTCCTTCGAATCCTTCCGGCACTTCAACGTCTACTCGTAACGCGTGCAAATAGCAACAAATGAATAAAACAGTAGACAAAAAGTGTCCAAACATCCAAATAAAGTTCATAAACAAAGATAACATAATTTTATGAATTTTTAGAAACTGGAATCGTCAAATTCGGAGTTTAAATGCAAAAGTTATAGCATTTTGAAGTTTAAATAATCAATTAAATAATATTACAAAGGAAAACTTTAGTCCAAAAATTAAATAAAATTCGTCATTAGGTAGATCTCAATTTTATACAAATTTAGAAATTTGAATCACTCAAATCGGAGTTGAAACGCAAAAGTTATAAGCGTTTGAAGTTTGAAACAAAATCTGAAATCATTATTTCGAATTAATAAATCATTTTCTATTTCGGAAATTAATTATTGCGTCAGCGAGGACACGTGACAGCCTCTGATTGATCTACCGACGTCACGGCCCATGGGCTCACCACGGCAGCAGTCCACCGTCGACCTGGTTCACGGCTCGGGTCGACAGGTGGGACCACTCGGGTGACGTCATTCTTGGCGTCGGCGGGGCTCGGCCACGGTCTTTGGCAGTGAGACCCACTGTGGCGTCATGGGTGGCGCCATCGCGACGGGTGGCGGCCGACGGGTGGGCCGTCTTGGCGACGTCATGGTGCGGTTTCGCGCGTCGGCCGCTGGGCGGCGATGTCGGCGTCACGCACGCAGCGTCTGGCCGACCGCGTGCGGTCCAACTTCCGCGACACGTGGCTCAATCTCGGCCGTTGATTTGAAAATCAACGGCCCATTGATCCGCTCTCACGCGTTTGGGTTAACGCGTTTGATCTGGACCGTTGGATCTAGATCCAACGGTTGAGATTGGATCTGGGGTTTTTGGATTGGAATCTCACCGGCGGTGACGTGGCGTGATCCTAGCCGTGCGATGGTGATCCGACGGTCCACGAAGCTCGGGGTCGGCGATGGCGGCGCGGCGGAGCTGGCTGGCCGGAGCTGGGAACGGCGACACGGGCAACGGCGTTTGCGGGCTCCTCCGGCGAGGTGAGTCCTCCCCTCGGGTGCGTCTCGTCGCGGGGAGTCCGGATCTGGGGTCAACGGCGGCGGGACAAAGAAAAAACCGCAGCGGAGAGGGATTCCAACTACGGCGAGCTCGCGCGGCTAAACGGCGGCGGCTTCGACGGGGTGGGTTAGGGCTACGGGTGCGCAAGGGAACGGGCTTCACGATGGCGGCGGCGGCGCATTAAATAGGGGCCTCGGCTTCCGTGTATCGCGCGGAGACCGAGGTCGACACGGCTGCGGTGGCGGAGTCCGAATCCCATTCGGATTGGGTGACGTGGATCAACGTGAGCCGTTGGATCTCAATCCAACGGTCACGGGCTAGGGTTCGGTGGCTATTGCGGTTGATCTCAGCCGTTGGATCTTGATCCAACGGTTGAGTTTCAGCCTTGATGACCGGGTTCGGCCCGAGTCACATGGCTCGGTCGGACTCGGACTCGAGTCGACTTCGGGCTCGGTCGGATGAACAAGAATCGACCGGTTTGGATTTCTCAGCGATTTAATATTTAAAATAATTTCCAAAGAATTCATTTAATTCAAGAAAAATAGTAAAATACTCAGAAAAATTCCAGAAAAATTCTGGAAAATATTTTGGATCATTTTGGACTCAAATAAAATATTTCCAACAAAACTTTATTTGAAAATTTAATTTTCTTTAATTATTTCAATATGGAATAAGTTCAAATTAAATTCAAATAAATCCAAATAAATTCCAGAAAATTCCAAAAATTCACAAATGTGCAAAATAATATTTAATTTCATGAAAAGCAAAAATTGGGGTGTTACAGTATGTTGGTATGTATGTTGGTGATGTTATATGTATGTTGGTATGTTGGTGATGGTATATGCGTGTATGTTGGTATGTATGTCGACATATATAGTATGTTGGTATGTATGTTGGTGATGTTATATGTATGTTGGTATGTATATTGGTATGTATGTTGAGATAGTAGGTGGTATACGTATATATGTGCGTGAGAAACCTAGAGTTTTTCGTATTTGCATTCGCCTCCCATCCTGCGTGTCCCGATCGGCCGATAAAGCACGATGAAATCGGAGCTCCGCGAGGCCTCGCCCCGCCAGCGCACAAGCGTTGTTCTTCCTCCTCCGCCGCAGCCGCAGCCTCTCTCCCGCCGAGCCCTCGCCCCGCCTCCATTCCTCCCCTTCCTTTCCCTCTCCCTCCCTTGCCGCCCAATACGAGGACGTCGGCGTTAATTGACTAATTGAATTTTCACCGGCTGGATCTCACAGGGATCTTCTTCCACTACAATATCTCAATTCTGGGCTTTATCCGACAAAATTCCTTATAATGCTTTTTGCTACGATGGTGATGTACATTTGTTCCTTATAATGCTTTTTACTTGACTACAATAGATGGCAGAACCAACACGTGGTGACCCTAATTTCGACGAGGAAGAACAGTTCCTGTTAGACTCCATCTGCGGCTACGATGTTGATGCGGCTGCCGATGTGGCTATTGGCGATGCAGCCGCTCTGGCCGGAAACACTGGTTCCGGTGAGAACGTAGATACCGTTGACACCGAGGTATTGTGAGAATAATCCATGTGGGCATGTTAATTAATCGCATTTCATTATTACAATACACTCTGACATGTTATATATATATATATATGTTTGTGTATTTAAAGCCTGGTACATCGAGCAACCAATCCAACAGTCGGGGACCTAACAAGAAGCCGTCCACAAAGCATGTGTTTACCGACGTTGCCAATGATGGGAAGCCGATTGCCCCTCTGTCAGCAGTTGGGCCGTTCAACAACGCTTGCGGTTACCACGTAAGGGATCACGTCCCAATTAGCATCAAGAAATGGGCCGAAGTTCCTCAAGCTACCAAGGACCTCCTCTGGCAAGATATTATGGAAAATTTCACATTTCCTGAAGGGTCCAGAGACAAGGCCAAGAATTACACTTTGAAGAAGATGGCACTCTCATTTCGATCATGGAAGTCGGGTTTAAGCAAAAAGTGCGTGCGAGAAGGGAGAAAGACACGATTTCAACCAATTTCCAAATCTTGCCGATCACTGAAGCATTCGAGGAGTACAAGGCTGTCGGTGAAGGGCCGATCTGCAAGTCGGAAGAATAAGACCAATGCACGATGAAGAAATACCACCACCATCTAGGCCCTGGTTACCTCAAGGTCAGACTAAATGGGAAAAGAAAGAAGAAGAATTAATGGCCAAGGATATCACACCGGCTACTATTTTGTGGGAAGACCGCCTGCGTAATTGGTTCATGGGTCACGGGGGGGGCTTGCAGATGATGGCAGTTTGCTGATGCTACCAGCTGTGCAAGATGTTGGCCAGAGAATTGTACAAGCCGTCGAGCAGTCCGCGTCAGGCTCTTTTGTTGAAATTTTATACGTAGATGGGGTAAGTTGAGATGTACATCCATGATTTTTCTCATAATTTTTTAAAACATTTTTAGTAGGGTTGCACGGTGGTTGCACGAAAACTTTAATTGCACTGGATATATATATATATATATATATGAAGCCTCTTTTCTACTCCCGGGAGTAATTACTCCTTATGTCGTATCTCAAAACGTAGAGAGTATTTCGCGCAACGGAGAGTATGTACGTGTAGTATATAAGTATATAAGATCATCTAGGCGGTATTTACATTTTTTCGGAGGTGGTATGTACACTTTTTAGACATACTCCTTTTTATATGCTTATATGAAAATATTTGCAAAATATGCTAAAAACTATGTACTCCCTTGCAATTTTTTCATGTGGATCTCATTGAAATATCTTATAATTAGTATATGAGTGTATCCAAACTGATAAAGAAGTATTTCAAGTACGTTTGGGTGGTATTTCAGAGACGGGAGTAATTACTCCCGGGAGTACGAAGTATTTTTCATATATATATATATATATATATATATATAGGAAATTACGCAACCCTGGAGTATTTTTCAGAGACGGGAGTACGAAGTATATATATATATATAGGTACCAAAACAAAACAATCACGATTAAAAAAACAAACAGATTAACACCCAAATTACGCAAGACCAATGCTCAGACTTCATCAAGAAGCATTTGACCAGCAAGTTTCACCTCATGCATCAAGCAGTCCGGAAGCAGACTACTCCATAGCAACCCTGGAGTCTCTTGTTGTTCCAAAACCTTACATACATCAAGCAAGTCATAATTCGAAAGTCCAAACATCTCACAGATTTATTGCATGGGCAGCATGATCATATGTTGAAACCCTGCCACTTGCATGCGACAGATGCAGTCGCACCAAGAGGTTGATTCAGAACAAACACACTATGGAGCAAGTAGGGGGTTGAGTACATGACCAATGAATAGCACCACACCAGTCATGTCTTCTCGGATAAGGAAAAGGAAAGGGTGATCCGCGACAAAATCCTTGTCCCATCTTGGCGCTGACCTAAGCATGATCACTGCAGCAGATGCCGCGGCAGCCTCGGTTCCTTCCTCATTGACTTCGACAAATGACTTGTGGAAAATGGATGAAACGTACGGGCTCCGTCCCGCCGATGAGACGACCATCTCTGAAAGATCTGCTTCTGCACTGAACGGCAGCTGGAGCCCCAAACCTTTGAGCAAACGGGAAGCTTCAAATCCAAATGATATCTTGAACTTGGGGAGCTTGAATTGCCCTACTTCAACCTTCTGCGTTGGGATATGCTTCTCAAGGAACTCTGGCTCAGAGCTCAACTTTTCAGCCAAGCTCCAGAGACCATCTTGTGCTTCTGGAAGAAGTATGTACATGGAGAACTGCCTCTTGTCCCCACCTTGCTGGTAAGGAAGCTTAAGTACCTTCAAGTTGTCGTAGGCCGAAAGATATTGCTTCTTTCTACTGGACATGAATGGTGCTTGAACAGAGCTCCCGTCAAGAAGGTGGAACTCACCGTTTTTGGTCTTAGATGCATCAAACGTCTCAGTCCAAGCTCCTTTGAAATAAAGTGCATTACCAAGAACCAGCCCGGTGGTATGGTCAACAGACCCTGGAGGGAGGAGCTCTTTGATGAGACCTGATGTGACTCTCTCTACCCAAGAGTTCACTTGACCAGCAACTTCAGCAACCTGGACTAAGAGAATACATCAGTACTTACTACGAATGGCAAAAGCACACATATAATCTAGCTACAATTTCCAAAATGACCAAAAGAGTGAAAGGATAAGATTATGTAATGAAAAAGAGTTCAACATTAGATATTGGTGTTCCACCAAATTAAGACAAACCAGAACTGTTTCTTCCGAACAAGTTGTACAAGGTGAAAAACAGTGCTGAGCATCCGAGATAGAGTACTAAGCAATATTTTCATAAAGCATTTCTGTCGGAAATAATTTACATGCAACTGGTGACAGACTAACAGTTCACATGACTATGCTTATCTAAATGGTCATACACAATACAGAAGTATCATTGTACAGTACCAATACTAACCTTTCCACAATTCTAACAATTAGTGGGTTCTTTTGTAAAATCTTGTTAGACACAGAATTTAGACGATGGCAATAAATGAAAACCACACAAGGAACTCGGACACAACTTGTCACCGTGAGAGACCACGACAGAACCCTACTGGAGAAAAGGAGGCACATTACGTACACACACAAAAATTTTAAGAGCATTATACGCTCCTAATGATCTAAGATACAAACTAGGCTCTAGAGCCTAAAAGTATAAACTCTAAACGCCACCAAATTTCCCGTCGTTCAAAAATCCCTAGATAGCACACGGGAACTACACTTCCTAAAAGGTGCTGATTTGGCTTACAGAAATAACAGGTTAGATATCTAGAAATCCTGCTGATAAACAGCTCAGCACACAACATTTGCAAGCCACAATACCACATACCAAGTACCAACACAAGATCCAAACTGTAAATAATTCCCACAAAACTAAACACTAAAGAGCAACTTATACCATACTTTGACTAGAGCAGAACTGCAGCCCCTAGAGAAGCTGTATGCTTTAAAAAAAGGAGCTGCAATAGCACCAGAAGGTAGTAATAACTATAAAGTTCCAGTTATTCATAATGGTCTTATTATTGAACAGTTAACACCTACACTTAAATAACTCACTTCAGGGTTCACAAAACCGCGAAAAAACCGCTTCGGTTCGAGATCCAAAACCGCTCGGTAAACCGGTCTAATTAAAAAAAAAAATTGAAAAAATTTATGTACCCGGATTTTCGTGAAAAACCGTTGAAAATCGTTTTCGAAGAACATTCAATTGGTCGCAAGCGGTTTTTCGTGCACGTATTCATCCAAGACGCGAATAATCTTCTCGGCTAGGACACCCCATGCAGACTCTAGCTATTTTATTATGCAACTAATACAAGATTAATTCTAACATTCACCCCTTTAATCTTGTAACTCTAACATACACCCCCTAATCTTCACACATCTTCGCAAGTTGATGCCTGATCTCTTGATGCAACTCCAAGGAGTTCCGCCCTCTTCTTGCTAACCATACCACCGATGACGCACCTCGCCGGTGATCATGACCTTTTCCCTCCGCTCCAATTTTCTTTTCATCGGTAACGCAACTTGATGGTGACACGCAGATTCGCATTAGAGCTTACTTACGAGAGAACTTTGACGCACTTACAATAACTCTCGTGCACAGACACAGCAAGAACAACGACAACGATAACTTCTCAACGTCCTGGACTCTTTCTACGTGTATGTATCTATATGCTGACTCACTAAGACTTAAACATTTTATTTGAGCACCTCCTCACCGAGCTTCAAAGAATGCTGGCTCGTTATCCGCATCTGCTGCAGCAAGTAATGCGTCAATCTTCATCGTCTTCTTTCACTCGCAGCCCTCCCTAGCAAAGTGCCCGTACTCTTGGCAATTGTAGCCGCGCATCTTCTCTTTGTCATAGGTATTGTTTCTCTTGCTAAAATTGTTGGTGCCCTTCTCCTTGGCTTTGGCTTCCCACTCGGCGCGAGTGAGCAGAAGGTTCTCACCTTCCTCGACTCACTGCCGAACCCTATTACGCTCCTCATACGCTTTGAGACATACTTCAGCAATCTTCATCGTCTTGATATCAACGAACTGCTCGAGGGTGGAGATGATCGGTAAGAACCTGTCGAGGATGGCACGGAGGAACTTTTTCACGATGGTATGTTCCTCCATCTTGTCTCCGAGTGCTCTTATCTCATTGACGATGGTGGTCAGCTTCATGGCAAAATCGTTGATGGACTCCGTCTCCTTCATGTACATGTCCTTGAAGTCTCTTGTGAGGGTTTGTACTTGCGCTTCCTTGACGTGATCAGAACCGATGTGCATCTCTTCTAGGGTGTTCCAGGCCTCTTTGGACGTCTTATTCTCGACCAAGACCATATTATCATGGCCTTGGGCACAGCTTGGAATATGGCGGCGAGAGCCATCTGGCCCTTGCGCTCGTCGACCAGCTCATTGCCCTCCACTACCACCCAAACTCCTTGTGCATGCACGAAAACCTTCATCTTCACCGCCCAAGACCCCTAGTTGCTCTCAGTGAGCATCGGGTATTGAAGGCTTACAGTGCCTTCTCTCGCCGCCGCCTTTGATGAAGCCTTCCCAAGATTGGTAACTCCACTACCCGACGAACCTTACATTATCTTGGGTATGCAAGAACAAAAACTTCAAACTCTGATACCAACGGTTGGAAACCAGCCCAAGAACTCATGCCCAGCGACGTGCTTCTGTTGCTAATCTAAAAATACACTCCAGCCGGAAAGCTCTTCGCCTCAAACGTTTGTCTGAAACAACGATTTGTTGAAACCTTCGGCTAGATCTGCTGAAACCTTCGGCTAGAGAGCGCCTCGGCTGAAAAACTTGAACTCAGACTTGAACGCAATCTTCAGAGAAAATAGAAAACGATCTGATAACACAGAACATCTATCTTTTGGCGAGGTGAAAACTTCTCTTATTGCTTATTTAAAATAAACTACTAGCTAGTTATGTCTGCAGAAAATTAGGAATTTCACTTATACTTTTTCAGGCAAAGATACTAGTAAACCATACCGTCGATTTAACAACTAGCTAGGCAGGAAGAGGGATCACCTTGGTTTGGAAGTCGACGGAGTGGGTCTCAGCCTTGTACTTGCCCACAGCGACCTCCTTGAAGGACGGCTTGAGCGACAGCGACGCGTCCACGAAGACGCCGTTGGCGAAGGCGACGCGAGGGCCACCGGCGCAGGACGCGTCGGCGAGCACGTGCTGCACCACCTGCTTGGCGAGCGTGTGAAGGCCCTCGGCCGCACCTGGACCCACGCCTCCGAGGGCGGAGGCGAGCTGGTCGCGGGTGGCGCCGCCCGCGCCGGCGGCGACGAGGCTGAGCGCGACATGGAGGGAGAGCGGGGAAAACACGGCGTTGCCTGCACCGGCGCCGGGGGCGGAGGAGGAAGGGGAGGATAGGGCGGCGGCGAGGCGGAGGGCGGCGGCGGTCTGGTGGGCGATGGAGGAGCGGGGTAGTGGTTTCTTGCACCTGGTTAGACCGGAGATGAAGCGTTCTATGCACATTTTGGCACCCGGTGGAGTAGTGGACTTCGGTAATTTTCTCGTATTCTTTGCGGGAATATTATATACTCTCTTTAAATGGGAGAGAGTTTTTTGCGAATAACCCTAAACACTTATTATTGCAAAAAAAAAAAAGTCCTCAGAGTTCCGACGACGAACAAAGCCTTCCATCTGGATAAGAAATCAGATTAAGAGGCAGTGATTTGTGGTTTCTTCTTTACCCCTTTATAATTCACCAGTTAATTCTTTTCTACACGCATCTTGTTACTTTACAGAGGGTACTTTGCTTTGTTCAACCCTAACACGTGCACACGTAAATTCTATTTCCTCATAATCAAGCGCTCGGATGTTCAAACATCACTTCATCAAATCGATGGACACAATCATCCTGCTCATCCCCTCAAACTTTCTGCCGGCCGTCCCCAATCGCGCTGCAATTACTCGCCTAATCGCGCTTATCTCGCACTGTGGCCTACTCGCCTTACTCCCATGCGCCTCCTCCCGCTGCGCCTCAAGGCCGCTGTTCCGGCTCTCCTGTCTCCAAAGACAATCGACCTCAATTGCTCGCCCAGACGCTTCCCAAATCGACCTCCTGCAGGCGCCGCCCTTTGCTCTTGTAGGAAAAGATCGAATCTTGTTCCTCTTGATGGTTTGAGTTGGGGTAGAAAAATCGGATCCTTTGGAGGGTTTGCGGCGCGAAGATGTCGGTGCTCGATCTCCTCGATGGGCGTCTTCGCGAGCCCACCCTCGGCGGTCGCCTCGAGCTCGTCGCCCTCGCCGCGCCCGCTCGGCTCGCCGCTCGGCTGCTCTGGCCCAGCTGGCGGCCGAGGTGGCTGCGCCATCATCGGCGACCAGAGCAAAGCGGTGCCATGAGCCTCTGCTCTGCCGCTTCCGCCGCCCACGGCCACCACCGAGGACTCCTGCCGCAAGACGACGGTGGCCGCCGCGCCGAGGTGAGGCACATAAGTTTGTGGGGATTTGATCCTCGGTTGGACGTGTTGCTGTTCCCAGTTCACTTCACCTGGTTGAGGAGAAGGACGGCGGGCCTCGTGGATCCACATGACGGAGGCTGACGTTGTCGACCATGAAGTACCAAGCATGGCGAAGAGACCCTGAGGTATGTAGTCTTCAAAGCTTTTTTCTTTTTTTAAAGTACAGTTCAAGTGTTAGTTGAATGAATGTAGAATTCAAGAAATTTGTGTCCAAAATTGATTGGATGTTTAGGATTCAAGAGCATAGCGTTGCGGCCTTTTAAAAATTATGGAAGATGCAGGAGCCAAGGATTCAGCAAGTTTTTGGGTGTTTTTGTTTCATTCCAGAATGGCCCGCCGCAGAACCGCAGTAGTACTATCTTCGAGGACACATCGCCGGAAGTTGCTAGGGATTTCTTCTGGGATGATGAGTTCCGGATCAAGAACAGTTGGGACGACATGCTTCTTCAGCACGAGACATTGGCGGAGTGCACTAAGACTAGAACAATGGTGGTCCGGTGGGTCAGGAAGGTGAGTTGTCTGTATGATATGTCATGTACCCTTTGTTTAAAACATGACAAAGTGTATATATGCGTGTGTGTGGTTTGTGGTTCCATACTACTAGGAGTACGTGACGCCTTTGATTGTACCGCTTAAATGATGTTGTTGTACTTCGTAAATGTCATATATATAATCGAACTAAACCTTTTAAGTAGGCCGTCATGTGTGGTTTCAAACTTTCGATTACATACATATAGAAAAAATACTAAATTGAACCCAGATGAAAAAAAAGCCATTTTCTGACAATTGTATCTTGGCCTAACTTAAAATTTGTTTTCGACGATATTGGATACTATTACAAATTATTGAAACCAATGTCGCTTTCTTGGATGCTTTAGTAACATTTTATGCACCATCCATTGAAGCCCTCTATGCTTTATGTTTTCTGATGCCACTTCTGTATGAGGGCAGATCAAATGACTAATGTGGCATTACTCAATATTTTGAATAGCATGTAGCGTCAATGCAGAAAGAATGTCTTCCTACTTTCTATAGTGGATGGTGTGTACCAATGATTTAGTGGATGCAACATGCAGGGCTATGCCTGTAAAAGTAAAAAGTCATCAGTCAGTCTTAAAGTAACACATCCAAAATATTCAAGCCAATATGAATATATCAAAGATCTAAGATAATCACAAAACATAACGCCCAATATAAATATTTCATTAATCTATCCTATTAACATCATTTCTTTGTGAGCGTGGCTTTCACAAAGTTTGAAGTATTGGCAAGACATTACAAATTAACATGCCCATTTTAGCATGTCATCCCATTTGAACATTAGCATTTTAATCACGCACTTTTCTGTAAAATTTTGTCTAATTATATATTTATAACTTCCTGTTGGGTTCTCGATATTTCGCAGAAGAAATTGAGTCTCTTCGGGAAGAAGAGTCCAGGTTGGATGATGAAATCATGTAAGTTCTTTCTACAAAAGCAATAAAAATACCTCGATGCCTCCCTCACTTATGATGAATTGTTCTTTGGTTCTGCAGGGAAGCACAAGAGAAACTGCAAGCGCTCATGATAGATGAGGACAAAAGAAAGTAAGATTCTCACCTCTTATGTTTGCCATTATTTTATTGTTGCTAATGTCAACTGAGTCCTTGTATATGTCTGTGTAGGTGGTTATATCTTTCGAAGGAAGATATCAATAAGATTCCTCGCTTTCAGGTTAGAACTGCTCCTCTCCTCCCTTGCTCACCACTTTTGTGCGACTGCTAAGAATAGGAACTTTACCTTGCATCTACATCGGATGTGTCCAATACCTAATACGAATCCACTTGTAAACCGCTGCTATCTCCCAAATGCATACAAACAGATACCAACAAACACATACGTGCCTAAATGGATACACCGTTGATGTGCTCTGCGTTTTGTGCAGTTGGGTATGGGCCGATGCCGGCAAGAAGTTGGATCGAGCCGGGCCGGTGCCATCGTGCGGACGGCAAGAAGTGGCGGTGCTCAAGGAGGCCGCCCGGACTCAAATCTGCGAGCGCCACATGCACGCGCCGCAACCGTTCAAGAAAGCCTGTGGAAACGCAGCTCATCCGTAGTCCCAACCGCCCACCAGCGCCGCCGCCGCTTCGCCGCCTCGCCGTCGCCGCCATGAACGGTAGCGACTTCCGTAACCATTCCCTTTACCTAGCCATCATTTGGCGACAGAACGGTGGTGGTGGAGGCGAAGCGGCGACATGTCCGGCTCGTTCGCCTCGTGGCTGGGTCTTCTGTTGCACATGAACAATCTTTGCGATTATGCATTTGTTGGTGGTGGAAACGACCAAAGATCTCGGTGATCGCATTTTCCTTTTCTCAATGCCATATTGTTTGTTTAATCGGTGTTATGCTTCTAAGCGATCGGTGTCGATGGATGCGGTCTTGAGAGATGCCTGTTTATTTGTGATCGTTAAATTATCGTGTCCCATTTTGTTTGCATCGGTGGCAATCAAAATCATTAGTGCGTGCTCAATACTTTCTTTTGCCATGCGCAATATGCGTGATCCTATGATCAAGCTTTACTCTGTAGCGTCGTAAACATGTCTTTTAGGTAATATTGGAACATGTTAGAATATGGGAGGTTAGTTTCTTAAATCCATTGAGAAGGGCTCTTTTGGAGTTCTTTTTTATGAGTCTTACGCACTTGTGTTCTAATTCACCTCAGTGAAAGACAAATCTTTGTTTATGAGCTTTAATTGTTATGCACTTTTTCTGTAACCTGTAGATCTACACTGCATCGTGTTGTCGCAGTTGGCAAAGAGCGATATTCTGTGAGTAACTGAGTATATAAGGCTGGGATGTTAGGAATTCTGTTATGGATTCAAATCGATACAGTACTTGCTCTTTCTTCTTTTCCCCTTTACTTTTAGCATCTATTTGCAATCTATTTGTCCATTTCTTATGTGTTTTGATTCCGGTTTTGATCCTACCATGTATTTACTACTCTTATGTACTACATTCACAAAATACATAAGATTGCCATAATTACTACACTCTTCTCGCCGTTTGGTTGGGTTTTCTGCAAAATAATAAGCAAAGCACACACTTTCCATTATCTGTTTGTCGATCTTAATAATTGCTCACCATGTCTGTATACCATTGTTCTTGTCATCTTATTTTGTTGTGCCTACATAGATGGAAAATGTCCGATTATGCCAGAATCAGGAATACATTCTTGAATCTTGTTTTCTCTATTTAACTAAAGGTAGAGTAAGCAATACATTTTGTTTCTGGAGATGCAGTGGTAAAAAAGGCTGGAAGCAATGGCTGTTGTTAGCTTGTTTGTTGAATTCTTGCAAGTAGCTATAACGCTGCAATGAAGCAAGATGAAGACTCGCATAATAAGCTAATGTGTCTTACAGTAACAGTATAAGCATCTCTTGCTTTTTTGCTACAGTATAAGCATCTCTTGCTTTTTTGCTATCTTGCATTTTTTTCTATCATCTGTAGCACACATATTTATGGGCTGGTAGTGCAGCATGCATATTTTTGTATGCACTTGTCATGTCTTGAGATATACTACCCTAATACGATGCTTGTAAAAATATGCATCACCCTTTATTTGAGTTTTTTTTAAAAGAAATCTGTTTATTATTCGAGTTGCTGAGATATGTTTCGTTGTTTATATTCTAATTTAGAAAATAAAAGTGTGATGCTCCCAGTTTTCATGTTTTTCACCATTGATCGCAAATTTCTTCAGTTGGTTGCTCATGAAATTTCTATTACTACTTGATGAACTTTGTATATATGTTGCAGACCTGGGCATACTTCAAGATGAAATAACTGTTTTGAATCCAGAAAGAGTAATGCATGCTCTGAGCTTCTTTGTGAGCCACTTCAATTTGACCAGACAGCAGGCATGATATTTACTTTGTATATTCTTCTATGGAAAAATTACCTTTTTTATTATATGTGCGCACAAGATGAGAACTATTTTGCCCTCATAGGACGCTTCGGAAGCTTTTCTTCATCTTTTGATCTCGTTGAGGGACGAATTTTCCCGTTGTTATGTTCCACACAGTTCTTTGGCAGAAATCCTAAAGCGTATCAGGGATTAGATGGATTTTAATGATAAACAGTTCATATGTTACTTTATGTACTTGCTTGTGCAATCAACGATATAATAACTCTATGTATCTTTCTTTTGTGCACATCTTACTACAGTTTATTACCGAAACATATAACACCATTTGCTTATTTGAATTGTATTACTAAATATCGCCGTAGCGTTAGCACGGGCAATATACTAGTACGAGCAAAATTGATGGGTTTCGGGGTGATCAGAAATCAGTCTTAGGGCTTGTTTGGATGCAAGGGGATAATCCCATGGAAGTAAATCCCCTGTGGGGATTTTGTTAGGCACATGGAATCCCAGGGAAATAGTCCTCCTATGGAAATATTCCCTGTTGCCATTTGGAAACAATAGGGATAGAAATCTCGGCCATTCAAAAAAAATTTAAAAATTCATAAAACAGCACCACAATAGAACAAATCACGCATAGTACACCACATTCTAATAATTGAACATCTGCTATCAAAGTCATGAAATATACACATCAATTAAAATTGTCAAGAATCCAACCCTCAGAATAAACTAAAGTTTATGATGCCCAATTTCTACTACAAGGTCACACAACAAATCAATTAAGATCGATAAACTTACAGTGCTATCAGTGTCAGACCATTTATATGTTCCAATGTTCTGTATTGAGATGTACATGACAGAATTCATCAAGTAAGGAAAGGAACAAACATGAATTTCCATGTATCGACCAATTTCACCTTCAGGAAGAAAAATGAAAAGAACATGAATTACAGTTATCAAAATAGTGGAACCTATTATCATGTTTATGCCCAAAATTTCACAGTTTATTTGACAGTTTATTCTTCTTTTGGACGAGTACAGGGTTTGCCAACCAGTCGAGGTGATACACTTCTTTGATGAAACCTGCGACTAGCAGCTTCGTGATCTCCTCCCTGATGGCTTCTCGACGGTCTTGGGCGAACTGTCGCAACCTTTGCTTGATTGGCCTGGCGGATTGGTTTACATTCAGTGCGTGCTCGATCACCTCCCTGGGGACCCCGGGCATGTCCGACGGCTTCCAGGCAAAGACGTCTTTGTTTGCCCGCAGAAAGGTGACGAGCGTGCCCTCCTATTTATCACCGAGCCCTGTCCCAATCAAGGCGATTCGCGCCGAATCGGACGGGTCGAGGAGGATTCTTTTGGTACCTTCCTCTGTAACATCCCAAAATTTGGGTTTTCAAAAATTTTGGTTTAGTTTAGCTTCCCAAAAATTTCCGTCGATTTTCTCGCGTTTATAAAAGCTTGATTTGAATTTTCTAAAAGCTAAAACAATTTAATTTGATTATTCTAAACCCCAAATAAAGTTTATTTTATTTTATTTGGATTCCTTGTGTTTCAAGAAGTTCTTCTGTAAATTTTGAGATTTTTCGGAGCTCGTTTGCTATTTATTGGATTTAATTGAATTTGATTTGTATAAAGCCCTTTTATGGAAATTAATTATTTATTTGGAAAAGTTTATATAAAATTTTGTTGCAAATAATTTATTTGAGTTCAAAATGTCTTAAAATATTTTCTGGAATTTTTCTAGAATTTTTCTGATATTTTTACTGCCCTAAATGAATTATTTTCATTTTTCGCAATTATTTTAATTCGGAAACTGTTGAAAATTCCGAAATTTGTTTGGGCTGCTTTCCTTCTCTCTCTCTCCGGCCGGCCCAGCTACTCGCCCGGCCCACACGCCCCCACCTCCATGCGCCGGCCCACCCGCTCCCTCCTCGCGCTCGCTGGTGCGCGCGCCTGGGCCAGCAGCGCCGAGCCAGCCGCGCCAGCCCAACAGCCCCCCACCCGGCCACGTGTCGCCTCCCACCGCCCACGTCACCCCGAGTCCGTTTCACGCGACGGAACCTGTTCGGTTTAATGCCCAAACCGACCCAAACACCTCCAAACGCGTCCAAACTTGATTTTTCTTGATCTAGCCTCTTCCCCAAACCTATATAAGTGCTCCTAGACCTCTCCCACGGATATACAACCTCCGGATCATCTCCAAAACTCCGAGATCCATCCAATGTCGCCCGAACGTCGCCCAACGCCGGCCGAACTTTGGAGCCGCGTCCCGGCAACTCGTCGACTCTTTTCGAGATCCGTCTTCTCTCTGGTGTGCCACAAGGTACCATCTACTTGCTGTCCAAAAATTCAGCCAATTTGGTCCACGGGATCAAAAGTTACGGCCGTTCAATCTCGAATCTTGCCGAGGTCATAACTCCCTCAATTTTTCGAGTTTGACGGTGAAATTTTTGTGTAGACTCCTGGGGATGTCCTCTACAGGATGCACATCTTGCCCCAAGGTTTTGCCCTCTGGATTTGGCGCAGAAAAATAAATTCTCCGTTTAGACTGCGTTCAGGCAATGGCAAACTTCCTCGCGCGTTCCCCGCTGTTCCAGAAGGTATTTCTTCGAGCCACCTGCGTCACGGTGTGCCTCTTGGTCCCATCTAGCTCTCGGTCAAATTTCGTTAAGTTCCGATCATTATTCTAGAAGTTATAGCCGTCCAAAGTTTTGATCCGAAACCCGTTAATCGCCATTTGTGATTAATCCGGAAGGGCGCCGCAAAATCCGCCTATACCGCTGAGATCGTCTCGCCGCGTTCTCGCAGTAGACATTCTCCCTTTGCCATCCCATCCTCCGAATTTTTTATATATTTAGGCCACCGCTTGTCGCCGCCGCCGCTTTTGACGCCGCATATTTTGGTTCACTCCGGCCGTGTTGTTGCGTCCGTAGGATCATCTTGTACTGTTTTGGTCCATCTTTAGAGTTCTTTTGGTCTCCGTTTGCCGTCGAAGCCCGATTCCGGCCTAAACCCGTCGTCTTTCAACCTAGCCTGTGCCGCCGGTTCGCGCACCGGTTAGCCGACCTTGGTAGCGTTCTACCGCGGCCATGTCGTTGCACCGACGGTCGCTACTTCGCTTCATGAAGTCTCCTATCATTGTTGACCTCCACCGGGTGCGTTAGCGTTAACGATCCACCGTTAAAGTTCGCCGTTGACGTTTCCCCGTTAACGTTCTTCCGTTAACGTTCCGTTAACGTTCCTCCGCTAACGTTTTGCCGTCAATGTTTCACCGTTAACGCTCTGTCGTTAACGCTCCGTCGGTAACGTCTTGCCGTTAACGTTTTGTCATTAACGCTCCGTTAATGTTCCTCCATTAACGCGTTTTGCTGTTAACGCTTCGTGGCTAACGCTCCTCCGTTAATGTTTCCCGTTAACGCCGTTAACGCGTTTGCCGTTAACGTTCCTCCGTTAACGTTTTGCCGCGCGCTCTGTAGTTAACGTTCCACCGCTAACGTTTAGTCGTTAACGTTCCATCGTTAACGTTTCGCCGTTAACGATTGGCTCTCTTCGCCTCGTTGTCATCGCATGCGTGTATTCTTGCACAAACCCTAGTGCGATGCCTTCACTGTTCTATCATCATGACGTGAGCCTAGTCTCATCGTCATATCATCTTCAAGCCGAATCAAAACCTAACCTAAGACCGGTTTGATGAACTAAGTTTATCGTGAGCCGCGTTGTTATCTTTGCAATCTTTTCCGTTGTTTCAACCGTGGTAAGACACTTGTCTTGTCTTATCCTGAAAACCTAATCGCCATTAATCGAGAATTCCTTCGTGGACTTGGTCGATAGACCATTGGCCATCTGTCATACCTTTGTGCCCAATCTAGTCTATCAGTCTACTTCTCTTTTGTTTGATCGTGTCCGCTCGGTCAACAAAAGTCAACGTCAAGAATCGCTTTAGTTCACTACGAACTAACATATCCATATGGACCCGATCTATAGATTGAGAGCCCATATGTCGCTAATCGTCAATCAAGATAATAACTTCGGAAGAAATATTCTTCGGAATATTATTCTTTCTTTCCCAGTTATTAATCTTTCCCTTTTCGGTGTTTTGCCGAAAGCCCGTTCTCTTTTGTCGACTCTTCGATCTAATCCGTTCGAGTTCCCAAATCTCTCCCAAGCCGTTGTGCCCAATGCTGTTCGTTCTTAATTTGGAGTTTACTTGATTTGTCTTTTGAATTGGTTTGTATTTGCTTCTTCTTTAATCGTTAGACGTGTCGTCCGGAAGTCGTTCGAACGAGCTGAGGATCGAGAAAGTGGAAGTTGAAGCTCGAGGATCAAGGATCAAGGATAAAGAGTAAAAGACAAGAAGTTTGCAAGGGCCAGGCAAGTTGTGCTTTGACCATGTTGATCCTATTTCGAAATCTATTTTGATTTAAACTATTGCATGCTAGTTCAATTAGAAAAATACTTTGTTTAAACCTGGGGGTTAGATAAACACCAATTTGCTATATGACACCTTGATTATCTAAGTATGTGCCATGATCCCTTGTCACCCTAGTTGTGGTTTACTAGTTGGACATAAACACATTGCCAACATGGGTTTTAGACCGTTGTAGTATATTGCTTAGACACACTCGTGCTCATGACATGATTTTGGACAACCAAATGTTAATATTGACTTAATGATATATTGAACCTGTTTTGGAAAAGTATCATGTGATGTTGATGGCACGTGGTGCATGGTAATCAACTGGGGTTTGATAAACGGTTTTCGACCGGGGCATGTGGCAAGAGTAATCAGGTGGGCCAGTTGTGGCATTGGGGATGTTGATTTGGTTCTTCGGGTAGTCTTGCCCTGGTCACTCTAAGGACTTAACCTTGCAAGCCTTTGAACTGGGCCATACGTACAACCACATGGCTGGAATGGGACGGCCCTAGTTGACTAAGTCGCTAAGGACTCACTTGTGGAGCCTCAGGGTGGCAGTTACACCGTTTGTGTGATTGTATGGGGGAGCGTATCGTGGCTGTGGCCAGATACCCATCTAACGGTGTGTTGGTCCCATACTTCGCCTTGGCTAAGGGAAGGGATGGTGTAGAGCACGAACAGGAGAGGACCACCTGTGTTGTTTGAGGCTTCCGAAGGCTTTGTTATGATCGCTTATTCGCATACTCTTGTATGGCGATTCACTACCGACGTGGTGAGTGGATTGTATCTTGTGGGTAAAGTGTATAACCTCTGCGAGTGTAAAACCTATTCGAATAGCCGAGTCCACTCAGATCTTGGACAATGCTCGGGATTACAATCAAGGGTTAGATTTTCTCAAAAATTGAACTTGGGTTTGGAGGCGGTTTGCCTATGGAAAAGTGATAATTGGTTAAGGATGTGGAATGATTTACTTCTGAAACAAGCTGTGAAATTATTACTATTATTATCTGTTTTTACCGCTTTACAATCTATTATGAATATTTGTGAAATCTTTGTTTATTGCAAAATAACCCCTTCAAACTGTCATTTGGAATAAGCCATGCATATAGCTATTAGCCTTGCATTACGTGCATGACTTGTCGAGTGCTTTATGTACTCACCCTTGCAAACAAACAATCACCGGTGAGCAAAAGTCTACATCGTCGAAGAAGAAGAAGTTCCGTGAGAAGGCGATTATCTAGGAGTCGAACCACTGGCTTGCCTGTGGCGTATTGATGGGATTCACCGATGTTCTTCGTTAACGCCGCTTATTTGGAGTTGAAGCCGTCGTGGTTTCACAAATGTAAGGTTGACCTTAAGGTCGCTCAATAGTTTATATTCTATTATTGAGTTATTTTTACTATTCATTGTGTATGATTGTGATATTCATCTATGTTGAGGCTGTGTGCACTAGCGTGATCCTGGACTAGTGCCGAATACACAGAGGGTCCGGATTTGCAAATTCGGTCCCGACAGAGGTGGTATCGAGCCATACTTGATTGTAGGTCTTGACCTTAGATAGATTGGCCGTCTTTAGGAGTTTCAAAATTATTTTCTAAAGAGAAAATTTAACTTGAAAGAATAATACATTCTTGACCCATCTTATTCTTCTATTCTTTCCCCTTTCTTTGAAAGTTCTATCCTTCCCTTCGATTTAAATGGAAATCTTACCGAGTTGTTAGAATAGTTAACGATGTTTCACACTTAAGGAGATAGTATTGGATGTCGCCGTCAACCCTGAAGATCGTGAAGTAAGAAATCCTCGAGCTCGAAGAGAAATGGATCGATGAAGTATTCTAGAAGCTTGAAGAACCAAAGGCTTAGTAGTAAGTTGAGACTCATGTGTGGGAGTCACGTCTCTTAAGATAGGAGCGTTACCCTTTAGACGCTAGATTATGGTGTGATTAGGAATTTGGATCTTTCTTTATTCTTTGAGTGTGCAAGATGCGTTGCATAGCTTTTAGGCTTGGATAAGCAACCATACCAAGTTCTTAATAATGTTTGTATAAGTTCTTGGGTTAAACTCGCTCCCCTGCAATAGGATTCTTGAACCTCATCTATGCTTTTTCCTCTTACCTAAAACCCTGGAGTGGACAAAAGATGGAAAGGACCAACTACAGATAACTTTGAGGCGATTCAAGTCGATTCGATTTGCTACTATCTCGTGTCGATGTCAAAGCATCGTGACCAACAAATTAGCCCACCGTACCAACCGTGACAATTCGACACTTGGATCAGTTTGTAACCACCCACGTTTGATGGATCAGCCACTCTCAAAGACGCAGAAATATGGCTTCGTGTCATAGGAGAGAAGCTAGCTTTAGTGTAATGTGAAGATGAAGAGAAGGTCCCCTGTGCTACTTGCCAGTAAAAAAAAGAGATGCATTAGTTTGGAGGAAAGGTTTCTACGCCACCTCGGAAGATGGACATACTATCACTTGGTTGGAAATTGCCACCGCCCTTCGTCAGTTTGTTGCGTCATCAGAAGATAGTGTGACTACGGCAAGTTCGGAGAAGAGTACAACCCCTGCACCCAATACCATACCGAGATGTTGTCCTTTGAAGTGTCGTCAACCAAACAAATCAGAAGACCGTGCATGCATCCGATGTGAAGAAATAGGACACACTGCTGATGAACATGCAATCAATTGTTCCAGCTGTGAAGGAAGCCATTTACCTGGAGAATGTCCTACGTGCAACATCACATGCTATCTATGAGAAGGTCGTGATCATTGCCCAGCTCAATGTCCCTTAGATCCAATAGTGACTGCCGTGACTCAAAGATCGCAAGAAGATTTTTCGAGCTGTCATTGCTCAAGAGTTAGCGAAAAGAGAATGATTGTCATTCGCACTAGCTGTGCCACGTGAAGAAAAGAAGAGGAAACATGTCAACCCTATCCATCTACCTCAGGAAATCGAGAGTACTTGGTCACCATGGAATTGTTTCTTGTGTGATAAATGAGGTCATTGGCCTAGAGAATGCCCCATCAACCCGGAACGATGACCCAAACGTTCATGTTACAACTGTGGTGAGTCAAGTCATTTGCTAAGGAATGCCACGTAAAGATCAAGCAATTTCAAAGCCATGATCATCCCGTAAATTACATCAAGAAAGATTTTAACACAAAAAGTGAATGGTAAGGCTATGGAAGCAACTTGCTTAAGGAGTCAGTTGAAGCAAGAAGAGTTGATTAACAAGGCCTTGACCTAGAAGATGAGTGCAAGGAATTGGGAGACCACCGCAAGCGTCAGAAAGTTTGCCAAGAAGGACCGCTGCAATAGTGAATAAGGTGTACCCCTCAACGATTCGGTTGCCATACCGCTTAGACTTTGTTAGAGACACTTTCACCTGCTTCACTGATGGTTAGAGTTTCCATAACATCAACCTAGTGAAAAGTTCTCAAGGAGAAAGATTAAAGCCTAGAATTTGCTTTTGCTGTCATCACCAGAAAATTTTGCTAACCACTACTCTCGAGAAGAAAGTGGTCACCGCGATCGCATCGATCTCAGCTCTACCCTACCAAGATTAGTACCATGTCAGGAGAAAGCCAACGGATGTCAGTCAAGTGTTGCTTTAGATGCAATGAGCCGGGACACTTCGATAATAGTTGTCCTAGGAGAAAAGGTGTTATACCTGCCCACTTCAATCCTAGTCCTTCACCTACCAAGACACTTACGTCAGAAGGTGAATTGTTAAGGAGTATTTAGTTGATACAGAGTTTCGTCAAAGAATCAAGCCGACAAAGATAGTGCCAGACCAACCGGAATGCTATCCAAGTCCTATTGAAGACCACGTAATTGCAAGTAAGCTTTGTTGTCAGATACAGCTTGTCCAATTTCTAGAAGAAGCGGAAAATCAAGTGTTTAGGAACAGAAGCAAGGAGCCTATCAATGGAGTTACGTAAACGCCGATGAGTGCAGAAGATGTTCAAGATTTCCGAACAAATTTAGTATCAAGATTTTCCGTAGAAGAAGTGCCTCGTGGTAAAAGCGGCATACGCTTGGAGTCGGTGGACTCGTGAGAGGACCTCATCGACAAGGAGCACTGCAAAATTTTGGATGTTACCAAGCGTTTGTTCGAAGCGACCCTGTCCAAAGGTGTAGTTGCTTGGAAGTTCGAGGAAGCTCAAGAGTTGAGTCCCCACAGAACCCAATTCTATAGTCACGAATCTCTGTGGACGAGATTCTGCTAAGGAGATTTGTAACATCCCAAAATTTGGGTTTTCAAAAATTTTGGTTTAGTTTAGCTTCCCAAAAATTTCCGTCGATTTTCTCGCGTTTATAAAAGCTTGATTTGAATTTTCTAAAAGCTAAAACAATTTAATTTGATTATTCTAAACCCCAAATAAAGTTTATTTTATTTTATTTGGATTCCTTGTGTTTCAAGAAGTTCTTCTGTAAATTTTGAGATTTTTCGGAGCTCGTTTGCTATTTATTGGATTTAATTGAATTTGATTTGTATAAAGCCCTTTTATGGAAATTAATTATTTATTTGGAAAAGTTTATATAAAATTTTGTTGCAAATAATTTATTTGAGTTCAAAATGTCTTAAAATATTTTCTGGAATTTTTCTAGAATTTTTACGATATTTTTATCGCCTCTAAATGAATTATTTTCATTTTCTGCAATTATTTTAATTGAAACTGTTGAAAATTCCGAAATTTGTTTGGGCTGCTTTCCTTCTCTCTCTCCGGCCGCCCAGCTACTCGCCTCGCCCACACGCCCCACCTCCATGCGCCGCCCACCCGCCTCCTCCTCGCGCCAGACTGGCACAGCTGCGCGCCACTGCGCCAGCCGAGCCAGCCGCCAGCCCAACAGCCCCCACCCGGCCACGTGTCGCCTCCCCACCGGCCCACGCCACCGAGTCCGTTTCACGCACGGAACCTGTTCGGTTTAATGCCCAAACCGACCCAAACACCTCCAAACGCGTCCAAACTTGATTTTTCTTGATCTAGCCTCTTCCCCAAACCTATATAAGTGCTCCTAGACCTCTCCCACGGATATACAACCTCCGGATCATCTCCAAAACTCCGAGATCCATCCAATGTCGCCCGAACGTCGCCCAACGCCGGCCGAACTTTGGAGCCGCGTCCCGGGCAACTCGTCGACTCTTTTCGAGATCCGTCTTCTCTCTGGTGTGCCACAAGGTACCATCTACTTGCTGTCCAAAATTCAGCCAATTTGGTCCACGGGATCAAAAGTTACGGCCGTTTCAATCTCGAATCTTGCCGAGGTCATAACTCCCTCAATTTTTCGAGTTTGACGGTGAAATTTTTTGTGTAGACTCCTGGGGATGTCCTCTACAGGATGCACATCTTGCCCCAAGGTTTTGCCCTCTGGATTTGGCGCAGAAAAATAAATTCTCCGTTTAGACTGCGTTCCAGCAGCGGCAAACTTCCTCGCGCGTTCCCCGCTGTTCCAGAAGGTATTTCTTCGAGCCACCTGCGTCACGGTGTGCCTCTTGGTCCCATCTAGCTCTCGGTCAAATTTCGTTAAGTTCCGATCATTATTCTAGAAGTTATAGCCGTCCAAAGTTTTGATCCGAAACCCGTTAATCGCCAGTTTGTGATTAATCCGGAAGGGCGCCGCAAAATCCGCCTATACCGTTGAGATCGTCTCGCCGCGTTCTACGCAGTAGACATTCTCCCTTTGCCATCCCATCCTCCGGAATTTTTTTTATATATTTAGGCCACCGTTTGCCGTCGCCGCGCGTCGCCTTTTGACGCCGCATATTTTGGTTCACTCCGGCCGTGTTGTTGCGTCCGTAGGATCATCTTGTACTGTTTTGGTCCATCTTTAGAGTTCTTTTGGTCTCCGTTTGCCGTCGAAGCCCGATTCCGGCCTAAACCCGTCGTCTTTCAACCTAGCCTGTGCCGCCGGTTCGCGCACCGGTTAGCCGACCTTGGTAGCGTTCTACCGCGGCCATGTCGTTGCACCGACGGTCGCTACTTCGCTTCATGAAGTCTCCTATCATTGTTGACCTCCACCGTTAACGTTCGCCGTTAACGATCCACCGTTAAAGTTCGCCGTTGACGTTTCCCCGTTAACGTTCTTCCGTTAACGTTCCGTTAACGTTCCTCCGCTAACGTTTTGCCGTCAATGTTTCACCGTTAACGCTCTGTCGTTAACGCTCCGTCGGTAACGTCTTGCCGTTAACGTTTTGTCATTAACGCTCCGTTAATGTTCCTCCATTAACGTTTCGTCGTTAACGCTTCGTCGTTAACGCTCCTCCGTTAATGTTTCCCCGTTAACGCCCGTCGTTAACGCTTTCGCCGTTAACGTTCCTCCGTTAACGTTTTGCCGTTAACGCTTTGTCGTTAACGTTCCACCGTTAACGCTTCGCTGTTAACGCTCCGTCGTTAACGCTTCATCGTTAACGATTGGCTCTCTTCGCCTGCGTTGTCATCGCATGCGTGTATTCTTGCACAAACCCTAGTGCGATGCCTTCACTGTTCTATCATCATGGCGTGAGCCTAGTCTCATCGTCATATCATCTTCAAGCGAATCAAAACCTAACCTAAGACCGGTTTGATGAACTAAGTTTATCGTGAGCCGCGTTGTTATCTTTGCAATCTTTTCCGTTGTTTCAACCGTGGTAAGACACTTGTCTTGTCTTATCCTGAAAACCTAATCTGCCATTAATCGAGAATTCCTTCGTGGACTTGGTCGATAGACCATTGGCCATCTGTCATACCTTTGTGCCCAATCTAGTCTATCAGTCTACTTCTCTTTTGTTTGACTGTGTCCGTTCGGTCAACAAAAGTCAACGTCAAGAATCGCTTTAGTTCATCGCGAACTAACATATCCTTATGGACCCGATCTATAGATTGAGAGCCCATATGTCGCTAATCGTCAATCAAGATAATAACCGGAAGAAATATTCTTGAATATTATTCTTTCTTTCCGATTATTAATCTTTCCCTTTTCGGTGTTTTGCCGGAAGCCCGTTCTCTTTTGTCGACTCTTCGATCTAATCCGTTCGAGTTCCCAAATCTCTCCCAAGCCGTTGTGCCCAATGCTGTTCGTTCTTAATTTGGAGTTTACTTGATTTGTCTTTTGAATTGGTTTGTATTTGCTTCTTCTTTAAATCGTTAGGCGTGTCGTCCTAAGTCGTTCGAACGAGTGAGGATCGAAAGTGGAAGTTGAAGCTCGAGGATCAAGGATCAAGGATAAAGAGTAAAAGACAGTAAAGTTTGCAAGGGCCAGGCAAGTTGTGCTTTGACCATGTTGATCCTATTTCGAAATCTATTTTGATTTAAACTATCGCATGCTAGTTCAATTAGAAAGATACTTTGTTTAAACACAGGGGTTAGATAAACACCAATTTGCTATATGACACCTTGATTATCTAAGTATGTGCCATGATCCCTTGTCACCCTAGTTGTGGTTTACTAGTTGGACATAAACACATTGCCAACATGGGTTTTAGACCGTTGTAGTATATTGCTTAGACACGCTCGTGCTCATGACATGATTTTGGACAACCAAATGTTAATATTGACTTAATGATATATTGAACCTGTTTTGGAAAAGTATCATGTGATGTTGATGGCACGTGGTGCATGGTAATCAACTGGGGTTTGATAAACGGTTTTCGACCGGGGCATGTGGCAAGAGTAATCAGGTGGGCCAGTTGTGGCATTGGGGATGTTGATTTGGTTCTTCGGGTAGTCTTGCCCTGGTCACTCTAAGGACTTAACCTTGCAAGCCTTTGAACTGGGCCATACGTACAACCACATGGCTGGAATGGGACGGCCCTAGTTGACTAAGTCGCTAAGGACTCACTTGTGGAGCCTCAGGGTGGCAGTTACACCGTTTGTGTGATTGTATGGGGGAGCGTATCGTGGCTGTGGCCAGATACCCATCTAACGGTGTGTTGGTCCCATACTTCGCCTTGGCTAAGGGAAGGGATGGTGTAGAGCTCGAACATGAGTGGACCACCTGTGTTGTTTGAGGCGTCCGAAAGGCTTTGTTATGATCGCTTATTCGCATACTCTGGTATGGCGATTCACGGCTGACGTGGTGAGTGGATTGTATCTTGTGGGTAAAGTGTATAACCTCTGCAGAGTGTAACACCTATTCGAATAGTCGAGTCCACTGATGCTTGGACAATGCTCGGGGATTACAATCAAGGGTTAGATTTTCTCAAAATTGAACTTGGGTTTGGAGGCGGTTGCCTATGGAAAAGTGATAATTGGTTAAGGATGTGGAATGATTTACTTCTGAAACAAGCTGTGAAATTATTACTATTATTATCTGTTTTACCGCTTTACAATCTATTATGAATATTTGTGAAATGTCGTTTATTGCAAAATAACCCCTTCACTGTCATTTGGAATAAGCCATGCATATAGCTATTAGCCTTGCATTACAGGCATGACTTGTTGAGTGCTTTATGTACTCACCCCTTGCAAACAAACAATCACCAGTGAGCAAAAGTCTACATCGTCGAAGAAGAAGAAGTTCCGTGAGAAGGCGATTATCTAGGAGTCGAACCCTGTCAGTTGCCTGTGGCGTATTGATGGGATTCACCGATGTTCTTCGTTCCGCTGCTGCTTATTTGGAGTTGAAGCCGTCAGGGTTTCACAAATGTAAGGTTGACCTTAAGGTCGCTCAATAGTTTATATTCTATTATTGAGTTATTTTTACTATTCCGCTGTGTATGATTGTGATATTCATCTATGTTGAGACTGTGTGCACTAGCGTGATCCTGGACTAGTGCTGAATACACAGAGGGTCCGGATTTGCAAATTCGGGTCCCGACATCCTCGGGGCTAATCCCGGAGTTCCGCGCTTTGCGGGTAGGGACGCTGGCTTCCGGCTTGTCGGAATTCGCCTCTTGACGAATCCTTTCCCGGCCCGCTAGCGCCTCGAGCGACTCGGCCATCTCGCAGCTCTCCATGTCGCAAGAAAAAGACTGCCTGACGTCGCCGCACAGCATGATAATACCACTCAGACCTAGCATTTTCAGCATTAAATACGCGTAGTGGGGCACTGCCATGAACTTGGCTAGCGCTGGTCTCCCCAAGATGGCATGATACGCTGTCGCGAAGTCTACCACCTCGAAGCCAAGGCTCTCCGTCCGGTAGTTGTCTCTCGTGCCGAATGTGACTGGCAGAGTGATTTGTCCGAGTGGTGTCGCCGACGTTCCGGGTATCACTCCGTGAAAAGGCGACGACCCGCGCTTAAGCTCCGACCGCGGGATCCTCATGTCGTCGAGTGTTTTCACAAAGAGGACATTGAGCCCACTTCCACCGTCAATCAACACCCTCTTGAGCTTGATGCCGCGGACAACGGGCGCCAAGACCAGCGGATATCTACCGGGGAATGGGACATGATCTGGGTGATCCAAGCGGTCGTAAGTTATCGCGACCTCGGACCACCGTACATATCGGGGGGTCTCCGGCTCTACTGCGTGGATGTCTCGGGCGGTGAGCTTTTGCTTCCGCTTGGACTCATATGCGGCCGAACCCCCGAATATATAGTTAAGCTCGAGATCGACTTCCTGATAGTCTTCCTCAGCTTCGGGGGGAGGTGGCTTGCCGGCGGCGTGTCCACTCGGACCTTGTCCAGCCTGCTTCTTGCTCTCGCGGGCGAATCTCTTCAGAGTGAAGCAGTCCTTGGCGGCATGTCTCCCCTTCGGATGGAAGGGGCAAAGCGAGTTCATCACCTTGTCATACCCATCCTCCTTAAGGGCGCGAGGGTGAGTTGGTGCAGCGACTGCCACCAGCTCTTCACCCTTGCGCTTCTTTTCCTTCCGCCGGGGGGGTTCAGCCTGATCCTTCCCCTCGTCACGCCGTTCTGCCAAGGCCTCGGAGGCTGAAGCGTAACGGTCCGCTAGGGCAAACAGCTCACGAACCGACGTTGGTGGCTTCCGAGACATCTTCTTGATGAGGTCGGGGTCGCTGACTCCCTTCTGGAAGGCAGCTATCACAATCGCATCCGTGACATCCCGAACGGTGCTTTTCCTGTGCATGAAGCGCTTGACGAACTCTCAGAGGGATTCGTTCCTCCTTTGGTGTAACTGATATAGGTCCCAGGGGGTGCCTGGGCGCTCGTAAGTGCCTTGGAAATTTGAAATGAATCAGCTCACACAGATCTCCCCAGGAATCTATAGAGTTCTGGGAGTCCAGTGAGCCATGCTTGGGCTGGGGCGAGAGGGTAAACCTGTAAGTAGTTTGCCATTACTTTCTGATCCCCCCGGCGACATTTGCCCAGAGCATATACCTGTAGCCAAGCCTCCGGGTCTCTCTCACCGTCAAACCTAGTGATGCCTTTAGGATTAAACCCATCAGGCCAAACCACTCGGCGTAGGTGAGGAGTAAACGCGCGAACCCCTTCAATGACCCCGCGACAACCTCCGGGCAGTGATCGACGCGGAGGGGATCGCGCTTGGCGTGCTTCGCGATCTCGTGGAAGGATACTGTAGCGTTCATACTCGTCGGCATGGCGGCGTTGTTCCTCCCTTTCTCGGTCGTGGCGCCTGGCGTCGAGGTCTGAACGGAGGTCGCGGTTGATGCTATGTCGCAAGTCGTCTCCGCGGGGTGGAACATGATGTGTCTGGCGGGCTTCCGACCGACCGTGCCGCCGTCTGGGTCCTCACGGACCACGTGATGCCTCCTTTGCCGTACCGGTCGATGCAGGCTTCTTTGGATAGCTGCCGCCGTCACCATGGCCTTTACTTGGGCCACGATCGGGGCGACTGGATCACCCACCCCTAGCATAGGGCTCAGGGTATCCAGGAGTGTCTTGGAGGCGACGATATTCTGCTGTGGGGTACGGAAAACAGCTTGGTCCCCCATCTTGGCTTGCAGAATATCTTCATTGACAGCCCGGGCGCGGTCCCGCAGAGTACGCGCCCGCGCGTCAGGTTCAGTTGCTCGGCCACCTTCCAAGTTGGCGGCGGCCGAAGTGTCGAGGCGCTGCTGCGAATCCGCCCGCGAGCCCTCGATTACGCAGACTCTACGGAAATTCCAGCAGCTCTCTAGGCTTTCTTCTGACTCAGCCGCTGAGCTGGGTGAGCCTAAAGAGGATAACTCCAGGCGCTCGGAGGTGCCGAGTGGTTTGGCGGCGAGAACCCCCACCATTCGTACCTCGGCGCCCTTGGGTCCGACTCCCTGGCCGGACCGGGCCTTCGGTCCCCTACTCGGCACTTTAGAGCGCGAGACAGGGGGACCCCCCGATCGGCGTGGAAGTCACGACGATGGCTCACCGGAAACCTCACCGTGCTGCAGCACGGTCCCCTTAGAGAGGGAAAGGTTCCCGAGGTCGTTGGAGATGAAGGTCAAGCTTAGAAGCGGAAGACTGACCCGGGAAGAAGACTGTGGAGACTCCGCTTGTCGCAGCCATCAAGCTTGACGAAGATCTTGACACAAGCCCCTACCTGGCGCGCCAACTGTCAACGATCGGTTTCGCCGGCAATGAGATTTGTGATTCTAGGGGATTTGTGCGGGATCTGAGCTTGATGGTAACACAGGATGCGAGGGCGATCTGTTTTTAGACAGGTTCAGGCTCTCTCGGAGGAGATAATACCTTAGTCCTGTGTTCTTGGATATATGAGCCTCCTCTTTCTTGTTTCTCCCTCCTCCCCTTATATACTGGGGGAGGGATATATGACAGATTGGCGCCACCGGGCCCTCAACATGGTGGCCTCACCAACACGTACTTTGTCTTCGTCGGCTATGGCGCACTACGTTTTGGAGAGGTGGTTGTGCTTTCCCGACCACGCGCCGCCGCCTGTCGAGTTCCAGCGCTGCGCAGCTCTGCGAACGTCAGGCTGCATGCTTCGCTTTTGATGGGTTGTTTGGGCGTGGCGCGAAGCTTCGCCGAAGGATCGGGAGTTGCCTTGGGGAACAAGTCGAAACCTCCTCCGGGCCCGTCGTGGCGCTTCTGGGCTTTGGGCCTACTGCTCTGCCCGTCTAGCCCAGTCGGGTATAGGCCCCACTTGCGGGACCCCTATCTCGGACATCCCACAATGAGCTTGATGTACTCGCGCCGAAGGCTGTCGGTTCACGGTCCAGGTTCGGTGCTGACGAGCTGCTTGACGGCGCGGTTGAAGGTGATCTTCTTAGCCTCGTCTAGGAGGCGGACGGTGGCGGCGGGTTCCCACTGGCGCATGATCCCAAGGACGAGGTGGTCGATATGCGCGAGGACGGGTGGCGAGGTTGAGCAGCCGAGACGGGTCACGGGTCACGGGTGAGGGAGTGGAGCCGCTTGTGCGCGGGGCCGCGGGTGAGGAGTGAGTGGGTGCCGAGGAGCATGGCGATGGAGGCGGGGTAGCTGCAGTCGACGGCGCGGTCGTCAGCGGCGAGGAGGAGCTCGGTCGCGGGTGGGCGGGTGGCGGCAGGGAGGGCCGGAGGGGTAGTGGGAGAGTGCAGGAAGCAAGATGTGGAAGACGCGACGATCAAATGGGCTAAAAAATTCAGAAAAAATAGAATGTTTTTTGGTAGGGCAGTACTAGCAGCCGTCTGATTTTTTTTAAATTTTCGGACGTTCGCGTAACATTTTTTTTAACGTCTGCAACATTTTTTTTAACATTTGAAACATTTTTTTTCTTTTTGAAACATTTACTGTTTGTCGAAAGAAAATGTTGCATGCGTAGAAAAAAATGTTGTATACATAGAAAAAAAATATTGCATGTGTAAAAAAAAATGTTGCAGAAAAAAACAGACGTTCGAACTGTAGCATTTCCGTTTTTGGTAACTGGCCGACTCATTCATTTTTTTTTCCGTAACTGACCGTTGAATCGATAAAATGGTAGAAATGACTCTAAACAATATTTTTTTAAATTCTTTTATAATATTTCAGGTGATACCAGACGGCTAATTTTTTTTATTTTTTTATATTTTCAGCAAACTATGTTCGCCATTTTATTTTTTTCATTTTTTTGCGCTGGCATTAATTTCATGCGGATTGCGAGTGCTGAAAAATATTTTTAATATTTTTTTATTTTCAGCGTAGGGTGTTCGCTGGATTTGATTTTTTTTATTTTTTTTCAACTTTTTTAATTTGAACTGGACAGCGAGGGCTGGATTTGATTTTTTATTTTCCAAAATTTTTTATTTCCAACCGATGGCGAGCGCTTTTTTTTTCAGATTTAATTAATCCTAATAAATTCTAAAATATATATTTTTTAATCAATTCGAGCCGCTGAGTTCAAAAATAACATCCATTCTGCCAAACTAAGTCTCCAAAATATCTAAAATGACCAAACTACCCTCCGACCCCTTCTCCAGTCCCTCTTTTCGAATTTTCTCGTTTTCCTTTCTTCTTGTTTTTCTTTTGTTCGTTTATTTATTGATATCGTTTGTCCGCATATTTTAATATTAAAAAAGATAATTTAGAATGACATGATGGTTGTGCAATTATAAAGAAATTGATGTATGTGGCGCATACAGTACGATACAAATTTGCAGGAAACGAACTAGTTCACAATTAAAGCATAAAGTACAACAAGGATAACTACATATATAATCTTCTCTAACCACTTGATACGATCTAAAATGTGCTCCACCTTAAATATCGGCATGTTAAGTCTCTGCTTGAGCATAGGGTCCATCCTCTGCTCTAGCCGGGGTTGCACACCCTGTGGTACTGTGCTACTAGGATGCTCCATCGATGTATTCCTGATGTCTGCCCACTAAAAATATTGGCATCCTGTAGCCTACTTGACAAAGTGAATATGCTTTGATGCCGTAGAAAGAAAGAAAATCTCACAAGAAATATACAACTCAAACAGGAAAATAATCATCAAAACCTAAAGAAATCGAACTATATTTTCACTTACAGAGAAAAAAGGCATTTGTAAAATACCCGGCCATTATTTCCCTGAGTGTTGGCGTAGAATACATGAGCTTGCATATGGATGTTAGGGCAATCGACCCGCCTTATAGTGGCAAGCGCAATGGCCTCCCGATTCGCTGAGCTCGACGTTTCAGACACGACCTTCAAACAAGTGGCGAACACTGAAGTGGGATGAGGAAAAAAAGGATATGAGGAAGAGGAAGAAGTGAAATTCTCGATGTTTCAATGTGGAATGTATATGCTGGGTATGCTTTCGTATTTATAGCAAGTTTTCGGTGGCAGCGTGTTGTCCAAGTAGCCCGAGAAAGCTGCTGCTAGTATGTTGTTAATTCAAGCTGCTAAAGGAGTAGTTAGTGTGTTGTCATTTTACTCTGAGAAAGCTGGTCGTACGTGTTATCCAATCGACTTTTTCATATTAGCTTTTTTTAGCTTTTTGTCATATCAGCTTTTTTAGCGTGTTTTCATATCAACTTTTTAGACCGATTTTGCAACGCACTAGCACCTGTTTTTGCAGACCGATTTGTAACACACAGACAATAACTGTGTCCTACTGATTGGACAACACTTAGAAAACAGGAAAATCCGGAAAGAGGAGTCGGAGAAGGGGTTAGTCGGGTATTTTGGTCATTTTAGAGATTTTGGAGAATTGGTTTGGCAGAGTGGATGTCATTTTTGAACTCAGTGGCTCGAACTGATTAAGAAAATGTATTTTTAGGATTTTTCGGATTAATTAAATCCAAAAAAATAAAGAAAAGAAAAGAAATAGACAAAATGAAAAAAAGACCAAATCCAGTGCTCGCCATCAGTCGGAAATAAAACAAATTTGGGAAAAAAAATAAAAAATTCAAATCCAGCCCTCGCCGTCCGCTTCAAATTAAAAAAAGTTGGAAAAAAATCAACGCTCGCAGTCCGCTTGAAATTAATATTATTGCAAAAAAATGAAAAGAATAAAATAGCGGACGTCGTTAGCTGGAAATATAAAAAAATTTAAAAAAATTCCGCGTCCAGAACCTCTTGAAATATTATAAAAAATTCAGCAAACGTGGACCGTTGTTTTTTACTGTTTAGAGGCCACTCCTGTAATTTTATCGGATCAATATCTAGTTACGAAAAAATGAATGAATCGGGCCAGTTACGAAAACAATTCAAAAGAATAAGCCGGCATGCGTTATCGCTGCGCCACGGTGCCATAATTGCACAATGATCGAGATAAATTACTTAAGACTAGTATATTGCCCGTGCTAACGCTACGACGATATTTGGTAATACAATTCAAATAAGTAAAAGATGTTATATGTTTTGGTAATCAAGTGTAGTAAGATGTGCACAAAAGAAAGATACAAAGAGTTTGATTTATCAGAACATAATAATCAGAATGCATGCATCAGGCCAGAAACAAACACTGGCATCTGATGCAATAGTGCATTGCCAAAACTGTAGCATATAAAACATGAACAAGGATGCTGCCATTGGTTAATTATCACCAAGTCAGTGGAAATTCCAGCAGGTTATTACTACATATAGGCTGCGAGTTTACTCGACAAGGGCACTCCATCTCATTCATGTGAATCATGGTATCCACGCAGAACAATTGTGTATAGTAATAATCTTCGAATAAATCCTTTCTCGATTTCTAATCACAGCTAATGTTATGGACATCTTCCCACAGAACACAAGCACGTGAGCTGCACTCAAATAGACCACTATATGTTCATCTATAACAATACACGTTATGAAATTTCAATGTGTTCCTAATGATATGAGAAATAAAATAGTGTTGGGATGACTGTATATCCAAGAACTTATAAATCGAACAAGCCAAAGTCTAGAGAGAACAAAATCTCAGTCATGGGGTCATTAACTACGTACAAGTATATAATTCCATTTGACAACCCCACCACATTTATCATTTCCAGAAAAAAATGTATTTCCATTCCTCCTGCTGCAAGAACCTAGCAACCAGCAGACACCAAGCTTGTATTTCAGTTATCCTGGTGCATGAACCTAGCTAACACCAAGCTTGACTCTTCCTGGATTAAATACAACAATATTCCTACTGAGAGTAATTGAAACTTGACAACGGAAAGAAAACAAAGCATTTATGCTTAAGATGGAAATACTGATTAGCACTAACCAGAAATATAGCAATGACATAACGAATAGCACATTTGTCAGCAACTAAGCAACATAAAGCACAACATTTCACAGAGGATAATAAGAAAGGGAGCCATTATTCCTTGTTCTAGCCATAAATTTGATTGAGGCTAGTATATACTTGTCCACAAAAGTTAAAACAACAGAAGATCGATCTATATCCATCACATTAGAACAGCTGAACAGGACTACTCCAGGCAACAGAGAGACACTGATCGCCCTTTTTGAGCAGCGTACTCACTGGGCCATGCACTCCAAAATCCAACAGTATATCAATTTGAACCTAGTATATACTAATTAACAAAGATAAATCGTTAAACAAGTATCTACAAGGATAGAATTTGCTCTTAATTTACAATTGTAAAAGCATCCCCCAGATATTTGTGGAACCTGCTTGTTTTTGACATATATGTACTACAAAAAAGTGCGTAAGAACAAAAAAGAGAAACAAGATTACCAAATTTTCCAATCGCTGCTTCCAGATCGCTTGTTCGCTGATCGCCCTGTGGAATAAGTGCGTAAGTTTGGTTGCTTCCAGATCGCTTGTTTTGGTTCGCTTTGGATGCAACAATATATTATGCTTTGGAGAAAAAAATTCTACCATCAAGTCAGGATAAGAGAATGAAAGGAAATATACCATTTTGTTGTTTGCTCGCAGAAGTCATCAAGAAGATCCTTAATTTTTTCATTATAGACTTCCAAGATGCTCACTGAAAATGTGTACACCACCGATGAACTCTCCTCAGACATCCTGAACAATTCTTCCAAAGCTCTAGAGTTAACGCCCCTATTCTCTGGAACCCCTTCCATGATGAATGTCTTTCCTGTTCCTGTTTGCCCAAGTGCGAGGATGCATACATTGAATCCATCCATCACTGACCGCACGACTGGCAAGCTCTCAGCAAACACAGCCTCTAAAGGAAACAATTAGAATACGACCCATTAAATTCAGCATCTGAAAACACACAGTAAAATCTAAAATATAATCTGAGAAACAAAGCATATGCGATTTGTTCAACTAAATCATTACTACAATGTATTGCATCGGGCATGCTATTTCCGCAGCTTTCCAAAAAACACATAATGCCAAGCAGAGTAGCAACAGTTAATACCTTGATCTTCTGCCGGTCCAACGATCAAATTTAAAGAGCTTCCTTTCTTTCTCCTGTGACAGATCGATCTTAATCATGTATGAGCACTCACGGGAGACCTCATCGGCACTTAGAGACCGGCACCGGCAGAACACCCTAATGTTCCCCCTCAGCTCGATTAGCTCATTGTATACAGCAAAAAAAAATAGATTGCACATATTTGTAAAAATAAGCTACCAGCAGCTTACATTGTTGTAGAACCAAAAGTAAATTAAGTGAATAATATTGGAGAAAATAAAAAAAAATAATACATACTATTGTATGTAGCCAATTCCTTCAACTGCACTATGAGAAATGGACTATAAAACTCTAGTTGCTAAAAGCAATGCAAATTTTGAGCAGGAAAACTGTCTACCTTCGAATGAACTTCCCAAGCTTAATTAGTTTCAATCAGCTTATTGTAAACCTAACGAGAAAGTAGTGATCCGAACAAGAATGGCAGGGCAGGAGAAAACAATACTGGCAACAGTCACTCAGTCAGTCACATAAAACCTAAGTCACGAGGTAGATTTAAGAATTTTTCTGTTTTCCCCTAAAAGTCTGAACACACGGAAGAAAAAAAAATCTGACATCGCAGTTCTACCAAAGTGTGAACATGCGACTGCTTGATTGGGAACATTGTTTTGAAGGTCTCCAAGGTTGCTGGGGCACTTCATTCTTCTATATTTCAATAGCTGAGAAGAGCTTCCTTGATCTGCATTTCAATGGCAGGAAGATCTAAGCCTTTTTTGTTTTGTTCTGGAAATGGCTGCTGCGCTCTCAATGGACTGACAGAAACGGTGAAACATCTCATACCCAGTTCAAATGCTCGATGTATCTGGCAAATGATCAAGCCGACCGTTCAGGATTTGGCAGGCGCGTGCGCTTCGGTACTGCAGTCGCTGGTGTAGTGCCTGACATTTGTTCAAAAAATTCAGGATCCCATCTCTGTATTAGAAGGGGATCCTCGGCGTAGCATATGTATATTGATGTCACTGCACTTTCGACAACCACAACAGTTAACCCAACCTGCAAAATAGAGCGGCTTTCAGTCCTCAATAAAGTCGGCAAAACACTTTTAGTTCGAAAGATCCAACAAGGTTATAATCTAGAAGTTCCATTCTGCAGCGCTAAATTAAGAATGGCAGGACATGAGAGATCATGGGTACACCACCGTACCGAGAGGGCTATATCCGGATACTTTTTGAAGTTGGCCACAGACACGGAGGGGAAGAGCCCGTACCCGGGCAAGCAGCCCACCAGCCTCCTGGCGTCGTCGGGCGTCATGAATGGCGTGGGAGGCGAGGGCGGAGGTGTGGCGAGGCGCGGAGCCTTGAACGGGTGGGCGGGCTGCAGCACCTCGCCTCGATGGTGGTCGTTGTCGGGGACACGAATGGAGGGGGAGGGGAGCTTGGGGAGGAGCGGCGACGCGCGTAGGGATGCTTCGGCGGCGGTGTCGACGGCGGCAGGTACATCTCGTCCCCCTCCATTCGTGTGCTCTCGTTCCCCATCGGCGGCTGCATCGCGTCGGGCACCTGCAGAATCTACCGGCAGCAAAATCAAGAAAAGCTCAGATTTTGATCCGCGGGGGGTTTCTTGATCTGATCCCACCGCCGCGGTCGGATCTGGCGGGAGGAATCAGAATCAGGGGAGGGGGCTCGAGGGCGTACCGAGATCGGGGCGTCGGCGGCGAGGCGACGCTCCGGCGGCGAGGTCCCAGGTGGAGGCGAGAGATGGGGGAGGACGCGACGCGAGAAGGGGAAGAATAGGAAAGAGCAGGCGGAGGCGGAACGGAATCCTCGCTCGAGCTCTCGCGCGCCCCAGGCCCAGGGTTCGGAGGAAGGCGAGATGATGGGGGCGAGATGATGAGTAGGGGGAGGCGGCGGCGATCGGGGCGCGGAGATGGGGGCGCGGGTGTTTAGGCGAGATTGGGGGGCATGGGAGGTTCAGAAAGTTTGATGAGATTTGATGAGATGAACCGAGTGATTTAGTCCATTAGATTTGATGAAGTGATGTGATAACACATCCTAGCCTTTGATTATGAGGAAATAGGATTTCTGAGTGCACGTGTTAGGGTGTGAAGCATCTAGACCCCCGATTTGCGTTTGTTTTGGTAATTAATGACAATCAGCTATTTGTGGACTAACAATTTCCTTTTGAGATTGCAAGAAGGAGTTAGTCTTCATCGTTTTGAGCACAAGAGAAATTCACTCAAGTGAAGAGGTATATAAAGCTCAAGGTCAAGCGTGGAAAGAAAGGTCATCATGTCTATCTTTTTGTTTACCGATCTCTGAGTTTTGAGAAAAGATCAGTTTCCTAGTTTTAGATGCCAGTACTATTAAGAGGACTTGGTTTAGTAGCTTGAAGTCTAAAATGACTCATAAATGGCTCAAACTTTGTTTTAAAACATTTGCTCAAAAGTTGCATTCATGAAAATTCCTTTTAAATCGAGTTTCTCGCCTTCAAGCGGCACTCAACAGATACTGCACAGACGGGCTAACATGATGTACCCAGGGCATATTACGTCAGCCTTTTAACATGAGAGATGCTTTTTGTGTCCGCTGAATGGCACTCTACCGGTGTGTTAGGATCTTGCCGCGTGTTTGGCGATCTGCGCGCCACACACCGCGATGATCATTTTCGGTGATCGTGCTTTTTCGAAAACCTATCGGCACTACGAGTATTGAGAGATGCAGATCGCTTCAAGCAGCGATACCACTCTAATAACTACTGACTTTTTCTGACGTATGGAAGTATTTTTTGCGAAAAGTGCAGTCAGGCACTCTGAGCATTTTGGAGCGAGTAGTCTTGGAATTATTTTATCAAACCAGCGATCATCGACATCGCATTTAATGCAAAGGGAAAACCGGATTGGCGGGTGGGGCTACCGTACCTATGAAGTGAGATCTGAGCTTCGGATTTTTGGAAAAACCTCCCCAACTACATTTAGGTGGGGAGGTTATAAATACCCACTTTGCATTCTTGTGATGTTTGGTGACCACATTTACTCATTCTAAGCCCTTGCAACTCTCTTTTCTCTCTAGAGCATTAAATTCTCAAGTTTGGGAGGAAAAGAGAAAGAGTTTAGTGATTTGTTTTCAAGCATTCATTTGAGCCATAAGATTCATTCAAGTCTTCAAGTGAATTCCAAGTTTGTTACTCTTGGAGGTTGCAGCCTCCTAGGCGGCTTAGCGGAGGTTGATCGTGATCTTCAAGGAGATTGTGAAGACTCGATCGGGTGTGAAGGCAAGGAGCTCGCCTACCCGGAGTGGGGAAGAGCTACCTGAAAATACGAGGAAAGGCTCATTTGAGACAAGGAGCCGGCTTGAAGTGAGTCAAGCTACCTCAACGTGGAGTAGGGGGGACCGGCAAGTCTCCGATCACCACGGGATAAATTGTGTGTCTCATTTTGTGGTTTGCGCCTTCTTGTATTACTAGTTCCATTTTAAGTGCTTGCTCTCTCTCTTAGTTTTTTTCTAAGTTGATTACTTTAGCTTGCTAAATTAATTGTGTTGATGCACTTTAGAGAGACATAGAATTTCTAGGCCTTAATTGAAAAATTAGCCTTCCTAGTTTAAATTGTCTATTTCTTGAAATATTAGCCGAAAATTTTTTATAACCTCCTATTCACCCCCCTCTAGTCGGTTATCCTTGATCCTACAGGGTGAACAAAGAAAAATTATTCTCTGTGGGGGCAGAATAGTGTGTGTACGTAGAAAAGAATTAACTGGTGAATTATAAAGGGGTAAAGAAGATAAAGACTATGAATAGGGGAGCAAAGCAGACAATGTGGCCGGCCATGGAGCGAGCACATTGGTGCAAAAACAAGGTGGCTCGTGCGGGGCCAGCAATCCCAGCTCTATTATATGGAGTATGTACCAACCAAGATTTTATTTTTGAGAATACATAAAAGATATTAATAGTTAAATTTTAAATATTGTAACTAAAGACACTCTAAATGCACGTTGATGAATGACTGGAGGTAAGACGAGATAAGGTAGGATAGACCTATAACCAGGGTTTCAAATATTCTTTTCGCAAAAATCATTCAAAATTTCTTGAATTATTTGAATTTAAATTCCACCGTTTTAGTGAGTGTTTTCTTGAATTTCAATTTTCGTACCAGTTGGTAAGGTCGATAATAAAAAATATTGAGCAATTATCATGAAAAAGATGAACATTGCTGTAACCAGGGTTCAACTTATCTTATTTAAGAAAATCGCGTGATTTTTTATTATTGGAAAAAATCGCTCGAAAATCATTAGAAATCGCATGGTTTTGAAATCCAAAATTTTGAAAGAAAAAAAATAAAAAAATCTTTCGATTTTGGTCGATTTTCTCTCAATTTTGATTGGCCAGTCAAATGTTTCTCAAAGCCGATTTTTTTGAGCAATTTTCTCTCGATTTTCACTAATTATTGTGATATTTTACATCCCATACATTTTTTTTGAGTTTTTAAAATTTAATCGATTTATTGGTCGATTTTAGATGCCGTACCCCTTCAATACAGCTAAAAATCGTGACTTTCTCACGATTTTTTGCCTTGTATTGCGAACCCTAGCCTCATATGCGGGAAGCCGAAGAGAGCTCACGAGGGGCAAGCCACGATCAGGGTTCAAAATATCGATCGGCCGAAAATCATGATTATCGACCTTATCGAGTTAGTACGATATTATATACCGCTTGACAAATCGATTAAATTCAAAAAATTAGAAAATTCAAAAAAATTATGCGACACAAATATCGCGATTATCGAGCCATATCGAGCAAAAATCGCTCAAAAATCAACTGACGAGGAAGTTTGTTTGGTTGGCTAATTTTCGAGGCAAATATCACGATTATCGAGGCAAATATCACGATTATCGAGGCAAATATCGTGATTATCGAGCCATATCGAGCTATTATCGAGGAAATATCTCGATTATCATTTTTTTGATTTTTTTTGTTAAAAAAGTTTGAATTCGAAACTCTTCAATTTTTGGCGATTTTGAATGATTTTTGACAAAAATCCTTATCGAGCTAGGGGCGATTTCCGAGCTGATTTCGGTAATATGAACCTTGGCCACGATAGCTTAGCTTGTTCGAGGAGGCTAGCTATTCTAGAAACTCCAGCTCGCTCTTAAAAGGGAGGTCATCACTTTTGGTGGTAACTTTTTTTTAATGTACTTTAAAAAAAAATATAATTATAAAAATAATTCTATTTCTGTTTTTAGAAACATCGAAAGTTAATATGTATCACCTTTTGTGCTCCTCTATTGCAGAAGCACTGTAGCTCTGCCCTACCGAGGTATCTTTGGTAGCTTACTGGGTTCTGAAGGACAATAACGACTTTCATGGTAGAGGACACGGAAGATGATATGAGGCTACTTTTATAATTATATCAGAAAAAAATCAAATTTGTTTAAAAAAATTACACATAAAACTAGAAAAAGCTAGATTTCTCGGATGGAACGCCATCGAGCCGGCCATAGTTCCTATGCCTTCTCTTTCCACGCGTCACAATCTACTGCCCACAAACAAACATGCCCAAGTTTCGCTAAGTAACTGCAGCCTTTTCATTGTCTAAGCCCCTGTTTTGGGGAGCTGTGCTTTAGCTATACTTCATCTTTGGGTCTAAAGCTCCTCCAAATAGTCCAGCTGCAAAGCAGCTGCATAGCTAAGCCACAACTGAAACATCCCTAAAAGCCACAGCTGGTAGGGAGGTGTTTTTCAGCTGTGACTTCGCTCAACCGCCTCCCGGTCGCCTCCTCGTCTCCCCGCCCCGGTCGCCTCCTCGACTCCCTCCGGCTCGGGCGCCACCTCCCCGACTCCCTTCTCACTTGGGCCCACTCGGTTGCCAAATGATATATCAACAGCTACAGCAATCAGTTTGCCAAATGATATATCAAGAAAAGCCACAACCATCAACTACAGCTGCTTTACAGCCCGACAAGCCAAAAATAGCTTTTCAGCCCAGCCGTAGCCCTCCCAAACAAGCCCTAAGTTTTGTCCCACATCGCAGAATATATAATAATAATAAATTAGACCAAAGTCTTTCAGAATCTTACATTTGGTCATTTTTCTCTTAATGCATACCATTTTATGGAGATCAGATTCATTGACTTGGCAAACTCAACAGCATCTCTGTTGCTTAGCCGAGCTTACCCAACAACTCAAAGGGTCGAGACAGCGAGGAGACTGCATTAACCCGGGAAGCACTTGGGCTATGCTTTTTTAGGCCGATTCGAGACACAGCAGTAAGGTATGGTTCAGAGCATGGTCAAACATAAAATGTGAAATGCCCCAAAAAATTCAAAAATTCAAAAAAACTAATTGCAACCCTAATTCATTGTTGTTTGGATCTTAATCGTGTTCTTAAGCTCTTAATCCCGTCCTTGTTTCCATTCTTGGATTCCTGAGGAGATTGGATGGGGAGTGGTTGCAACGCTACTCGACTCTCGCCGACCTCGGCCCTTCGCTTCGCGCCATCGGTCCTCCGCTGCCGGTCGTTGGTTCGCCGCGCTATGCCGCCACCGACTTCCGCGCCGCTGCCTTGTCCGGCTTTCACCGCAGCGCCACTGCTTCGCCCTGGCCGCTTTGGCGCTATCGCCATCTCGTTTTCACTACAGGTCGACGCCGTTCGCCGCCACGCCGCTCGCTGCGCTACCGCCTGCTACCGCCGCCGCGCCGCTTCCACTTTTCGGTCGCTGCCGACGCATCGCTGGCTATCCGCCGCCTGCGGTTGTCACTCACGGCCGCTTCGCCGATCGCTGCGCCACCACCTCTGCCGCTTCCTCGCCGCTTCCCTCGCTAGCTCGGCCACCGCTCTCGCCTCCCGTTGCCTTCGCCGATGCCGAGCGCCGCTTATAAAGCCGTGGCGCTGAGCCTCGCTCGCTCACCTCTCCCTGCAGGCAACCCTCATCCTTCCACTCCGCCGAGAGTGCCGCCGCTTATCCCTTCGCCTCTCACCATCTCCTCAACCCTAGCTCGACGCCTCGCCTCCCTGCACCACCCCGCCGCCCCCTTCATCCTCCCCGACCTCCCAGCCGCCGCTGGCCGCTCGCCCAAGCTTAAGGCTTAAATCAGCCACGCCGCCAACGCAAACCCTAACCTTCCTCGATCTCTCTCTCTCGCTCACTGGCCGGCCACCGGCCAAGAGCCTCGCCGCCTTCCTGCCCCTAATTGGCTACCTCGCTGGCTTGTTCACCGCTGCCTCGCTGTCAAAGCCGCCTGCTACAAGAATCGGGTTTACCATGAGAACACCATACAAGATGGCTACACAGCCGCTTGCCACCGTGGGCCAAGCCTAAGTACTACCAGATCGCTTTTTTTCCTTTTCTTTTGGGTTTTGAATAATCCAAAAATTCCCGGAAACCCCAAAAATAGCCAAAATACACTACCCGAATCGTTTCGAGCCACTAAGTCCAAAAATGATCTCCGTTTCGCCGTTTGAAGTCCACAAAATTCCAAAATGCCGAAAAAGCCCTTTGAACCCTCTCCGGCCCTTTTCTCTCTCGGTTCCTTTTTCCGTTTTTCCTTTTCTTGTTTTTCTCTTTTCTTTTCTTGTTGTTTTATTCGTTTATTTATTGATCGCTTCTTGTGCGCTAGATCCGACCTTGGAGCCGTCCCGGAGCGGTACGAGGAGCCGAAGAAGGAGCCGGACGTGATCGGCACCGCGATCGACTACATCAACAACAACCTAGGATTTCCCCTCGCCTCGCAAGGCAAGCCGCACTCCTTGAACATGTTGAACCCATGTCAATAGTGTAGTATTAATTAGTTTGCTATTGCATTATGTTATTATGTTAAATGCTAGAAATGTTTATTTTAGAATGCCATGATGACCTAGGTAGTACCTAACTTGATTAAAGACCCACTTTGTATTGTTGTGCCATATTTCCGTTGACAACCCTAGACTTAGCTATTGAATCTCAGATAATTAGTAGTTATTAATTAGTTGAACATCAAAAATGATTTGTGTATTAAAATAAAACCATCAAGGTGAGACTTGATGTAGACTATATTCAAAAATATGCTACTGCAGAGGACTTTAAGGCAACCCACTAGATGGCGACGCGTTCGATCCTCCCGCCGATGACGAGGCCAATGTTTTGTGACAGTGATTGTTGGTTTGGATTTGGGCTAAGTCTTAGGCATAATTTTAAGTAATCACAACCTTGGGCAAAGTAAATAACTTAGATCCCGCCAACCACAAGTTGGGTCACCGGGCTCGTTGACTTGATCCAACCTAGCTCTGCACTTGGACATCCTCAATACTTATAGGCGTAGAGGTTCCACATCAGGGGCATTAATCAAGATGCCCGCTGGCGAACGGGTGGGAACAGAGGTTGACCAAAGGGTGTCGCCTATCCACAACCCGGTAGATACCTCCACAAAATCGATCACGCCTCCCGTCATGGCCCGTGGGGGTCCCGAGGACTGTGTGGTTTTGAAACTACCGGGTAAGTGCTAAAGAGGGGTAGTTCAACGAAAAGCTTTGATAATCTCGGCCCGGCCGCATGCATATAAGTTGCATGTAACTCGTACGTGGCATAACGGTCGTTGATATCTTGTGGGTAAAGCTGAGCAACTCTGCAGAGTCCTTTAAATGGTATTCGGATACGCCGTGCTTCCGGTAAATGAAGTTAAGTTTGAATTGGGGTGAATCCCGTAACCTAGCCCAAGTAGAATTGTTATTTCCAACTTGACGTAATGGTGATCTTGTGAAAACTCAAAATTTGCTTATTTCTATTATGTATGGTTTGTGCTTCAAATGTAAAATATCTTCGAAAATGAAAATGCATCCATAATGATAATAACCATATTACCATTCCCTTGAGAATATCCCTGCATGTAATATTCAGAATTTCCGTGCGGTTTGTTGAGTACTGTTGTGTACTCAGTCTTGCTTGTCAACCTATTTTAGAATCTGAAGACACAGGAGAACCCCAGAAGATCGTAGATGGTGGAGTAGTTTGGTTTTAGGGTCCTTTTTTTCGTGGCTCGTGCCTTGCCTCAGGCGGTCTTTGGTAATGTACTTATTGAAGCCCGCCGCTTCCTTTTGTGGTGCTCTCGGGCCGTTAGGCCTTATTTGTATTAAAGAAGTTGTTTCGCTCTTGTGTCGGCAATGTATGACTTGGTTCTGACGCTAATCATCCTTATTGCCAGGATTTAAACGCACTTCTCAAAAGCGGCCGTCCACAAAATGAGCCATGTTGGACCGGTGTGTTATTGTTTCACGAACCATGCTGGGCTTAGGAACCAGATACGATGAACGGTATAGCCTAGCACGATGACTGCACACAGGTGGCACTCTCAGCACGGTGGCCTACGGCAGGGCACGCCGGCCGTGCTAGGAGGTGTGCTCCGTGGGGGAGGGAAGAGGTGCAGGGGTAGTTGCGGTGGCCGTGCTGTGCCATCGTAGCGTCGGGGCATGTCGTGGTGCCACCGCCTCGCCTCCTGCGTGCGCCGTCGTTGTGGACTGCCACCCATGCCGGCCGTCGCCTCCCACGCCAGCCGCCACATTCACCGCTCACGAGGCGCCAGCGAAGATAGCACAGCTTGTTCGAGGAGGCTACCTGTTTCTAGAAACTCCAGCTCGCTCCCAAGTGGAACGTCGTTGAGCCGGCCACGGTTCTATGCCTTTTCTTTCCACGCGGCATAATCTGCCGCCCACAAACAAACATGCCCAAGTTTCGCTAAGTAATTGCATTCTTTTCATTGCCCAAGTTTTACTCACATCGCAGAAATATATAATAAAAGAGAACGGTGTTTCTATGAATTTTTTTACTATACAAGTCGTATAAATTTTAAAGTAAACAAAAAGATAAATAATGAGTATCCACTTTTTTTTTTATGTTTCAATATTTATATAACTTTAAAATAGGATAGAAATGTATAGAAGCACAACTCTAAAAAAAATATTGGATCAGCATCTTTCGGAATCTTGAATTTGATCGTTTTCTCTTGATTGTTTGATGTATTCCCATGCATACTATTTAACGGTGATCGGATTCATCAACGCAGAAAATTTCAATCTAGAGGGGGTTGTGGCAAACTCAGCATAGCCGAGATTACCCAACAACTGAAAGCGACAAAATTAAGGATGGCAATCGAGCATGGTGGGTACGTGTAGTACTCACTTATAGCCGTGCCCGCCACCCGAAATCTTCCTCCGGTATACCCGCAACGGGTGGTGGGTGGAGAACATCGTCCATATCCATCGCTCGTGAGCATACCCATTTATCCGCCAACATAAGTCATCAGATTACTCGAGTCAGCACAACAGAAGGCTTAGTGCTCTAACATCAATAGCCTTGGTCTCGAAACAATACTACTTTAAAAATGAACTACAAGACCATTCAAGATCAAATAAAAATTAGTGAATCCTTGGTTGATCTAGATCAAATAGCACAAACCAAAGCAAAAACTACAAGCAGTAATATTCAGTGTCAAAACAACACACAAACTAATTTGAATAGGGGTGAGCAACTCTGCAATCATAAATTGCATCCGGAACCTGGACCTGATCTTTGCCACTTTTTAAAACCAAAATTTAGCACCTAAACCAAACCGAGATATGAAACAAAAAAACATAATATATTTGGAGCAAATAAAGGCTCGATTATGCCATCACCGTCCTCCCATCCCCTGAGGCATGAGCTGTAAGTTGCTCCCAGATGACCAAATCTCATTATGCTTGTTCACTTCATTACTTGTTGTGATGTGTGATTGTTGTTGCTTAGCAAATTTGATCCTGGTGTGACTTTCGAATTCCAGTTCATTTGTGTGCGAGATTGATTACTAGTGTTTCGCTAGCTACTGGTGTGGAAGAAAACCTAGCATCCAAGAACTCTTCCAAGTTTAGTTATATCATCCTAGAACTCTTCCAGATTTTGCTACTAGTTAGTCAAACAATTGATGTAGCTACTGTCTGAAATTCGGTTTACCTAAAAACCGAATTAACTGAATATAATTTGTTAGGTTAATTCGGTTCGGCTTTGAATTCTGTTCGATTCGGTTTACAATTCCCAAAAATCGAAATTTTTTTAAACCGAACAAACAAAACCGATAAAACTGAATGCCCACCCCTACCATCATCCTAGTTCATGTTTGAGACAGATTCTCAAGTTTTTGTCGATCCGTGGAAAAATCGAGCAAACCATCAAACTACTATGTACTTCCCTCCCGTCATAAATAATTATGTTTTATACATATATGCAATCAAACTTTCAAAATTTTTACTATTAATATCTCTTTAGATATTTAAATCGGATATATGAAAATTATATGTGTAGATTTGCCTCAAAAAAATGCTTTCATAATATTATAATTTTATTAGATTTTATAAATATATTATAATAGAAATGAGTGGTTAGAATTATGTTTTGGAGACTGTATCAATGTCCAAAATAATATTATTTGTGACCGATGGAAGTATTACCTTAGTATTTTTTTTTTGAGATTGAAGAGCTTAATAGGTTCTATGGCCCCGTTCGTTTAAACCGATACGCTTTAGAAAAAGCGGATTATTTGCCGAACGGAAGATTCTCGACAGCTTCTCCGAGAATCGGTGATTTACGTATAGAATCGGTATCTGAAACCTGATTCTCACTGATTCTTGCTGATTCTCGCCGACTCGGTCCGAAACCTAAAAGTTGTAGCCGGCTCGACCCGATTCTCCCATAATCAGAAGCAGCTTCTCCCATAATCCATAATCCATAATCCAGAAGCTGTCCCGAAGGGGGCCTATATAGTTCCAGTCTTGTTTTGTACATCGCGTCGCAAATAAAGCGGCACACATCTTTGTGCTAAAACAAGCTTTTTTTATGTAGACAAGGGTGCACCTGGCTTAACCAGTAGCAAAGTTTCTGATACGAGGTTGGCCCGATCTTCACGGCGTAGGATTTGGATACTCACATGCACTCTCGATGAACCCTAATTGATCCCCCGCTGCCGGATGCAATGGGCTTGCAACTCTTCGATTCGCCAAGATCACACGCGCTGAACTCTATGGACTCCTGGTGAAGTATATCGATCCCCCAATTCCCAATGAAAAGGCAGAACAATCTTTGGTAGAAGTCGCTGAACTCCCTCTCTCGATGCGTATGCAATGAGAAAGAACAAGCGAAAAGCCTTTAACAGATGCAAAAGTAGCTATCTTATTAATCTCAAAATCTGAAGTCCCTTTTACAATCCCCTAGACGTGAATATAAAGAGAAAAATAACAAATCTGGTACTGTAGCATGCGGTTCCGACTGTAACGTGCAGCAAACAAACTGTAGCACGCAAAATTCGGAGTCCGGTTGCGTCGAGGGTACTGTAGCATGAATAGTAGCGGAATCCGACTTCCAGGTTTTGCTACGTTTTGTTTTGTAGCGCCATGTATAACCTGTTTGGATGCCTGCACGTGCGGAACCTGGCCCGCGGGAAACGGGCGCACGCGCTGTTTTCGCGCGTGCAAGCGCGACGCTACGAAACGGCCTCGATTGCATGCGTAGGGCCAGGCCAGCGGCGGGCGTGCAGCGAACCAAACGCGCGCTTCGCGAGTGGTCAATGCACGCGCCTGGCCTGGCCGCGAGGAAGCGGGGAACCAAACACGCGGGTAGCCTCCGCACTGTAGCGATTGGCTGGTTCTGTAACATCCCGATGTTTGTAGCACACGTGCCTGGTTGTTCGTCCTCCTGAGGCCCGCGATCTCCATTGAAAATTCTTCGACACCTTCATACCTAACAACAAGTAAATAGCCGCTATTAGGTAGTATACAATTCTTATGAGAAGAATAAAATTGACGAAGGAGAAGATTCACCTGTTGTTGTATAGTTTTTGACCTAGGGTTAGAGATGTCCTTATCAGTTTCTGTGTAGTTGTCTACTACATGATTGTACCCTATTGATGATTTATGCAATTTGAGCTCCTGTTTCGCAAAGAAAAAAAAAACGTTGGAAGAAATCGAAATGTGCCAAAAAGAGTACTTGAAAAAATAATATCAAAACTACCTTTGGAACAAATATAATCTAGGAGTGGAACAGATCAAAACAATTGTTGCAAGTTTCAACAATCGGAAGGGCATGTCTACAACAAATATGATCCGAAACATATACAAGTGCACTCTTGTTTTGAAGATCTCTTGACAGGAAATCCGAAACATATGCCCGGTTTAAAAGTTGAATTTTAAAATGTAGAGAGTTGTTTTTTGATCTGCCGACGTCATCTACTCCTATTTTCATGCGGCGATTTGCATACTGGGCCGAGACCCATGCGCAGTGAGCGGCGGGCCAGGCCATGGACTCGTGGGCCGCCCTTGTCATGGACTCATGGGCCCATGTGTAAGGGAAAGAAAAAGATCCCTACCCCCTTGTGGCGAGTTCTCCTGTCCAGCCCCGCGCCCTAATCTAGCTAGCTCCCCAGCCGCCGCGACGCCGCCGCCGCCAATCTCCGGTCACTCCCGCTCTCTCTCGTCGCGGTAACCGCCTCCTCCCCCTGCGATCTAATACGCTACTGGTGCCACGTTTCCTGCGTGCTTGGACGCGCCACGGGCTCGATGCGCTTCTCACTCCCTTTCTCTGTGTTTGGGCAGATGGATCGGGTGCTCAAGGATGACGCCGTCGAGGAGAAGGGCGAGCGCGCCAGGATGGTGAGACACCCTCTCTGACCCGTTCGCTTTCTCTGCTGGTTTAGGTCGGTGGTGCTTTCCCAGCTGAGTACTGGGTGCTTCTGGATGTGCCAAATCGTAAACCCTAGTGGTCGCCGCGCGTTGTGGTGTGGCTTAGTAGGATCTGTTGGTTTGCTGCGGCCTGCGGATGCTTTGCTGCTGCACAAGCGCTTTTGCAACTTCTCAGTATGCAAATTGGTTTGAAGAAGCTTCTTTGATGAGAATATGGGATGCACTTTTATATTTGGCCACAAAAGGAATGCAGTGCACTGATCCGTGATGCACTCTTCTCAGGCTGCGAAAGTTACAAATTGCTTCAGGAATCGTAATTTCAACTAAAGTACCCCTGGTCCAAACAGGCCCTAAAGAGTCTCCTTTTGAGATTTTTTTTACCTTGTTTGTTCTACAGCTTTCTTATGTATCCTTTCCTGTAATTTCATCTCCTTTCAGGCATCTTTCATTGGTGCTATGGCAATTGCAGACTTAGTCAAGACCACATTGGGGCCAAAAGGAATGGTATGCTCCTTAGTGTTTGAAGTACTACTGCTACCGCTACCGCTACTGCTTATGCTTATGCTTACTACTACTGCACCATTTTGCTAATGTGTTCACAAAGAAAATTTTCACTCTCTATAAAAAAAAAGATGGCATCCATTAAAATGGTAGAGTATTTTTCAACAATTTTACATGTGACCTTGTTTATGATCAGGACAAGATCCTGCAATCAACTGGCAGAGGGCGGAGTGTTACTGTCACAAATGATGGAGCAACAATTTTGAAGTCTCTTCATATCGACAACCCTGCTGCAAAGGTCCTTGTTGGTATCCTTTCATTCGAATCTGTTGCCTGATGATTTTCATGCTAAGGTGGCACAGTGATGAGTTTTCTGGATCTGGCATTACATGTATCATATAGCTTCTCCTGATCTCATTTGATCTGTTTGTTGTATTAATGTTCTTTCTGATGCAAAGAAAGTTTAGTCCTTAATGAGTGTTAGACATCTCAAAAGTTCAAGATGATGAAGTTGGTGATGGAACAACTTCTGTCGTTGTTTTGGCTGGAGAACTTTTGAGGGAGGCTGAAAAGTTGGTTAACATGAAAATTCATCCGATGACTATTATTGCAGGTAATCCTAGTTCTTTCAGGCGTAATATGCCTTTCATGCTAACATCATTTTTAAACACAATTTATGCAATATGTCACCCCTAACATTTGAAAATTGGGTAACTTTAGTAATGGCCACTTCAGTACAAATCACGCAGATCAATCAGGCATGTGAAGTTTGAAAAATGGGTTTTCATGTTTAAATACTTTATTGAAATGCAGCTTGCTCGGTTTAGGCTACTTTTAGATTTTTCAAGTAGGGAGATTTGATAATTTGCCACAAAGTTGATGTGTACTTGATAATTTGCTGCACCATATCTCATTGACATGTGCCCCTTGAGCCTAAATGTCAGTGAGACATGGTGTGGCAAATCATCAAATGCACATCAACTTTGTGGTAAATAATCAATTATTCCTTTCAAGTAAGACTGTACCCAGAAGAAAAACATACTTGCTCAGTTTTGGCTACTTTAGATTTTTCAATTAAGACTGTACGCAGAAAAAAACATGCGAATGTAGTGCACTTGTGCATTGATACTGAGTTGGTGATGAACAACTATTGTATTCGCCTTTGTTTTCTGTGCTTTCATTTCTAATGTCATTTGGTTTGCCTGGTTTATACTGAGATGGTACACATTCTGGAATACTGTCTGCAACACTGACTAATCTCGAGGTTACACATACACATCTCTAATGCTTCATTTCTTCATTTAACGTTAGGTTACAGAATGGCTGCTGAGTGTGCTAGAAATGCTTTGCTACAGAGGACCATGGACAACAAAGAAAATACAGGTGACTTATTTTTTCATATATGGATATATAACTACATTTAAACTTTTTCATTATGTTAAGACTTATCTTTCTGCTAGTAATTAATTGTGTGGAGCAAATTTTGAATTTACATTTGAATTAATCTTTTCCTGCATGTAGGTATATTTTCCTTTTTTTGTCCTCTAAATCTCACTTCCTGGAGTCCTAGCTCATAGGATCTGGCAATATTGAAATATGGTTATGTTGGTTGAGAGTAATTGTCAGTCTAATGTATCAATCCAATTGCACTTCTCATGCTTTATGTTTTATCTCAAGAATATGCCATCAGGCAAATTGATCTGAAAATAAGCTTGCTTTGGCACTGCAGATAAGTTTAGATCAGATCTCATGAACATTGCTATGACCACCCTTAGTTCAAAGATACTCTCCCAGGACAAGGAGTACTTTGCTGAGCTTGCGGTTGATGCTGTCCTAAGGCTTAAGGTATTCAAATGGTTGGGTCAAAGTTGGTGGTCACATATCTTGTTATTCAACTTCTGTTTCTATTTGCGGGATGCTGTTTGAAATATAGTTCATAGTTGTTCAGTCCTGTTGTCGCATGATGTTGTTCGAATATTTATTGATTTGCACCATTGTGGTGGCAGGGTAGCACCAATTTGGAAGCAATTCAAATTCTGAAGAAACCTGGAGGGTCTCTTAAGGACTCCTTTTTGGATGAAGGGTATGTTCTTTCACAAGCTATCTTGTGGAAAATCTGTTCTTTCTTACCCCAAATTTTGATGACCTTTAACCTGTTAGCTTCTAATTAGGTATTAGTTTCTTCTATGTAGTTCACCAATTAACAATGTGCACCCTTATGCAAATACTGAGTTTACTTGGAAACTCATGTATGCCAGTTTTCAACTGACGCAACCATTATGCTAATACTGCTAGTGATTTCTGTTTTGTAGGTTCATTCTTGACAAGAAAATTGGCATTGGGCAGCCAAAGCGAATTGAGAATGCTAAGATTTTGGTTGCGAACACTGCTATGGACACAGATAAAGTTAAGATTTATGGGGCACGTGTCCGGGTGGATTCAATGGCTAAGGTCGCAGACATTGAAGCTGCTGAAAAGCAGAAAATGAGAGAGAAAGTTCAAAAAATCATTGCTCATGGAATCAACTGCTTCGTCAACAGGCAGTTAATCTATAACTTCCCTGAGGAACTTTTTGCTGATGCTGGCATACTCGCAATTGAGCATGCTGACTTTGAGGGCATTGAACGTCTAGCTCTTGTCACTGGTGGTGAGATTGCATCAACTTTTGACAACCCAGAGTCCGTTAAGCTTGGGCACTGCAACGTCATTGAAGAGATTATGATTGGGGAGGACAAGCTGATTCATTTCTCCGGGGTTGAGATGGGGCAGGCTTGCACCATTGTCCTGAGAGGAGCAAGGTATGTCTTTATCCTTCTAATGTAGGATAATTTTCTAATGTTGAGGCACTTGCTGTGCTGTATATTGAATATGTGTGTTTTTGTTGTGTACAGTGAGCATGTGCTTGACGAGGCTGAGAGGTCCTTGCATGATGCCTTGTGTGTGCTTTCCCAAACAGTAAATGACACCCGTGTCTTATTTGGGGGTGGATGGCCTGAGATGGTGATGGCCAAAGAAGTGGATGAACTTGCGAGGAAGACCCCTGGGAAGAAATCTCACGCCATTGACGCTTTTTCACGTGCCCTGCAAGCCATCCCGACAATCATAGCTGACAATGCTGGTCTGGATAGTGCTGAGCTGATCTCTCAGCTCCGTGCTGAGCACCACAAGGAGAATAGTCCTGCCGGAATTGATGTCATCACAGGCAGCGTAAGTTCACGGAGATATCAACTTGCTGTGAAACTTGTACAATTGTACTGAGCTTGAAACTAATACGATGATCTGCAGGTCGGAGACATGCAAAAGCGGGGGATATCGGAGGCGTTCAAGGTGAAGCAAGCCATTCTTCTGTCGGCCACCGAGGCAGCTGAGATGATCCTCAGGGTTGACGAGATCATAACCTGTGCCCCCCGCAGGAGAGAGGATAGGATGTGATTCATTCACACGAGCTGTTGCAATTTAGGACAATGTATGTTTGCCAAGTTTTGGGGGGTTACCGTGGTTCGCGAGTGTTTTTAAGTTGATTCCATCTTGAGTTGTTGTTGACCGCTAAGCAACTGCTATCTTGTTTTTTGTGAACCAGCGTATGCGTGTGTATGTGACGAGACTGTCTATCTAGGATGTGGTTATGATGCCGTAGCATTTGGTTGCCAATTGCGATGTGCTTGCGTGTCTTGTTACTGCGATGTGGTGGCTGTTCCTGGGATGTGCAGGGTGCCCCTTGACATTTCTGTTGGTCTTGCTACTATTGAAGGTTGAATTCTCACCGAAAGCGTAGGATGCTTGGAGCTCTAATTTGAAGTAAGAAAACAAGAATAGACCGTAAGGGCTTGTTTGGGAGCACCCTTCCCAGCCGGGATCTCGGCTCGATCCTGTGGTCAAGGATACAAATTTCGTTTTGAGCTAAATCTCGGATATGCCCGAAATCCGAAATCTCGGCGAGATTTCGGAAATTCAAATAAAATCCGTTCGAAATATAAAATTCAAATTTCAAATCCGGTTCAAATTCTACTGGGAAATCCGAGATTTCACTAAATTCGAGATTTCTACTGAAATTTGAGATTTCTAAAATTTCAATTGACCAAAAAATGGTCAAAACACGCCAAAAATCTGAAATTTTTGTGGATGATCTTCAACCTAAATCCAATCATATCCGCCCAAAACAAATAAAAATCCGGCAAAAAAATTGAAATTTACTTAAATCACCGAGATTTCGGCCAAAACGGGCGAGATTTCGGCGAGATTTCATTTACACTGTAGCATTTCGATTTTTTTTCAAATTTTTTTACCGGACCGGATTTTGAATCTCGGAGGGGTCCGACCGAAATTTGGAACCCTGCCTGTGGTACAAAATCCCTGTGGGAAATTTCCTCACGTCAGTTGAATTGCCCATTTTGATGACAGAGCAAGGTCGATTCCCTGGATCGCACATGGGGAACTTCTCCCCCTTTGAACTCCTCTTGTGTCACGATCTTCTTCCTCCTCGTGCGATTGACACGCCTCCCTCCTTCCGCCACTACACCCCCCTCCCTGTCCACCACTAGGTGCCTCCCTCCCTCCGCGTCCATGCCACTAGCCTCACCAATTTGATGTCCTCCCTCGACTCCCTCGAGATCCACTGCTCAAACCGCCCGAGCGCCGCCGCCAGCGATCGTAGGCCATGGGTGAGCTCCTCCTTGGTTTCCCTCTCTTCCTCGACCTCGATCTACTCCGATCTGAAGCCTCTCCATGGCTCCTCACGACTGCAACTCTCCCACAAGCGCCCAACAATGCCACCGCTCAACTTTGTCGCCATGGTGCCGCCGTTGGCCATGTCGGTCTTGGGGGACCTCCACTGGTATCCCATGACCTCACTCTTCTCCGCTCAGGCCCTACACCATGTAAGATTGAATCCCCTCCACCTCTAACCTACTCGTCTAGGCTATGCTTTTACTTTTGTTGTGGTGAGTTGAACAACGATTGGTGCATGTGAGACAATGCTTTCTGAGATGACGATGTTTAGGTGCATACAATTGTTTGTAATGAACTGAACTTATTCATACAAGAATAACAATTGTTCTGATTATATTTGGACATCTTTATGTAGTAGAACATGCATTGCACACTATCATGGAATATCTTTAACTCAATACATAAATCAAATAATTTAGATAAAAGGATTACAATTATCAGATTGGTTCTATAATGCACAGACAGGAATCGAGGAGGAATCCAATGTATGTGATATGCGCCCATCCTATGATCAAGTCTTTTATAGAAGGAAGAGAGATTAGGAAAGTATTGATTTGGCATGAGTATTTCCTTGTTTAGCTTTTGGCGTTAGTTACTTTTCGTTTACAAGTCGCAATTTGGGTTTTGTTTCAGTTTTCCATCTTTAGCCAAAGATTGTTAGGATTTCTAAAGATTATAAATAAGAGGAGAGGAAAGAAAAGGCAGCTTGATTATTGCCACAAATCTCTAGTTCAAGGCGGTGGCTCCGATAACAGCCGAATCTACCTAACCCGTGACCGCGTTGGCGAGCTCTCGTCGGCAAGCGGCGCCCGCCCTGGCCTTCGGCCGGGCACACGTGCCTTTGAGCAAACCCAAGCGAAGTTTGCTCATAACAACTTGGTATCAGATTCCGACGCTCCTGCACCTGTGGCGCCGCCACCACACCTTGACGGCCATCTCCCATCTGGTTTCGAGCACATGGCTAACATCTCCTTGGAAGATCAGGTTGCGGCACTGGAGATCGCGGGGCAGGCCACTCATCGCTTACTCGAAGAAATCCTCAGCACTGTCCAGGCCAACTCGGTCTTGCCTGGCGGAGGCCAAACGTCGGGGCAGGGGAACCCTGGCGATCGGCTACCTGCAGGCACCAATGGGCGCTTCCAGCACAACCTTCCGGGCGACCATGACGTCCGTTCGGGACCAGCAGCATGGAGGAGGTCGACCGTCGTTGGATACCTCGCCCACCTCGGTTCGATCTGTCCGAGTATAATGGCACGGACGACCCTTTGGGATGGCTGCGGCAGTGTGAGCTCTTCTTTCGCTTCCATCGCATACCGGAGGAAGAGTGGGTGGAAGTTGCAGGCATCCATCTCCGTGGCGAAGCTCTGGAAGTCCTAGATAATTGGCAGTTGGAGGAGCGCTTCATTCCTTGGGACGATTTTCATGAGACCTTCTCCAAGCGATTTACCCGTTCTTCCAGCATGGGGCCTTTCGGGGACTTGGTTAACTTGAAGCAAGGATATTTGAGGGTGGATGAGTATGCGAAGGAATTTCAGCGCCTCCTGGCGCGCACTCTGCGAATGCGTCGGCAGGATCAGATTGAAACATTTACCGCTGGACTCTCAATCGCCCTGGCGGCGGATGTTCGACGTGATCGGCTGCGCGATTTGGCGAAAGCCATTGGTTTCGCCCGCGATGCTGAAGATCGGAAGGATGCTTGGCTTGCCGAGGCCGCTCAGTTGGGCATCACGTCGGCGGGTCGCTTCCGCGCACCTTCCAGCAAGGGCACACTTTCCACTCCTGGCATGCCAATCCATCAAGTGCCAACCGTGTCCACCGGAAGGGGCGTCGAGTTTAAGACCACAACTTCGACACAGCATATGGCCGCTTCAGGGGCTTCTCACCCTCCGGGATTGTCTGTCGCCCCATCCGTCGGGTCCCAGAACAGCTCGGCACCATTCCGTCTGCGGATTAGTGCCGATCAATTGGCTGATCGCCGGGCAAAAGGGCTCTGTTATAATTGTGACGAGATTTATACGAGGGGTCATCGGTGTAAGCACCTTTTTCATCTCGAACTCTGTGATGATAATGAGGATGACCAGGATAGCGCTGGAACCACCATAGAGGAGGAAACACCATCCCTGTCTCTCTTGGCAGTCCGGGCCCCCAAGCACGGCACACCAATGCAAGTACAACTTTAACTTCAGGGGCGTAGTCTTCTCACTTTAATCGACAGTGGCAGTACTCACAACTTCATCAGTGGGGCTGCCGTTCTTTCTGGTTCATGGACCCCAGTGCCTGGCACGGCACAACAGGTCCAAGTGGCGGGTGGCAGCCATCTTCCTTGTCTTGGAGTACTTCCAGCAACTCAATTTGGCATTCAGTCTCATACATTCCAGGCTCCTTTCCTCATTATTCCCTTGGATGGTTTTGACGTGGTGCTGGGAGTCCAATGGCTGCGCACGCTGGGCAATATTCAGTGGAATTTTGAAACTCTTACCATGACCTTCACTTTGCACGGAGAACCAGTCCAGCTTCAGGGTATTAAGGACAAACGTCATCTTCATATGCTCCACTCGGCCATGACCGGATCCACACCAGTCCAAGAGATTTTATCCCTATTTCAAGATGTCTTTGAGGAACCACAGGGCCTTCCTCCGTCTCGACCGTGCGACCATCGCATTTGCTTGGCCGAGGGTGCTGATCCTGTGGTGGTTCGGCCATACCATTACCCGTATCGCCAGAAGGATGAAATTGAGCGTCAATGCGCGGCAATGCTGCAACAGGGCCTTATCCGAGTTAGTCGCTCTCCGTTCTCCTCACCGGTACTGCTCGTCAAGAAGGCTGATGGGTCCTGGCGTTTTTGTGTGGATTATTGCGAACTCAATGCGTGGACTATTAAACATCGCTTTCCCATTCCAGTAGTGGAAGAATTATTGGATGAGCTTCGGCATGCTACCTTCTTTTCCAAATTAGATCTTCGCTCAGGGTATCAAGTCCGCATGCGTGAAGACAACATTGAAAAGACAGCGTTTCGCACTCATCATGGCCATTATGAATTTCTGGTCATGCCATTCGGGTTATCTAGTGCTCCATCCACTTTTCAAGCCCTCATGAATGACATTTTGCAAGATTTCTTCGTAAATTCGTCTTGGTCTTCTTTTATGATATCCTAATTTATAGTCGCACTGAGGAAGATCATTGCTCCCATTTGCGAATGGTTCTGAGTCGTCTCCGCTGTCATCAGCTTTGTTTGAAGAAATCCAAATGCGCCTTCACTCAAGGTTCCATTGGCTACTTGGGGCATATTATTTCTGGGAATGGGGTAGCAGCCGATCCCACCAAACTCCAGGCTATTGCTTCTTGGCCGCGCCCTCTTTCGGTGACTGCCTTACGAGGATTCTTAGGTCTCACCTGCTATTATCGTCGTTTCATCAGGGATTATGCTTCCTTGGCTGCACCTCTGACATCCTTGTTACGCCACCAAAATTTGCAGTGGACTCCGGCCGCTAAGACTGCCTTTGCTCACTTAAAAGAGGTATTAATATCCACTCCTGTCTTACAAATGCCTAATTTTTCTACTCCTTTTGTGGTTGAGTGTGATGCTTCGGGTACGGGCATTGGAGCTGTGACACCACGGAATGTCGTAACCTTATTTAATGTGAATGTTGAGGTCAAAAACATTATGAAATATGGAATTTGAGGTTGAAACATACAGTTATGAGGTTTATTTGCGTTTCTGGGCCGTTTCCGGGAGTTTGGGCCTAGGGGAAAGGGTCGTGGGCCTTGGTGGGGAGGAGTTTGAGTCCATTTGGGTGTAGGAGACCTGGTTGGGGGCCTCCCCCAGCCCCTTGTGCGCCTCCCCCTTGCTGTGTGCGCCCCCCCTCATTGCCCTAGCCGCCCCACACCTCCCTCCTCCTAGCCGCCCCCCATCATCTCTCCCCATTGCGCCACCACCCCACCACCACCTCTCCACCCCCCTTGATGCCCCTAGGGGAGTTCTCCACCTCACCAACTCGAAGATCCGTCCGTTGGAGCGCTCCGCGACGAGGAGATCCGGTGGATTTGGAGCGAGGAAGGAGATTGCGCGAACCGGGAGGAGATCCGGTGGGTTTTCGTTCGTCGGGCGAAGGTATGGCCACGGAGATCCTTGGGGTTGGTCTAGGTTCTGTTCTAAGGGTTAATATCATGTTTTTAGATCAATTGGTGGTGCTGTAATTGGGTAGATTAGATGGAATCTAGAGTTTGCCACGTTCTCTGTTTCGGGCAGCATGAGCAGTCGACCTAGGGTTTGGGTTTTCGCCAATTTAGAGTCGGAATTTGGTCGTCCGCCTGTTGAAGAAGTTGTAGGTAATTTCAATACCTTTCAGTGGGTATAAAGAACGTCCAATTCCTCTCAGTCGTTTGAAAGTTATGCTCGTTTTACCGAACGTGTTAAAAATTGTGACGTGACTGGAACAAATCACGATATTCTGTAGATTAAACCACTTTAGGGTCCGAATAAGTTTTTCCATATACTTATAAAAAGTTAGGAAATTTCCTAAGCTATGTGAGGATATACTCGTTTAATCGATTCAGAGTCTTAGAACCCGAATTATGCTCGTTGCAAGTTTGCTATCCCGACGGGACAGAACCTCTGTTTTTGGGTTTTGCGAGTAGTTTGCGATGTCGGGGTAGAAGAGTGTTTGCGTACTGTTTTGTGGACATGATTGTGAGTGTGTGGTACCTATGTGCAGGTGGTGTGACCCCGGGAGTGCCTTCTACTTCTCGCCAATCCGTCGCCCGTGGTTGAGGCACGTGTATTGGAATGGGTAGCGGGTTGTAGTTTGCTAGATTGGTTGAGATTGAAATTGAATATATGATATGTTCACATGCCATGCTTTAATGATTGCCATTGATATGATGAATATGCTTATTATGTTACGATGCCATGTGTTAATGTACAAGTTATTTATGATGTTGGCATGTTTGCATACATGGCATGGTACATGGCCCGGGCGGTGAGAAAATCATAACTAGTCCGGGAAAGGTCGGTGAGAAAGTTATGACTATTCCGGAGAGCCAATGAGTAAGTCCTACATCGTGATTCCATCCACCGCGGTGTATGGAAGCGAGGAGTAGGCACCCTCCATCTTCGGGATGGAAGGGGAGAGAGGGTGCACACCGACTGGTGTGTACTCAACCATACCGGTATGAGTTTCCAAGGAGACATGTGCATCGCATCGCATTGCATACATGATGATGATGATAATGATATGTGATCGTGAATAAGATGATAGTCATGATGTGAGTTGTTGTTGCCATGTAATTGTTCTTTTGTACCATTGCAATATACTTGCTGAGTGTTGAACTTACGCTTGTGCTTTCTTGTTGTTTTAGGTACCATGAGACCGGCATGAGGGGAAGGGAAATAGTCACACTTCTACACGTAGCTTCATTCATTTGTTCTCACAAGTCATTCAATTGGGTATTGATAATAAACTAAGTGTGATGCTTATTGATTTATGGATTAGTTTGGCGTTATGAGAGTCTTATTGTTCGTTTGGTTCATGGAGACATTTAATGCTTGGAATTAGACTTTTATTGCTGTCATGCCTTTAGTTAATGCTATTTTTAGATGCCTCTTATATTCCATATATTGTTATGCTATTGTTGTTCCTTCAATTCATGTTAAAACAAAGGAGATGCTGCCGAAATTTCGGGTTTTAGCATTCGTGCCTTTGCTGTAATTTACTTGTATTTGTGGTATTTAGAGGTTGCTTAGTCTATGTTTGGTAGCATTCGGGCATATTAAATGCCGGGGTGTTACAGTTGGTATCAGAGCCAGGTTATAGGTCCTTAGAATATGTAGTTGTAGTGTCATACCTTAGGTTACAACTAAAATGTGATGAGGAATAACTTAGAAACATGGCTTAGGTTCTAACTAAAATTTTGTCATAGGATAGCAACATTAAAACTTGCAAAAGTGAAATAAGAAATAAAAAATTTGACACACTTGGTTGCATAGTAGGATGGGGTTTTGGTTCATCATTGCATTGCGATTGATTATTTGATGAAGACTATGTCTATGATGATGTTTGATCTTTGTTCTTGATTATATGATGTTGTGCTTATGTTTATGTGATTGGATGGGTGTCTATCTGTAGCAGCCATGCCGAGGGGTAGAGGCCGTGGTCGTCGTGGCCGTGGAGGCCAGGGGCGAGGTTCCCAGGGAGTTGCTGAGTCAGAGGCGAGGTAGCGCCGCTCAATGCTCATGGGCTAGCGCAGAAGGAGCTCCCGCTGCACGCAGGGGCCGAGGTACCCGCCGCCAATGAGGATTTAGTTCGAGCTCTGCAGAGTGAGGTTCAGAGCTGCGCCAACAGCCATTGGGCAGCCCTCGCCGCAGTGCCTCCTGCAGCTGCCCTGGCTTGCCTGCCGTGCGGAGCCGAGGATGAGTCTCGGAGTGGATGTCCCTCCGTCTTGACACTTTTGACAGAAGGGCACGCCGATCCAGTCCAGATTGGCTGCGGTACATGGAGCGGCAGTTTGAGGTCCTAGAGTTGACCTCACCCGGAGGGCTCGCTTTGTGGCCTTTCACCAAGGGCCAAGGCGACATCCGGTGGGAGGGGGTTCTGGCTGCTAGAGCCCCGACCTTGGTCCTGGCCACTGGGAGGACTTTGTGGCTAGCTTCCGAGCCAAGTTCTACCTGCAGTCTTTCCTTGAGCGGATGGAGCATACTCGACGACTCTTTCCCAGGAAAAGGTCGGTGGCAGAGTATGAGGTGGAGTTCAACAAAGTGCAGGCGCTTCGTCAGTACTGTGGCACTGACGACAGGGAGAAGGCGAGGAGGTTCCGTAGAGGCCTCAACCAGGAGTTCAGAGTTGTCATGGGGGCGATCGCCCTCGTGACTTCTGCTCCGTGGTGGAGCAGGCGAAGGGCATGGAGCTCGAGTTGGAGCTCTCCCGGGATAGGCAAAACCCGGGTGGTTCAGGGGTTCCTGCGGCCCCAGGCGGGGGCCAGAAGAGGACCTTTGGTGGAGGAGGTGGGTCTTCTCAGCGACCCACATTCAAGAAGTTCAAGGGTGGACATGGCTCCTCCTCAAGGGCTAAGATGAGGCCGCCCCAGTCGTCTTCCTCGCAAGCGGCTGTTCGTCCTGTGCCCGGGCAGGGCATGATTTGTTTCAAGTGCGGTGGTGAGCACCGTGCTTCGGAGTGTGGTTGGTCCGAGAGTTGCAACCACTGTGGCAAGCCTGGCCACATGGGGCGAGTCTGCCGGATGAATCCCGGTAGCATCATCAAGTAGGAGACGGTGCCTTCTCCTCCCACTCCAGCGGCGTCTTCCAGAGGATCGGTGCACGTGATGGCAGCTCCTGCTCCTCAGCCGCCCTTTGTGTGGGCGCTACCAGCAGATTACTGGTGCCCGCAGCCGTCTGCTCCTCCTCAGTTGCCTCCTCCGCCCCCAGCTTTGTTGGGGCATCATCCGGGTGTCAGGGCTCCTACTGTTCCGGCGCCACCAGGAGTGTACGCCTTGCCGACCGCCGAGTCAGCCGGGCATCCAGAGGTGGTTTCAGGTACTTTACTTGTAGATTCAGTTGATGCCTTTGTTCTGTTTGATTCCGGAGCATCCTACTCCTTTGTGTCATCTGAGTTTGCTAGTAGAGCTAAGTTGGGAGTTCAACGGATTTCGAGTCTGTGATAGTCAGTTCTCCTGGGGGTTTGATTGCTAGTTCTTTGGTTTGCCCGGGTTGCACCATTGCCATTGATGATGAGGTTTTCTTTGCTAATCTTATGGTGATCCAGTTGGCTCCTTTTGATGTCATTTTGGGCATGGATTGGTTGCATCAGTACCGTGCCAAGATCTGTTGTTTCTGGAAGACGGTTACCTTGCAGGCCCCGTCAGGGGTAGAGTTGACCTTTCAGGGTGGTATACCTTCCAGTTCTGTCTTTGCTTTGGCTAGTCTGTTTTCTGGTTGCCGTTTGAGGTAGTTGGGTTTCCTCATGGCTATGTCAGAAAAGCCATCTTCTTCAGTTTCCATTGAGGAGATTCCTGTAGTGAAGGAGTTTGTTGATGTGTTCCCTGACGAGTTGCCTGGTTTACCTCCTGTGAGGAATGTGGAGTTCCGTATCGATCTTGTTCCTAGCACTCGACCTATTTCTATCTCTCCATACCGCTTGGCTCGTCCTTTTCAAGATGAGTTGAAAAAGCAGTTGGAGGATCTGTTGGCCAAGGGTTTTATTCGGCGCAGTGTGTCACCTTGGGGAGCACCCGTCCTCTTCGTTTCGAAGAAGAATGGAAGTTGGCGTATGTGCATTGATTATCATGCTCTTAATCAAGTGACAGTCAAGAACAAGTATCCTTTGCCTCGCATCGAGGATCTGTTTGATCAACTGAAAGGAGCAAAGGTGTTCTCCAAGATTGATCTTCAGTCGGGGTACAATCAGATTCGTGTGAGGGAGCAGGACATTGAGAAGACAGCTTTCTCCACTAGGTATGGGCATTATGAATTTAAAGTTATGTCTTTCGGACTAACTAATGCTCCTGCTGTTTTTATGGAGGCGATGAACAGTATGCTACATAAGTACCTTGATGAGTTTGTGGTAGTGTTCATCGATGACATTCTGGTTTACTCTAAATCAGAAGAGGAGCATGAGCGGCACTTGAGGCTTGTGCTGAGCACCTTGAGGGAGAATCAGTTCTTTGCTAAGCTGAAAAAGTGCAAGTTCTGGATTTCAGAAGTGGGTTTTCTTGGCCACATCATCAATCCAGAGGGCATATCCGTAGATCCTAACAAAGTCTCAGCAGTTTTGGATTGGAAGAGGCCTTCCAATGTCAAAGAGGTGCATAGTTTCCTTGAGTTGGCTGGCTACTATCGGCGTTTTGTGCAGGATTTCTCTATCATTGCCAAGCCACTTTCGCAGCTGACTCAAAGGGGGATGAAATTTCAGTGGACTGCAGAGTGAGCATAGTTTCTGCACTTTGAAGGAGAAGTTAGTGACTGCTCTTGTTCTTACCCTTCCCGAGCCTGGGAAGCGCTTCACTGTTTATTCTGATGCTTCTCGTTTGGGACTTGGTTGTGTGCTCATGCAAGATGGCAAGGTGATTGCTTATGCATCGAGGCAGCTGAAAAAGCATGAGCAGAACTATCCCACACATGATCTTGAGCTAGCCGCTATGGTGTTTGCATTGAAGATATGGAGGCACTATCTGTATGGTGAGTCTTGTGATATCTTCACACAAGAGCCTCAAGTACATCTTTACTCAGAAAGATTTGAACTTGAGGCAGAGGAGGTGGCTGGAATTGATAAAGGATTATGACCTCACTATCCAGTACCATCCGGGTAAGGCAAATGTGGTGGCTGACGCTCTCAGTCGCAAGACAATGCCCCCTGTCATTGATTGTCTTGTTGCTGATTTTGAGCGATTGAGAGTCTCCTACTGCTTTGTGGGGACCGTGCAAGCTGAAACTCAATTGATTCTTGAGTCAGCGATTCCCGAGCGTGTGCGGGAGGCACAGCAGCATGATCATTTGCTCCAGCAAGTGAAGAAGCGCCTTGAGGATGGCAAGTCTGGAGACTTTACCGTTGATGATGCGGGAGTTTTGAGGTTTCAGGGTCTTCTGTGCGTACCTCAGAAGTCCCAAGTGAAAGAGGATATTCTGAGGGAGGCTCATCGCACCCCGTACATGGTCCATCCTGGGGAGACCAAGATGTACAGGGATTTGAAAAAGAATTTCTGGTGGAAAAGGATGAGAGTGGATATTGCCAAGTATGTGGCGTCTTGTGGGATTTGTCAGAAGATCAAGGCTGAGCATAAGCGTCCCGCTGGGTTGTTGCAGCCATTGGAGATTCCTGTGTGGCCTTGGGATGATATTTCCATGGATTTCGTGGTTGGCCTACCTCGTACTCCACGAGGGAAGGATGCTGTTTGGATTGTGGTGGACCGTCTCAGCAAGTCCGCGGACTTCATTCCCATCCGCATTACCCATTCAGCGAGCGAGTTGGCTCCCATCTACGTGCGGGAGATTGTGAGACTGCATGGGGTACCCAAGACCATTATCTCTGATCGGGATGCGAAATTTGTTTCAAAATTTTGGGAGAGTTTGCAGAGTGCTTTGGGTACACAGCTTCGCCTTAGTACCACTTTCCACCCTCAGACGGATGGGCAGTCTGAGCGTACCATTCAGACTTTGGAGGACATGCTCAGGGCCTGTGTGATGGCTTGGAAAGGTAGCTGGGAAGATCATTTGCCTTTGGCAGAGTTTGCTTATAATAACAGCTATCATTCCAGCATCCGGGCTGCTCCTTATGAGGTACTGTATGGCTGGAAGTGCAGATCGCCGCTTTGTTGGGATGCTATGGGCGAGAGAGCAGTTCTTGGACCGGATTGGGTTCAACAGACTGTTGATCGCATGGCGGAGGTACGGCAAAACCTTCTTACAGCGCAGAGCAGATAGAAAAGCTATGCTGATGTGAGGAGACGAGATTTGGAGTTTGAGGTGGGTGATAGCGTACTCTTGCGGGTATCTCCCACTAAGGGTGTGGTTCGATTTGGCACCAAGGGGAAGCTCAGTCCAAGGTTTGTTGGGCCGTTTCCTATCTTAGCTCGAGTCGGTAAGTTGGCTTACCGCTTGGAGCTACCGGAGTCAATGCAAGGAGTGCATAATGTTTTCTATGTCTCGATGTTGAGGAAATACTTGCATGATCCGGAGTTGGTGGTTCTGTTGGAACCATTAGTGCTTGAGCAGGACCTCACCTTCGAGTCCCGTCCTGTGAAAATTCTGGGGACTTCGGAGCGAGTGATGAAAAACCGGACGCTCAAGTTCGTCAAAGTCCTGTGGTCACATCAGACCGAGAGATAAGCGACTTGGGAGTTGGAGTCTCGCATGCGTGAGAAGTATTCCGAGCTTCTCGCCTCAGGTATGTGATGTGAAACCTAGCTATCTTTTGCTTTGCTGGGTTGCGTATTGGTGCGTCTTGGATTCGAGGTCGAATCCTGTTGAAGGGGGGGGGGGAGAATGTGACACCACGGAGTGTCGTAACCTTATTTAATGTGAATGTTGAGGTCAAAAACATTATGAAATATGTTATTTGAGGTTGAAACCATACGGTATGAGGTTTATTTGCGTTTCTGGGCCGTTTCCGGGAGTTTGGGCCTTTCCGGGGGAGTTTGGGCCTAGGGGAAAGGGTCGTGGGCCTTGGTGGGGAGGAGTTTGAGTCCATTTGGGTGTAGGAGACCTGGTTGGGGGCCTCCCCCAGCCCCTTGTGCGCCTCCCCCTGCTATGTGCCCCCTCATTGCCCTAGCCGCCCCACACCTCCCTCCTCCTAGTCCCCCCCATCACCTCTCCCCATTGCGCCACCACCCCACCACCACCTCTCCACCTCCCTTGCTGCCCCTAGGGGAGTTCTCCACCTCACCAACCCGAAGATCTGTCCGTTGGAGTGCTCCGCGACGAGGAGATCCGGTGGATTTGGAGCGAGGAAGGAGATTGCGCGAACCGGGAGGAGATTCGGTGGGTTTTCGTTCGTCGGGCGAAGGTATGGCCACGGGGATCCTTGGGGTTGGTCTAGGTTCTGTTCTGAGGGTTAATATCATGTTTTTAGATCAATTGGTGGTGCTGTAATTGGGTGGATTAGATGGAATCTAGAGTTTGCCACGTTCTTTGTTTCGGGCAGCATGAGCAGTTGACCTAGGGTTTGGGTTTTCGCCAATTTAAATTCGGAATTTGGTCGGCCTCCTGTTGAAGAAGTTGTAGGTAATTTGAATACCTTTCATTGGGTATAAAGAATGTCAAATTCTTCCCAGCCGTTTGGAAGTTATGCTCGTTTTACCGAACGTGTTAAAAACTGTGACGTGATTGGAACAGATCACGGTATTCTGTAGATTAAACCACTTTAGGTTCCGAATCAGTTTTTCCATATACTTAGAAAAAGTTAGGAAATTTCCTAAGCTACGCGACGATGTACTCGTTTAATTGATTCGGAGTCTTAGAACCCGCGTTATGCTCGTTGCAAGTCTGCTGTCCCGACGGGACAGAACCTCTGCTTTTGGGTTTTGCGAGTAGTTTGCGATGTCGGGGTAGAAGAGTGTCTGCGTACTGTTTTGTGGACATGATTGTGAGTGTGTGGTACCTATGTGCAGGTGGTGTGACCCCGGGAGTGCCTTCTACTTCTCGCCAATCCGTCGCCCGTGGTTGAGGCAAGTGTATTGGAATGGGTAGCGCGTTGTAGTTTGCTAGATTGGTTGAGATTGAAATTGAATATATGATATGTTCACATGCCATGCTTTAATGATTGTCATTGATATGATGAATATGCTTATTATGTTACGATGCCATGTGTTAATGTACAAGTTATTTATGATGTTGGCATGTTTGCATACAAGGCATGATACATGGCCCGGGCGGTGAGAAAGTCATAACTAGTCCGGGGAAGGTCGGTGAGAAAGTTATGACTATTCCGGAGAGCCAATGAGTAAGTCCTACATCGTGATTCCATCCACCGCGGTGTATGGAAGCGAGGAGTAGGCACCCTCCATCTTCGGGATGGAAGGGGGGAGGGGGTGCACACCGACGGGTGTGTACTCAACCATACCGGTATGAGTTTCCAAGGAGACATGTGCATCGCATCGCATTGCATACATGATGATGATGATAACGATATGTGATCATGAATAAGATGATAGTCATGATGTGACTTGTTGTAGCCATGTAATTGTTCTTTTGTACCATTGCAATATACTTGCTGAGTGTTGAACTTACGCTTATGCTTTCTTGTTGTTTTAGGTACCATGAGACCGGCATGAGAGGAAGGGAAATAGTCACACTTCTACACGTAGCTTCATTCATTTGTTCTCACAAGTCATTCAATTGGGTCTTGATAATAAACTAAGTGTGATGCTTATTGATTTATGGATTAGTTTGGCGTTATGAGAGTCTTATTGTTCGTTTGGTTCATGGAGACATTTAATGCTTGGAATTAGACTTTTATTGCTGTCATGCCTTTAGTTAATGCTATTTTTAGATGCCTCTTATATTGCCATATATTGCTATGCTATTGTTGTTCCTTCAATTCATGTTAAAACAAAGGAGATGCTGCCAAAATTTTGGGTTTTAGCATTCGTGCCTTTGCTGTAATTTACTTGTATTTGTGGTATTTAGAGGTTGCTTAGTCTATGTTTGGTAGCATTCGGGCATATTAAATGCCGGGGTGTTACAGGAGCGGTTCTTCAACAACATGGGCACCCTATCGCTTATTTCAGTCATCAATTGGCCGCTAGACATGTCAAATTGACCGCATATGAGCGTGAACTCATTGGATTATCTATTCAGTGCGCCATTGGAGACCCTACTTGTGGGGTTAGTCTTTTATTGTTCAAACTGTAGGATCGAAGTATACGAATATAGCAATCAGAGGGGTGTGAATGATTGTGCGGAAGCTAAAACCAAATTCTTGATCTACTAAAAGTTCACCCCAACACAGAGCCAAATAATTGCCTCGTATTCGACAAAAAATAGAATGAAAGAGGTTCGGTAAAACGCGAATTCCCGGAGATCCAACCGTCGGATCGATCTGAAATTTGGACAAAAAAAAACTAGATTCCAATACGAATTGAACCCAAAATGAATCAGCTCGATCGGACTTACGGATCAAAAGTTATGAACCTCACAAGCTTGCTGTGACAGAAGATGACGAGAATAGATCTTACTAGAATTGTAGCTCGCCGAAAGATTTGAAGAACTTGGTCTTTATTTCTCCTTTCTTTTGTCTAAAGTACTCTAAACAAATGAGTACAACCCTAAAGCTTGCTCAAAACTTGATGCATAAACAGGAGGCGCCTCCCCCTATTTATACAGAGCAAACAGATAGAGTCCTGAATACAATTCCTATTCCTAATCCTAGAAGGAGTCCCACTCCTAATCCTAGAAGGAGTATGTATTCAACACAACTCCACTTGGCCCAACCTGGCCGAGTACAACTCTTGCACGCGTATGGAAACCCTACCATACTCACGTGACTAACCCTTTGCACGCGCATGGCCCCCTGCCATTCTCACGTGACTAACCATTCTTCATATGCACCATTCTCTTAGCCCGAACGTCCCGCATGACATCCTTGACCACCAAGACCTTCGTTCCTCCTGAACCTAGTCCCGAACCTCAGTTCCTCCATGAACCTAGCTCCAGTCCCGTCATCGACCACATTCGCCCTTGAGCAATACCTGCACATGAACAAACCACAAAATGAATCCGAGCACAAGTCCGCGACTTGACTCAACATTAGTCCATGCAAATACTCACACGAGCATTGCATAAAATCCACTTAAAAACAAACATCATGAAATTCTCACAAATCTCAAATTCAAACCAAAGTTCAATTCCAATTCTTGCAAAACCCTAACCGAGAAGCAAAAAGCATTCACGACAGACCAAAAATATGGTCTGGCGTACACATGAAAAAGTCACTCGAAAACCCATTCACGACGAACCAAAAATTTGGTCCGGCGTAGATGTAACATCCCAAAATTTTGCTTTTCTTAAATTCATGTGTGATTTGGCACTTTGGTGAATTTTTGGAATTTTCTGGAATTTATTTGGATTTATTTGGAATTTATTTGAATTTATTCCATTTTGAAATAATTAAAGAATTTAAATTTGCAAATAAATTTTTGTTGGAAATATTTTATTTGAGTCCAAAATGGTCCAAAATATTTTCCAGAATTTTTCTGGAATTTTTCTGAGTCATTTGCTATTTTTAATGAATTAAATGAATTATCGAATTATTTTAAATATTAAATCGCCGAAAATCCAACTCGGTCAAGTATCGCTCATCCGATCGAAGTCGGAACCCGAAGTCGGACTCAGTCCGACCGCTTGACTCGACCAAACCAACTTGAAAACCTAATTGATCCCAACCGCTGGATCAAGATCCAACTACCGAGATCTGGCCGTATCGATTCGAAAGCCAAGTCCGACCTCCGGACGCATCGCGCGCAGGCGATCGTGGCTGCTGATCGCCACACGTGGACGGGCCACGATTAAATCGTCTTCGCCGAAGTCCGGAAGGACTCACGCCGCGCTTCGCCAGTAAGCGTAATTAGGTTTCGCCGAAAGTACCTAACGCCGAGGCTATTTAAAGCGTGAGACGCCCTCGAGGTTGCCTCTCATCCTTGCGCGCACTGCTTCGAGCCATCTGCTCGAAAGCCGCCGCCGGCTTGGCCGCACGAGCTCGCCGGAGTTGGAAGTCTGTTCGCGCTGGCAACGCCGATATTGCCGCCGGCCCGTCTCCGCGTCATCAAGACCGGATCCGATTCCCCAAGACGTGACGCGTTCGGAGTACCTCACCTCGCCGGAGAAGCCCTTGGCGCCGCTTGGACTCGTCGCCGTCTTCATCTCCGTGGTACATCGCTCGTCTGGCCGCCATCGCCAAGTCGCATGAGTGCATCGCCCGTCCGATCCAGACAGACGGCTAGGATCTCGCCACGCTACCCCGCCGGTGAGATCACGCCGAACTCCAGGATCCAATCCCGACTGCTGGATCTAGATCCAACGGTCCGAAATCAATCGTTAACCTAAAACGCGGTCAACACTAGATTCATCCGCGCTGCTGATTTTCAAATCAATCGGCCGAGATCGAGCCACGTCCAGGAAGTTGGACCAGAGCGGCGCCAGATGCCGCTATGCGGACGCCGACACGGGCCCGCGTCGGTCGCCGCCGGACCACACCACGACGCTCGGCCGACGCTATGGCGCCGCTGTCAATAATGTCCCCAAAGAAGGTCGACGCCAAGAATGACGCCATCATCCGTAGGCCCATGTCGGGCCACGTGAGCCGCGGACCGAGTCCACCGTGGACCCGAGCCGACGCGGACCGAGCCCATGGATCGCTGACGTCCAGCAATCAGGAGCCTGCCACGTGTCATGCCGACGTAATAATTAATTCCTAAAAGAAAATGATTTATTAATTCGAATAATGATTTCAAATTTAGATTCAAACTTCAAACGCTTATAACTTTTGCGCTTCAACTCGATTTGAGTGATTCAAATTTCTAAATTTGTATAAAAGTAAGATCTACCTAAATATGAATTTTATTTAATTTTTGGACTAAAGTTTTTCTCTGCAAAATTATTTAATTGATTATTTAAACTTTAAATAATCATAACTTTTATGCTTTAACTCCAAATTTGATGATTCAGCTTTCTAAAAATCCAAAATTATGTTCTCTCTGTTTATGGATTTTATTTGGAGTTTTGGATCTTTTTTACATAGTGTTTATTTGTGTATTTGCTATTTGCACGCTTACGTAGATTTGAAGTGTCTAAGGATTCGAAGGAGAAGTGTTGACTCAGGATCCAACTCAAGACCAAGAACAAGTACTCTTTGAAGGCAAGTTGTGCTTTGACCATATTGATCCTATTTCGAAATCTATTTTGATTTAAACTATTGCATGCTAGTTCAATTAGAAAGATACTTTGTTTAAACATGGGGGTTAGATAAATACCAATTTGCTATATGACACCTTGATTATCTAAGTACGTGCCATGATCCCTTGTCACCCTAGTTGTGGTTTACTAGTTGGACATTATTAAATTGCCAACATGGGTTTAGACCGTTGTAGTATACTGCTTAGACCTCACCTTTCGTGCTCATGACATGATTTTGGATAATCAAATGCTAATATTGACTTAATGATATATTGAACCTGTTTTGGAAAAGTATCATGTGATGTTGATGGCACGTGGTGCATGGTAATCAATCCTGGGTTTGATAACAGATTTCATCGGGCATGTGGCAAGAGTAATCGTGTGGGCCATTGTGGCATTGGGAGTGTTGATTTGGTTTTTCTCGTAGTCTTGCCCTGGTCACTCTAAGGACTTAACCTTGCAAGCCTTTGAACTGGTCATACTTGCAACCACATGGTCGAAATGGGACGGCCCTAGTTGACTAAGTCGCTAAGGACTCACTTGTGGAGCCTCAAAGTGTCGGGCTTACACCTTTTGTGTGATTGTACGGAGCGATCGTGGTCGTGGCCGGTACCCATCTAATCTGTGTTGGTCCCATACTTCGCTTTGCCTAAGGGAAGGATGGTGTAGAGCACGAACCGAGAGGACCACCTGTGTTGTTTGAGGCTTCCTAAAGGCTTTGTTATGATCGCTCATTCGTGCATACTTATGTGGCGATTCACTGACACGTGTGAGTGGATTGTATCTTGTGTAAAGTGCATAACCTCTCAGGGAGTGTAGAATCTATTTGAATAGCCGAGTCCACTTATGACTGACAATGCTCTGAATTACAACAAGGGTTAGATTTTCTCAAAATAACTTGGATTTGAAAAGTTGGGTTGGTTTTAACAAAGAAGATGATGGAAATATGGTTTAGGATGGGGAAAAATGTTTATTAAATTTTCTTGAAAAGTTATTTATGCTTTACTTATTTCTACCGCTGAATCTACTTTCATTACTTGTCAAAAGTGCATTTCGCAAATATACCTTGAGCTATTCCTTTGTACCAAGCCATGCATATAGTATATTAGCTTGCATTCTGCGTGCATGACTTGTCGAGTATAAGTACTCACCCTTGCCTCAACACAATACCGCTGAAGAGGAGACTACGCCGGCTTTACCGGAGGAGGAGTTCCAAGAGGACCCGTCTCACTTAGGATGCGAGCCCGGCCGGTTGCCTGTGGTATACCGGATGGCGCCAATGAAGTTTATTTGATTTTCCGGCCGCGTTATCTCTCTTTTAATAAGTTTCGCCTTGCGAGGCATATATTTGTAACTTGGCCATAAGGTCGAGTAACCCTTTGATTATTTAAATAAAGTACTTTGATAGTATCGTTTGGTATGATTGTGATATATACCGATGTTAAGACTGTGTGCACTAGCGCGTTTCTGGACTAGTGCTGAATACACAGAGGGTCCGGATTCGCAAATTCGGGGTCCCGACAGTAGATGCGAAAGAAACCCTAATTTGGTTCGGCGCTGATGCAAAGGAATGACCCGGCGCAATTTGCTTTGGAACTTTTGGTTCGGCGCCAATAGGAAAATTTAGTCCGGCATAAAGTACCTCGAGAACACGTTCACGCTAGACTAAAAGTTTAGTCCGGCGCAGTAGCGAAAACCGGTCCGGCGCAAAAGGGAAACTTACTATTTTTTGAAACTCTAGTCTGGCGCTAATGCGAATCTTACTGTTTCTTGTCAATTTGTCAAACACATGCACAAACACATTTTGCAAATTCAATTCTAAGATAATTTTTCAGCACATGATTTCACAATCTCCCCCTTGATGAAAACATTGGCAACATCACTTAGAATTGGACATTTAGCATTCACTTCACAAAAGATTTTGAAAACCAAAGGATTAAAATCAAAGACTGTAAAAACACAAAATCTCCCCCTTTGACCAATATGCAAAGTGAAAAAACTGAAAAACTCCCACTAAGAAGTAAAATGTGTGTGAATGTGCAATGTGCCCAAAAAGTCCAAAATTCTCCAAACTTCTTCCCTTTTTTCCTTAAACTTCTCAAAGATTGATTCCCAAACTTGTCCCCCTTTGACAATGGATTCATCAAGAGTATAAAATAGAGAACATGTTCAAAATTTTCCTGTAGCAATGATTTCACAAAGAGAAACAAAGGAGTGCCAAGATAGGAAAAGATGAGCTCATTCGATCATATAACCTTATATATAACATAATATGCAAAATACATGATCTTATTGTGATTTTAACAAGTTAGGGAATGACATGCATCTCAACCTCAATTCAGTCAACTATAGCAAAGTACTAAGCAAGACCTTTAGTAGAAAAACAAAGGCTCAAAATTGAAGCAACTAACAACTCTGGGCGAGCAAGTAGTTTCAACTCCAATCTAGTAAACCAATTTAATCTTTAAACAGTAAACTGCATGTGGCATGCTTGAAGCATACTTCTTTTATTTCCTTAGAGTGGCATGCTTGAAGCATACATCTTGTCATTGAGGGAATGGCATGCTTGAAGCATACATCTTATTTTTTTTGGGAAAGCATGCCTGAAGCACATAACTTGAGGCTTTTGCTTTTAACAACCCTTTTTTATTGATTCCCTTTTCTTTCCTTTTTCTTTGATTGTAAACATGCAAAAGTGATTAAAAGGTCTTATGAAAGAGTAAAGCTGAAAACACACTTGCTTCATAGCCCAAATTTGTCAAGAAGATTCAATATTAAGCCTAGAAGAGTAAGATATCACAGAGTATTTAGCTATAGGCAATCAGATAAAGGAATTCCGCAATGTCATTTTTTAGTTCAAGTGGAACAATTTAGATTATCATATATTAGCATAATTACATAATATATAAAGAAATATGATAAAGTAAGCTCATCAAGTGAAAGACCTTGGCAAAGAAACTCCCCCTCAAAACAAACCCATTGGATGAACAATCCCAAGTTCTCCCCGAATAAAAACAAAACGAGAAGAAGACAAATGTTTTGTGAAAATGTCTGCCAATTGATGTTCTGTATCCATATGGTGAAGCACAATATTTCCTTTTTCAACATGATCTCTAAGAAAATGAAATCTAATGTCAATGTGTTTTGTCCTTGAATATTGCACAGGGTTCTTAGCAATGCAAATTGCACTAGTGTTATCACACAAAAGCGGAACACTATCCAAATTAACCCCATAATCTTTATGTGTAGCTACTATCCAAAGAATTTGAGAGCAACAACTAGCAGCAGCCACATATTCAGATTCAACAGTTGATTGTGCAACAGAGGATTGCTTTCTAGATGACCATGCAATGAGAGAGTTACCCAAGAAATGGCATGAACCAGATGTACTTTTTCTATCAATTCGACATCCCCCGAAATCAGCATCAGAAAAAGGTCTTAAATTAATGCATGAGGAAGCAGAAAGCCAAATGCCAAAATCTTGAGTTCCATTAAAATACCTGAAAATCCTTTTGACAGCTTGTCGATGCGAAGCATGTGGGGAAGCTTGAAAATGAGCACATAGGCACACAACAAATTGTATATCTGGCCTTGATGCAGTGAGGTACAAAAGTGAACCTATCATGCTTCTATATTCCTTTTGATCAACCGGTTCACCATCTTCATCCGGATCAAGTGTGCAACAGCTTTCCATGGGTGTTGTTGGTGTATTCTACACCAGGGTGCCCACTACATTTCAGTAAAGGACTCTAGTGGGCATGTGGCATCCAGGCCACGCCGCTAGCGGTTGGAAAGGGGGACCGTGCAGCGGACAGGTGGCGGCCAAGCAACGCTGCTGACGGTCAGCTTTGTGATCGCCAGCGAACAGGTGGCGACCAGGCCACGCCGCTGACGGTCAGTTTTGTGATCGCCAGCGGCCAGGTAGCGACCAGGCCACGCCGTTGGCGGTTAGCTAAGTGATCGCCAGCGGGAAGGTGGCGACCAGGCCACGCCTCTGGCGGTCAGCTTCGTGGTCGCCAGCGGCCAGGTGGCGACCAGGCCACGCCGCTGGCGGTCAGCTTTGGTCGCCAGAGGGAAGGTGGCGACCAGGCCACGCCTTTGGCGGTCAGCTGAGTGATCGCCAGCGGGAAGGTGGCGACCAGGCCACGCCTCTGGCGGTCAGCTTCGTGGTCGCCCAGCGGACAGGTGGCGGTCAGGCCATGCTGCTGGCGCCCAGTTCCTGAGGCCATTTAATGGCCCGCGCGGCCATTCGAGAGGTCAAAGACATTTAATGCGTGTCGTGCGCATTAAATGGGGGTAATGAAGGCCACAGTCCAGTGGCGTGTGTTCCCAACGCGCGCCATAATGGCGGATGACGTCACTACGCAATTTCCCACCCCAGCAGAGCAGGCGGAGCCAGCAGGTGCGGGGCCCGAGGCGTGGGAGAGGACAGCTGCGCCAGGGCATTAAATGTGCTGCAAGAACAGTGATAGGTGCATTTAATACGACGTGGCAGTGTAATGTGTATAGCTTGCTGTGTAAGCCTCCCATGCGCCCCCGCCAGCCCAAGTATAAAAGGGAGTCGGGGTGCATGGGAGCGGGGGTTGGTTGGTTCGATCATTTTGCTCAGTCTAGACTCTCCGCTCTGGGTGGGCTGGTCTGAGCTCCTTTGGGTTGCTGTACATCTTCCCGTTCTCTCCAAAGGCACTGAAAATACAAGAAGACAGGAGTAGGGCTATTACTCTCAGGAGGGCCCGAACCTGAGAAAACCTCGGTGGCTCCTTGCATGCTTCGCCCCTGACTCTCTCATTCCCGAGTGATCTCCACGAAAGCCCCGGTTAGAACTTAGTATACCCCTTGGCGGAAGGGGTCTGTTGGCTCATACGCTGACAGTGGCGCGCCAGGTAGGGGGCTCAGTGGTCGGATTATTCTCCTTTCCTCCCTCTTCTCGCGAAGTTTGCAAGAAGCTTCAACGGTTACAAGCATGGTGACTTAGGGCTCCAAGCATGACGGTCTGCTAGAGGGGAGCAACGCTCGCAGCCGGTCCCGACGCTCGCCCAGGGCGTCGGACCCTCCGGGTCCCTCCGTCCAGGGAGGGGCACGTGGTGCTTCTGCGCTAGGGGCCCAGCCCGTTCGGCGGCGTCTCCTGTTGGGAGACGACACCCCGGTGCGGAATCTTCATGCGGCCCGGCTGCTTCTCGAGCATCCCCCGGCCGTTCCATGGCTGCGGGACATCGCCCGCCTGGTGGATGCCGCCCAACAGCAGGTAGAGGCGGCAAGTCGACCGGGGGCTTCCGATGTCGGGCGATGGAGCGTGCGAGTGACTGACGCGCAAGCCTCTAGCCACACGGCTACCGTTTGTTCCGGTTGTAAGGGCCGGGACAAAGGAAAGGGTGTACTGGTTGCAACCCCCTCAAGCACAAGGGGACGTGCACGCGCTCCCACTTCTTCCCGTGGTTCCCCCGAGTCGGCGGGGGGCCATGGGGATCTGAGGGCCCGCCTAGACGAAAGGAGGTCCCATCGCGTCGGTGATTGCGTGATGTCCTTAGGGGGCGCCGTGCAAACATGCAGCACCGCGTGGGCCACCCGATGTCTAGTGGCCGGGGGAAACCTCTCCCCTTGGTTCCAGGGAGAGCGCAGACTCGCACTCCTCGACCCCGTCTCGGGGCCGAGGGGCGGGCGAGCGGTGCTGCTCCCCCTATAACGTTGGATGCCAGGCATTCTCCCTCCGCTTACGCCAAGCTGCGTGGCCGGAGAGATTTCGCCCCGCGTCCATCGAGAAGTACGACGGCACCACCAACACGGAGGAGTTCCTGCAGATTTACACCACAGTGGTGAGCGCCGCGGGAGGGTCTGAGAAGATCATGGCCAACTACCTCCTGACATCGCTGCCAGGCTCCGCCCGCTCCTGGCTGCTGAACCTCCCTCGAGGCTTCGTGCACTCGTGGGAGGAATTGTGCGACGTCTTCGTCGCCAACTTTCAGGGCTCCTACGCTTAGCCAGGCGTGGAGGATGACCTTCATGCCCTGGAACAGACGAATGGGGAGTCCCTGAGGGAGTTTATCCGGCGGTTCAGCCACTGCCGGAACACGATCCCCGAATCTCCGAGTAGTCGGTGATTATCACCTTTCGGAGGGGGGTCGGAGATCAAAAGATGCGGGAGAAGATGGCTACCCGCACCATTTCCACTACCTCTGAGCTGTTCTCCCTGGCGCATAAGTGCGCTAGGGCAGCGGAGGCCCGAGAGCGCACGGCGGGTCCGTCCGGCCACAGCGAGGCGGGAACCTCGAAGGCTTCCAACCACAAGAAGAAGAAGAAGCGCAAGGAGGTCGGCGCCGGTGAGGTCCTCGCCACCGAACCGGAGGACAAGCCCCAGAAGCGTGACTGTCGAGACCGGAGGGGTGATCGCCGAGCCCCGCGAGGTGATCACGGGGATCACCGGTCCCCTCACCAAGAAGATGACGGGGGCAGACCTTACTGCCCCATCCACAGGACCAATGGACATGACTTGGCGGATTGTCAAGTCGTGTCCAAGCTGGTGGAGCAGCGGCTTAAGAAGCGCCGCCAAGACGACCGCGATGACGCTGACAAGGACCCTGCTCCGCTGGCCTTCCACCAAGCGGAGCACACGGTGGCGTTCATCCATGGGGGCTCCGCCACCTACTCGTCAAACTCGCAATACAAGCGAGAGGCGAGAGAGGTGTGCGCCACCGTACCAACTATTGGGGCGAGCAGGCTACTGAAATGGTCGGAGGAGACGATCACCTTCAGTCAGGCCGACCACCCGGAGAGCACTTCAGGCCTGGGCCATCTCCCAATCGTGGTTTCTCCCACGGTCCGGAATGCGAGACTCGGGCGGGTGCTTGTCGATGGAGGGAGCTCCATCAACCTCATGTCCGTAGGGGCGTTCAAGGCACTCCAAATCCCTTACGAGGAGCTGCGCCCAGCCCCTCTGTTCTACGGAGTCACCCCTGGAGTGGGCTTGACACCTCTGGGTCAGGTCCGGCTGCATGTCACGTTCGGAAGTGTGGAGAACTTCCGGACAGAAAAGATCAACTTCGAGACTGCGGACTTCGACCTCCCCTACAATGCGTTGCTTGGCCGGCCAGCTCTGGTCAAGTTCATGGTGGCCACACATTACGCCTACATGATGATGAAGATCCCCGGGCCCGGGGGCCCAATCACCGTGAAGGTGGATCGGCTGGAAGCCTTGCGCCTCAGTAAGCAGGTGCAGGACCTGGCCGGCACCACCTGCACGGCTCGAGATTAGGAGGACTACCCGGAGCTCCCCCCGGTCAAGGCCTGCGCCTCACCTGGTTCCTCGAGAGGGGTGAAGGCGGTCCCGAGGGCGAGGATGGCTCTGGGAAGGCCATGAGGATTGGTGCCAACCTCAGCACCAAATAGGAAGAGGCGCTCGTCACCTTCCTCCGGTCTAACCTGGATGTGTTCGCTTGGGAACCATCAGAAATGACCGGGGTTCCTAGGGATGTGATCGAGCACCGATTGGCGACGCTCCCTGGAGAGCACCCAGTCCGGCAGAAAGTCCGGAGGCAGGCACCAGAGCGGCAGGATGCCATTCGGGTTGAGGTAGAAAAGCTGCTGCAAGCGAAGGTTGTGCGGGAGGCCGCCTATCCCAAGTGGCTGGCCAACCCTGTACTCGTCAAGAAGTCGAACGGAACGTGGCGGATGTGCGTCGACTTCACCGACCTCAACAAAGCCTGCCCCAAGGATCCGTATCCCCTGCCGCGGATAGACCTTGTTGTCAATTTCACCGCAGGGTGCGAGATCCTATGCTTCCTGGATGCCTACTCCGGCTACCACCAGATCAGCATTGCGCAGGAGGACGAAGAGAAGACCGCCTTTGTGACCCCCCTAGGCATATACTGCTATGTCCTCATGCCTTTTGGGTTGAAGAACGCGGGCTCAACCTACCAGCACGCCATGCATACTGTATTCCGATCGCAGATTGGGAGAAATCTCGAAGTGTATGTTGATGACCTAGTAGTGAAGACGAAAAAGTCTGCTGGGCTCGTTGAAGATTTAGAAGAGACTTTCTCCCACCTCCGGCAGTATTGTCTGAAGTTGAATCCTGAGAAATGTGTGTTTGGTGTGTCGTCTGGAAAGCTGCTCGGGTTCCTTGTTTCCCACCGCGGGATCGAGGTCAACCAGGAAAAAGTCACGGCCATCGAGCGCATGCAACCACCCACAAGGCTCAAGCAAGTTCAGTGCCTGGCTGGTCGCCTGGCCTCCCTTGGCCGGTTTATTGCCAGGCTGGGAGAAAAGAGTCTCCCCTTCTTCAAGCTGCTGAAGAAGACTAACTCCTTCGAGTGGACTGTAGAAGCGCAACAAGCATTCGAAGAACTAAAGCAATACCTCTCCTCCCCTCCGGTGCTGGTCACCCCCGAGCCGGGCGAGCCGCTACGGGTCCAACGGCCAGTTTACTACGTCAGCAAGGTACTGCACGACGCCGAGATAAGATACCCACAGGCTCAGAAGATGGTGTATCTTTGTCTTGGTGGCGCCCAGAAGGCTGCGGCATTATTTCCAAGGAAGAGATCACGGTGGTGTCCGCCTATCCCTTGCGCGAGATTCTCCACAACCGCTGGCCGAAGGCCGCATCGCCAAGTGGTCTGTAGAGCTGGGGGAGTTCGGTCTTAAGTTTGCCCCCCGCACGGCGATCAAAAGTCAAAGGCTGGCGGAGTTCGTTGTCGAGTGGACTCCTGCCGAGCCTGAAGTCGAAGAAACGCCTGCGCCCTCCCCCTGGACACTCTACTTCGATGGCTCCTTCAGGTACGAGGGCGCGGGGGCTGGGGTCCTCCTGGTTTCCCCAACCGGGGACCTCCTCAAGTACATGGTCATCCTGGACTTCAAGGCCACCAACAACGTTGCTGAGTACGAAGGCTTGCTGGCGGGGCTTTGTGCCGCCACGGCCATCGGAGTCCGGCGTCTGCAAGTCAAGGGCGACTCCTTGTTAGTCGTCAACCAGGCAAGAAAGGAGTTCTCCTGCTCTGATCCTGTCATGGCCGAGTACTTGGCAGAGGTCAGAAAAATGGAGCGACATTTCGATGGGCTAGGATATACCCATATCCCCCGGCGCGACAACTACTTGGCGGACGAGCTCGCTCACCTCGCCTCGACAAGATCCCCCGTTCCGGTCGGAGTCTTTGAAGAAAGGCTTCCGCGACCGTCCATCGCAGCCCCCGTTTTCGGTGGGGACGATGGTGATGCTGCTCCAGCCCTTGCTCCAGAAGGGGAAGCGGTACCGGTGGAAACGCCCGGCCCGGTGGAGTACTCGGGCGGCCACCCCGTGGTCGCCACACTTGACCGGGAAGGCACATGGATGGACCCGATCCTGGCCTACCTGCGGGATCAAGTGTGCCCCGACGATGATGCGTCAGCAGAGAAGATAGCACGAAAGGCCAAGTGCTATACCCTGGTGGGCGGGGACCTTTACCGCCGGGGTAAAAACGGAATTCTTCTGAAGTGCATCACTCGGGAAGAGGGGAGTACTTTGCTCTCTGATATCCATGGAGGCGTGTGCGGGAGCCATGTTTCAAGTCGAACGATGGTCGGGAAAGCTTTCCGCCAAGGGTTCTATTGGCCAACCGCCCTCTAGGATGCTTGTGAGCTGGTGAGGAAGTGCGAGGCGTGCCAGTTCCACGCTAAACAAATCCACCGACCGGCCCAAGCTCTGTAAACAATCCCGCTCTCGTGGCCCTTCGCGGTCTGGGGGCTGGATATCCTGGGCCCATTCCCGTGGGCCACAGGGGGCTACACCCATCTGTTTGTCGCCGTCGATAAGTTTACCAAGTGGGTGGAAGCCGAAGCGGTAAGGACGATCACCGCCACCGCTGCGATCAAGTTCATACAAGGTATCTTCGCCCGCTTTGGGGTCGCCAACCGCATCATCACCGACAATGGCCCAGCATTCGCGGGCCGCTTTCTTGGGATTCTCGTGAAGAGATGGGCACCAAAGTTTGTTTTGCCTCGGTGGCTCACCAGAAGCAATGGCCAAGTCGAGCGGGCCAATGCGATGGTGTCGAAGGGCCTCAAAACCAGTATGCGTTTGATCGACTCCACAAGCGTGGAGCCCGATGGATCAAGAGCTCCTCGCGGATCTTGTGGTCGCTTCGTACCACTCCCAGCCGGGCCACTGGAGAAACTCCCTTCTTCCTGGTCTACGACACAGAGGCAGTTCTACCGTCAGAATTGGCCTTAGGGTCACCGCGCGTGGCAGCGTTCACCGAGGAAGCCCAGGAAGATCAGCGTCGAGAGGATGTCAACCTGCTGGAAGAAGTGCGAGACCGCGCAGCCGTGCGCACCGCCCGGTACCAACAGAGTCTCAGGCGGTACCACGCCACCCGGGTCAGCGAGAGAACACTGGCAGTGGGCGACCTGGTCTTGTGCAGAATCCAGACGCATGCCGGGTTGCATAAACTGTCTCCCCAGTGGGAGGGCCCCTTTAAGGTGGTCTCAGTCTCTCTTCCCGGGGTGGTCAGGCTGGCCACTGAGGACGGAGAGGAGTTGGCGAACTCCCAGAACATAGAACTTTTGCGCAAGTTCTACCCCTGAAAAGGCTATAAGTACAGGGTTACGCCCCTCGACCAGCTACGTTGAATCCTCCTCACCGCAGGTTGGTCGTGGGAAGTCTCTGTTTTATCCAATGTCTAGTCTTTATTCAAAGCAGTTGTTACTCTCGTTCCCTTTTTTGGTTTGCGCCCCGTTGGGCCGTGACCGCGCACTCGCCCTCAGTACGTTAAGGCCCTCTGATTTCTCGACAGTAAAAGTTGGCTCACTGGGTGAGCATGGCGTGCGGGGATGGGTGATCGGGTGGTTGGTTTGGCACGATTCTCAACACGGTCATGACGTCCAGGGTGTCCCCGTGAGAACCGGCGACTCAAACACCATTACCGAAGGCCTACTACCCTGCCCCACTTCATCGAGTGTTCGGCCCTAAGAGGCCGTGAGGACAACTGATCTCACAGGGCCCTAATACCCTGAGACCATGACTTTCCGGCACGAGGGGTCCGGGCCCTGCATTCCAACTAACCCCTAATGTGCGCCGTGAACCTTTTCGTTCGCCTAGAACTAACGTGGTGGAAACACGAACATGCATCTAAGTGTAAGGCTTGCGAAAGGGACATACACATTTTTATAAATATAGATCCTAACTTACAGAAGTCCGCTGCAAGGGAAGACAAAGCAACAGCAAAAGAAAAAGAAAAGTCCCTTAGTCTTCATCTGCCGCGGCCTCCGCGGCCTCCTGCCCCTCCACTGGGGGGGCGTCCAGCTCGAGGGCCACGTCCTCGGCCATCGCTTCCAGCGCCGGGTTGACCATCTCGAGCTGATCGGCTACCCTTTCGGCGGCGCTACTGACCTGCACCTCGGCGCGGGCCCAGTCTCCTTCCACCCCCTGGATGGCGACCAGGGGGTCGAAGTTAGCATCCCGGCTGGCATAGCAGGCGAGCACGTACGACGCCGTGGCCGCCGCGACTGCCCGCCCTTCTTGGCTGGACCGAGTGGCTAGGGCGCCAGGCAGGAAGGTGAGGAAGTCGGCGATCTGGCCCATGCAGAAGGCATAGTGCCGGGTCGTCTTCTCAACCGGGTTTGGCTGCTCCAACCCCGGCGGTGCCAGGCTGGCCACCATCCGGTCGAAGGCCAGGCGCAGCATGGAGGTGGCCTCGACTTCCGCGCGGAGCCGCTCGCCCTTCTCCTCGTCGCGCTCTCGGGTGATTGCCTTGACGCGGAGGGCACCTTGCTCCCTCTCCCGCTGCAGGTCCTGCTCCAACCTCTCTGACCGGCAGCGCCAGTCCTGCACCTCTGCCCGGAGGTGGGCAATCTCGCGGACAGCCTCCTCGGCCTCCCCGCTCGCCATGGCGGCCGCTCCGCTGAGTGAAGCTCGCCAAGCGGCCAGCGAAGCGTCGCGTTCGCCGAGATTAGGCGCCGAGGACCTCCGGAGTGGCCTGCAGGCCAAGCCCGCCACCGGGCGGTAAGACGTCTGCCCCGACGGCGGGCACCGAGTGGTCACCAGGGCCGCCTTGGTGTTCGATCATCGCAGCCGGCGTGGCCGCGGCTGCGGCAGTGCCCTGGTCGGCCCCTACGGAAGCCCTCGAAGAAGATGCCCTGAAGCAAAAAGAAGAAGGGGGTAAGTCTCTCAAATTACGTGAACCTGATACGCTTGCTACGTGTTTTTGTGTATACCCAGCAGAAGGCCTCCCGAACCGGGTTGTGCCCGGGATAAGGGTTATCCCCCCACGCGGCGCTGGTCCCGGCGGAGCGACCCTCGCCGGTGGCGGCGGAGGAAGCACCGTGCCGTGGCGGGGTCGGTCGCCTGTCGTCTGAGCTGGCGGCGGGGCGGAGGCGTAACCGAGCAGCGGAGCTGTTGGCGAGCGACACCGCCGAGGTCAAAGCGGCGCCGCCAGAGAGCTACCCGCTCGGCCGTGGTCGCCGCATGACCCCGGTGCGACGCGGACCGCTGGGTCGCCGCCGGGGCGTCGTCGGCAAGGCGCTTGCCTCCTCCTCTTTGGAGGAGGGCCCCGGATGGTTAGCGCCATTTGGCGAGGCGTGGTCACCGGCCCCATGGCGTCCATGACGGGCATGGCACGGGTGATCGCCACGCGCGCGCCCGCTGGAAAGGGCGGGACGGGGCCGAAGACGCCCAACTGCGCCTGCCACGCATCAATTTTGACAGGAGATAAATTCCTCGCGGCTAGAAAAAAGAAGAAAAAGGGATGAAGGCGCCGTCAGTCCGGTAGCAGTTGAAAGAAGGAAGGGGAAAACAAGGGGAGCAAAGTGGAAAGTAACCTACCTCCGGGAGCTGTCCGGGTCATGTCGTCAGGGCCCGTGTACTGCCAGGCGAGGCGAGCACGGCGGCGCAGGGGGCTAATCCTTCGGGAGATGTAGTCCCGAAGAACCATGGCCCCCGTCAGGCCCGCTGCTCGCAGCTGGTCCATGCGGGCTAGCATCACCTGGAACTCAGGCGTCTTGTCGACATGAGCTCCGCAGGAAGGGGTGCTGACCGCTGGCCCAGCCGGCATCTCCAGGACCTCTAAGCCGCTGTCGTCTTCGACGTAGAGCCACCCATTGCGCCAAGCCCTCCAGTTGGAACGGAGGTCTAGCGGAATGTAGCGGGAAACTGCACCGTCGCGAAGGCGGAAGTGGCAGGAGCCGGTCATGGTGGAGAGATCCTTGGTCGCGCGCAAGGAGTAGAAGAAGCGGAAGAGGGGGAGATTAGGGGCCACTCCCACAAACATCTCGCAGAAGTGGGCAAAAACAGTGAGGAGGACGATGGAGTTAGGAGGAAGATGCAGGTTATGGACGGAGTAGAAGTTGAGGACGGCGAGGTAGAAGTCAGAAATGGGCAGAAGAAGGCCCGCTAATATCGCCCATCCGAAGAAAACTGTTTCGCCCGGGTGACTGCCGGGTGCTACAGTCCCAGCGCGAGTGCGGATAGTGCCGCCGGCAACGTATTGGGAACATCTCTCGGTGTCGATCTCCTCGACGGTTGAAGGAGGAAGCAGAGGTGCTGGCGGCGCCATGTGAGCAAAGAAGCGGTGTGCAAGTAGCGAAGGCAGAGAGGCGGTTCGCAAGGGGCAAGAGCGAGTGTGAAGCAAGTAAAGACTGGGAAAAGAACGAACCGCCTCCCCCCGGCGATCCTACATTTATGCACGCGAAAGGGCGCCTCGGCGGGGAACCCCAGGAGGCGTGGCAGTTCAAACGGTGGGATACTCGAGGAGGTGCGGCGGTTCGCTGGCGGGAAGCCCAAAAGAATTGGAAGAGGTCCGGGGCATGCCCCCCAGACCCACGCCAGTTACGAGGTAGTGGCGGCCGCACGATCCTCCTCGGTGCCCGGAAACGGCGGCGGCATTTAAAAGCCGCAACGTTTCGTGGGCATTTTTCTGGACCCACCCAGGAGACTGAAGAAGGTAAAAAGAGAAGGTAAAAAGAGCGCTCCAAGGTGGGTCCGGGGGCTACTGTCGGCGTATTCTACACCAGGGTGCCCAGTACACTTCAGTAAAGGACGCTAGTGGAAACGTGGCATCCAGGCCACGCCGCTAGCGGTTGGAAAGGGAGACCATGCAGCGGACAAGTGGCGGCCAAGCAGCCTGGCGGCGGTCGACTTTGTGATTCGCCCGGCGAACAGGTGGCGACCAGGCCACGCCGCTGATGGTCAGTTTTGTGATCGCCAGCGGCCAGGTAGCGACCAGGCCACGCCGTTGGCGGTCAGGTGAGTGATCGCCAGCGGGAAGGTGGCGACCAGGCCACGCCTCTGGCGGTCAGCTTCGTGGTCGCCAGCGGGAAGGTGGCGACCAGGCCACGCCTTTGGCGGTCAGCTGAGTGATCGCCAGCGGGAAGGTGGCGACCAGGCCACACCTCTGGCGGTCAGCTTCGTGGTCGCCCAGCGGACAGGTGGCGGTCAGGCCATACTGCTGGCACCCAGTTCCCGAGGCCATTTAATGGCCCGCGCGGCCATTCGAGAGGTCAAAGACATTTAATACGTGTCGTGCGCATTAAATGGGGGTAATGAAGGCCACAGTCCGGTGGCTGTCGGGACCCCGAATTTTGCAAATCCGGACCCTCTGTGTATTCAGCACTAGTCCAGGAACGCGCTAGTGCACACAGTCTTAACATCGGTAAATATCACAATCATACCACTCGATACCAATAAAGTACTTTATTTAAATAGTAAAACTGGTTACTTGACCTTATGGTCAAGTTACAAATATATGCCTCGCAAGGCGAAACTTATTCAGAGAGAAATAATAATAATAGCAGCGGAAAAATCAAACAACTTCGTGGCGCCATCCAGTATACCACAGGCAACTGACTGGGCTCGCTTCCCTAAGTAGACGGATCCTCTTGGAGTTCCTCCTCCAAAGCTGGTGTAGTCTCCTCTTCAACTGATGTTGTGTTGAGGCAAGGGTGAGTACTTGGTACTCAGCAAGTCATGCACAGAATGCAGGCTAATATACTATATGCATGGCTTGGTACAAAGGAATAGCTCAAGGTATATTTGCAGAAACAAAGATTTGACAAGTAATATAAGTAGATTCGAAAGCAAAGAGGGAATAAGTAAAGCATAAATAACTTTTCAAGAGGTTTTAGTCAACATCCTTCCCAACCTAAACCACATTTCCATCAACTTCATTATTTATCCAACCCAACCTTTCAAACCAAGTCATTTTTGAGAAAATCTAACCCTTGATCAGTAATTCCCGGCGATGTCCAATACCGCGGACACGGCTATTCGAATAGATTCTAAACTCTGCAGAGGTTATGCACTTTACCCACAAGATACAGTCAAACACCACAAAGGCGAGTTCAGTAACAAAGTCTTTCGGAAACCTCTAACAATACAAGTGGTCCTCCCGGTTATTGCGCACTAACCCTTCCCTTCGCTAAGGCGAAGTCTAGGCCAATCAACCGTTAGATGGGGACTGGCCTCACCCCGACGCTCCCCGCACAACTTACACAAAGGGTGTAGTTGACCTCCTGAGGTCCCACAGTGCGTTATTAGCAACTTAGTCAACTAGGTCCGTCCCATTACGGACATGTGGTTGCACGTTAGACCCAGTTCAAAGGCTTGCAAGGTTAAGTCCTTAGGGTGACCAGGGCAAGACTACCCAAGAACCAAATCAACATTCCCAATGCCACAACCGCCCACTTGATTACTCTTGCCACATGCCCCGGTCGAAAATGTTTATCAAACCCCAGTTGATTACCATGCACCACGTGCCATCAACCTCACATGATACTTTTCCAAAACAGGTTCAATATATTATTAAGTCAATATTAACATTTGATTATCCAAAAATCATGTCATGAGCACGTAGCAGGTCTAAGCAGTATACTACAACGGTCTAAACCCATGTTGGCAATTTAATAATGTCCAACTAGTAATCCACAACTAGGGTGACAAAGGGTCATGGCACATACTTAGGTAATCAAGGTGTCATACAGCAAATTGGTATTTATCTAACCCCCATGTTTAAACAAAGTATCTTTCTAATTGAACTAGCATGCAATAGTTTAAATCAAAATAAGTTTCAAAATAGGATCAACATGGTCAAAGCACAACTTGCCTTCAAAAAGTACTTGTTCTTGGTCTTGAGTTGGATCCTGAGTTAATACTTCTCCTTCGAATCCTTCCGGCACTTCAACGTCTACTCGTAAAGCGTGCAAATAGCAAATTCACAAATAAACAATAGGCAAAAAGTGTCCAAACATCCAAATAAAATCCATAAACAGAGAGAACATAATTTTATGAGTTTTTAGAAACTGGAATCGTCAAATTTGGAGTTAAGACGCAAAAGTTATGATTATTTAAAGTTTAAATAATCAATTAAATAATTTTGCAGAGAAAAACTTTAGTCCAAAAATTAAATAAAATTTCATATTTAGGTAGATCTCAATTTTATACAAATTTAGAAATTTGAATCACTCAAATCGGAGTTGAAACGCAAAAGTTATAAGCGTTTGAAATTTGAAACAAAATCTGAAATCATTATTTCGAATTAATAAATCATTTTCTTTTTCGGAAATTAATTATTGCGTCAGCATGGACACGTGGCAGCCTCTGATTGGTTGGCTGACGTCAGCCGGTCCATGGACTCGGTCCACGCTCGGCTCGGGTCTACCGTGGACTCGGTCCATGACTCCACGTCTCGCTGACATGTGGGCCCATTCGGGTGACGCGTCATTCTTGGCGTCGGCTGAGGCTCACCGCGGTCGACAGGTGGGACCTACCGATGACGTCATGGGTGACGTCACGGTGCGGTCGCTGCCACGCGGGCCCCGCGGGTCAGTGGCCCACGCGCACGCCCGCGTGGCGCGGCGGTTCGGCTCCCTGGACACGTGGCACGATCGTGTCCGTTGATTTGAAATTCAACGGCCGTGATTAGATCCAGGGTTAACACGTTGAAACTACTCGATGATCGTGGCCGTTCGATCTAGATCGGACGGTCGAGATCTAATCCTATAACAAGGCACTACTACGGCGCGTGGCGATCGTGGGCCGTTGGATCTTGATCCAACGGTCCGGATCTAATCGGGTTTGGAACACGTGAACTCACCTCAACCGCGACGATCAAGATCGGACGGTCCACGAGCTTCGCGAGGTCGATGGCGACGCGGCGGAGCAAGACCACCAGGAGATGAGAACGACGACGAGCCCGACGGCGTTTGGGGTTGCTCGGCGAGATGAGTCCTCGCCAGTGCGTCTCGTCACGGATTCCGGATTCAGGCTCCTTCGGCGGAAGACGGCGGGCGTCGGCGGAATCGGCGGTAAACGCTGCGCCAGGGTTCCAACTCCGGCGAGCTCGTGCGGGCAAACGGCGGCGGCTCGGCGAGATGGCTTGGGGAACGGTGCGCCGCGGATGAGGGCAACCTCGGGGCGTCTCACGCTTTAAATACGGCCTCGGCGTGCGTGCAAATCGGAACCCTAGCCGTGTATCTGCTCGGTCCGCGGCGGAGCTCTCCGGCTCGAGTCGGGCGAGACGTCGGCGCCGCGGCCGTCCACGTGGCACGATCAGCGGCCCGCGATCGGCGTGGGCGCGATCGGATCCGGCGGATAAGGCTCGAGCCGTGCAGGCGGATCTCGGCCGTTGGATCCTGATCCAACGGTCGGGATCGCTTAGGGTTGGGAGCCGGTTTGGTCGAGTCAACTGGCTCGGGTCGGACTCGAGTCCGACTCGGGTTCGACTTCGATCGGATGAACGATACTCGACCGAGTTGATTTTCCAATGATTTAATATTTAAAATAATTCCCAATAATTCATTTAATTCATTAAAAATAGCAAAAGACTCGAAAAATTCGAAAAATTCGAAAATATTTTGGATCATTTTGGACTCAAATAAAATATTTCCAACAAAATTTTATTTGCAAAGTTTAATTCTTTAATTAATTCAAAATGGAATAAATTCAAATAAATTCCAAATAAATCCAAATAAATTCCAGAAAATTCCAAAAATTCACCAAAGTGCCAAATCACACATGAATTTAAGGAAAGCAAAATTTTGGGGTGTTACAAACCTCCCCTTAATAGAATCTCGTCCCGAGATTCAGGGCTCACTGAGAATAGGTTTGGAAACTCTTTCCTCAAATCCTCTTCACGCTCCCAAGTCGCTTCGCTTTCTTCATGGTTGCTCCATCGAACTCTCTGAAACGGGTTGACTTATTTCTGGTCTCTCGATCCATTGTGTCCAGAATCCTCACGGGATGCTCCTTATAGGTCAAATCCTCTTGCAACTCAATTAACTCTAGCGACGTCTGTTCCTCAGGAACTCGGAGACACTTCTTCAACTGAGACACATGGAATACATCATGCACTCCTGCCAACGACTGTGGCAACTCCAGCTGGTAAGCAACTCCACCTCTGCGACTCAAAATCTTAAATGGTCCAACATAACGGGGTGCGAGTTTCCCTTTGGCATGGAACCTCTTAACTCCCCTGAGAGGCGTAACTCTGAGGTATACAAAGTCTTCTGGTTCAAAACTCAAATCCCTGCGACGGTTGTCAGCATAACTCTTCTGTCGAGATTGGGCGATCTTCAACCTTTCCCTAATCATGGCGATCTGCTCTTCAGCCTCTTGAAGAATATCAGGCCCAAAGACACGGCGCTCGCCGGTCTCATTCCAATTTAATGGCGTCCGACAGGGTCGACCATACAGTGCCTCAAAAGGTGACATCTGTAAACTAGCCTGATAACTATTGTTGTAACTGAACTCGGCATACGGCAAACTCTTATCCCAAGAGGTAGCATAAGCCAATGCACAAGCTCTTAACATATCCTCCAGACCGGTTGACTCTTTCTGGCCATCCATCCGTGCGTGGATGATAAGGCATCTTGAAGTTCAAACGGGTTCCCATGGCTTCATGCAACTTATTCCAGAACCTTGAGGTAAATTGGGTACCTCTGTCCGATACAATTCTTTTCGGCACTCCGTGCAAACAGACAATCCTGATCATGTACAATTCTGCTAATTTATCTCCCGAGTAAGTGGTCTTCACGGGGATAAAATGGGCTACTTTAGTTAAGCGATCCACTATAACCCATATGGAGTCGTAACCTCCTTGAGTCTTCGGCAAACCGGTAATGAAATCCATTCCGATTTCCTCCCACTTCCACTCAGGTATTTTTAGCGGCTGTAGCAATCCTGCTGGTCTCTGATGCATTGCCTTGACTCTCTGGCATACATCGCACAATGCAACATGCTCGGCAACTTCTCGTTTCATACTCGGCCACCAGAATCTCTCCTTCAGATCCTGATACATCTTGGCGCTTCCGGGATGAATTGAGTACTTGGAGTCATGGGCTTCTTCCAAAATCAGTTGCTTTAACTCCTTTTTGTTAGGCACACAAATGCGATCCCTCATCCACAACGTGCCTTGCTCATCCAACTTGAAGTCCTCTGCCTTGCCTTCCTCCTTGATGGACTTAATCCTGCGGATCTTGTCATCATCCTTTTGTCCCTCTCGGATCTGATTCTCTAGGGTAGGCTTTACTTCTAATGCAGCCAAGAATCCGCTAGGTACAACCTCAATCTTCATTTTCTGAAAGTCCTCACATAACTCATCCTGACTTGTGGCTAACAACGTACTCACGGTATGGCTTTTCCGACTCAGAGCATCGGCTACTACGTTGGCCTTCCCGGGATGGTAATGGATTCCAACATTGTAGTCCTTGATTAACTCTAACCATCTCCTCTGCCTCATATTCAGATCCGACTGGGTGAATATGTACTTAAGGCTCTTGTGATCCGTATATACTTCACATCTGTTTCCGATCAGATAGTGACGCCATATCTTCAAGGCATGCACTACGGCTGCTAACTCTAGGTCATGTGTCGGATAATTTTCCTCATGCGGCCTCAACTGCCTTGATGCATAAGCGACGACCTTTCCATTCTGCATCAGCACACATCCAAGTCCTTGGCGCGATGCGTCACAATAAATATCGAAGCTTTGAGCAACATCCGGTAGAACTAACACCGTCTTGATGTCAATCGCTTCTTCAGCTCTGAAATCCTTTCTCACATTCAAGCGTCCATGCAAACTTCTTTTCCTTCTTCACAATTGCGTAAGAGGTTTCGCAATTGTTGAGAAGCCTTCGATGAAACGGCGGTAGTATCCTTCCATTCCAAGGAAACTCCGAATGCTGAGTCACGATCTTTGGTCGCTCCCAATGTAACACAGCTTCTACTTTGCTTGGATCTACTGGCGACTCCTTCTGCGGTCATTACATGTCCAAGAAACTCCACCTTGTCCTTCCAAAAATCACACTTGTGAACTTGGCGAAAAGTTGTCGCTTCCTCAGCTTTTCCAAAACTCGCCTTAAGTGTTCGGCATGTTCACTCTCTATCTTAGAGTAGATTAGGATATCGTCTATGAACACGACGACAAACTTGTCCAAATATTCCATGAACACCTTATTCATCATATTCATGAAATAAGCTGGCGCATTCGTCGGCCCAAAGGACATAATCAGAACTCGTAATGTCCATATCTTGACGAGAATGCGATCTTGAATATCTTACGATCGGATCTTCAACTGATGGTATCCCGATCTCGAGATCAATCTTGGAGAAAACTCCGCTCCTCTCGGTGATCAAACAAATCATCAATCCTAGGTAGCGGATACTTATTCTTCACGGTGACTTCATTGAGTGCACGGTAGTCGATGCACATCCTGAAACTTCCATCCTTTTTCTTGACAAACAAAACTGGTGCTCCCCATGGCGATTTAACTCGGTCCGATAAATCCTTTCTCCATTAACTCTTCTAGTCTGTTTCTTCATCTCTACCAACTCCTCGGTGGACATCCGATAGGGTCTCTTTGCTATCGGTCTTTGTGCAGTACAAGCTCTATCACAAACTCTATGTCCCTGTCAAGCGGCATACCAGGTAGATCTTCGGGAAAAACATCGGGTACTCATTCACTCTTGAGACATCATCTATGCCTGATTGACTTGGTATTGTTAACCATCAAGCTGTCCATCCCTAAGCTGCAGTGGCTTGAAATTCCACTTTCTTCCCACACTGCTCTCAATCGAGATAGTCCTTCGCCCACAGTCCAATACGGCCTTGTGTTTGGATAACCAATCCATTCCCAATATGACGTCTAAGGTCTGGGTCTCCAAAATTATAAGGTTTGCTAGGAACTCTATTCCATCTATTAGTATTCTCACCCCGGAACATCCTGCTTTCGTTCGGAGTTCTGAACCAGGGGTTTGAACTAAAAGCATGCACTTAAGTCTTGCAATCCTCAAATCATTTCTAGTAGCAAAGCCTTGTGAAACAAACGAATGCGAAGCTCGAGTCAAACAAAAGCTGTTGCAGTCTTGAGTTAACAAGTAACTTACCCAAGACGACGTCCGTAGCATTTCGCGGTGCATCTGCGGTGACATGGTTGACTCGGCCTCTCACCACGGTTTGGGGTGTGGCTCCTGATCTTTGGCGTTCTAGCTGGGGTGGTTCCTAGATTGAAGCGAATCGGGTCACTCCTGCTGTCTTCTTTGGACAATCATGGCAAAGTGTCTGGCTCGTTGCGATTGTAGCGGCGTCTCACTGTTCCTTCTTTATTTGCACTGGAGTAGCGTTTCTAGCGAAGTGGGGTGCAGTAGTTACGATTGATGTGTCTTGGTCTTTGAGGATGGTGTCCTTGTTGCATTCGTGGTTGGAATCAAGAATTGATTTGGTGCAACTCTCGACGCCATTGCGTTCCCTGGCGTGATCCTTCTTTGTTGCATCCTGCGCTTCCTGTTCTCATCCGGGCCTTGCGCTTGTCCTCAAGAATAAGTGCCTTATTCACCAGCTCTTGGAAATCTGGAAAGGTGTGGGTGATCAACCCTACTTGCAATCCTGAGTTAAGTCCCTTCATAAAAGCGAGGTATGCGGATTTATCTGTCGCTACATCCTCAAAGCGTAGCGTGCTAGCTGTGTGAACTTGTTCGGTAGTCGACCACCGGCTGATTACCTTGCTTGATGCTCTGAACTCCTCCTTCTTAAGGTCCATGATTCCTTCAGGCACGTGATACCGTCGGAATGCACCGTGAACTCCTCCCAAGTGATATCTTGAGGGTTCTCTTGCGTGGCATAGAAGTTCTCCCACCATTCGGCGGCGGTTCCTTCCAGCTGATGAGACGCGTAGAGTACATTCTCATTTCCTCTGCATTGAGCTATGTGTAGCTTCCTCTCGATTGATCTTAACCAATCATCGGCCTCCAATGGATTGGCATTCCGGAAAAAGTGGGTGGGTGAGTTCTCATGAACTCGATAGTCTTGTATTCTGGCGTGGTCCCCGATTAACTTGATTAGCGGTGGATCGTGCAAAGGCGTGTTGCATTTGTTGCATCATAGCATGCATCAACCGAGTGCAGGCAGCGAAAAGCTCCAAATTCTGCACATCCAGATGGCGGTCTTTGGTGCTCCCTCATTGGGGTTTTCTGTGGCGAGAACCACTCCCATTGCTTCCAAAGTTTCTCACGGGTGTCCACCATCCTGTCGATTTGCTCTAGGTTTAGAGATGAGAGGGAAACAAGAATAGACAAGTAATATGGAACTTATGCGGGCAAAAGGTGTAACTTTAAGGTCCAACTTTATTATTAATAACTTGGTATGGCTGCTTACAATGCCTAAGGGCCTTGCAACACATACTGCACACTCAGCAAACAATGAAAATCCAAATCGAACTAACTCTGGAGTCTAACGCCTAAAGGGTGACTCTTTATTCTAGGACGCGACTCGGCGAAGGAGTCTCACTATAGAACCTATGCTCACTCATCGAGAAAACCTCCACGGCCTTGGTACGGTGCTTTGTGGCATAGGCGTAACGATCGCCATGTCCAGTATTTGTGTCCTCTGTGGTAGTCGAAGAAGCAGTGTCCTCATCGAGGTCTGACTCCTCCGGATCTGGCTCGTGTAGCTCGAGTACTGGCTCTGGGTCTGGTCCGTACAAAGTCATCTCCAACTCGTCAATCCTTTGCAGAAGGTGTGCCACATACTCTTGAGCTTCCCGCCATCTGTTCTTCTCTGTCGTGATCTCCTTGCGGGCCTTCTGTAGCTCCTTGCTTGTATTATCTAGTACATCCTCTTGGGCGACAACAAATCGTGCCAACTGTGTAACCGTGGCATCCTCATCCTGAATCGCCTTCGGGTCAAGAAGGTTATCGCTGCGCGGATGATAACGGAACACCGTATTCTCCAACTCTCTGGCGTAGATACGGGTAACGTGCCGCATTGCTCGTCGTGATACTTCTTGGATACCCATCTGCATTGTGGACCTCCTGGCGGTCTGATGTATCGGGCGATTGCCTGGGCCCTTCTTCCTAGCAGGAACCTCAATCTTCACGTCACAAGCCTTGATCAATCCCGCTTGTCTGATCACTTCCACTAGGTATTGGGGCTTCTCAAATTCTCCGAGAGTTTGTAGCATATGCCAAAGTTCCGCGGCGTGACCAACTCCCAGATCAACGTAGTTGAACTCTTCCTCCATCTGTCACAAGAGTGCTTTACGTAAGAACTCGGAATTTTTGAATTGTGACAAGGTAAGGAAAAATTTCAGCAAGAGACAAGAAAAGAGAGAAGGGGATAAGTCGAGATGTCATTTCTTATCTTGACAAATTTTTAGCTTTTAGAAAATAGGTTTTATCCTCACTACGACCATTCTAGCTAGGGTTGAGCCTACAGTCAAGTATGGCTCTGATACCACCTCTGTCGGGACCCCGAATTTGCAAATCCGGACCCTCTGTGTATTCAGCACTAGTCCAGGAACGCGCTAGTGCACACAGTCTTAACATCGGTAAATATCACAATCATACCACTCGATACCAATAAAGTACTTTATTTAAATAGTCAAACTGGTTACTTGACCTTATGGTCAAGTTACAAATATATGCCTCATAAGCGAAACTTATTCGAGAGAGAAATAATAATAATAGCGGCGGAAAAATCAAACAACCGTGGCGCCATCCAAGATACCACAGCAACTGATCGGCTCGCTTCCTAAGTAGACGGATCCTCTTGGAGTTCCTCCTCCAAAGTGGTGTAGTCTCCTCTTCAACCGATGTTGTGTTGAGGCAAGGGTGAGTACTTGGTACTCGACCAAGTCATACCTGCAGAATGCGAGGCTAATATACTATATGCATGGCTTGGTACAAAGGAATAGCTCAAGGTATATTTGCAGTAAACAGCATTTGACAAGTAATATAAGTAGATTCGAAAGCAGTAGGAATAAGTAAAGCATAAATAACTTTTCAAGAGGTTTTAGTCAACATCCTTCCCAACCTAAACCACATTTCCATCAACTTCATTATTTATCCAACCCAACCTTTCAAACCAAGTCATTTTTGAGAAAATCTAACCCTTATTTGTAATTCCCGGCGATGTCCAATACCTCGGACACGGATATTCGAATAGATTCTAAACTATGCAGAGGTTATGCACTTTACCCACAAGATACAGTCAAACAACACAAAGGCGAGTTCACGTAACAAAGTCTTTCTGAAACCTCTAACAATACAAGTGGTCCTCCCCGGTTATTGCGCACTAACCCTTCCCTTCGCTAAGGTGAAGTCTAGGCCAATCAACCGTTAGATGGGTACTGGCCTCGGCCCGATGCGCTCCCCGTACAACTTACACAAAGGGTGTAGTTGACCTCCGAGGTCCCACAGTGCGTTATTAGCAACTTAGTCAACTAGGTCCGTCCCATTACAGACATGTGGTTGCACGTTAGACCCAGTTCAAAGGCTTGCAAGGTTAAGTCCTTAGGGTGACCAGGGCAAGACTACCCGAAGAACCAAATCAACATTCCCAATGCCACAACTGGCCCACTTGATTACTCTTGCCACATGCCCCGGTCGAAAATGTTTATCAAACCCCAGTTGATTACCATGCACCACGTGCCATCAACCTCACATGATACTTTTCCAAAACAGGTTCAATATATTATTAAGTCAATATTAACATTTGATTATCCAAAAATCATGTCATGAGCACGTAGCAGGTCTAAGCAGTATACTACAACGGTCTAAACCCATGTTGGCAATTTAATAATGTCCAACTAGTAATCCACAACTAGGGTGACAAAGGGTCATGGCACATACTTAAGTAATCAAGGTGTCATACAGCAAATTGGTATTTATCTAACCCTCATGTTTAAACAAAGTATCTTTCTAATTGACTAGCATGCATAGTTTAAATCAAAATAAGTTTCAAAATAGGATCAACATGGTCAAAGCACAACTTGCCTTCAAAAAGTACTTGTTCTTGGTCTTGAGTTGGATCCTGAGTTAATACTTCTCCTTGAATCCTTAGGCACTTCAACGTCTACTCGTAAAAGCGTGCAAATAGCAAATTCACAAATAAACAATAGGCAAAAAGTGTCCAAACATCCAAATAAAATCCATAAACAGAGAGAACATAATTTTATGAGTTTTTAGAAAGCTGGAATCACAAATTTGGAGTTAAGACGCATAAAAGTTATGATTATTTAAAGTTTAAATAATCAATTAAATAATTTTGCAGAGAAAAACTTTAGTCCAAAAATTAAATAAAATTTCATATTTAGGTAGATCTCAATTTTATACAAATTTAGAAATTTGAATCACTCAAATCGGAGTTGAAACGCATAAAAGTTATAAGCGTTTGAAATTTGAAACAAAATCAAATCATTATTTCGAATTAATAAATCATTTTCTTTTCGGAAATTAATTATTGCGTCGGCATGGACACGCGTGGCAGCCTCGATTGGTTGGTGGCGTCGGTAAGCCCATGGACTCGGTCCACGCTCGGCTCGGGTCTACCGTGGACTCGGTCCACGACTCCGCCTCTCGACATGTGGGCCCATTCGGGTGACGTCATTCTTGGCGTCGTGAGGCTCGGCCACGGTCTTGGCGGCAGTGGGACCTACCGATGACGTCATGGGTGGCGTCACGGTGCGATCGCCGACACGCGAGCCCCGGGCGTGTCGATGCCTGCGCTTGCGCGTGGCGGCGGTTCGGCTCCCTGGACACGTGGCACGATCGTGTCCGTTGATTTGAAATTCAACGGCCGTGATTAGATCCGGGGTTAACACGTTGAAACTACTCGATGATCGTGGGCCGTTCGATCTAGATCGGACGGTCGAGATCTAATCCTATAACAAAGACTACTACGACGCGTGGCGATCGTGGGCCGTTGGATCTTGATCCAACGGTCGAGATCTGTCGGGTTTGGAACACGTGAACTCACCTCAACCGCCACGATCAAGATCGGACGGTCCACGCAGCTTCGCGAGGTCGATGGCGACGCGCGAAGCAAGACCACCGGAGATGAGAACGACGGCGAGCAGACGGCGGCGTTTGAGGGTTGCTCGGCGAGATGAGTCCTCGCCTTGAGTGCGTCTCGTCACGAGATTCCGGATCTGGGCTCCTTCGGCGGAAGACGACGGACGTCGGCGGAATCGGCGGTAAACCGCTGCGCAACAGGGTTCCAACTCCGGCGAGCTCGTGCGGGCAAAGCGGCGGCGGCTCGAGCGAGATGGCTTGGGAGCAGTGCGCCGCGGATGAGGGCAACCTCGGGGGCGTCTCACGCTTTAAATACGGCCTCGGCGTGCGTGCAAATCGGAACCTAAGCCGTGTCTGCTCGGTCCGCGGCGGAGCTCTCCGGCTTCGAGTCGGGCCGGAGCGACGGCCTTACGGCCGTCCGCGTGGCACGATCAACGGCCACGATCGCGTGGACGCGATCGGATCCGGGCCGGATACGGCTCGAACCGGTACGGGCGGATCTCAGCCGTTGGATCTTGATCCAACGGTCGGGATCGCTTAGGGTTGGGAGCTGGTTTGGTCGAGTCAACTGGCTCGGGTCGGACTCGAGTCCGACTTCTGTTCACTTCGATCGGATGAAACGATACTCGACCGAGTTGATTTTCCAATGATTTAATATTTAAAATAATTCCCAATAATTCATTTAATTCATTAAAAATAGCAAAGACTCGAAAAATTCGGAAAAATTCGAAAATATTTTGGATCATTTTGGACTCAAATAAAATATTTCCAACAAAATTTTATTTGCAAAGTTTAATTCTTTAATTAATTCAAAATGGAATAAATTCAAATAAATTCCAAATAAATCCAAATAAATTCCAGAAAATTCCAAAAATTCACCAAAGTGCCAAATCACACATGAATTTAAGGAAAGCAAAATTTTGGGGTGTTACAGTGGCGTGTGTTCCCAACGCGCGCCATAATGGCGGATGATGTCACTACGCAATTTCCCACCCCAAACCAGAGCCCGGGCGAGCCGACATGTGCGAGGCAGGCGAGGAGAGGGCGAGGCTGCGCCAGGGCATTAAATGTGCTGCAAGAACAGTGATAGGTGCATTTAATGCGACGTGGCAGTGTAATGAGTATAGCTTGCTGTGTAAGCCTCCCATGCGCCCCTTGACCCAAGTATAAAAGGGAGTCGGGTGCATGGGAGCGGGGGTTGGTTGGTTCGATCATTTTGCTCAGTCTAGACTCTCCGCTCTGGGTGGGCTGGTCTGAGCTCCTTTGGGTTGCTGTACATCTTCCCGTTCTCTCCAAAGGCACTGAAAATACAAGAAGACAGGAGTAGGGCTATTACTCTCAGGAGGGCCCGAACCTGAGAAAACCTCGGTGGCTCCTTGCATGCTTCGCCCCTGACTCTCTCATTCCCGAGCGATCTCCACGAAAGCCCCGGTTAGAACTTAGTATACCCCTTGGCGGAAGGGGTCTGTTGGCTCATACGCTGACAGGTGTCATGATCGGTGTCGGGACCCCGAATTTGCAAATCCGGACCCTCTGTGTATTCAGCACTAGTCCAGGAACGCGCTAGTGCACACAGTCTTAACATTGGTAAATATCACAATCATACCACTCGATACCAATAAAGTACTTTATTTAAATAACCAAACTGGTTACTCGACCTTATGGCCAAGTTACAAATGTACGCCTCGTAAGGCGAAACTTACTCAGAGAAAAATAATAGCAGCGGAAAATCAAATAACTTCGTGGCGCCATCCAGTATACCATAGGCAACTGACTGGGCTCGCTTCCCTAAGTAAACGGATCCTCTTGGAGTTCCTCCTCCAAAGCTGGTGTAGTCTCCTCTTCAACTGGTATTGTGTTGAGGCAAGGGTGAGTACTTGGTACTCGACAAGTCATGCTAGAATGCAAGCTAATATACTATATGCATGGCTTGGTACAAAGGAATAGCTCAAGGTATATTTGCGATACAGACATTTGAAAAGTAATATAAGTAGATTCGAAAGCAGTAGAAATAAGTAAAGCATAAATAACTTTTCAAGAAGTTTAATAAACATTTTCCCCATCCTAAACCATATTTCCATCATCCTCATTATTTAACCAAACCAACCTTTCAAATCCAAGTTATTTTCAGAAAATCTAACCCTTGACTGTAATTCCCGAGCATTGTCGATCACGAAGTGGACTCCTGGCTATTTAAATAGATTCTACACTCTGCAGAGGTTATGCACTTTACCCACAAGATACAGAGTCAAACACCACAAAGGCGAGTTCCTCAGTAACAAAGCCTTTGGAAGCCTCAAACAACACAGATGGTCCTCTCAGGTTCGTGCTCTACACCATCCCTTCCCTTAGCCAAGGCGAAGTATGGGACCAACACACCGTTAGATGGGTATCGGCCCACGACCACGATACGCTCCCGTACAATCACACAAGCGGTGTAATTGACACCCTGAGGCTCCACAAGTGAGTCCTTAGCGACTTAGTCAACTAGGGCCGTCCCATTCGACCATGTGGTTGCAAGTATGACCAGTTCAAAGGCTTGCAAGGTTAAGTCCTTAGAGTGACCAGGGCAAGACTACCCAAGAACCAAATCAACATCCCCAATGCCACAATCGGCCCACTGATTACTCTTGCCACATGCCCTGGCCGAAATCAGCTTTATCAAACCCCGCTTGATTACCATGCACCACGTGCCATCAACATCACATGATACTTTTCCAAAACAGGTTCAATATGTCATTAAGTCAATATTAACATTTGATTATCCAAAATCATGTCATGAGCACGTAGCGTGTCTAAGCAAAGATACTACAACGGTCTAAAACCCATGTTGGCAATTTAATAATGTCCAACTAGTAATCCACAACTAGGGTGACAAAGGGTCATGGCACATACTTAAGTAATCAAGGTGTCATACAAAGAAATTGGTATTTATCTAACCCCATGTTTAAACAAAGTATCTTTCTAATTGATCTAGCATGCAATAGTTTAAATCAAAATAGATTTCAAATAGGATCAACATGGTCAAAGCACAACTTGCCTTCAAAAGCACTTGCTCTTGGTCTTGAGTTGGATCCTGAGTCAATACTTCTCCTTCGAATCCTTAGGCACTTCAACGCGTCTACTCGTAAAGCGTGCAAATAGCAAATACACAAATAAACAATAGGCAAAAAGTGTCCAAACATCCAAATAAAATCCATAAACAGAGAAAACATAATTTTCTGGATTTTTAGGAACTGGAATCGTTCAAATCGGAGTTAAAATGCAAAAGTTATGATTTATTAAAGTTTAAATAATCAATTAAATAATATTACAGAGAAAAACTTTAGTCCAAAATTAAATAAAATTCATATTTAGGTAGATCTGAATTTTATACAAATTTAGAAATTTGAATCACTCAAATCGGAGTTGAAACGCATAAAAGTTATAAGCGTTTGAAGTTTGAATCAAAATCAAATCATTATTTCGAATTAATAAATCATTTTCTTTTTCGAAATTAATTATTGCGTCAAGATGGACACGTGGCAGCCTCTGATTGGTTGGCTGGCGTCGGCGGTCCATGGACTCGGTCCACGCCGGCTCGGGTCCACGTGGACTCGGTCCACGACTCCACGTGTCGGTGACATGTGGGCCCCTTTCGGGTAGCGTCATCGGCCCGGCGTCGGCGGGACTCAGCCCACGGTGCGACATGTGGGACCCATCTGACGTCATGGGTGGCGTCACGGTGCGATCGGCCCGACACGCGGGCCCCAGCGTGTCGGTATTACCCGCGCTGCCCAGCGTCTGGCCACCGACGCGTCGGTCCAACTTCCCGACACGTGGCGCAATCACGGCCGTTGGTTTGAAAATCAACGGCGCGGATTAGATCCAGGGTTAACACGTTGAAACTACTCGTTGATCGTGGGCCGTTCGATTTAGATCGGACGGTCCAGATCTAATCCTATAATAACACTACTACAGCACGTGGCGATTGTGAACCGTTGGATCTTGATCCAACGGTCCAGATCTAATCGGGTTGGGGACACGTGAACTCACCTCAACCGTCCGATCTGGATCTGACGGTTCACCGAGCTCGCGAAGTCCGGCGATGGCGCGGCGAGGCGTGGGCACCGAGAGGCGAACGACGACGGGCCGGCGGCGTTTCGGGGTTGCTCCGGCGAGATGAATCCTTCCTTCGGGTGCGTCTCGTCACGGTGGTTCCGGACCTGGGCTCCTTCTCGGCGGGAGACGACGGACGGCGGCGAATCGAGCAAAACCGCGGCGGTCACTTCCTCCAACTTCTGGCGAGCTCGCCGCGAATAAGCAAACGGCGGCTCGAAGCGAGATGGCTCGGGAAGCAGTGCGCAAGGATGAGGGCAACCTCGGGGCGTGACCCGGGCTTTAAATAGCCTCGGCGTTCGTGCCCGAGACGGAAACCTAATTCTACACGGCGGCGGGCGCGGCGGCGGAGTCCGGCTCGGTCTCGGCGGAGACGACGACGCTCAGCCGTCCACGTGGCACGATCAACGGCCACGATCGCACGGGCGCGATCGGATCCGGGCCGGATACGGCTCGAACCGGTACGGGCGGATCTCAGCCGTTGGATCTTGATCCAACGGTTGGGATTGATTAGGGTTTTGAGCTGGTTTGATCGAGTCAACTGGCTCGGGTCGGACTCGAGTCCGACTCGGGTTCCGACTCGGTCGGATGAACAGTACTCGACCCGAGTTGGATTTCCAGCGATTTAATATTTAAAATAATTCCCAGTAATTCATTTAATTCATTAAAAATAGCAAAGACTGAAAAATTCCAAAAATTCTGGAAAATATTTTAGGGTATTTGGGACTCAAATAAAATATTTCCAACAAAATTTTATTTGCAAAATCAAATTCTTTAATTATTTCAAAATGGAATAAATTCAAATAAATTCCAAATAAATCCAAATAAATTCCAGAAAATTCCAAAAATTCACCAAAGTGCCAAATCACACATGAATTTAAGAAAAGCAAAATTTTGGGGTGTTACAATCGGCTTGTTGTTTTCCATCCCAAATCGATGCAACAAGTCTTTTGTGTATTTGCTTTGATGCACAAAAGTACCGTCCTTTGTTTGCTTGATTTGCAGTCCCAAAAAGTATGTCAACTCACCTATCATACTCATCTCAAATTCGTCCCTCATTGTTTCTGAAAACTTAGACACTAAAACATGAGAGGAACCACCAAAGATAATATCATCAACATAAATCTGAACGAATAGTTGATTATTGCCTTGCTTGAGTAAAAAGAGAGTTTTGTCAACCTTTCCCATTGAAAATCCCTTCTCAAGTAAAAAGGTTTTTAGCCTATCATACCATGCTCTAGGGGCTTGTTTCAAACCATACAAAGTTTTTGATAGTTTGAATACATGATTTGGAAACTTCAAATTTTCAAAGCCAGGTGGTTGCTTGACATAAACCTCCTCATTTATGTAGCCATTAAGAAAAGCATTTTTCACATCCATTTGATACAATTTGAAACCTTTGGATGCAAAGAAATGCTAAAAGGATTCTAATGGCTTCAATTCTAGCAACAGAGCAAAGGTTTCATCAAAATCTAAGCCCTCAACTTGAGTAAAACCTTGAGCAACCAATCTAGCCTTGTTTCTAACAACAACACCATCCTCACTTTGTTTATTTTTGAAAACCCATCTAGTTCCAATGACATTAAAATCAGGAGGTGGTGAGACTAGTTTCCAAACTTTATTTCGTTCAAAATTCTCTAATTCTTCATGCATGGCATTGATCCAAGATTCGTCAGATAATGCATGAGATATATCTTTGGGTTCAAAAGAAACAACTAAAGCAGAATGAGCATGGGTGTCAGAATGAATAAATCTGGACCGGGTGATTCTCTCATTTAGGTCTCCAATCATTTGTTCAGATGGATGCATTTTCTGAATATGCAAGGGAGCTTTGGCTTTTGAAACTTCTTCTTCTCCTTCTTCATTTTCAGCATGTACAGATGATGTTGTAGCTTGAGGATGATTAGCTGTAGGTGATGTAGTAGTAGGTACCAAAGGTGCTACAGCTTGTTGTGCATTAGGAAGATTCAAGACCTCATCTTCAACATCATCATTATCATTATTTTCAAAGATTTTCTCCCCCTGAACATATGCGCCTGTACCTGCATCACTTGGACTAGTGCCTGGACTAGCCTCATCAAAAGTAACTTCACAAGTTTTCATAATTTTGTTAGTCTCCAAAACAAGCACACGATAGCCACGAGTATGAGTAGGATATCCAAGAAAAATGGCATCCATCGATCTAGCTTCAAATTTATCAAGATTTCAAGACAAAGCATTTGCATCCAAAAACCCTAAAGTGAGAAACAGTAGGCCTATGCCCAAACCGAAGCTCATATGGAGTCTTACCCAATTTTGATCTCAAAAACACACGGTTTGAAGCATAACATGCAGTTGAAATCGCTTCAGCCCAAAAGTTTCTAGGAGTGTGATGTTCATCTAACATGGTTCTAGCCATCTCAACCAACGTTCTATTTTTCCTTTCAACTACACCATTCTGTTGAGGCACTCTAGGTGATGAAAATTGATGATCAATTCCTTTTCAAAGACAAAAGTGATCAAAAGAAGAATTTTTAAACTCGGCCCATTATCACTTCTAATCGCTCTAAGAGCTCCTGGATGATCAACAGAAAGCCTAAGAACAAGACTTCTAAAATGACTAAAAGCCTCATCCTTAGATGCCATAAAGTATACCCAAGAGTATCTAGAAAAATCATCAACAATCACAAGCACATACCATTTGCCTCCAAAAGATTGAACTCGAGATGGTCCAACCGTGTCAAGATGTAGTAGCTGTCCGAGGCGTTTGTCATCACCGTGGTAAGAGGTGGATGTGAACCTGCAATCATCTTACCATGTCTACAGGAAGAGCATACTAGGTTGCTATCACCCTTAAGCTTAGGCAAGCCACGTATGAGATCTAAACCACTTACACGAGTAAGATGATCAAAACCAACATGACCAAGTCTACGATGCTAAAAGAATAAATCTTTAGAAACATTGGCAACTAGACACATATGCTTAGAAGAAGGTGATGCATCAAAATCAGCTTTAAATACTCTTCCAAAGCGTGAAATCCTAAAAACAAGATCACCTGAAGCATCTAACACTTTGCATTCATTTTTCTTAAAACTTATTTCAAGATCTTCATCAATCATTTGTGAAGCAGAGCAAGTTATATTTCAAGTTTCCAACAAGAGCCACATCCTTGAACATGAACTTGTCATTTACCTTCACTGTACCTTTTGCCACAATAGAAGAGGAAGAAGCATCTCCAAAAGTAACACTTTCAAAGACGAGATGCATGAGTGAGAGAGGAGAACCAATTCTTATTATGGACATGTGGCGTGAGCATCCGAATCCACTAGCCATATGTTCTCCTTCCTCGCGAGAGGCCTACATAGCAAAACATGTCGAGGTCTCAGTACTGGGGTTAGAAATCAGATTTTTGGGAATCCAGTACTGAGACACACGACACAACAAAGTAGGCACAACACGAGTATTCTTATGCACAAAATCAGATTTGCCCTTTCTCGTGTCTCTAGCAACAAAAGGTGTTTGCTTCACCCTAGGCACATAGTGAGAAGCAAAATGTGCCTTTCTGAAGTTAGACCTAGCCTTAGTCTTTTCTTTCATTTGCTGTTTGGCTAGTCTGAAGCAAAAATCTACTAAATGTCCATCTCTACCACAATGAGTGCAATTGTACTTAACAGTATGTTTAGCTTTGGAAGTAGAAGCAATATTTGCATTCATCATAGTAGAAGATAAAAGACCAGCAGATTTAAAAATAAATTACATTTAAATTTTGTTTTTAATGTACCATCAAATTTATTTAATCTACTATGAAAACTACTCAAATTTATAAGTAGTGGTCTCTAGTGGATAGTGATAGTCTAATAGACCTTCACTCCTTCAGTGTTAAGTTCGTCATTGATGAATGATGAATGATGATCGTGTGAACTCAACAATTGGCAAACATCAAACTTAATCATTCTTTAGAAGAAAACATAGCCAATTAGCCACATAGACATAACTACATAGCATAAGTACATATGAGTATATGACATCCACGCCTGGTCATCCATATTCCACAAACCACAATTCCACATGTATATAACCTTGCAGCGCTTACATGCTATTATGGTCTCATCTCTCGATCTCATGGACATGGTCCAAGTTCAAAGTTCCAACTTCTTAGTTTCAGTATAGTAGCGGACACTAAACAATAAATAATATTACAATAGTTGAATTCAGGACTCGAGAGTCAAGACAAGTAGACAACACAAACAAAGCAACTAAGGAAGCAGTAAGCAGTAGACACTGCTGTCTCCTATTTGCACAACTACACATAGCCATAACCACATACTGACATACATAAGCACCTGCAATGCAATATGTCTGAAATAGCAGCCAAAGCCCAAAAGGAATTATATTTCACTTGCTTGCTCGCACAAAAGTTGTAAACCTGTCTTTCACTTGCTTGTTCCAACCAAAAGATGTAATTCACTTGCTTGTTCACTGCAACAACAAATGCATCAACAAGTTAATAACTTAGACTTGCAAATTACAATAGATTATCAAAACCTATTATGTAAGAAATTGTCCATATAAAGTTGTAATTTGTAAACCAACCTTTGCAAGTTTTCATCTATCCAGTCAGCACTGAACAGTTATCACTCAATTACCCCAGAGTCAATCATGTCATCCTATAGGAATATGAATTAGCACAACAAGAAAAAAAAGATGGTTTTGCAAAAGATCAATTAATACTCAGTTACACAAACCGCTATATGTTTTGCCTTTGCCTCCTCTAGGTCAAAATCATCCATTAGTGTTGGAATCTTCTTTGTCTCATAGTTTGCACAACCTCACATTTTACAACAAGTGAAAATTAGTAAGTTAAAATGAGTTATCACATGAATGCATAATATACTAACCAAACATCTTATTCTTACCTTGGTTTAAAGCAAATGTCCAATCCTTAGTACAAATTAGAGCTTCGACAACATCAGGCTCTAGTCTACTACGGAATGTATCAACAACACGGCCACTGGCACTAAAAGCTGATTATGAAGCAACCATTGAAACGAACCGATAACACATCACGTGCTAGCCGTGAGAGAATAGGAAAAGGCCCTTGTTTGTCCCTCCACCATCCCAATACATTAAATTTGACATTATCAGTATCAACAAATTTTAATGGTGGTTCATTCATGTATACCTCAAGTTCAGTGTCCTCTGTATGGCTTAAGACACCTTCATACAGAAAGTCTTCAATCTCTTTATCAACATTGCATGACTGAGAACCCCTACTACCACTAGGTTGTATTGTTGACTCCTCATGTGTGCTAGAGCTAGACTTGTAAGCATGGAATTTGCAAATCCGGACCCTCTGTGTATTCAGCACTAGTCCAGGAACGCGCTAGTGCACACAGTCTTAACATTGGTAAATATCACAATCATACCACTCGATACCAATAAAGTACTTTATTTAAATAACCAAACTGGTTACTCGACCTTATGGCCAAGTTACAAATGTACGCCTCGTAAGGCGAAACTTACTCAGAGAAAAATAATAGCAGCGGAAAATCAAATAACTTCGTGGCGCCATCCAGTATACCATAGGCAACTGACTGGGCTCGCTTCCCTAAGTAAACGGATCCTCTTGGAGTTCCTCCTCCAAAGCTGGTGTAGTCTCCTCTTCAACTGGTATTGTGTTGAGGCAAGGGTGAGTACTTGGTACTCAGCAAGTCATGCACAGAATGCAAGCTAATATACTATATGCATGGCTTGGTACAAAGGAATAGCTCAAGGTATATTTGCAGAAATAAAGATTTGAAAAGTAATATAAGTAGATTCGAAAGCAGTAGAAATAAGTAAAGCATAAATAACTTTTCAAGAAGTTTAATAAACATTTTCCCCATCCTAAACCATATTTCCATCATCCTCATTATTTAACCAAACCAACCTTTCAAATCCAAGTTATTTTCAGAAAATCTAACACTTGATTTGTAATTCCGAGCATTGTCCAAAGATCTGTGGACTCGGCTATTTAAATAGATTCTACACTCTGCAGAGGTTATGCACTTTACCCACAAGATACAGTCAAACACCACAAAGGCGAGTTCCCGTAACAAAGCCTTTCGGAAGCCTCAAACAACACAGATGGTCCTCTCCGGTTCGTGCTCTACACCATCCCTTCCCTTAGCCAAGGCGAAGTATGGGACCAACACACCGTTAGATGGGTATCGGCCCACACCACGATACGCTCCCGCACAATCACACAAACGGTGTAATTGACACCCTGAGGCTCCACAAGTGAGTCCTTAGCGACTTAGTCAACTAGGGCCGTCCCATTCCGACCATGTGGTTGCAAGTATGACCAGTTCAAAGGCTTGCAAGGTTAAGTCCTTAGAGTGACCAGGGCAAGACTACCCAAGAACCAAATCAACATCCCCAATGCCACAATTGCCCACTGATTACTCTTGCCACATGCCCGGCCGAAATCGTTTATCAAACCCAGCTTGATTACCATGCACCACGTGCCATCAACATCACATGATACTTTTCCAAAACAGGTTCAATATGTCATTAAGTCAATATTAACATTTGATTATCCAAAATCATGTCATGAGCACGTAGCAGGTCTAAGCAGTATACTACAACGGTCTAAAACCCATGTTGGCAATTTAATAATGTCCAACTAGTAATCCACAACTAGGGTGACAAAGGGTCATGGCACATACTTAAGTAATCAAGGTGTCATACAGCAAATTGGTATTTATCTAACCCCCATGTTTAAACAAAGTATCTTTCTAATTGATCTAGCATGCAATAGTTTAAATCAAAATAGATTTCGAAATAGGATCAACATGGTCAAAGCACAACTTGCCTTCAAAAAGCACTTGCTCTTGGTCTTGAGTTGGATCCTGAGTCAATACTTCTCCTTCGAATCCTTCCGGCACTTCAACGTCTACTCGTAAAGCGTGCAAATAGCAAATACACAAATAAACAATAGGCAAAAAGTGTCCAAACATCCAAATAAAATCCATAAACAGAGAAAACATAATTTTCTGGATTTTTAGGAACTGGAATCGTTCAAATCGGAGTTAAAATGCAAAAGTTATGATTTATTAAAGTTTAAATAATCAATTAAATAATATTACAGAGAAAAACTTTAGTCCAAAAATTAAATAAAATTCATATTTAGGTAGATCTGAATTTTATACAAATTTAGAAATTTGAATCACTCAAATCGGAGTTGAAACGCAAAAGTTATAAGCGTTTGAAGTTTGAATCAAAATCTGAAATCATTATTTCGAATTAATAAATCATTTTCTTTTCGAAATTAATTATTGCGTCGGCATGGACACGTGGCAGCCTCTCGATTGGTTGGATGACGTCGGTAGGTCCATGGACTCGGTCCACGCCGGCTCGGGTCCACCGTGGACTCGGCCCACGACTCCACGTGTCGACATGTGGGCCCACTCGGGTGACGCCATTGGCGTCGGCGGGGACTCACTTACGGTGCTGACATGTAGGACCCAGTGACGTCATGGGTGACGTCACGGTGCGATCGGCCGACACGCTGGCCCAGCGTGTCGGTGTACCACGCCTGCAGCGTCTGACGCTGACCGCGTCGGTCCAACTTCCCGACACGTGGCGCAATCACGGCCGTTGGTTTGAAAATCAACGGCGCGGATTAGATCCAGGGTTAACACGTTGAAACTACTCGTTGATCGTGGGCCGTTCGATTTAGATCGGATGGTCCAGATCTAATCCTATAATAACACTACTACGGCACGTGGCAATTGTGAACCGTTGGATCTTGATCCAACGGTCCAGATCCAATCGGGTTGGGGACACGTGAACTCACCTCAACCGTCCGATCTGGATCGGCGGTTCACCGAGCTCGCGAAGTCCGGCGATGGCGCGGCGAGGCTTGGGCACCGGAGACGAGAACGACGACGAACCCGACGGCGTCTCGGGGTTGCTCCGGCGAGATGAATCCTTCCTTCGGGTGCGTCTCGTCACGGTGGTTCCGGATCTGGGCTCCTTCTCGGCGGAAGACGACGGACGGCGGCGGAATCGAGCAAAAACCGCGGCGGTCACTTCCTCCAACTTCTGGCCCGAGCTCGCCTGCAATAAGCGGCGGCTCGAGGCGAGATGGCTCGGGAAAGCGGGTGCGCAAGGATGAGGGCAACCTCGGGCGTGACCGGGCTTTAAATAGCCTCGGCGTTCGTGCGAGACGGAAACCTAATTCTACACGGCGGCGGCGCGAGTCCGGCCGGTCTCGGCGGAGACGACGACGCTCAGCCGCCCACGTGGCACGATCAACGCCACGATCGCCTGGCGCGATCGGATCCGGCGGATACTGGCTCGAACCGTGACGGCGGATCTCGGCCGTTGGATCTTGATCCAACGGTTGGGATTGATTAGGGTTTTGAGCCGGTTTGATCGAGTCAATCGGCTCGGGTCGGACTCGAGTCCGACTTCGGGTTCCGACTTCGATCGGATGAACGATTTCGACCGAGTTGGATTTCCAGCGATTTAATATTTAAAATAATTCCCGGTAATTCATTTAATTCATTAAAAATAGCAAAAGACTCGTAAAATTCAGAAAAATTCGAAAATATTTTAGGGTATTTGGGACTCAAATAAAATATTTCCAACAAAATTTTATTTGCAAAATCAAATTCTTTAATTATTTCAAAATGGAATAAATTCAAATAAATTCCAAATAAATCCAAATAAATTCCAGAAAATTCCAAAAATTCACCAAAGTGCCAAATCACACATGAATTTAAGAAAAGCAAAATTTTGGGGTGTTACAATCGGCTTGTTGTTTTCCATCCCAAATCGATGCAACAAGTCTTTTGTGTATTTGCTTTGATGCACAAAAGTACCGTCCTTTGTTTGCTTGATTTGCAGTCCCAAAAAGTATGTCAACTCACCTATCATACTCATCTCAAATTCGTCCCTCATTGTTTCTGAAAACTTAGACACTAAAACATGAGAGGAACCACCAAAGATAATATCATCAACATAAATCTGAACGAATAGTTGATTATTGCCTTGCTTGAGTAAAAAGAGAGTTTTGTCAACCTTTCCCATTGAAAATCCCTTCTCAAGTAAAAAGGTTTTTAGCCTATCATACCATGCTCTAGGGGCTTGTTTCAAACCATACAAAGTTTTTGATAGTTTGAATACATGATTTGGAAACTTCAAATTTTCAAAGCCAGGTGGTTGCTTGACATAAACCTCCTCATTTATGTAGCCATTAAGAAAAGCATTTTTCACATCCATTTGATACAATTTGAAACCTTTGGATGCAGCAAATGCTAAAAGGATTCTAATGGCTTCAATTCTAGCAACAGGAGCAAAGGTTTCATCAAAATCTAAGCCCTCAACTTGAGTAAAACCTTGAGCAACCAATCTAGCCTTGTTTCTAACAACAACACCATCCTCACTTTGTTTATTTTTGAAAACCCATCTAGTTCCAATGACATTAAAATCAGGAGGTGGTGAGACTAGTTTCCAAACTTTATTTCGTTCAAAATTCTCTAATTCTTCATGCATGGCATTGATCCAAGATTCGTCAGATAATGCATGAGATATATCTTTGGGTTCAAAAGAAACAACTAAAGCAGAATGAGCATGGGTGTCAGAATGAATAAATCTGGACCGGGTGATTCTCTCATTTAGGTCTCCAATCATTTGTTCAGATGGATGCATTTTCTGAATATGCAAGGGAGCTTTGGCTTTTGAAACTTCTTCTTCTCCTTCTTCATTTTCAGCATGTACAGATGATGTTGTAGCTTGAGGATGATTAGCTGTAGGTGATGTAGTAGTAGGTACCAAAGGTGCTACAGCTTGTTGTGCATTAGGAAGATTCAAGACCTCATCTTCAACATCATCATTATCATTATTTTCAAAGATTTTCTCCCCCTGAACATATGCGCCTGTACCTGCATCACTTGGACTAGTGCCTGGACTAGCCTCATCAAAAGTAACTTCACAAGTTTTCATAATTTTGTTAGTCTCCAAAACAAGCACACGATAGCCACGAGTATGAGTAGGATATCCAAGAAAAATGGCATCCATCGATCTAGCTTCAAATTTATCAAGATTTCAAGACAAAGCATTTGCATCCAAAAACCCTAAAGTGAGAAACAGTAGGCCTATGCCCAAACCGAAGCTCATATGGAGTCTTACCCAATTTTGATCTCAAAAACACACGGTTTGAAGCATAACATGCAGTTGAAATCGCTTCAGCCCAAAAGTTTCTAGGAGTGTGATGTTCATCTAACATGGTTCTAGCCATCTCAACCAACGTTCTATTTTTCCTTTCAACTACACCATTCTGTTGAGGCACTCTAGGTGATGAAAATTGATGATCAATTCCCTTTTCAGCACAAAAGTGATCAAAAGAAGAATTTTTAAACTCAGTTCCATTATCACTTCTAATCGCTCTAAGAGCTCCTGGATGATCAACAGAAAGCCTAAGAACAAGACTTCTAAAATGACTAAAAGCCTCATCCTTAGATGCCATAAAGTATACCCAAGAGTATCTAGAAAAATCATCAACAATCACAAGCACATACCATTTGCCTCCAAAAGATTGAACTCGAGATGGTCCAACCGTGTCAAGATGTAGTAGCTGTCCTGGAGCGTTTGTCATCACCGTGGTAAGAGGTGGATGTGAACCTGCAATCATCTTACCATGTCTACAGGAAGAGCATACTAGGTTGCTATCACCCTTAAGCTTAGGCAAGCCACGTATGAGATCTAAACCACTTACACGAGTAAGATGATCAAAACCAACATGACCAAGTCTACGATGCTAAAAGAATAAATCTTTAGAAACATTGGCAACTAGACACATATGCTTAGAAGAAGGTGATGCATCAAAATCAGCTTTAAATACTCTTCCAAAGCGTGAAATCCTAAAAACAAGATCACCTGAAGCATCTAACACTTTGCATTCATTTTTCTTAAAACTTATTTCAAGATCTTCATCAATCATTTGTGAAGCAGAGAGCAAGTTATATTTCAAGTTTCCAACAAGAGCCACATCCTTGAACATGAACTTGTCATTTACCTTCACTGTACCTTTTGCCACAATAGAAGAGGAAGAAGCATCTCCAAAAGTAACACTTTCAGCACGAGATGCATGAGTGAGAGAGGAGAACCAATTCTTATTACTGGACATGTGGCGTGAGCATCCGGAATCCACTAGCCATATGTTCTCCTTCCTCGCGCGAGAGGCCTACATAGCAAAACATGTCGAGGTCTCAGTACTGGGGTTAGAAATCAGATTTTTGGGAATCCAGTACTGAGACACACGACACAACAAAGTAGGCACAACACGAGTATTCTTATGCACAAAATCAGATTTGCCCTTTCTCGTGTCTCTAGCAACAAAAGGTGTTTGCTTCACCCTAGGCACATAGTGAGAAGCAAAATGTGCCTTTCTGAAGTTAGACCTAGCCTTAGTCTTTTCTTTCATTTGCTGTTTGGCTAGTCTGAAGCAAAAATCTACTAAATGTCCATCTCTACCACAATGAGTGCAATTGTACTTAACAGTATGTTTAGCTTTGGAAGTAGAAGCAATATTTGCATTCATCATAGTAGAAGATAAAAGACCAGCAGATTTAAAAATAAATTACATTTAAATTTTGTTTTTAATGTACCATCAAATTTATTTAATCTACTATGAAAACTACTCAAATTTATAAGTAGTGGTCTCTAGTGGATAGTGATAGTCTAATAGACCTTCACTCCTTCAGTGTTAAGTTCGTCATTGATGAATGATGAATGATGATCGTGTGAACTCAACAATTGGCAAACATCAAACTTAATCATTCTTTAGAAGAAAACATAGCCAATTAGCCACATAGACATAACTACATAGCATAAGTACATATGAGTATATGACATCCACGTCTGGTCATCCATATTCCACAAACCACAATTCCACATGTATATAACCTTGCAGCAGTTACATGCTATTATGGTCTCATCTCTGATCTCATGGACATGGTCCAAGTTCAAAGTTCCAACTTCTTAGTTTCCAGTATAGTAGCAGACACTAAACAATAAATAATATTACAATAGTTGAATTCAGGACTCGAGAGTCAAGACAAGTAGACAACACAAACAAAGCAACTAAGGAAGCAGTAAGCAGTAGACACTGCTGTCTCCTATTTGCACAACTACACATAGCCATAACCACATACTGACATACATAAGCACCTGCAATGCAATATGTCTGAAATAGCAGCCAAAGCCCAAAAGGAATTATATTTCACTTGCTTGCTCGCACAAAAGTTGTAAACCTGTCTTTCACTTGCTTGTTCCAACCAAAAGATGTAATTCACTTGCTTGTTCACTGCAACAACAAATGCATCAACAAGTTAATAACTTAGACTTGCAAATTACAATAGATTATCAAAACCTATTATGTAAGAAATTGTCCATATAAAGTTGTAATTTGTAAACCAACCTTTGCAAGTTTTCATCTATCCAGTCAGCACTGAACAGTTATCACTCAATTACCCCAGAGTCAATCATGTCATCCTATAGGAATATGAATTAGCACAACAAGAAAAAAAAGATGGTTTTGCAGCATCAATTAATACTCAGTTACACAAACCGCTATATGTTTTGCCTTTGCCTCCTCTAGGTCAAAATCATCCATTAGTGTTGGAATCTTCTTTGTCTCATAGTTTGCACAACCTCACATTTTACAACAAGTGAAAATTAGTAAGTTAAAATGAGTTATCACATGAATGCATAATATACTAACCAAACATCTTATTCTTACCTTGGTTTAAAGCAAATGTCCAATCCTTAGTACAAATTAGAGCTTCGACAACATCAGGCTCTAGTCTACTACTGAATGTATCAACAACACGACCACTGGCACTAAAAGCCGATTATGAAGCAACCATTGAAACGAACTGATAACACATCACGTGCTAGCCGTGAGAGAATAGGAAAAGGCCCTTGTTTGTCCCTCCACCATCCCAATACATTAAATTTGACATTATCAGTATCAACAAATTTTAATGGTGGTTCATTCATGTATACCTCAAGTTCAGTGTCCTCTGTATGGCTTAAGACACCTTCATACAGAAAGTCTTCAATCTCTTTATCAACATTGCATGACTGAGAACCCCTACTACCACTAGGTTGTATTGTTGACTCCTCATGTGTGCTAGAGCTAGACTTGTAAGCATGGAATTTGCAAATCCGGACCCTCTGTGTATTCAGCACTAGTCCAGGAACGCAGCTTAGTGCACACGCCTTAACATTGGTAAATATCACAATCATACCACTCGATACCAATAAAGTACTTTATTTAAATAACTAAATCGTTACTCGACCTTATGGCCAAGTTACAAATGTACGCCTCGTAAGGCGAAACTTACTCAGAGAAAAATAATAGCAGCGGAAAATCAAATAACTTCGTGGCGCCATCCAGTATACCATAGGCAACTGACTGGGCTCGCTTCCCTAAGTAAACGGATCCTCTTGGAGTTCCTCCTCCAAAGCTGGTGTAGTCTCCTCTTCAACTGGTATTGTGTTGAGGCAAGGGTGAGTACTTGGTACTCAGCAAGTCATGCACAGAATGCAAGCTAATATACTATATGCATGGCTTGGTACAAAGGAATAGCTCAAGGTATATTTGCAGATGAAAGATTTGAAAAGTAATATAAGTAGATTCGAAAGCAGTAGAAATAAGTAAAGCATAAATAACTTTTCAAGAAGTTTAATAAACATTTTCCCCATCCTAAACCATATTTCCATCATCCTCATTATTTAACCAAACCAACCTTTCAAATCCAAGTTATTTTCAGAAAATCTAACCCTTGACTGTAATTCCCGAGCATTGTCCAGTACCGTGGACTCGGCTATTTAAATAGATTCTACACTCTGCAGAGGTTATGCACTTTACCCACAAGATACAGTCAAACACCACAAAGGCGAGTTCCCGTAACAAAGCCTTTCGGAAGCCTCAAACAACACAGATGGTCCTCTCCGGTTCGTGCTCTACACCATCCCTTCCCTTAGCCAAGGCGAAGTATGGGACCAACACACCGTTAGATGGGTATCTGGCCACAGCCACGATACGCTCCCCCGTACAATCACACAAACGGTGTAATTGACACCCTGAGGCTCCACAAGTGAGTCCTTAGCGACTTAGTCAACTAGGGCCGTCCCATTCCAGCCATGTGGTTGCAAGTATGACCCAGTTCAAAGGCTTGCAAGGTTAAGTCCTTAGAGTGACCAGGGCAAGACTACCCGAAGAACCAAATCAACATCCCCAATGCCACAATCGCCCACTGATTACTCTTGCCACATGCCCTGGCCGAAATCGTTTATCAAACCCCAGTTGATTACCATGCACCACGTGCCATCAACATCACATGATACTTTTCCAAAACAGGTTCAATATGTCATTAAGTCAATATTAACATTTGATTATCCAAAATCATGTCATGAGCACGTAGCAGGTCTAAGCAGTATACTACAACGGTCTAAAACCCATGTTGGCAATTTAATAATGTCCAACTAGTAATCCACAACTAGGGTGACAAAGGGTCATGGCACATACTTTAAGTAATCAAGGTGTCATACAGCAAATTGGTATTTATCTAACCCCCAGGTTTAAACAAAATATCTTTCTAATTGATCTAGCATGCAATAGTTTAAATCAAAATAGATTTCGAAATAGGATCAACATGGTCAAAGCACAACTTGCCTTCAAAAAGCACTTGCTCTTGGTCTTGAGTTGGATCCTGAGTCAATACTTCTCCTTCGAATCCTTCCGGCACTTCAACGTCTACTCGTAAAGCGTGCAAATAGCAAATACACAAATAAACAATAGGCAAAAAGTGTCCAAACATCCAAATAAAATCCATAAACAGAGAAAACATAATTTTCTGGATTTTTAGGAACTGGAATCGTTCAAATCGGAGTTAAAATGCAAAAGTTATGATTTATTAAAGTTTAAATAATCAATTAAATAATATTACAGAGAAAAACTTTAGTCCAAAAATTAAATAAAATTCATATTTAGGTAGATCTGAATTTTATACAAATTTAGAAATTTGAATCACTCAAATCGGAGTTGAAACGCAAAAGTTATAAGCGTTTGAAGTTTGAATCAAAATCTGAAATCATTATTTCGAATTAATAAATCATTTTCTTTTTCGGAAATTAATTATTGCGTCAGCATGGACACGTGGCAGCCTCTGATTGGTTGGATGACGTCAGCCGGTCCATGGACTCGGTCCACGCTCGGCTCGGGTCCACCGTGGACTCGGTCCACGACTCCACGTGTCGCTGACATGTGGGCCCACTCGGGTGACGTCATTCTTTGGCGTCGGCGGGGACTCGGCCACGGTCTTGACATGTGGGACCCACTGGCGTCATGGGTGACGTCCACGGTGCGATCGGCCGACACGCGGGCCCGCGTGTCGGTAACCTGGCCACGCAGCGTCTGGCCCGACCGCGTCGGTCCAACTTCCCGACACGCGTGGCGCAATCACGGCCGTTGGTTTGAAAATCAACGGCGGATTAGATCCAGGGTTAACACGTTGAAACTACTCGTTGATCGTGGGTCGCTCGATTTAGATCGGATGGTCCAGATCTAATCCTATAATAACACTACTACGGCGCGTGGCAATTGTGAACCGTTGGATCTTGATCCAACGGTCCGTATCCAATCGGGTTGGGGACACGTGAACTCACCTCAACCGTCCGATCTGGATCGGCGGTTCACCGAGCTCGCCAGTCCGGCGATGGCGCGGCGAGGCTTGGGCACCGGAGACGAACGACGACGAACCCGGCGGCGTCTCGGGTTGCTCGGCGAGATGAATCCTTCCTTCGTGCGTCTCGTCACGGTGGTTCCGGATCACAGGCTCCTTCTCGGCGGAAGACGACGGACGGCGGCGGAATCGAGCAAAAACGCGGCGGTCACTTCCTCCAACTCTGGCGAGCTCGCCACGGCAAAGCGGCGCGGCTCGGCGAGATGGCTCGGGAAGCAGTGCGCAAGGATGAGGGCAACCTCGGCGTGACCGGGCTTTAAATAGCCTCGGCGTTCGTGCGAGGCGGAAACCTAATTCTGCACGGCGGCGGCGTCCGGCTTCGGTCTCGGCGGAGACGACGACGCCTTCGGCCGTCCACGTGGCACGATCAGCGGCCACGCGATCGCCGCGCGATCGGATCCGGGCGGATCTGGCTCGAATCCGTGCGGGCGGATCTCAGCCGTTGGATCTTGATCCAACGGTTGGGATTGATTAGGGTTTTGAGCTGGTTTGATCGAGTCAACTGGCTCGGTCGGTTCGAGTCCGACTTCGTTCGACTCGGTCGGATGAACAGTACTCGACCCGAGTTGGATTTCCAGCGATTTAATATTTAAAATAATTCCCAGTAATTCATTTAATTCATTAAAAATAGCAAAAGACTCAGAAAAATTCCAGAAAAATTCTGGAAAATATTTTAGGGTATTTGGGACTCAAATAAAATATTTCCAACAAAATTTTATTTGCAAAATTAAATTCTTTAATTATTTCAAAATGGAATAAATTCAAATAAATTCCAAATAAATCCAAATAAATTCCAGAAAATTCCAAAAATTCACCAAAGTGCCAAATCACACATGAATTTAAGAAAAGCAAAATTTTGGGGTGTTACAATCGGCTTGTTGTTTTCCATCCCAAATCGATGCAACAAGTCTTTTGTGTATTTGCTTTGATGCACAAAAGTACCGTCCTTTGTTTGCTTGATTTGCAGTCCCAAAAAGTATGTCAACTCACCTATCATACTCATCTCAAATTCGTCCCTCATTGTTTCGAAAACTTAGACACTAAAACATGAGAGGAACCACCAAAGATAATATCATCAACATAAATCTGAACGAATAGTTGATTATTGCCTTGCTTGAGTAAAAAGAGAGTTTTGTCAACCTTTCCCATTGAAAATCCCTTCTCAAGTAAAAAGGTTTTTAGCCTATCATACCATGCTCTAGGGGCTTGTTTCAAACCATACAAAGTTTTTGATAGTTTGAATACATGATTTGGAAACTTCAAATTTTCAAAGCCAGGTGGTTGCTTGACATAAACCTCCTCATTTATGTAGCCATTAAGAAAAGCATTTTTCACATCCATTTGATACAATTTGAAACCTTTGGATGCAGCAAATGCTAAAAGGATTCTAATGGCTTCAATTCTAGCAACAGGAGCAAAGGTTTCATCAAAATCTAAGCCTTCAACTTGAGTAAAACCTTGAGCAACCAATCTAGCCATGTTTCTAACAACAACACTATCCTCACTTTGTTTGTTTTTGAAAACCCATCTAGTTCCAATGACATTAAAATCAGGAGGTGGTGAGACTAGTTTCCAAACTTCATTTCATTCAAAATTCTCTAATTCTTCATGCATGGCATTGATCCAAGATTCATCAGATAATGCATGAGATATATCTTTGGGTTCAAAAGAAGCAACTAAAGCAGAATGAGCATGGGTGTCGAATGAATAAATGCTGGACCGGTGATTCTCTCATTTAGGTCTCCAATCATTTGTTCAGATGGATGTATTTTCTAAATGTGCAAGGGAGCTTTGGCTTTTGAAACTTCTTCTTCTCCTTCTTCATTTTTAGCATGTACATATGATGTTGTAGCTTGAGGATGATTAGCTGTAGGTGATGTAGTAGTAGGTACCAAAGGTGCTACAGCTTGTTGTGCATTAGGAAGAGTCAAGACCTCATCTTCAACATCAACATCATCAATGTCTTCAAAGATTTTCTCCCCCTGAACATATGCTTTGTGCTGCATCACTTGGACTAGTGCCTGGACTATCCTCATCAAAAGTAACTTCACAAGTTTTCATAATTTTGTTAGTCTCCAAAACAAGCACACGATAGCCACGAGTATGAGTAGGATATCCAAGAAAAATGGCATCCATCGATCTAGCTTCAAATTTATCAAGATTTCAAGACAAAGCATTTGCATCAAAAACCCTAAAGTGAGAAACAGTAGGCCTATGCCCAAACCGAAGCTCATATGGAGTCTTACCCAATTTTGATCTCAAAAACACACGGTTTGAAGCATAACATGCAGTTGAAATCGCTTCAGCCCAAAAGTTTCTAGGAGTGTGATGTTCATCTAACATGGTTCTAGCCATCTCAACCAACGTTCTATTTTTCCTTTCAACTACACCATTCTGTTGAGGCACTCTGGGTGATGAAAATTGATGATCAATTCCTTTTCAGACAAAAGTGATCAAAAGAAGAATTTTTAAACTCGGCCCATTATCACTTCTAATCGCTCTAAGAGCTCCTGGATGATCAACAGAAAGCCTAAGAACAAGACTTCTAAAATGACTAAAAGCCTCATCCTTAGATGCCATAAAGTATACCCAAGAGTATCTAGAAAAATCATCAACAATCACAAGCACATACCATTTGCCTCCAAAAGATTGAACTCGAGATGGTCCAACCGTGTCAAGATGTAGTAGCTGTCCTGGAGCGTTTGTCATCACCGTGGTAAGAGGTGGATGTGAACCTGCAATCATCTTACCATGTCTACAGGAAGAGCATACTAGGTTGCTATCACCCTTAAGCTTAGGCAAGCCACGTATGAGATCTAAACCACTTACACGAGTAAGATGATCAAAACCAACATGACCAAGTCTACGATGCTAAAAGAATAAATCTTTAGAAACATTGGCAACTAGACACATATGCTTAGAAGAAGGTGATACATCAAAATCAGCTTTAAATACTCTTCCAAAGCGTGAAATCCTAAAAACAAGATCACTGAAGCATCTAACACTTTGCATTCATTTTCTTAAAACTTATTTCAAGATCTTCATCAATCATTTGTGAAGCAGAGCAAGTTATATTTCAAGTTTCCAACAAGAGCCACATCCTTGAACATGAACTTGTCATTTACCTTCACTGTACCTTTTGCCACAATAGAAGAGGAAGAAGCATCTCCAAAAGTAACACTTTCAAAGACGAGATGCATGAGTGAGAGAGGAGAACCAATTCTTATTATCGACATGTGGCGTGAGCATCCGGAATCCACTAGCCATATGTTCTCCTTCCTCGCGAGAGGCCTACATAGCAAAACATGTCGAGGTCTCGATCTTGGGGTTAGAAATCAGATTTTTGGGAATCGATCTTGAGACACACGACACAACAAAGTAGGCACAACACGAGTATTCTTATGCACAAAATCAGATTTGCCCTTTCTCGTGTCTCTAGCAACAAAGGTGTTTGCTTCACCCTAGGCACATAGTGAGAAGCAAAATGTGCCTTTCTGAAGTTAGACCTAGCCTTAGTCTTTTCTTTCATTTGCTGTTTGGCTAGTCTGAAGCAAAAATCTACTAAATGTCCATCTCTACCACAATGAGTGCAATTGTACTTAACAGTATGTTTAGCTTTGGAAGTAGAAGCAATATTTGCATTCATCATAGTAGAAGATAAAAGACCAGCAGATTTAAAAATAAATTACATTTAAATTTTGTTTTTAATGTACCATCAAATTTATTTAATCTACTATGAAAACTACTCAAATTTATAAGTAGTGGTCTCTAGTGGATAGTGATAGTCTAATAGACCTTCACTCCTTCAGTGTTAAGTTCGTCATTGATGAATGATGAATGATGATCGTGTGAACTCAACAATTGGCAAACATCAAACTTAATCATTCTTTAGAAGAAAACATAGCCAATTAGCCACATAGACATAACTACATAGCATAAGTACATATGAGTATATGACATCCACGTCTGGTCATCCATATTCCACAAACCACAATTCCACATGTATATAACCTTGCAGCAGTTACATGCTATTATGGTCTCATCTCTGATCTCATGGACATGGTCCAAGTTCAAAGTTCCAACTTCTTAGTTTCCAGTATAGTAGCAGACACTAAACAATAAATAATATTACAATAGTTGAATTCAGGACTCAAGAGTCAAGACAAGTAGACAACACAAACAAAGCAACTAAGGAAGCAGTAAGCAGTAGACACTGCTGTCTCCTATTTGCACAACTACACATAGCCATAACCACATACTGACATACATAAGCACCTGCAATGCAATATGTCTGAAATAGCAGCCAAAGCCCAAAAGGAATTATATTTCACTTGCTTGCTCGCACAAAAGTTGTAAACCTGTCTTTCACTTGCTTGTTCCAACCAAAAGATGTAATTCACTTGCTTGTTCACTGCAACAACAAATGCATCAACAAGTTAATAACTTAGACTTGCAAATTACAATAGATTATCAAAACCTATTATGTAAGAAATTGTCCATATAAAGTTGTAATTTGTAAACCAACCTTTGCAAGTTTTCATCTATCCAGTCAGCACTGAACAGTTATCACTCAATTACCCCAGAGTCAATCATGTCATCCTATAGGAATATGAATTAGCACAACAAGAAAAAAAAGATGGTTTTGCAGCATCAATTAATACTCAGTTACACAAACCGCTATATGTTTTGCCTTTGCCTCCTCTAGGTCAAAATCATCCATTAGTGTTGGAATCTTCTTTGTCTCATAGTTTGCACAACCTCACATTTTACAACGACAAGTGAAAATTAGTAAGTTAAAATGAGTTATCACATGAATGCATAATATACTAACCAAACATCTTATTCTTACCTTGGTTTAAAGCAAATGTCCAATCCTTAGTACAAATTAGAGCTTCGACAACATCAGGCTCTAGTCTACTACGGAATGTATCAACAACACGGCCACTGGCACTAAAAGCTGATTATGAAGCAACCGTTGAAACGAACCGATAACACATCACGTGCTAGCCGTGAGAGAATAGGAAAAGGCCCTTGTTTGTCCCTCCACCATCCCAATACATTAAATTTGACATTATCAGTATCAACAAATTTTAATGGTGGTTCATTCATGTATACCTCAAGTTCAGTGTCCTCTGTATGGCTTAAGACACCTTCATACAGAAAGTCTTCAATCTCTTTATCAACATTGCATGACTGAGAACCCCTACTACCACTAGGTTGTATTGTTGACTCCTCATGTGTGCTAGAGCTAGACTTGTAAGCATGGAATAATTGGTTAAGAACATTCATGAACTTATTAAGTTCGTGCTCATACTCATACCTCTCATGATAAATTTTCCTCATGAAATAATCCACTAGCTTCCTCTTGTATCTTGGGTCAAGAAAGCATGCCACTGCAAGAGCTATATTGGATTTGTCCCAATACTTCTCATATTTTGCCTACATTGCCTTTGCCATGGTAGAAATTTTTTCATCACAGTGAAGAACCCATTCTCCAATTGCTAACTGTATGTCACAAAATTTCCACCAAAAGAGATTAGCTGTTGGATAGGAATGTCCAGAGAAGAGGTTTGTGGCATCAGTAAATTTCAGCAAACACTTTGTTAGATATTTTGCCCTATCCCAATCTTCTTGTGTTGGAGCACACCTCCCATATTTGCTCTCATTCAAGAACAACAGCCTTTCAGAAGCTCTTTTAAAATATAAAGCATTATTCAACATATGAAAAGTGGAGTTCCATCTTGTTGCAACATCTAATGAAAGACATTTATTGACATCCAACTCACATTCTAATGCACACTTTTGAAATTCTTCCCACTGTAATGGAGAATTTTTCACAATTGCAACCGTATCTCTAATGTTATGGACCGATGGTGCAATTGCTTTTAAGCCATCTTGAGCAACAAGGTTCAATATATGACACAAACATCTTACATGAAAAAAAGACTCCATCACAGATCAAAGGAGCATCCTTGCTGAGAATTGGAATAATTTCTTTCACATATTTATCATTAGAGGATGCATTGTCTTGAGTAAGAGCAAACAATTTCTTCACAAGGTTCATGGCCATCACACCCTTGACAAACTCATTGGCTAGATTCTGTCCAGTATGGCTTTCTTTCACATGCATGAATTTGATTGTTCTTTTCTGCATATTCCAATTTAAATCTATCCAATGCACAGTTATGCACATGTACCCTTTGTTTTGATTTGAAGTCCACATGTTCATGGTACAAGAAAAGCGGCATGCCATAGAGTTAAACAAATTATATAGCTTCTTCTTTTCCTCCACAAATATTTCCATCATTTTGTTCCTTGTAGTTTTGCAGCAATTAAATGAAAAACCAGGACTCAAGGACTCGATAAAGTCAACAAAATACTGATGTTCAACCATATCAAAAGGATACTCATGCATAATAATAGCCAAATGCCACTTTTTTAAGCTAACTTCTAAATCATACCTGTATGTTTCCACAACAATAGTACCATCTTCTGTGTCTTCTGAGTGCTGCTTTTGTTTGCCTTGCTTCATTCCATGCTTGTTCTCTAAATGATTCCAAAATACTGTTGTGCCTCTATTGCCCTGTGCTAGACCTTTGTAATCACATCTCTTGCAATTTGCCCAAGTTTCCAGCACCTTAACACCATTTGGTTTTGTATTTGTCACCTCAACCTTGCCATAGTATAGCCAAACTTTAGAGGTAGACTTCTTCTGCTTCTTTGAAGGCGGGGCACTTCCTTCACAAACACTAGATTCATTTTTACCTTGTTCCATTTCAGCGGTACTAGCTGCACTAGGCACAGATATGCCTGCAGTAACAGGGGTAGTAGATGTCTCTTCAACATTATTGCAAACACTAGCACTTGCACTTTCAGTTCTGGGTTCCATCCTGCCAAAAAATTTAGTATTATCAAGAATGACTGAATGAGTCTAACTGTCCAACTATCTTGTAGATTGCAATTCCAGCTTAGAAAATTTAGTAGTGTCAAGAATGAGTCTAAGTGAATAACTACCTTATAGATTGCAACTCCAACTAAGACATAACAATTAACAAAGCAATCCCATTTCCTACTCTTTTTAATCTAGGGACCCGAGGTCCTAAAAATCGACAGTATCATTCTCAAACTCAGGAAAACACACAGAAAGCATAAAATAAGAATGCAGTTAGAAGTAAATGCTAGAAGACTACTCTTGTGGTTAGTGATCGTCAAACATATTAATAATTTGATACCAGTTACTTAACATATACATAAAGAGGTTAATCCTATTTGGTATCATTCAAAGATTCAAACCAAAGAAGCAGACACCTCTTTGAAGAATTTGCAGAGTGACACACCAATCTTGATTCAAACAAAAGAAGCACTCACCAACAAGGTAGCAAGTTGAAAAATATGTACCATGGGGAGAAAACGAAATCCCTATCGTGATTCAAATAATTAGGGTGAGTTAATATGATACATATTGCTCATTCAAGAAATCTGGGCATTAGCTTAAGCTTTGCTCTCATGGCCTCCAGTTGCTGAAGTAGGTCAAAGGTTGGCTACCTGGTAATACCACCCTTGGACTTTCAATTAGCATAGCAGAAGTCCCTTGGTAGATCCTCCCTTTTTAGCCTCATAAACATATGAACTGCAAGTAAAAGTGATTGGCTTAGTTCTAACATAACACTATAAGGTCTTTCTCTATATGATACAATTTACCGATATTTAGTTCCTATGCGGTTTAGCCGAAGCTACAAGTTTAAGGATACTTCAGGCGTGATCAGATATAGAACAAACTATAAAATTGATATTAGCCCATGAATCGAAAGATACCATTTGAGCGAAACCAAAATGTATATGTATAGGCATATTATGTATGTAGGGTCCAAATCTGTAGGCTGTACACAGCAACATGGAAGCGAACGAATATACAGGTTAAGAAACACACATGATTTTACAAAAAAAAAACAAAACCATCAGGAGTCGGGAGACACAATCCCTTGAAGGAAAACGCATGGAAATTTACTGGTCATATTTTCAGCCTAAACTCACTGTACGCATCGGTTCAGCGCACATTAGATACGCAACCGCCGAACCATCTAGTATTTCCTGAACAAGGTTTGGACACAAAGGAAGAACGAGGTCTTGAAGATGATGAGAGTCCGGTACTTCTTCCACCCACTGAAGTACTTGCCGATTATTTACTGAATTCCAGTAAGGAACAAGAGGTGCCGACAGTATCATTCATTTGCCAAATGGTCCTACATTTCCCCTCTGATAGATCTCTACTCTAATGAACTAACGTCAAAATTCCTAGGCACTCTCGATCCCCAACCTCCACTGAAATAGCTAGTATACTTCAATACCGGATGGGACTTGAAGATTAACGGAGAGATGGATCCTTCAAGCTTGAGGAGGCACGGTCGGGGTCCCGGTCGCCGTCACCGGTCGGGGTCGTCGACGCCGCTTTGGGTTGGCTGATGGGGGCGCGGTCGCCGGACGGGGAAGCGGGTCGCCACTCGCCAGATCGGGAGGCGGATTGCTAGACGGGGAGCGGATCGCCAGATGCCAGAGCCAGACGGGGGCTCGGGGAGGACGGCGGCTAGGGTTTTTGGTCTAGGGTCTGCTCAGCTCTAGACCAGAGACCTCTAGTCCTCGGCTCCTCCTCCCGTCCTCCGGTTTTGGACTTTTGACTTTGGGGCTCTTGCGTAGTTGCGTTGCGGTCTTGGTGGTCACGAGTACGACTCACACACTTGGACTTGGTCAATGGTCACGCACTCACCCTCCCGCTGTCTCGCCTGCAGTCCTACCTCCCGAGCCGCGTCGTAACTCGTAGCAGCTTTCCCCGTTTCCCTGTTCCCACGATCGACGCTCAGTGGCTTCCCGCGCTCAGTCTCGCCTCTCTGAAACGTGTTATTCGGGTAATATCCGTATGTCATATTCGGATATTATCCGAACAAAAACTCTGATATTCCTTATCCGTCGGATAATCAGTGTTCCATATCCGTATCCATATCCATATAAATTATCTGTATCCATATCCTTATTCAAGAAATCAACTGGATATTTGTGAAACTATCCAAATCATCATCTAAATCAATTCGGTTGGTCAAAAAATATCCGTACCAGTTCCATCCCTACTCGCACGTGCGTACGATGCCCTCCGCATCTGTTACTGCGGTTGGCCAGAAGAAACCCTAGCGATAAGCTTTTTCGACCAGGGTACTTGAAGCTGCGTGATACCTGCAGATTCCCGAGTGGATTTGCTTGAGGAGATTCTTCCCTTCTTGTTCTGATATGCATCGTCTTAGCACTCCGGAGGCACTCTTCTAAAAAAGTTTATCCCCGACCACTGTGTAGCTTTTACTCCTGCGCGTGATTTGTTCTGCCTGTGTGCGGTCTTCAGGGAGTTCATCTTTCAACAGATAGTCTAGATAAGGGGTTGTCCAGTCAGGGTTAATGACTAAAACCTCCATATCTGTCGGCTTCTCCCCTAGCTTGTCCACCTTCTGTTGCTGGCTCATCATGGGTTTATGGAGCTCTTCGACGAATATACTGGCCGGAACTGTTGTCCGACTAGAACCTAATCTGGCGAGCTCGTCTGCTGCTTTGTTATCTCAGTGAAACACATGGACAAGTTCTAGCCCATCAAATTTATCTTCCAGCTTGCGCACCTCCTGGAAGTATGTGGCCATCTTATCGTCGACGCATGATGAATCCTTTTGTACTTGGCTAATCACAAGCTGTGAATCTCCAGGTTGGCCGATGCCCACAGCGTCTCGGCCAGTTCGCAGCTCTCCCTGTCGTACAGGAAGGACTGCTTGACATCACCACAGACCGTGATAAATGCCCTTTGGGCTCGGCATTTTTAGCTCCGAGTAGGTGTAATACGGTACTGCCATGAATTTGGCTAAGCCTGGTCTTCCCAAGATGGCGTGATACGCCGTATCGGAATCGGCTACTTCGAAATTCATGTACTTGGTCCGGCAATTCTCCTTTGTATCGAACGTAACAGGCAAAGTTGAAAGTGCATCTAGGCCCCCTAATGTTGTTTTGGTTGATTAATGACAAACGATTAAAGAATCTAACATGTTCAACTAGTTGATGAACAGGTGAATGTGTTGAATAGAGATCATCTACGATCATCGAGCATCCTCAAACGTCATTGAGTAAGAAAAATGACAACTACAGATATAATTTTAATTTGTTGGGTCATAGGTTTGCCGTACTATTAAGAGGGGTGTGCTGACATTGATCTAGAGATGGTCTATACGCTCAGATGAATGATCTTTAGTCTCTTGAGAGTGTTCAAGTCGTCTCCCGTGCATTGGATTGTTTTTGTTGTCATTTTCTAGTCGGATGTTCCGATGTCAGGTCGGAAGTTCCGAAGTTCAGACATTCCGATGTGTGGTTGCGCTTCTGTCCGTAGTGCGTTGTTAGGGTCGGACATTCCGATATTTTATATCGGATGTTCCGATGCTTGTTGGATATTGGTTAGGGTACTCTCTGTTTTGTTCGGAAGTTCCCATACGTGTTGTCCTGAAAAAGGGTACTCTCTGTTGAGTTCAGACTGTCCGAAGTTTAACTTCGGAAGTTCCGAAGTGGTTGTTTCCTAGTTTGGGAACTCTCTGTTTGGTTCGGATGTTCTGATATTCATATCGGACATTCCGACTTGGACTTGGAAAGTTTTGTTGAGTTCTCTTTCTGGGTGTCATCGGATGTTCTGATGTTGCAGTCGGATGTTCCGATGCAAGTAGTTTTCGACCGTTGGAAGCTTTTCAAGGTCTGGTGATTTGCACACATCGGATATTCCGATGTTAGGATCGGACATTCCGATGTGTGGCTGAGTGCGGGTATAACGGCTAGTTTTGAACCAAAACTATAAATACCCCTCTCCTCTCCCTTTAGAGGGTGACTCAATTCTTTTTGGCTGAACACTTGAGCACCTTGAGCATACCCTAGAGCTTTCTTGAGCCCTCCTCCTTGATCTTAGTGATCATCTAGTGTGTGAGGAAATCTAGTGTGGTTGTGAGCTAAAGAAAAAGAAAGATTCATTCATCTTGAGCACCAAAGAGCATCTCCAAGATCAAGAGTCAAATGCACTCATTTCTCTTGGAGGTTGAAGGACTCCTAGACGGCTAGGCATCGCTCACAAGCTCCCGATGTTTGTGGGAAGCCGTGAGAAGTTTGTGAAGGCCGGCTCCGCCTCCGAAAGGAAAGGAACCAATAGTGAAACCAAGCCTCAAGTGCGACCGAGGTTTGGGAGGAAAGGGTTGGAAAAGACCCGGCTCTTTGGAGCTTCCTCAACGGAGACGTAGGATTTCCTCCAGAATCCGAACTCCGGGAACAAATCCTGTTTTCCCACTTGTCTAATTGTTTATCATCGATTCTTAGATTGTTCCTAAAGCTTATTTCTTCAAGTAGCTTTTTATCTAAGTTAAAGTCTATCGGACATTCCGAACATATACCGGAAGTTCCGATCTAGTCAGAAGTTCCGATACTCTTTCCGCTGCGACGAATTTAGTTTTAAATTTAAATTGCCTATTCACCCCTCCCCTCTAGGCAACTTTCTCATCTTTTCAGTTGGTATCAGAGCTTGACCTTCTCGAAGGCTTAACCGCTTGAAGGGAACGTGATGGCCAACACCGGATTGAAGGTTGTCGTGTCGGGGGAAGAAGAGAGTCCAAAGGCCGGACATGGAAAGACCAAAGAAGGTGACACTTCAACGTCTTCGCAGGGAGTACAAATTCCTTTTAACTATGAAAAATCTAATAACGCCTCATCTCATTCCTACATTATCGTGCCCTCCGGGCGTGCACCTTTCTTTGATGGCACGTACTATTCCGCTTGGAGGCACAAGATGAAAATGCATTTAATGTCTCTCCATCCTAGTGTTTGGAAGATTGTTTGCACAGGTCTAGACATGCCGGAAGATGACATGGAGCTCACACCGGAGCAAGAGCAAAATATCCACCGCAACGCTCAAGCAGCAAGTGTTTTACTTGGAGCTTTGAGTCCCGAAGAATTCAACAAAGTGGATGGCCTAGAAGAAGCCAAAGAGATATGGGACACTCCAAGTAGCTCATGAAGGAACATCTAGTGTGAGGGAATCAAGGATCTAGTTGCTTGAAGGAAAGTTGGGGAGGTTTGTGATGAATGATGATGAAACCCCGCAACAAATGTATGATCGCTTGATGATTCTCGTCAACAAAATTCGAGGGCTTGGAAGCAAGGAAATGTCGGATCATGTTGTGGTGAAAAGGATGTTGAGAGCCTTCGCTCCAAGGAACTCGACTCTCGTGACACTTATACGAGAGCGAAAAGAATTCAAAAGGCTCACTCCAAATGACGTTCTTGGAAGGATTCTTTCACATGAGCTTATGGAGGAAGAGGCAAAAGAAGTAAAGAATCTTGCCAAGCAAAGTTCGAGCTCAAGATCGAAAGGGATAGCTTTGGAGGCAAGTAAGAAGGAAGAATCAACCTCAAGTGATGAAGAGGAAGATGAAAGCGAAGATGAAGAAGACATGGCTTTGTTTGTGAGAAAATTCAAGAAGTTCCTCAAGTATGATGGGTCAAGCAAGTACAAAAAGAACTACAATGACAAATCAAGAAGAAGAAGAAACACAAAGAGGGCTTGCTATGAGTGCGGTGAAGTTGGACACTTCATCGCCGATTGTCTGAAGAAGAAGAACAACTCAAATGAGAACAAGAAGAATGAGCCGCTTAAGAAGAACAAGACTTACAAGAAGAAGTACTCGGGGCGAGCTCATATTGGAGAAGAGTGGGATTCAAATGACTCCGATTCCGACACCGATGATGAAGGAGTTGCCACCGTCGCCATAGAAGCCGCTCCTCCAACAAAATCACTCTTCGGCGACGTGAGCGACACCGACATCGACGACGACACACCTGTATGTCTTATGGCAAAAGGGTGAAAGGTAATGACTAAGTCAAAACCTCCAAGTAGTGATAGTGAATTAGATAGTGACGATAATGATGATGATGATGCTCTATTTTGTGATTTGAGCAAATCGGCTATTGCTAAAATCCATAAGCTGTTGAAAAGAATAGATAGTCAAGAGGAGACTCTTGAGAAGCAAGAAGAGTTACTAATTTGTGAAAAGAAGAAAATTCTTGCTCTCGAGAAGATCCTCACAAAAGAAAAGGAGACTATTGAATTGTTAACCAAAAAGCTTGATTTGGCTAATAATTCAATTGCAATGCTTAAGGGTTCAAATGAGTCACTTCAAGAGAATGTTATAAGTCTAGAAAATAATCTTCAATCTCTTGAAGTGCAAATTGAATCTCTTAATGATCTTAATTCTCCAATTGTTGATTCATCATTGGCGTCTATTCCTTCCACTAGCAATGGTTGCTCTCGTTGCTACAATATTGATGTTAATGCTTGTACTACTAACTCTCAATTTGTGCAAGTATTAAAAGGCGAGAACGAGAGACTTAGTGCCTTGGTAAGGTACGGTTGCATAAAGACTTATCAATCCAAGGATGCCCTATATAAGACCATTAATGGTCGAGGCAACAAAAACAAAGAAGGGCTAGGATATGATAAGTATGAATGCAAAGAAAATGATCGTGTGGTGGTGAAAGGTAAGGAGTGCATTAAGTTTGTCAAAGGAAATGACAAACAACCATTGACCACCACACATGTCATCATGACCGAGCAAAAACCGAAGAAGCATCCTCAACATTATGCATCACGTACAATTCATTATGCTTCATATGTTTTGAAAAAGAACCACCATGGTAAAGTGGTTGCTTACTTTGTCGGTGCCCACAATTCTAGTGAAATGAGCAAGAAGAAGGTGTGGGTACCGAAGGTTTTAATCACTAACATGCAAGGACCCAAAAGGATTTGGGTACCTAAGAACAAGACCTAATGTGCTTTTGTAGGCTTATACCTCCAGGGGATCAAGTTGGGTGCTTGATAGTGGTTGCACAAACCACATGACCAAAGAGAAAGGAATGTTTTCATCTCTTGATGAAAAAGGGTCACAATATGAAAATATTGTGTTTGGTGATAATGGTAAAGGTGAGGTAATGGGATTAGGTAAAATCGCAATTTCTAATGATCATTCTATATCAAATGTCTTGCTAGTTAAATCCTTAAATTACAACTTGTTGTCCGTATCACAACTTTGTGAAATGGGCTACAATTGTTTATTTACTAATGAAGATGTGACCGTCTTTGGAAGAGATGATTCCTCAATTGCCTTTAAAGGATATTTGAAGGGTAAGCTCTATTTGGTTGATTTCAATGCAAATAGCGCTAAACTTCAAACATGCTTAATGGCAAAGTCAAGCATGGGTTGGTTGTGGCATCGCCGACTAGCCCATGTTGGCATGAGAAATCTCGACAAACTTCTCAAAGGGGATCACATCATTGGACTAATGAATGTTGAGTTTGAGAAATATAGGATTTGTAGCGCTTGTCAAGCCGGAAAGCAAGTTGGAGCGCGTCATCCCGCAAAGAACATCATGACAACGACAAAACCATTGGAGCTTCTACACATGGACCTCTTCGGACCCATTGCTTATATAAGCATCGGAGGTAACAAGTATGGTCTAGTCATTGTTGATGATTTTTCCCGCTTCACTTGGGTTTTCTTTTTGCAAGAGAAGAGTGAAACTCAAGGCATATTCAAGAAGTTCGCAAGAAGAGCCCAAAATGAATTCGAGTTGAAGATCAAGAAGATTCGAAGTGATAATGGACGCGAATTCAAGAACACTCAAGTCGAAGAATTCCTTGATGATGAAGGGATCAAGCACGAGTTCTCCGCTCCATACTCTCCTCAACAAAATGGCGTTGTAGAAAGGAAGAATCGGGCATTGATTGAGATGGCAAGAACAATGCTTGATGAATACAAGGTCTCCGATCATTTTTGGGCGGAACCCGTAAACACCGCTTGTCATGCAATCAATCGATTATATCTCCACAAGATTTTGAAGAAGACGGCATATGAACTCCTCACTGGTAACAAACCAAATATTTCATATTTTAGAGTTTTTGGTAGCAAGTGTTTTATCCTAAACAAAAAGCCTAAGAACTCCAAATTTGCCCCCAAAATCGATGAAGGTTTTTTGCTTGGGTATGAATCAAATGCTTACACCTATCGCGTTTTCAACAAAACCTCGGGTTGTGTTGAAATAGCGAGAGACGTGACATTTGATGAATCTAACGGCTCTCAAGTAGAGCAAGTTGATTTAAATATGTTAGAAAATGAGGAAGAGCCAAGCATTGCGATCAAGAAGATGGCAATAGGTGAAGTGAGGCCGCAAGAAAAGAAGCCCCAAGACAATTCATTTACACAAGTAGAGCCTCCTACCTCAAATCAAAGCCAAGACATTCCTCAAGATAGTCCCAGCAAACTATTGGAGGATGATCAAATCGAAGATAATGAGCCAATTCAACGAACATCTCAAATGCCGCATCCAAGAGTGCATCAAAGCATCCAAAGAGATCACCCGTCGACAACATCCTTGGTGATATCCAAAAGGGGGTAACTACACGCTCTAGAGTATCAAATTTTTGCGAATTTTACTCTTTCGTGTCTACTTTGGAACCTTTGAAGGTAGAAGATGCATTAAGGGATCCGGATTGGGTAATGGCAATGCATGAAGAAATCAACAACTTCGTTAGGAACAAAGTTTGGTCGTTGGTGGAAAGACCAAATCAAAATGTGATTGGAACCAAATGGGTCTTCCGCAACAAACAAGACGAAAATGGAGTTGTTACAAGAAATAAAGCTCGGTTGGTAGCTCAAGGATACACTCAAATTGAAGGTTTGGATTTTGGTGAAACTTATGCTCCCGTTGCTAGACTAGAGTCAATTCGTATTTTGATTGCATTTGCTACTCACCATGATTTCAAGCTTTATCAAATGGACGTCAAGAGTGCTTTCCTAAATGGTCCAATTGCCGAACTAGTTTATGTCGAGCAACCGCCAGGGATGGAAGATTACAAGAACCCTACACATGTATACAAGCTCCATAAGGCGCTCTACGGGCTTAAGCAAGCACCTAGAGCATGGTATGAATGCCTTAAGGATTTTCTCATTAAAAAGGGCTTTGAAATTGGTAAAGTCGATCCTACTCTCTTCACAAAATATGTTGATGATGACTTATTTGTATGCCAAATATATGCCGATTACATTATATTTGGGTCTACTAATAAAAACTTTTGTGAGGAATTCAGTAGGTTAATGACAAAGAGGTTTGAAATGTCTATGATGGGCGAGCTAAAGTTCTTCCTCGGGTTTCAAATCAAACAACTCAAGGAAGGTACATTCTTATGCCAAACAAAATATATCAAGGATATGCTCAAGAAGTTTGACATGGAGAACGCCAAGCCAATTCATACACCTATGACAACCAACGGACATCTTGGTATAAATGAAGAAGGTAATCCTGTGGATCAAAAGGTATATCGATCCATGATAGGTTCATTGCTTTATCTTTGTGCATCTAGGCCGGATATTATGCTTAGTGTTTGTATGTGTGCAAGATTTCAAGCCGCTCCGAGAGAGTGTCACTTAGTAGCCGTGAAAAGAATTCTTAGATATCTAGTTCACACACCAAATCTAGGGCTTTGGTATCCTAAAGGATCAAAATTCGATTTGATTGGATATTCGGATGCTGATTATGCGGGTTGCAAAGTGGATAGAAAAAGTACTTCGGGGACTTGCCAATTTCTAGGTAGATCACTAGTTTCTTGGTCCTCAAAGAAACAAAACTCGGTAGCTCTATCCACCGCCGAAGCCGAATATATTGTCGCGGGAAGTTGTTGTGCACAATTACTTTGGATGAGGCAAACTTTGAGGGATTTTGGACTAAGGCTGGATAGGGTACCACTCTTATGTGACAATGAGAGTGCCATTAAAATAGCCAATAATCCCGTCCAACACTCCCGGACCAAGCATATAGATATCCACCACCATTTTCTTAGGGATCACTCACTAAAAGGAGACATTGATATTACCTATGTGAGAACCAAGAAACAATTGGCCGATATATTCACCAAACCTCTAGATGACTACCGGAATGTGACTTGACATCTTGCTCGCATTTGATTGTTGCTTCTCATTTCAATTTCGAAATAAAATGATTACAAAATTAGTTATCCGTCTTTGAAAATGGTTTATTGTTGATTGTATCTTCTGTCATTCCACTTGAGATCATTGCTTTGATTGTTGTAATGCTCTCTGATCACAAGTAGGATGACTTCCAAGTTCACTGACTTAAAGTCTCATTTCTTCCTGTCTCTGAACTTCTATCTTTTCCTTCGATTTGCTGGAAAAATCAACTCTTCGGAACTTCCGATCTAGGCATCGGAACTTCCGAATTTCTGTGAATTCAGCTTCTTCGGAACATCCGAAGTTTTGTATCGGAACATCCGAAGCTTGCTCAGCTGGAGTTTTGCTGGAAACCTCAACTCTTCGGAACATCCGAACCACATTCGGAACATCTGAAGTGTGTGTAAACGCTTGAAAAGGACCGTTCGGTTGGCCCCTCAACTCATTTTCTTTTTCCTCCAAAACCTCCGTACGGCTCTCTCTTTTCATTTCTTATCATCTTCGGAGTCTCCGACCCTACGGAAACTCCGATACTTCCCCAAAGAAGGTTGTGCTTCAGATTAAGGAGTTCTTCATCCTTTCAATCTCGTTTTTCGCATTCTCAAGGTAACCCTAGTTCCCTATCTTTGAGATCTCTCACTCCTTGGATTCCTTGGTCATTATCTCTTGGTAAACTTGTTGATCTAGTCCTCCGTTGCTTAGATCTCAAGTTTCATCAAATTCCTTCGGTCGATCTTGTCAAATCGCTAGTTTTTGGGTTGTACCGTGTTTTTCGAAACTTCCGATATTTTGTGTCGGAACTTCCGATATCAAGTCGGACCTTCCGAACTGAAATCAGAACTTCCGATAATAACAGTGCAGCACTAAAACCAGTTTTCTCTCGAGTTTCTTTAGTCTTATCGAACTGCTCCTTTCTCAGTTGATTTCGATGGATCCTGGTCAAGGTGATCAGCCCCCTGCCGGCTCAGCTAAAGTCTCTTTTAGTCGGAAACGCAAGACTCCAACAGGAACCAGAACGAAGCGAGTTGCCACTAGGGGATCCCAGCCAGACATTTCAATCAATGAACCCTCGCAGGCTGCTCAAACCGTGAATATGCCTCGTGGAGCATCGCTACCCTCCAGGAAAGGCAAGGGCATTGCTGGTGCGTCAGGGTCTCAGGCTAGAGACATGCCGCGTCTAAAGAAGCCTGAAAGAAATCCTAGGCTCCAAAGAAAACCGGTAAACTACAAAGGGAAAGCTGCTCAAGTCAGAAAGGCACGAGAGGAGAACCCCAAGAGGACAGACCAGTTCTCCACTGATTCTCGCTTCTGGACTTTCTTTCAACAGGACTTCTATGAGTCAGTCATTCTACCAAGAAAGAATCCAGTTATTCTGATGCAGTGTGTTGACTAGGAGTATATGGCAGCGGCAGATGACGCTATCTTCAATGAGATCATTGCTGCTTGTGAAAGAACTGGGATCAAGAGAATCATGAGCTTTCAGCATGACTGGAATGTGGAAATCATCGCTCAGTTTTATGCAACAATGTATGTCTCCAGGGATCGAGTTTCCACTCTCCACTGGATGACAGCAGGCACCTGGTATGAGACCACTTATGCTCAGTTTGCAAGATTGCTTGAATTTACAGAAGCAGACTCTAGAGACAGAGATCAGATTCACAATGAGAATCCGTTAGGAGCATCCAGTCTGGGTTTCCTATATGAAGAAAATGCTGATTACGAGGAAGGAAACACCAAAGCCATGAAACCATTCTTTGCTATCCTGAATAGACTTTTCAGGAAAACCTTGGCTCCTAAGGAAGGTGATGCTTCTCATGTCCTCTCTTACACAAGGAACCTCCTGAGTAGGATGCAGGATGGCCAGAGGCCCTTTGATGTTTTTGATTTTATCTGGAATGAGATCAGACTCACTAGTCAGGAGCCCAGAAGGAGTTGTGGCTATGCTCCTTTCATTATGCATTTGATTGAACAAGTGTCGTGGAGACCTTGATTTGAGTTTGATGTCAAGCACACTGCTCTTCAGGTTCGGGCTGTAAAAGCCCCCTCACAGAGAGCTACCAGGACTTCTACCAGAGGAACCACCTCAGCTACTACGCCTACAGTCTCAGCTCCCAGTGGTTCATCATCACCAATTTTGCGTGCTTTGAAGTCCATCTTTGTCCTTTGCAAGGGCAACGCAGCAGCGCATAAGAAGAACACCAAACGACTCAAGGATATTTAGAGGCACTTGAATCTGGAGTGTTCGGATGATGAGGAGAGCGAAGAAGAGATCGAGAATCCATTTGCTCCAGCACCTGACGCTTCAGATGAGTCTGAGGACGATGCCGAAGAGTCTGGCTCAGATGATGCTGGATCCGAGGAGTCCGACTAGTCCTCTCTCTCTCTCCTGTCCTCCTTTGTGGTGCTTGATGCCAAAGGGGGAGAGATGAAGACTAAAGACAAAGACAATTTCCGTTATCTCGTCGTGTCCTATCCTGAGTCCTCAAGTCTAAGTGAACTTGGTCGTGTTATTACTTCATGTCATGCAGCTCTGTTTAAAACTCTGTGGTTGATTTGTGAATAATTGTCGCTTTTGAAATCCTTTTATCGTTGTTGCTTGGATACTTATGTTGACTTGTTGAATGTTAATGCATTTCTATTGCTTAATTATACTTGTTTATGCTTGTGTTGTTACATTCTTTTGATAAATCTCCTATGCAAGGATATACGGGGAGCTCTCTCAGCTCATTTGACTTCCAAAATGTGCATTTGCTCTCAAGTTCTATCTTATAAGCACATATCTAAGGGGAGCTCATCCTATATGCCGTTTATTCATTTGCTTTATAAATTTGTCTTTAATCGATTTGTCATCAATCACCAAAAAGGGGGAGATTGAAAGTGCATCTAGGCCCCCTAATGTTGTTTTGGTTGATTAATGACAAACGATTAAAGAATCTAACATGTTCAACTAGTTGATAAACAGGTGAATGTGTTGAATAGAGATCATCTACGATCATCGAGCATCCTCAAACGTCATTGAGTAAGAAAAATAGCAACTGCGGATATAATTTTAATTTGTTGGGTCATAGGTTTGCCGTACTATTAAGAGGGGTGTGTTGAAATTGATCTAGAGATGGTCTATACGCTCAGATGAATGATCTTTAGTCACTTGAGAGTGTTCAAGTCGTCTCCCGTGCATTGGATTGTTTTTGTTGTCATTTTCTAGTCGGATGTTCCGATGTCAGGTCGGAAGTTTCGAAGTTCAGACATTCCGATGTGTGGTTGCGCTTCTGTCCGTAGTGCGTTGTTAGGGTCGGACATTCTGATATTTTATATCGGATGTTCCGATGCTTGTTGGATCTTGGTTAGGGTACTCTCTGTTTTGTTCGGAAGTTCCGATTCTGTGGGAAGTTCCGATGCGTGTTGTCCTGAAAAAGGGTACTCTCTGTTGAGTTCGGACTGTCCGAAGTTTAACTTCGGAAGTTCCGAAGTGGCTGTTTCCTAGTTTGGGAACTCTCTGTTTGGTTCGGATGTTCCGATATTCATATCGGACATTCCGACTTGGACTTGGAAAGTTTTGTTGAGTTCTCTTTCTGGGTGTCATCGGATGTTCCGATGTTGCAGTCGGATGTTCCGATGTTGCATTCGGATGTTCCGATGCAAGTAGTTTTCGACCGTTGGAAGCTTTTCAAGGTCTGGTGATTTGCACACATCGGATATTCCGATGTTAGGATCGAACATTCCGATGTGTGGCTGAGTGCGGGTATAACGGCTAGTTTTGAACCAAAACTATAAATACCCCTCTCCTCTCCCTTTAGAGGGTGACTCAATTCTTTTTGGCTGAACACTTGAGCACCTTGAGCACACCCTAGAGCTTTCTTGAGCCCTCCTCCTTGATCTTAGTGATCATCTAGTGTGTGAGGAAATCTAGTGTGGTTGTGAGCTAAAGAAAAAGAAAGATTCATTCATCTTGAGCACCAAAGAGCATCTCCAAGATCAAGAGTCAAATGCACTCATTTCTCTTGGAGGTTGAAGGACTCCTAGACGGCTAGGCGTCGCTCACAAGCTCCCGACGTTTGTGGGAAGCCGTGAGAAGTTTGTGAAGGCCGGCTGCGCCTCCGAAAGGAAAGGAACCAATAGTGAAACCAAGCCTCAAGTGCGACCGAGGTTTGGGAGGAAAGGGTTGGAAAAGACCCGGCTCTTTGGAGCTTCCTCAACGGAGACGTAGGATTTCCTCAAGAATCCGAACTCCGCGAACAAATCCTGTTTTCCCACTTGTCTAATTGTTTATCATTGATTCTTAGATTGTTCCTAAAGCTTATTTCTTCAAGTAGCTTTTTATCTAAGTTAAAGTCTATCGGACATTCCAAACATATACCGGAAGTTCCGATCTAGTCGGAAGTTCCGATATAATACCGGAAGTTCCGATACTCTTTCCGCTGCGACGAATTTAGTTTTAAATTTAAATTGCCTATTCACCCCTCCCCTCTAGGCAACTTTCTCATCTTTTCAAAAGTGATCTGCCCGAGTGGTGCAGATGATATCCCGGGTATTACCCCATGGAACGGCGATGAGCTTTTCCTCTATTCGGAGGGGGGGATCTTCATGTCGTCGATGGTTTTGGAGAATAGGATGTTGAGTCCGCTCCCTCCGTCGATCAGCACTTTTTTAAGCTTCATGCTACGGATGACATGATCTAGCACCAAAGGATATCTACCAGGGTATGGTATGTGACAAGGATGATCCGAGTGGTCAAATGTGATCGGGACCTCAGACCATCTCAAGTATTGAGGGATCGCTGGCATGACTGCATTGATGTCCCGAGCGGTAAGCTTTTTCTTCCGCTTGGACTCATATGCACGCGAGCCCCCAAATATGGAGTTGAGCTCGTGCTCAATCTCCTAGTAGTCGTCCTCTTCGGGAGGTTCTTTCTTGCCAGCCTCCCTTTTATCCTTGTGCTTCGACTGCTTGTTGTTTTCTCGTGCGAATCTTTTCAGCCTGAAGCAATCTTTGGCGGCGTACTTACTCTTGGGGATGAAAAGTGCACTGCGCATTCATTACCTCATTGTAATCTTTTGTCTGTGACGCCTTCGTCTGGCCGTGGCCTGCTACCGCAACCAGCTCTTCGGCTTTCCGCTTCTTATCTTTTTGCTTTGAGGACTCGGGGTGGTCCTTCTTGTCCTTCTGCTGGGGACGATCATCTTGGAGCTCGACCAGGGCGTCTGAAGCCATGGTGTAGCGGTCTGCCAGGGCGAACATCTGCTTTACCGTGGTCGGCGGCTTTCGGGACATCTTCTTGATCAGATCGGAGTCGCTGACTCCTTTCTGAAAGGCTGCTACGACAGTCGCGTCCGAGATATCCCGAATCATATTCTTCTTCTGCGTGAAGCATCGGATGAACTCCCAAAGAGATTCATTCTTCTTCTTATGAAGTTGATACAAATCCCACGGGGTCCCAGTCTTCTTGTAAGTACCCTAAAAGTTCGTAATGAACTGCTCGCAAAGATCTCCACAAGAATCTATTGAGTTCCTTGGAAGTCCTGTGAGCAGGTCTGAGCTGATGGGGCGAGCATGATCGGCAAGTAATTTGCCATTACGTTGTGGTCACCCCCAGCTGCTTTGATTGCGAGGGTGTAAACCTGCAGCTAGGGCTCCGGATCTCTTTCCTCGTCGAACTTGATAATGCCCTTGGGGTTGAAACCGTCGGGCCACACCACTCGGCGAAGCTGGTCGGTAAACGCTCGGATCCCATCGATGGGTATGTCGTCGCAATGTGGTGGAGATCTGCGGGGAGGAAATCGATGAGGGGGAGATCTTACCCAGCGGTCAGCGTCATTGAGATGCCCAAAGTGGCGTTGGTCCCTCCGTTTGCCTTGATCTGGACTCCTATTGACGCGGCTGTCTCGGTCGCCATCGTGGCGGCTGTTGCCTCGATCGTGGTTGATGCCGAAGCGCTCGTAGTCATCATCGCGGTGGCACCATTCTTTATCCTCTCACTCTCGCCTCCTAGTTGTAAGATCTTGGTGAAGGTCGCGGTAGATGGTTAGGCATGCGTCCACATCACGATGGGACTTCTGCTGACTACTTTTGGCCTGAGTGTGAGCGGTCTGACTGCTGGCAATCTGAGTAGCTGCGCGAGTACGGGGGTGAGTCGTCACCACCTGATCTTGTTGGTTGTGTTGTATTGTCGCCGTCGTTACCATGGCCTTAACTTGGGCCATGATTGGGGCGGCCGGGCTCGGGCTGTCGGCTTCAATCATCGGGCCCAAGGTGTTGAGAAGTGTCTTAGAGGCGACAATTTTCTGCTACGGTGTATGGATAACGGATTGGCTCCCCATTCTGACATGCAGTATATCTTCGTTGACGTTGCAACCTCGGGTTTGGAGAGACCGAGTGCGCGCTTCTTGGGCTTCACGACGAAGACGATCTGCCTCCGCCGCTTCTTCGGCATCCCGCTGGCAATCCGAGTCAGGAAGTGGGCCTCTAGCGTACTACTCGTGAGTAGATGGCCGTGGCCTTCCCCGGTCCCAACGGGAAGCCAGAAGAAGCGCCATTTGAGTCCTCTCCAGATCGGACCTGATATGAGTCTGAAGGGTAGTTGGAGACCCTCCCAGATTGGATATGGTCCAGGTCCAAGAGAGCCAGTTTGTCGAGTTCATCGGCGAAAAAGCTTAGGCTCCCGAAGCAGAAAACCTGGCCGGGAGCGAAGGTAATGTTGATGTTGTTGAAGGAGGCCATCAAGCTTGACGAGATTGATCTTAGCGCTTCCCCTACCTGGCGCGCTAACTTTCGACATTTGTTGTCGGCAATAATGAATATGAGGCTATGCGTTGGATCCAAACTCAATGGTAACATGAGACAAGGGTTTATAAAGGTTCAGGCCCTCGATAGTGGAGGTAATACCCTAGTCTTGTGTTCTGGGATTATGAGTAGTATGTTTCTGAAGAAGTACAGGTAGGCTACATGAGCATAAAACAATTTTCTCTACCACGAATCATCCAAGATCACATGCAAGTAGGGGATCATGAATCGTTACCCTTGACGCGCCGATGCAGCGGAAGTATATACTTGCTCGTAGAGGAAGTAGTCGTTCACGTTCTGATCTCCGCCGAGCAGCTCCCAATCAGCGCCGAGAGTTCTTGATCTGGTCGAGGTCGATCATCGAAAGTCGCCAAAGATCCAACCGAACAGCGCGTCTGCGTGCGGTAGCGCCTCTACCGGTATCCACACGTGCCGAGCAGGAACACCGTGCGGGGTGTGCTAGCACCTCGCCACACGGCTAGGGTTTCTAGGGAGCAGGAGGGGCGCACAGCGGCGGAACGTGGTGAGGGTTCTTCTCATACCATGCGCACCATCCTGTACTTGCCTTTTATAGACAGGCTAGTGGGCCGAAGCCCGCTAGGGTACCATCTCCAACACGGATCTTATCCACGCACAAACCCATTAAACAGTTCCAACTCGTTAAGTGTGTGACCCGTTAGGTTCAGTGCAAGTCGGGCGTGAATCTGGAAACCATTTTTCAATTCACTGATCAACAGCGGCACCTAGCAGTACGTATTGACCCCTGAATGCACATAATCAATTTTCGGCTGAACCTTGATACACTCACATACCGATCCCTTTGCCACACGATACCAGTCAAGCTCAAGGCTAGATGTGCGCCACCCTTGTTTATAGCTTGATCACTTCACTCGACAGTGTGATGGATACAAACCATGACTAACTCCTTAGTCATCTTAGCACGGCTGTGCGCTTTTCCTATTCATCCACACGGGGGATCCATAGGTATCTCTCTCGTTATCTAGGAGGGGCAAATCCCATCTTGATCATCACACCCTTGGCGATGTATCGTGGCATACCCAATAATCATCTTTATAACTACCCTGTTACGGTGTAGCGTTTGATGACACCAAAGCATACAAGTCTACATGCTAGGCATCCATGACAATCTCAGGTCTAAAGACCATATAGGCGTACCACTCGAGATTATACACTGATGGCACTATAAGAGATAACAACTCACAGCGTCTCAGAGTGGGTCTTGTCCGGCCACCCATGTTCTTCAACATGTGTCCACATTATCGGTTCGATCTATCTATATCTATGGTATGTGAAACATTACCAACAACCAATACATGTGCTGATCAAATCATCACTGCTCCTCGTAATGATATGGACCAGGGACCCATTTAGAATAATGTCACTTGACAATGTGTTTCACAATCAGGTCGTACCAAATGAACAAAGTCGTAACATTTATTCAGGGAACCGATAAACAAAGTTATCATAATTACATGAACAAAGACGTATTACAATCATCACTATGATTGATCTTGGGCATATTCCCTTTAGTTTCTCACATATTGTCTCGTCTTCAGGGACCACCGCTCCCTTTATATAGGGAGGGGATGGAAGAGTCTGAGTCGGTTATAAAGGGGGAAACCCAGTCGATTACGGGATAAGATTCTATCCCTATCCTTTCTTACCGGACACACTTACAATCATATCTTTCCTAACAAGAATCGGTTGCCATCATCTGCCCCCCCCCCCCTTGTTAGATATGGTGCTAATGGCCCGTGTGGTGTCTGATCTAGCTCGGCCCATCCCTTCTTGGTTGGCCCTCCCAGCCTACCGCGCAGATACCTAGAGCCCATGTATTCCACAGATAGCAAAAATATATTTGTGTGATTCGGAATTGATAGTGTGTATCTATCCTCTTTTATGAATTAACATTGTGCTAGCAAAAATATGCTTGTATGGATCTAATTTGAATGTGTGGATGTAAGGATATGGTCAAATGCGACTGAAACAAATTAATAGATGCATGCATTTCGGAGTAGAACACTCTGCTAATAGATTTTGATGAGGTGGGATTTTGATGTACTTTCCTTCTGTAGGATGACTCATACAATTGGAGTTGATTTTGTACATATATTTTTCATTTTTTTTACTTTGGAATTAAATTTACTTTGTGGCACAGCAATAAGTCTTTGAAAATTATTGCAGAAAATACAGATTGTAGAGCAGGACGGGAAGACCATCATGCTTCAAATCGAACTCATTTGACATGTTATTTTTCTATCGTGTGATTAAATTCGACTTTTGCATGCATTAGATCATGTATGGATGCTACAGATGCACGTAACACTATCTTGTTTGGATTTTACCTATGTGTGAATGTTTATATGGATCTAATTTGAATGTGTGGATGTAAGGATCTTGCCAAATACTTTTCCCTAAATTTTCTAAATTTTTTTGGGTTTTTTTTCTAATTTTTGTGATATTTTTTAATGTTCGGGATTTTCATCCATGTGCCTTCTAAATGATGGCGGGAAATATTTTTCATGAGGATTTATTTTTCCAAGGAATTAGGATGGGTTCAATGTGCCCTTCAAAATTTTATTCCTTAGGATTTTCTACCGAACATCCAAATAAGCCCTAAAAAGTGCAATATTTCTGCAGAGAATACGAGTAAAAAAATTCTTGACGTCCACGTGGTGCCTAAATGTGCATAGAACCCTATACTTGGGCTTTTGTTTCAGCTTTATCTAAGAACAAAATATGATTTTATTCTTTAGCACAAATGCATCCTACACGTATTGGGCCTACACTGTGACGTAATGTTCTGATGCCCCCTCCCCCCACCCACCCCCCACTTTCCGTGTCTGCAGGCTGCAGTACCACAGGCTCACGAGTCACGCACACGGTTTACCGCATTTCCTTTGCCATTTTACATGATACCGTGAACTCTAAAATCATATACAAAACAAGCCTCTACTCACTACAACAGGGAGCTTTGGTCTTTTTTACCCCTAGGCCTAATTTTTCCTTTGCAAAATCTTTATCCGAAAGAAATTACATATCGACCTCTTATCAACTATAGATAGTATTTACCACACTTTTATACCGTGGTAGATATCTGCCGTGCTCATATACCACAGTAGGTGAACCTACAGTGATACACGATAGATGACTTGTTATGATTCTATACGACAATAGGTGACACATGTCGTCGTTTATCATTCAGCGATCTAGAAGTAACTAGATTTGCAATTTCATTGGAATAAAGACCAAACTTATAAAAACATTGATTAAAGTGGAATAAAAAACAAAAAAAAGGAATAATTTGATATATGCCACTCCTTAATCTGAAAATTCGATGGCATGTGTAAAAAATGCCATTCAATGGCATGATTTTCAACGTGCCATTGAATTTTCAATTCCAAGAGTGGCAAATATCCAAATGCCCCCCCAAAAAATCTTATTTATTTGGGTGTTTTCTCTGATTTCTGATCCGGATGTAAGGCTTTGTTCGTCGTCGGAACTTGAGGACTTTTTTTTTGCAATAATAAGTGTTCAGGGTTATTCACAAAAAACTCCCTCCCATTCAAAGAGAGTATACAATATTCCCGCAAAGAATACGAGAAAATTATCGAAGTCGACTACTCCACTGGGTGCCAAAATGTGCATAGAACGCTTCATCTCCAGTCTAACCAGGAAGAAACCACCACCCCGCTTCTCCATCGCCCACCAGACCGCCTTCGCCCTCCGCCTCGCCGCCGCCCTATCCTCCCCTTCCTCCTCCGCCCCCGGCGCCGGTGCAGGCAACGCCGTGTTTTCCCCGCTCTCCCTCCATGTTGCGCTCAGCCTCGTCTCCGCCGGCGCGGGCGGCGCCACCCGCGACCAGCTCGCCTCCGCCCTCGGAGGCGCGGGTCCAGGTGCGGCCGAGGGCCTTCACGCGCTCGCCGAGCAGGTGGTGCAGCTCGTGCTCGCCGACGCGTCCTGCGCCGGTGGCCCTCGCGTCGCCTTCGCCAACGGCGTCTTCGTGGACGCGTCGCTGTCGCTCAAGCCGTCCTTCAAGGAGGTCGCCGTGGGCAAGTACAAGGCTGAGACCCACTCCGTCGACTTCCAAACCAAGGTGATCCCTCTTCCTGCCTAGCTAGTTGTTAAATCGACGGTATGGTTTACTAGTATCTTTGCCTGAAAAAGTATAAGTGAAATTCCTAATTTTCTGCAGACATAACTAGCTAGTAGTTTATTTTCTTGGTGCTTTAATTGTCCGTCATGCCATTTTTTTTAGAAAGTGGTTGTTTTCTGCTTAAGTGATACAGAGATGAATAACTATTTCCTAGCATTGGGAACACTATTTAGAACTCTCTTTGTTTAAGATTCGGCTGTTAGAATTAATCTTGTATTAGTTGCATGAAATAGCTAGAGTCTGCATGGGGGAGTCCTAGCTGAAAGGAAGATTCGCGTCTTGGATGAATACGTGTATGTGTGCGAGTCAGCCAAGTTCGCGTCTTGGATGAATACGTGTACGTGTGCGAGTCCTCGACAGGTTCCTGCCGATCATCTCCACCCTTGAGCAATTCGTTGATATCAAGACGATGAAGATTATTGTAGTTGTCGGGTGTCTCAAAGCGTACGAGGAGCGTAATAGGGTTCGGCAGCGAGTTGAGGAAGCTGAGAACCTTCTGCTCACCCGCGCCGAGTGGGAAGCCAAAGCCAAGGAGAAGGGCACCAACAATTTTAGCAAGAGAAACAATACCTATAACAAAGCGAAGATGCGTTGCTACAACTGCCAAGAGTACGGGCACTTTGCTAGGGAGGGTTGCGAGCGGAAGAAGGCGATGAAGGCTGAGGCATTACTTGCTACGGCAGATGCGGATAATGAGCCAACATTGCTTTGAAGCTCGGTGAGGAGGTGCTCAAATAAAGATGTTTAAGTCTTAGTGAGTCAGCATACAAATACATGTACGTAGAAAGAGTCCAGGATGTTGAGGAGTTGTCGTCGTTGTTGTTCTTGCTGTGACTGTGCACGAGAGTTCTTGTAAATGCGTCAAAGTTCTCTCGTAAGTAAGCTCTAATGCTAATCTGCGTGTCACCGTCAAGTTGCGTTACTGATGAAAAAAAAAAATTGGAGCAGAAGCAAAAGGTCATGATCACCGGCGAGGTGCGTCACTGGTGGTATGGCTAGCAAGAAGAGGGCGGAACTCCTTGGAGGTGCGTCAAGAGATCAGACGTCAACTTGCGAAAAGTGTGTCAAGATTAGGGGGTGAGTGTTAGAGTTACAAGATTAAAAAGGGTGAATGTCAGAATTAATCTTGTATTAGTTGCATAAAATAGCTAGAGTCTGCATGGGGGAGTCCTAGCCGATAAGAAGATTCGCGTCTTGGATGAATACGTGTACGTGTGCGAGTCAGCCTAGTTCACTTGCCGGACGAGTACGTATCCAACTTGATGTTTGAATACATGTATTAGCCGGAGGGCACTAAAGCTATATAAGCAAGGCATGCACTTTATTTTGAACAAGCAATAAGAGAAGTTTTCACCTCACCAAAAGATAGATGTTCTGTGTTATCACATCGTTTTCTGTTTTCTCTGAAGATTGCGATCAAGTCTGAGTTCAAGTTTTTCAGCCGAGACGCTCTCTAGCCGAAGGTTTCAGTGAATCGGTTGTTTCAGACAAACGTTTGAGGCGAAGTGCTTTCCGGCCGGAGCGTATTTTAAGATCAGCAACAGAAAACGTGAAAGATTGCTGATAATCAGATTCTTTTTGCAGAACCTATTGTCTGCAGCTATCTAACAGTGCAAACCTTCTTTCTGTTGATTTTGTACTATTAGACTTAAGTTTCGATCTTAGCATATAAATTATAAATGCACAACTTTTAAAGCCTTCTAGCTTGTGCGATCTTTCATGGTGTAGCTTAAACTTGTGGAAAAAGTGTAAAACTTATTACTTCATTGCCATTTTTGTCCAAGTGAGTTATTTAAGTGTAGGTGTTAACTGTTCAATAATAAGACCATAATGAATAAATGGAACTTTATAGTTATTACTACTTTCTGGTGCTATTGCAGCACCTTCTTTTTTTAAAGCATACAGCTTCTCTAGGGGCTGCAGTTCTGCTCTAGTCAAAGTATGGTATAAGTTGCTCTTTAGTTTTTAGTTTTGTGGGAATTATTTACAGTTTGGATCTTGTGTTGGTATGTGGTATTGTGGCTTGCAAATGTTGTATGCTGAGCTGTTTATCAACAGGATTTATAGATATCTAACCTGTTATTTCTGTAAGCCAAAACAGCACCTTTTAGGAAGTGTAGTTCCTGTGTGCTATCTAGGGATTTTTGAACGACGGGGAATTTGGTGGTGTTTAAAGTTTATATTTTTAGGCTCTATAGAGCATCTCCAAGAGGGGCCTTAAATATGGCCCTAAATTGAATTATAGGGCTTTTAGGAAAAAGATTAACTCCAGCAAAGACCCTAAATTGTTAAAATTTAGCAAATTGTTTTAGGGCCTCTAGGAGTGTAGCTATATTTAGCAACTCTGTGATTGAGTCCTATCTTCGTTGGGTTTTAGGGCCTAATTGCTGGAGTGAATATTTCGTTGGAGCCCTAAATCTAATTAGTTGAGGTCCTAAATTAAAATTTAAGGCTCATTTTTAGGGCCCTCTCTTGGAGATGCTCTAAGATCATTAGGAACGTATAATGCTCTTAAAATTTTTGTGTGTTTACGTAATGTGCCTCCTTTTCTCCAGTAGGGTTCTGTCGTGGTCTCTCATGGTGACAAGTTGTGGCCGAGTTCCTTGTGTGGTTTTCATTTATTGCCATCGTCTAAATTCTGTGTCTAACAAGATTTACAAAAGAACCCACTAATTGTTAGAATTGTGGAAAGGTTAGTATTGGTACTGTACAATGATACTTCTGTATTGTGTATGACCATTTAGATAAGCATAGTCATGTGAACTGTTAGTCTGTCACCAGTTGCATGTAAATTATTTCTGACAGAAATGCTTTATGAAAATGTTGCTTAGTACTCTATCTCGGATGCTCAGCACTATTTTTCACCTTGTACAACCTGTTCGGAAGAAACAGTTCTGGTTTGTCTTAATTTGGTGGAACACCAATATCTAATGTTGAACTCTTTTTCATTACATAACCTTATCCTTTCACTGTTTTGGTCGTTTTGGAAATTGCAGCTAGATTATGTGTGTGCTTTTGACATTCGTAGTAAGTACTGATGTATTCTCTTAGTCCAGGTTGCTGAAGTTGCTGGTCAAGTGAACTCTTGGGTAGAGAGAGTCACATCAGGTCTCATCAAAGAGCTCCTCCCTCCAGGGTCTGTTGACCATACCACCGGGCTGGTTCTTGGTAATGCACTTTATTTCAAAGGAGCTTGGACTGAGACGTTTGATGCATCTAAGACCAAAAACGGTGAGTTCCACCTTCTTGACGGGAGCTCTGTTCAAGCACCATTCATGTCCAGTAGAAAGAAGCAATATCTTTCGGCCTACGACAACTTGAAGGTACTTAAGCTTCCTTACCAGCAAGGTGGGGACAAGAGGCAGTTCTCCATGTACATACTTCTTCCAGAAGCACAAGATGGTCTCTGGAACTTGGCTGAAAAGTTGAGCTCTGAGCCAGAGTTCCTTGAGAAGCATATCCCAACGCAGGAGGTTGAAGTAGGGCCATTCAAGCTCCCCAAGTTCAAGATATCATTTGGATTTGAAGCTTCCCATTTGCTCAAAGGTTTGGGGCTCCAGCTACCATTCAGTGCAGAAGCAGATCTTTCAGAGATGGTCGACTCATCGGTAGGACAGAGCCTGTACGTTTCATCCATTTTCCACAAGTCAGTTGTCGAAGTCAACGAGGAAGGAACCGAGGCTGCCGCGGCATCTGCTGCAGTGTTCACGCTTAAGTCAGCGCCAAGATGGGACATGGATTTTGTCGCAGATCACCCTTTCCTTTTCCTTATCCGAGAAGACATGACTGGTGTGGTGCTATTCATTGGTCATGTACTCAACCCCCTACTTGCTCCATAGTGTGTTCTGAATCTTGTTTCGATAGGTAATTAGGACTTGATATATATATATATATGTATGTATATGTATATATGTATGTATATATTATATATGTGATGGCGGAATAAGACACCATGGTGCCTTGGCACCACGATTGCGCTTGCGTGTAGATTACACACCGGCCGAAACTACAACGCCATACCTAGATGAACACGCGTCGCTATTAATACATTGCTGGTTACCTTGTAATTGTTAGTACAAGTTTAGCAGTAATGAATTGAGAATTGCATTACATGTTTGACAGTAATCTGTATCGTATTTTATAGTAAAAATAGTTGATGTGTATATTAACAAGAATTCTTTTCGCAAGGCCCGTCGGGAAAAAAGTCATGAATCTTGGTCGTATTCTCAGAAACAAATTTACGACCCAACTCTAACCAACGTGAGCGCAAATATCAGGCGAACTAAAAATGGAAAAGGAATAAAGAGAAATGCATTACATGTTGGGCAATAAAACAAATGGTAATGCAAAGTAAAAACATGCATACTATCTACGATTTAGCGTCCAAAAATTTAAAGCCGATTCGTAGTTTATAAATTTCTGAGTTACAGATTTACTAGCAATGATGAACAATATTACTTTCAGAATCATCCACATACGCTGGGTGTTGACTAAGCTAATCACCTATGTAGCCAAGTAATTAGTACATAAGTTTTCTAGTTTGTACACGAATCTATTTTTTCATGGATCTAGCCATAACTTTTCATTGACATCTTTGATCTACGAACGGTTTTCTTCAGTAAGTTACTGACAACAAGAACAATATATTCATATAAGTCTCGCTAATAAACGCCATATGAATCAGATTTTACAATCTGTATACATAGATTTTACTATCAGTGTGCATTGATTTTACTATCATACCAGATGGTTCAGTGTCCTGTGCAGCAGTAAAATCTTACGATACATTGGTGAACTGACAGTAACTCTGGAGTGTATTTGACAATAACTTTAGAGTAAATAGTTTTTCAGTTATTATTGAACAGTACGTACCACGAAAAATCCTCACGAGCGATGCTAGTACCAAATGATGAGAGGAATGTGATGTTCATTCAGTAGTAAAATTTCACGAGTATATTATTGTTGATGAGAGGAATGTGATGTTCATTCGGTAGTAAAATTTAATTTATGCGACGTCAACAATTTACTACTGAAACGCATTACGACTAAAATCAGAACCGTTGCCAACTACCTAGTAACGCGTTACTAGTTTGTATACGAATCTATTTTTTTTCCCTTCTTTTAGTCACAACATTTCACTAGCAGCTCCGATTGATGAACGAATTTCACCTTTAGATTACTGGCGATGACATGAACTGTATGATATAAGTCTCGCTAATAAACATGGCATAAATCAAATTTTAGTACCAAATGAACATCAACATGCTACTGTATGAACATCAATTTACTACTGAAACACATTACTACTGGAATCAGAACCATGGCCAACTAAATAGTAATGTTTTTACTAATTTGTACACGAATCTCTTTTTTTCCTTCTTTTAGCCATAACTTTTTATTCGCAACTTCAATTGTCGAACGAATTTCACCAGTACATTACTGCCAACGAGAGGAATAATATGATATAATTCTCACTAATAAACGTCATATAAATCAAAATTTACTACTGAATGAACATCACTTTTCTACTTTATGAATATCAATTTACTATCATGCTCAACATAATTAAAAAATCCTGCACAGATCAGTCATTTAGTATTAAAAGTTGGTGAAAACTATATGTTCAAATTTTGTAAAATTCTTAAAAAACTACCATACATAGGAGATGTGAACTTCTATAGCCTTGTAAAATTTGAATACCAAACTCAGTCGCATTTGAAAGATATGAAAAGCATAACTTTACTATTCATCACTAATTAGTAGGGATGTGATCGGATCGGATACGGTCGAATATCGTCCTATTCATATCCGTATCCGTATTTTTTTATCGAATATAGAATCGAATACGAATAGTATTGAATACAGAATCGAATACAGAATCGAATACGAATTATACAGGATAATATCGGTTATGAATACAGATCGAATACGGATCGGAATCAACATGGATACGAATAATATTAGTCGGATATTTTAAAATCCAATTTCAGTTTTTTTTTCCAAAATCGGTCCAAATTTAAATTCAAAATTCCAAAAGAAATATATTTGTATGTCTTTTTTTGCCTTTTTATCCCTAGCTTGTCATACATGTGACTCTGTGAGTAACAATGTACCCCATTGCAATAATTGAACCAAATGATTTGCAGCTGGCATATGCTGCTGAATCCTAAGTAGCCCTCCTGAAACGTCACTTGCCAATTTATGTACCACCTTTACCCAAATATCTCATAATTAGCATCTAGCACACATGAACACATTATATCTTGTCATCCAATGCAGACCCCAGTCTCTGAAACAGTGAAACATGTTAAATTGTTAATGTGTTATTCTGAAACGTGTTATTCGGATAATATCCGTATGTCATATTCGGATATTATCCGAACAAAAACTCGGATATTCCGTATCCATCGGATAATCAGTGTTCCATATCCGTATCCGTATCCATGTAAATTATCTGTATCCATATCCTTATCCGAGAAATCAACTGGATATTTGTGAAACTATCCAAATCATCATCCAAATCAATTCGGTCGGTCGATCGGTCGGAAAATATCCGTACCAGTTCCATCCCTACTAATTAGCGCTTGTCAATTTCATATCTTTCAAATAAGATTGATTTTGGTCTTTAAATTTTATAAAGATGTAGAATCTCACCTCCCCTACTTATGATAATTTTTTTTTGGATAATTTTTCAATTATTTTATTATTGGAGATAGTAATAACATGAAATCAATTATGACCAGATGTTTTGATGTGAAGTATTGGTGATAGTAATAACATGTACATAAATAGCTAGTAAAAGTTGTTCTGTAGTAATATGTGATGTATATAATATTAGAGGTTTAGGTAGAATTTGGTAAAAATAAATGATCCAGTAACCATATATAGATATACTATTACAGTAATATCATATTACTAGGGCAAATACTTTACTAACTTATACTAATATCTTTTACTACAAACTTATAATAACACTGCTCAGATTTTACTATAGAGTTCAGGTAATAGTACTATCTCAATATATTTTACAGCTCAGTGCTGACATTTAGCGTTTCGACGAAATGATTCAATCTAATTTACTGTTGTCTGTTCGCTATATTACTACCTTCGATATTTAAATTTACTTGACAAGATCGTGCCGCCGATGCAATGATTCTACGTATTTTATTATAGCCTGCATACTACATTACCCTCTCCTATATTTAAATTTACTATCTAGATAAATGAAAGTGCATCTAGGCCCTCTAATATTGTTTTGAATGATTAATGACAAACGATTAAAGAATCTAATGTGTTCAACTAGTCTATGAACAGGTGAAAGTTTTAAGTGGAGATCATCTACGGCCATCGGGCATCCTCAAACTTCATTGAGTAAGAAAAACGGCAACTGCGTATGTAATTTTAATTTGTTGAGTCATAGGAATGCCGTACTATCAAGAGGGGTGCGTTGAAATTGGTCTAAAGATGGTCTTCATGCTCAGATGATGGATGATTAGTTTCTTGAGAAGCCTTTAGTGTCCACACTTGCGTTGGAATGAGGTTAGCTTCAAGTTTCTTATCGGATGTTCCGAAGTTAGTTCGGATATTCCGAAGATTCAGACATTCCGATGTGTAGGTGTGCTTCAGTCCGTTGTGTGTTGTTAGGGTCGGATATTCCGATATTTTGTATCGGATATTCCGATGCCTGCTGGCTCTCGGTTAGGGTACTCTCTGTTTTATTCGGAAGTTCTGATGCTGGGTATCGGAAGTTCCGATACGTGTTGTCCTGTAAAAGGGTACTCTCTGTCGACTTCGGACTGTCCGAAGTTTAAGTTTCGGAAGTTCCGAAGTAGCCGTTTTCCAGTTTGGGAACTCTCTGTTTGGTTCGTATGTTCCGATATTTATATCGGACATTCCGATGTGGACTTAGATAGTTTTTGTTGAATTCTCTTTCTGGGTGTCATCGGATGTTCCGAAGTTGTTATCGGACATTCCGATGCTTGTAGTTTTCGACCGTTGGAACTTCCAAGTTCTGGTTGTTTGCACTCATCGGATATTCCGATGTTGAGATCGGATATTCCAATGTGTGGCTGAGTGCGGGTATAACGGCTAGTTTTGAACCAAAACTATAAATACCCCTCTCCTCTCCCTTTAGAGGGTTACTCACTTTACGTGGCTGAATACTTGAGCACCTTGAGCACACCCTAGAGCATTCTTGAGCCCTCCTCTTGATCTTAGTGATCATTTAGTGAGTGGGGAAACTTTTAGTGTGGTTGGGAGCAAATAGCAAAGCATCCATTCATCTTGAGCACTAGAGAACCTTTTCAAGATCAAGAATCAAGCGCGTTCATTACTCTTGGAGGTTGAAGGACTCCTAGACGGCTAGGCGTCACTCACGAGCACCCGACGATTGTGGAATGCCGTGAGAAGTTTGTGAAGGCCAGCTCCGCCTCCGAAAGGAAAGGAACCAATAGTGAAACAAAGCCTCAAGTGCGACCGAGGTTTGGGAGGAAAGGGTTGGAAAAGACCCGGCTCTTTGGAGCTTCCTCAACGGAGACGTAGGATTTCCTCAAGAATCTGAACTCCGGGAACAAATCTTTGTTTCTCTACTTGACTTATTGTTGCGCCTTTCTTAGTTATTACTTATTTGATTGAATCATTGCTTTTACTGCGTCTAAGCTCTTAGAATATTCTTGAAGCTTATTACATTTAGTAGGTCGTTCTCAAAGTCGAAGTTTATCGGATATTCTGAATAAATATCAGAAGTTTCGATACTATACCGGATGTTCCGATACTCTTTCCGCTGCGACGAATTTAATTTTAAATAGCCTATTCACCCCCTCTAGGCAACTTTCTCATCTTTTCAAGAAACAATCAACTTGTTTGCATTGTATCATTACGTTTTGATAGTTGTTAGACGCTTATATAATGCATGACAAAAAATGCAGTTGATGAGTTCATTAATTACTATTAAATATAGTTGAATGGTGGGAGTTTTGTCATGCTAGTTAAGCCTGATGTGGTTTGGTCAGACTTTGAACCCTGTTGGCGTGTAGAATATTGTAGCGTCCTGGTTTGGTAATTAAGAGTAATTAGCTAATTAAGTGCCTAATCTTGTTTTATTGTTCTCTTTGGCTCTTAATTTGGATTTGGTTGTTTTAGGGTTCAATCGTTCGAGTCGTCTCGATCGATTTTGACCCGAAACCCTAACTCGTGAATCCACTAGAAAACCTTAGCAACCTAAACTCTAGAGTCTTCCTTTGGAGTCCCTCAACCTATCCCGAGAACCCTCCCAAAGAAACACTAAACCCCGAAGTGAATTCACGGAGAAATCGAAAACCTAGCAGTTGGAGCGGTAGTACCTCCTACCGTAGGCCTGGTACTTACCGACCAATGCACTACCGCTCCCTGTGGCGCAGATCACGGCCGAGCAATGGGCAGGGCAATGGCGCCCATGCCGCTGCCCGACTTGCCCAGCGCCCACATCACTGGTTCTAGGAGCTTGTCCTCTCCCTCTTAAGCCCCTGGATCTTACTCTCTCTCCCTCTCTCTCTCTCTCTCTCTCTCCATTTCCCTCTCTCTCTCTCTCCATTTCCCTCTCTCTCTCTCTCTCTCTCTCCCTCTTTCCGCCCGATTTGCATCAAGTGGAGCAGGGAGAAGGCTAGCTCAAGGTGTGGAAAGCTTCATCAAGCCCTAAGCAAGCCTCAAGACTGGTGGAATCAAACCCTAGATCAATCCCTCAAGGTTTTGGGGCTCAAACCTTAATTTCTTTTCTTTTCCTCCTTTTCTTCCTTTTAGTTTAGCCCTAGAAATCCTTCCTCAAGAAGTAGATCATTGCTTAGCTGAGTTCCTAGGGTTAGGTTAAGCTCAAAGGAATTAGTTGGTGCAAAAGAATCGATCCGAAAACCCTAATTATCTCTTTTGTCGGATTTATTCGCCCAAAAGTCGTTTTCATGGTTTTTGGAGTTCCTCCTTGAAACCCAAGCTCCATAAATCAAGAAAATGACTCAAGAATATATCCAATCCCGCTAAAGTTCGATTCTCGCAAGAAGAATCGAGTTTGAACTCTATTCGGGTTGAAAATTAAAATTTAGTATTAATTAGGATTTTCGTGTTTGAAAAATGGGAAACTCGATGGAGCTCGAAACTTGGTGATACATGCATGAATGGGTCCCTAGCGCTGCTAGAAACCTAACCATGTGATTGTTTCGAAGTTTCGAACTCGTTTGCGCAAAAGACCCATTGTTCAAACCCTATTTTCGTTGGGAGCCGTCCCTACCGACGTTATAGGGCCGGTACTTGTAACACCCCAAAATTTTGTTTTCTTAAATCTATGTGTGATTTGGAACTTTGGTGAATTTTTGGAATTTTCTGGAATTTATTTGGATTTATTTGGAATTTATTTGAATTTATTCCATTTTGAAATAATTAAAGAATTAAACTTTGCAAATAAAATTTTGCTGGAAATATTTTATTCGAGTCCAAAATGATCCAAAATATTTTCCAGAATTTTTCTGGAATTTTTCCGAGTCTTTTGCTATTTTTAATGAATTAAATGAATTTCTGGAAATTATTTTAATTATTAAATCGCTGGAAAATCATTCGGTCGAGTATCGCTCATCCGACCGAAGTCGGAACCCGAAGTCGGACTCGAGTCCGACCGAGCCGATTGACTCGATCGAACCAACCTCGACCAGATGGATCCGAACCGTTGGATCAAGATCCAACGGCCGATCAATCCGCGCTAGGCACGCCGCGCCGAGCCAATCTCGCCGTCGATCGCGCCACGTGGACGGCCCGCGTGCGCCCACGCTATCTCACCGTGTTCGAACGGACTCGCCGCATCGCACGCTCCGCCGCTGAAACCGAGCGAATCTCGACGTCCGCGCCGTATTTAAGGCGTGTATCGCTGTTGCCGAGGTTCGCCTCGACCTGCACATCGCTTTCCCCAACTCCCGAGTCCTATCCGCCGTCACCTTGCAATTGCTCGCCGAGTCCTCTCTCTCTGCCGCGGTTGTTGCCTCGCCCCGCCGTCCGCCCGTCTTCCGCCGAGTTGGAGCCCAGTTCCGAGACCTCAGGCCAAGGCGCACTGAAGGAGGACTCATCTCGCCGGAGAGGCCCCAGCAGCTGCCGGCTTGGTCACCGCCTCGCGTCCGGTGAGCTCGCGCCGCGTTGCCATCGCCGCCCGAGCTCGCACAACCGCTGGATCAAGATCCGACCGCCACGGTGAGCCCACGTTCTCCCAAACCCTAGAATTCAGATAGATCTCGACCGCTGGATCAAGATCCAACGGCCCACGATCGCCACGCCGCCTGCATCGTGGATAACGTTACGGGTTAGGATCGTTCCAACCGCTGGATCAAGATCCAACGGCCAGATTGACCGCGTTCACCCCAAACGCGTGAAGCATAGATCAATCCGGGCCGCTGATTTTCAAATCAACGGCCGAGATTGTGCCACGTGTACCCAAGCCACGCCACGCGCGCGTGAGCGCATGTCTCTGACACGCGGGGCCCGCGTTTCAGCGGGACAACCGAACCGCACCATGACGTCACCGCTGACGTCACGGTGGGGCCCGCATGTCAGCGAGTTGGACCACACGGGTTAATTGCGTGCGTGACACTGACATGTGGGGCCCACATGTCGGGCCGACGCGGAGTCGTGGACCGACTCCACGGTAGACCCGAGCCGAGCGTGGACCAAGTCCATGGATCACCGACGCCACCGCCCAATCGAGGCCGACACGTGTCCAGCCGACGCAATAATTGATTTTCCGAAAAGAAAATGATTTATTAATTCGAAATAATGATTTGATTTTGTTTCAAACTTCAAACGCTTATAACTTTTATGCTTCAAATCCGTTTTGAGTGATTCTAATTTATAATTTTTTATAAAATTTAGACCTACCTAAATATGAATTTTATTTATTTTTTGGAATTAAGTTTTTCTCTGTAAAATTATTTAATTGATTATTTAAACTTTAAATAATCATAAATTTTATGCTTTAACTCCAAATTTGACGATTCCAGTTTCTAAAAATTCATAAAATTATGTTCTCTCTGTTTATGGATTTTATTTGAATGTTTGGACACATTTGCCTATTGTTTATTCGTGTATTGCTATTTGCACGCTTTACGAGTAGACGTTGAAGTGCCGGAAGGATTCGAAGGAGAAGTATTGACTCAGGATCCAACTCAAGACCAAGAACAAGTACTTTTTGAAGGCAAGTTGTGCTTTGACTATGTTGATCCTATTTTGAAATCTATTTTGATTTAACCTATTGCATGCTAGTTCAATTAGAAAAATACTTTATTTAAATATGGGGGTTAGATAAATACCAATTTGCTGTATGACACCTTGATTATTTAAATATGTGCCATGACCCTTGTCACCCTAGTTGTGGATTACTAGTTGGATATTATTAAATTGCCAACATGGGTTTTAGATCGTTGTAGTATCGCTTAGACACCTCACGTGCTCATGACATGATTTTGGACAATCAAATGTTAATATTGACTTAATGATATATTGAACCTGTTTTGGAAAGGTATCATGTGATGTTGATGGCACGTGGTGCATGGTAATCAACCGGGTTTGATAAATAGTTTTCGGCCAGGGGCATGTGGCAAGAATGATCAGTGGGCCAGTTGTGGCACCGAGGATGTTGATTTGGTTCTTCGTAGTCTTGCCCTGGTCACCCTAAGGACTTCACCTTGCAAGCCTTTGAACTGGTCTAACGTGCAACCACATGTCTCAGAATGGGACGGACCTAGTTGATTAAGTTGCTAATAACGTACCTGTGGGACCTCAGGAGGTCAACTACACCCTTTGTGTAAGTTGTACGGGGGAGCGTACCGGGGCTGAGGCCAGGTACCCATCTAACGGTTGATTGGCCTAAACTTCGCCTTAGCTAAGGGAAGGGTTAGTGTGCAATAACCGGGGAGGACCACTTGTATTGTTAGAAGTTTCCGAAAGACTTTGTTACGGAACTCGCCTTTGTGGTGTTTGACTGTATCTTGTGGGTAAAGTGCATAACCTCTGCAGAGTGTAGAATCTATTCGAATAGCCGTGTCCGCGGTATTGGACATCGCTCGGGAATTACAGTCAAGGGTTAGATTTTCTCAAAAATAACTTGGATTTGAAAGGTTGGGTTGGATTAATAATGATGTTGATGGGAATGTGGATTAGGATGGGAAAGATGTTTATTAAATTCCTTGAAAAGTTACCTATGCTATACTTGTTTCTACTGCTTTCGAATCTACTTATGTTATTTGTCAAATGCTGTTTACTGCAAATATACCTTGAGCTATTCCTTTGTACCAAGCCATGCATATAGTATATTAGCCTGCATTCTGTGCATGACTTGCTGAGTACCGAGTACTCACCCTTGCCTCAATACAACACCAGTTGAAGAGGAGACTACACCAGCTTTGGAGGAGGAGCTCCAAGAGGATCCGTCTACTTAGGGAGCGAGCCCAGTCAGTTGCCTGTGGTATACTGGATGGCGCCACGAAGATATTTGATTTTCCGCTGCTACTATTTCTCTCTTAAATAGTTTCGCCCTGTGAGGCGTATATTGTAACTTGACCATAAGGTTGAGTAACTAGTTTGGTTATTTAAATAAAAGTACTTTACTAGTATCGAGTGGTATGATTGTGATATTTACCGATGTTAAGACTGTGTGCACTAGCGCGTTCCTGGACTAGTGCTGAATACACAGAGGGTCCGGATTTGCAAATTCGGGGTCCCGACAGTACTGCCGCCTGAACGGCAGTATCGTGGCTACAACACCGGTAGCTATTTTCAAGAGAGCACCCATTCAACCTTCGACACTACCGGGCTTCTGGAGCGGTATTGCCGGGGTAGTGCGACACTACCAGGCTTTCAATGCCAGTACTGCCGGGCTCAAGGTTGAATCTAGATTTCTTTCGTCTAGTTTTTTCCTTGCTTGCTAGATTAGTCTTGCTTTTGTATTAGTGCTTTATTAGCTCTGTTGATTCGATCTTATTCGTTCTTTTCGCTGTTTCTTTTGTCGTGCGATCGTGTAGACGTTGGCGTGTCGGAGTTCACTGACGATCCCGACTTTGACCCGGAGTCCAAAATTTGTGAAGAGAAAACAAGCAAGCACCCCCTTTGATCATATTGATCCTATAATTGCAAAGTTTAATTTTCTTTGTCAAAACTATTAACAATGCATGTTTATTTTGTAAAGATGCTAAGTTGTGGGTAATTTGGTAGATAAACCCAAGACTGGTGGATTACCTTAATCATACTTGTCACGAGAACCTTGTTAAACCCTAGGTTTAGTTTAACCATTGCTATAAATGTTGAAAGGGGTATAAATGCTTAGTATATTGCATATGCATAGCCGTGCCGTAGAGGAGGTCATAAGAAGTCTCGATTTGATCAAAATATGATTCCTCTTGGATATGATCAATGGCTTGGATTCGGATTATAGTCTGGAATCAGGTTATGGTTTGGATTTGGATTACGGTTTAGATTCGGGTCATGGTTTGGAAGTCTGGAATGGTGATTCAATCTCATCTGGGTTAAAAATGATTATGTTGGTGGATTGGAAAATAAAAGGAGAGCTGTGGTTTAGACTCGGGCGAGATGATTGATTATTATCATTGTGATGGGTATGCAACTGGAAATTGTTGGTGGATGCTTTGCTATGGGAAGGACGAGGGCCATGTGTTGGGGGACAATCGTATGTACCAGGGGTACTACCGTAGACTCCTGTCGCCATAGCCAGAAAGGCTGGAAGGTCTCACCCGTGTCACCCTACGGACTAAACTTGATACTATCGACTGAGTCTATCCGTGCAACCACATGTGCAGTATGGGATAGCCTTAATCTAGTACAAGAGTTGGAGTTTAACCCTTCATTCTGGCCAAATCAGTATGGACAGACACCGAAGGCACTAGTGTTGTTCTAAGAACTCCCTCGCCGAGGCATCGGGGGTGGAGTTTTCCAATACAACGGTGTATGCCTTGCTATGGATCGAAAGGCGATGGGACGAAAACCGTAAACCATCGCGAGGACTTTGTGCTGGGCTGATCTCCCACCGTAGCAATGGATTGCACATCATCGGGGCTGGTGCGAGACTAGACACTGACAAATGGAACGGTTTCGTCATAGTCTAGCAAAACGGATACGATGAGTATCGCGTGGCATGGTTACCATATTGCTAGAATGTGTTATGTGGGTAAAGTATACAATCTCTGCAGAGATTAAACTTAATCGATTAGCCGTGCTCACGGTCAAGAGCAACTTGGAAAATAATGTCAAGTATAGACTTTCTGATTAGTTTTGGAATCGGGTTGGTTAAACGAGTGGGTATTAGTGGTAGCTTCCTGGAATAAATTCGGTTGGTAGTTGGTGATATAGAAATGATTTGAGGAATGGGGTTGGGGAAAGGAATAGGAATGGGAATGCAGAATTGGTGGAGCGGATTGATGGATGAATGACTTATGAATTGATAGATAAATGAATATTTCTGTTGTAAATATTTTATTTACAATTGCTCTTTAAATTTCGCGTTGTTATGAAATTATTAATATATTGCAAAAGAAATTTATTTTATGCTCAAAATAGACTTAGTGTAGATAAAGCATTGAACTACTCCTTCTATTCCTGAATATATGTTATTTTATTTCTCAAATTTTACTTATAAATACATATTATTTTAGAACTTTTCACTATTTCCCCCCTCTATACACTTGCATCTGTCATGGTCATGGAGCCGTGGTGTACGTAGGGTTTGAAAAATCGATGAAAATCACTATTTTCAACTGTATTGAGCCGGTTCAAGATTTGGAACCGATTGGTAAAGCGGTCTAATTCAAATTTAAATTCAAAAAATTTGGAAACAGTTATCCAAAAGTTCCCTAAAATTAGTATTAATAGGTTTTTGATATCTGGGATGATTTTTTTTTGAAAAACCAAATTTGGGAGACATTTTTAAGCAAATCCAAATATATATATACTAGAAAAAGACAAAATGGGGCAAAGCAGCCAGCAATTCCTGATTTATTTGAGCTATAAAATCGTGTTATAAATTTTTCGAAATTTTTGTGTGAGGTCCTAAGGCAATTCTAATGATGCTATAAAATTTTTAGATGATAATCAGACATATGTATTTTTTTAAATTCTAACAATACTACTGTCTTTGTATATGATCTTTTGTTTTTGATTTTCTAGGGGTATTAAATGAAGTCTAATATTTTTGAAAATTTTACTACATGATCCTTGGGCACTTTTTATGATACCATTAAAATTTCAGAGCATGATCAAACTTGTAAAGTTTTATAAAAATATGATAATGTCTTTGTTCCTTTACATTAATTGCTGTTTTTTATTTTTCAGAAGCACTGAATGAATTATTATTTGTTTGAAATTTCTCTTAGTTGTTTTATAGATTAATTGGGATTTATTTAAGTTTTTTTTGCAATTTTTTGAATTTTTTAAACCGGACGAAAATCGAAAACTGGTCTTTGAGTGTGCTGATCTAGGTAGAAAACCGAACAAAACCGATCAAAAATTGAACAAAATCGGTCAAACCAATCAGTTTTCGCTATTTTTGCTGCTTTTTGACCACCGAATCCAGAAAGTTTAACTTCGTAATTCGTTTGATTTCTACTGATTATCAATGGCCGGGCGATTTTTTACCTCAGTTTGGTAAGGTAATCCTGATTGTACGCCATCTTCTGTTCTTCTTCTTCTTCGGTCGGTGGTTTTGGGATTTGGCTGCTGATAACCAGCAATACCAATCCCGCCCATAAGCAAGATAATGTCTAAACGAGCCATTTCTGTTGCCTGCAAGGCGCTCGACAAAATGCCCACGAAACAATCAAACACGTCCGGAGCCGTGCAATGTCTGGAGCAGCTTTTGTCCGGTGTGCAAAATGCGACTACTTTGGTTGGCATTGGGGCACTGGGAAAACATATGGTCATTCATCTGTTTCCGTGAGGCCACACCTGACACAAAGAGGAGAAATGCCGTTGATTCTCCTATGATCTCTGTTTGCAACTCCTAGAGATTGTCAATAGTCTCCACACGAAAGTTTGAACTCCTGGAAGGATTTTCTTTGTTTTTCCAAATTAGATTAATAATACTTAGAAGAAGTTCATATAACACACTAAACTTTGTTCGCAAGTTCGTCCGACGCCTTGAACTATAAAATCAGATATTTCACCTTTTGAACTTTGCAATCTGGTCCAAACAACACATTTGTTTTGTATAGTGTTATTGCCGCTTGATGCAATGACTGAACGCTTTCGCCATATAGGATAACACGCTGACCAAACTAGATTAGTGACAGGTAGGCCCACAGGGGCTTCTCCCCCACTGAGCTCCCAGCCAAGCTTCCATGGCTGTTGCCCCTGTAGGTTCCTCTCTCTCTCTCTCTCTCTCTCTCTCTCTCTCTCTCTCTCTCTATATATATATATATATATATATATATATATATATATATATATATATATATTCGATTTAGAGAAGAAGCTCCTATATGTTATACCTGTTATTTACCTAAACTTGCTCAGCATATTATCTTACATGGCAAAACCGTCTACTCATCACGTCATGCGGACAATCCTACTGCGCGAAACTGGGTCGGGGTATTATTTGAACTAGATTGCAAAGTTTAGAAGGTCAAATAACTAGTTTTATAGTTTAGTGTCGGACAAACTTTCAAACAAAATTTAGAGTGTTATATGGACTTTTCTTTTTCCATAATACTTCGTAGCTACATAGATATCCTTGGTCTCTCGTGCCTATTATTTATTTACACCAAGCATATGTATAAACAACCAATTAATAGCATCTTTTGGGTCTTGAAGAACAGGTGGCATTTCAACTCAACCTGCAAACAATTTCTTTTCTTGCATCATCATCAAATTCATCATCATGTCCCGATCATACCAAAGCTAGAGTTGAAAGGAAGTTTCGGCTTGTCTCGACAGTTTGGGCTGTTCGGGCCGAAACTGAAACGATCCATTATTTTGTGTTGCCTTCTGCAGCCGTACGCTGTTAATCTGGGATAAGTTGACACTTTGGGCCTCAACAGATGGATAGCTCCAATCTCATCGGTCCAATCACGACGCTTAAATCACACGTAATTTTGTATGGCTCGTAATGCAAAACGGTAGACAAATCACGTAAACAACCGTGAAAAGTAACAGCCGGAAGTCAGAGGAAAAGATTAAAAAGAAAACAAATTCTACGTAATTTTACATGGCTTGCGATACAAAATCGTAGACAAATCACGGCCGAACAACTCCCAGAAAGTTATATAGAGACGTACGACTCGATCCACCAAAAAAATCAATACCCGGAGAGAGCGACTCGATCAGGGAGAAAAATGTGTATAACTTGGATAGCTCAGGCGATAAATAGAAAGCCGAACCATAGGCGGACACGGGGATCGAGGAAGTCACATCCACTCCCATGGGTGCTCCCCCTCTGGGGCCGGCAGAGGCGTCGGGCGAGGCGCCCTTCCCGGCCAGTCTGCCCACCGTAGGGAACAAAACAAAACACCCTCTCCAGCTCAAACCCCAGCGGCACGTGATGATGCCAAGTTAATCCAAGCTCCCCCATGGTGTCACATTGTAGCAATATCCATTGCATTGTTCGAGTTGGCAGGATACCGTATGCATGCATGCGCAATTGCTATGCTTGTTCTTCTCTTCTCCTCTCTCCCTCCCTCTTTGGATGGTAACGAATAGGGGCGGACCCTCCCTTTAGGCATGGTGGGACGGCCGCTCCAGCTACCGGATCAACTTGAGACAATTCATTATACAGGTGTGAAGAGTTGATGATTTCATTATGATCTTGGAAGTTTAACCATGAAGATGGTTGAAACTAAAAAACATCCGGCTTTTCCACTGGTTTATCGCCTCATTGAGTTGGCATTGATGCTACCAGTGGTAACGGCATCGGTTGAAAGAGCCTTTTCGGCTATGCACTTAACCAAGACCGATTTGCGCAACAAAATGTCTGATGATTGGCTCAATGACTTTATGTTGCGCTACATTGAGAAGGGCATTTTTTTAACACCCCGGCATCTAGTATGCCGCGAATGTCACCCAAACTATTCTAGAAGCAACCAATAACACATAATTAACAATAAATTACAGCAACTACGCTATTTGTTTAAACGAAAAATTCGACAGCATAACCTTTGTTTTTCCATGGTTTAAAGCAACAACAATATTATCATATCACAATAGCATAACATATGACATCTAAAACAACACTAGCAAGAGGTATAGTATCATTTCAAGCCAGATTAATGAATTCAAAAGTTCCATGAACCAAAACGAAGTGCAATAAATCCAAGCACACACTATTGCATAATCCAACTTTAACACATTAAAAATAACTATCACAACTACGAATGAGAGCGTGTAGTTGTCTAATTGAATGAATATAAGTGTAGCCATAACGCTAACTCCCTTTCCCGGATGCCGAGTTCATGGTACCTAAAACAACATAAAACAACAAGCGTGAGTTTATCACTCAGCAAAGTATATTGCAATGGAATAGAGTAACTACAACATTAAATAACGTCACTATTTCATCTCATATCATAACATCATAAGCATCTCATAATTCATCTTCATAAACATATCATAAACATCTACATTCATGCAATGCAATGCTCATGTCTCTTTTCATAGCACATACCGGTATTGCAGAGTGCACACCCGTCGGCGTGCACCCTCTTTCCCTTCCATCCCGTGGAGGGTGCCTACTCTTACTGACTCGCTCCCATTCACAACTGTGGATGGGACTACGAGGTAGGTCTTTCGTGTTCACTACATGTGAACACAGAGGCCCGTATCAGAATGGGTCGCCTCTTCCATTATGAATGCACATATGTCATAAACATGTACGAACTTATTTAAGTACTCAATATGACAATTGCATAACCAATATCTAATCATGTTCATCATATCTCAAGCACGAGCAAGCATGGCAAAGTAACACTGTACTCATATTGCAACTCTACAAGTCTAAATAGCCACCCAAGCCCAAAGCCATCCCAACACACTTGCCTTCAACCGTGAGGGACGGAGTGGCGACATGAGGAAGGCACTCCCGGGGTCACACCACTTGCACATAGGTACAATACACTCAAAACAAGCTCACAAAATAGCACAAGAACTATCGGCTACAACAACTTTGCGACCCTCTCCTAAAACACGAAAAACAGAGAACCTGTCCAACGGGACAACGGGCTTCCAACAGGCATATCTTGAGATCTATGACTCCAAATCAGGTAAACGAGTACATTTTCTCGAAGCTTAGAAGATTTCTCATCTTTTTCTAAGTATTCGTGAAAACTGAATCGGCCTCTAAAATCCTCTAATCTACAGTTGAACACAATCTGTCCCAATCACGTTACAGATTGGACAATGTTCGGTAAAATAGCCATAACTTTTAAACGTATGAATGGAATTTAACGTTCTTGGTGTCCAATTAAAGTTAATTGAATTACCTACAACTTTTGTAACAGCTGGCTGATCAGAAAACGCATCTAAAATTTTTGAAATCAAGCCCTAAGCACAAGCATCCAATCTGCCCGAGATCACAATATTGGACAGAATTGCAAGTACCCTAATCCCATCTAGAAACAGCACCTATACAAGGATTTTAGGCATGGATTCTCCCTTCTAACCAGCATCACAACCCTACAAAATAATCTACAAACACTTACCTCCCTCGAAGAACCACTCGAACGACGAAATCCTTCTCCTCCTGGCCTCGATCTCCTTTCACACGCCAAATCCGCCGGATTCTCTCGGTTGCGAAGCTTCCCAACGGAGAGATCAATGAAGGGGGAGGGTGTGGCAGCAAAGGAGGGGATGGTTCCTAGCTAGGGCTGGCTAGGAGGTGGAGGGGGGCGCAAGGTGGAGAGGAGGGGGTGGCGCACAAGGAGAAGGGGGGCGGCGACTATGGGAGGGGGAGAGGGGAGGGGGCGCATAGGGCTAGGGTTGGGTGCATGGGGGGTTTTGGCAGAAATTTTCCCCCCTCATGGGCTAAAAACTCCCCTACCAACGGTCCACTTCATCCCCCTAAGGCCCAAACTAGCTCCCGCTAGGCCCAAACTCCACCGGAGAGGCCCAAACACCCGGAAACGCCAAAAAACAAGGTATAAAGTCGTACCGTAATGCCGAAATATAGAATGTCACATTCCGTAATGTCACAATTTTTAAAGGACTTGATTGTGATAACATTAAGAATAGGTTTCAAGCCATCAAAAACCAGAGAATGACTTGCCAACAAAACCTACACAACTAAGACACGCTTAGTGCTTAAGTAGTGGTATGTATTTCTATAATATTAATCACTTTTTAGTATATGATCACTTCATTATATCTCACTGGCCCATATTTATCTATTTGTTAAATCGACAGAAATATCTATTATCTTTTGATCATTTAATGAATTTTGAATTGTATGATTGAAAAATTGGTGTTTACGCTTCATGTGAGAGGTATCATCTTAAATCTTCTTCTATATCGTTCATTTACCGTTTACACTAATGTGTGTGATTAGAATACAAATGTGATGTCTATGCGGTATATTTCTACTTTTAGTTAAGTTTATCGTTCATGTTTCTCCCACCTAATTTCTTTTGCTGGGTCGCCACTGAATGTACATCATGAAGGTCGAATTCGATACAACAAAAGAAAATATTTAACGAACATGCACCACACCGACTGCATGCTAAATATTCTCATGTGTCTCTCGAGTAGTCGAGCATGCGAGTGACCAATATGACCATGCCGGCAAACATATGGTTCAGCAAACTCTTAGTGGTAGTACAAACGTTGTTGTCGTTAAATAAATTTGGCCAGGTCCACAAAGGAATGGCCCGTCAAAATTAATTATTGGACCGGCGAGAAACCAGCCTGGCCACAGAACCTGTACTCAAGTTAGATCGGATTTGGCCGTCAAGCCGCGATATTTTTACTAATATATAAATACTGTAGACGATGGTCATTATTCTTTCTCTTTTTCTTTAATAAAAAAGCGTTAATATATGGACCGTAGGTCGCGAAACGCTGTCTCACTTGTCGCCAATAAAAAAG